>CM060954.1:79520587-79878087 GCA_030765055.1 Mantis religiosa
CCATTATTTCTCTTCGAGAGACTTTCGTTTCTGGAACATTCCTTCCTACTGTAAAAGGGAAAGTAAAAGTCAGCCTAGAAGTTCAGTTCAGCAGTGTAGTTGTGAATGAATTTCCTCAGTAAGAGCAGTGGTGAAGTGAAGAATTATTTGTCTGAAAGGAAAGTAGGGAGCATCAATGTCAGTCCGCAAACAGTGGGTTGAGTGAGCGTCGAGAAGCTACATACAACGCGAGTTGGTGTTACAACAGAGCCATAAAAAGGCTGCTAAAGACATTAGCTCTGTGTATTTGTAAAATGTGTAGGTGATAGTAAGTTAGCATTGGGCTTATAATAGCAGTGTCATAGTGAACTATTACAGCTCCTCGGTGTCATTTCGTCACACTAGGCTTTGTGTTTCAACATATTTTAGCTGTCTAAAATGAGTAAAAAGATTGATCTTTATAAATCCGTACAGATAAAGTAATATTCATATTTTATTTTTCATGCATATATCTTATAAAACGCCAGAATCCCTTTTAAAATTTTTAAAATATGAAAACATTTGTCTATTAAGGCCCTATTTCTGAAAATATTAGCCTTATATATTGAAGGCTATTGGACTACATCTATCGACGAACTTAATTCACCTATTTTGATCTCTTTTTCAGAAACTTATATTTCCGTAAAATCTCGTTAACGAATGACTTTCTCTATCACATACTTGCATAAGCAGAGCAACTATTGAATTTCATCTAAAAATTCGATACTAAGATTTCAGGAAAATACATGTTTTAGTACTCCCCGAATCAAAAAGAAGAAAAAAACAGGAGTTTAGAAAACGTTATATATGTTTGTGCGTATGTATCCGTGTAAGCTTATTTGTAAACCCAATAACTCTAATACGGCGAATCAGTTTATTCATCAAACTTGGTGCTAAAGTTACCCAAATGCTAAGGATGGACACAACCAAACTTCACTTCACAGAAATCTTTTTCGAATGGAATCATATTCTTAAGAATTTCCTTATTTTATTAAACTACATATTTGAGATAGTTTAATAAAATTAAATGTATATATTTAGTTTTCTATGAATAACCTCCAAAGTCTGCTTCATACTGAATAACCTAATAGATGAACAAAATGTTACTACACAACACACGTATATCTTCTTAAAACACGCAATTTATGTTGAGTATTTCTTTGTGGAATTGCACACTTCTTGCTATTGTTGAATTGGAAGTCTTATTTGTCATTTTTCTTCTCCTTCTCCTGCGCAAGTAAACATAGCAGAATTTCGGAGCATTCATTTAATGACCAGATGTTGAAAAATAGGACTTAAATCCTCTAATCCCATTGAATTTACAGGCAAATACACAAATAAATCCATTGACACTGAAGATTTAATGTTGTCATAACCAATCATGAACTCTTGAGGGCTAAGGTCAATCCCTATAGTCATAGGCGTAATCTAAAAGTTAAGCAAATTTCCCGAGCGAACATAACCAATGTTCGACAAGAAATTCATCTACCTTTTATAAATAAATGGAACAGAAAGATATCGAATCAAGCAAACAACAAAGTGTTGGCATTTAAAATGGCATGGCACTGTCAAATTTAAGAGTAGCACTTTGTACAGTAAATGGTGCAAAATCTCATTTCATTCTCTTGATAAGGAGGCTATGCACAAGGAAACAAATGTAAAATTCTTCCTCTATGCATGCAATGTGAATATAAAGTTTGGAGTTTGGAATCTCTGGCCTTAGCTCGTTCGTGGCTCAATATAAATGCCTCAAGTTTGTGCCACATTTGTTTTATTTTCATTGTGCTGCAAGGTATTTTAGGTTCAAGCCCCGCCTCAGCATGGTTTTCTGTGTTTGTAAATGACTAAATACGTAAAAACAACAACAAAGAAGGACTATAAAAATTGTGAACGGACATAATGCTGAACAGGTTAACCTTAACCAGACAAATATCGCTGTACACCTGTTTTCTCTTTGTTCTGCATACATATTCTTGAATATTGTCATATTAAAAAACTAGATGTTATTTTCTTTAATAATCCAGTTGATATTTTTATTATCGACGTCTAGTTATAGTTCAGGGTTTTTATTGTACAACCTCTTTCCTAAAATTTTTTAATCAACAGAGACAGTACGCAGGACAATAGAATGATACGAATAAGTAATGAATTGCTTTTACAATGAGTTTATTTCTCCTTGTAAATTGTCAGGACGTTTAATTTCAACTAGACTAAATGAGAATTAATCATGTAAATAAGATTCAAATATATCAAGGGTCAAAGCTACATTAGCACGTTCACTCCTCCCATTTCAGTACCGAACACAAACAGTTCATTTTGTATAGATAAAATATTAACAGCAAATGAAGAAATCATGTGACAATGTTTTCTCTTAGTTTCTATGGAGTTTCAACTTTTCTGCTGATTGCGGCATTCTCATTGAGGGAATGGGTGCTTTTTCAACGAGATATTATTTGGTTTCAGTTTAGACGTAGTTTTATAGTAGTTAATGGATATTTACACTAATACCTAATAAGAAAAGATTTACCAAGAAGCCAATGAACTCGAACTCAGCACTCATTCAAATTCACAGTCCTTATAACAAGAGTTTTAACTGAAGGTAATATATACTTACTTTTTAAATTTTCTACGAAAATAAATGATAATAATATATTATTTAAATGAATTAGGGAGCCTTTTTCTGTTAACTTAACTGTTATTTCTGATTTACGTTTAACGGTATTCTATTATGTACAGTATCCTTTTTGTTAATAAACTGTTAAATGTGTTATATCGCCTTAACCATTTTAAATATCAGTTCCACCTTCAGTTGTTTTTCTAGCCAATTTTTATTACACAACTTTAGATTGCACAAATTTGAATTTCATTACATCAAATTCCTCTAATACTATATTTAGTTTCTCTATATAATGTACATTAATCTTGATTTATTTCTTCGTTTTAATTTCCACAGATAGGTTCTTCACCCTGGAACTATTCCTTTATTGTAAATTAAATACATCTATTGTGTTCATATTAAATATTCTCTGCCTCCACTGTTGTTCATGGAAAATTAAGATATAGGCTACTTCCTATGTCTGCGTCTTTTTCAATTGTTATACTTTCCAGAAGCTTCATTGCTTATACCTCCTCCATTACTTTCTCCACAGCAAACAGTAGACCTCCCAAGATTGTAACAAGAATATTGTTATACTACTCGTTACTGGAAGATCTTCTGAAAATTTCTGAAAATTTTGTGTGTGTGTGTGCGCGTGCGTGCGTGCGTGCGTGTGTGTGGGTTTAAAATATTTTCATGGTAAATGTATATTTTTATAAAACGGAGTTTATGTGAAACGCATTTTTCGTAGAGTGGACGTTTTCTGAAATAATAATTATTTGTTTGAACTGTCCAATACTTACAGTTTTCTCAAACAGGCAAGGAAAACGGAATTTCAAAAGCATTACATTTCCGTTGCACCTACAAGAAAATTGGCATAAGGTAATTTCTGCAAAAGTATCTCTTGATTAACATGAAGAAGACAGAGCAATAATCGTTTGTAAAAATATATTCTCTAATAGTACAGTAATTTAAGTGCAACATGTCGAACTTTTATAAGTTAACTTCTTGGTGTTTTTGCAGAGAAATTATACCCTATCTCTTGTTTTATTCATATATTTACAAATGAGTGTTCGAGTAAAGTTATCTGTAGAATAATTATATTTCGAGTAGAATTTAATTATAGTTCTTTTGTGTAACAGATTCTGAAAATAATTAGCAATAGTGTCAAAGTAAAAAATAAATGTATTTAGGTTAAAAATAACCAATTACAATTACATATTTATAAAATAACAGAAACTAGCAGAATTAGTAGAAGAGGTATGAACGGGGCTCCTATACAAACGCCCTCCTCATTTCAGTTGAACAGCTGTTTTAATTGCTGGAGATGAAATATACTAGATAATTGCGTATTTGTCATGAATAAGAGAATTGTAACATGCATATTGTTATGAATGCTTTATTATTTTAGCTAAATGTGACTTTTTCATGATTTCATGAAGGTGCAATTTATTAACGATAAATTTAATTCAGTTTATTACAATATCGTTGCCAGCTTAATGTTTTGAATTTATTGATTTACATAATTATTGATACATTTAATTTTTTGTTTTAAAATGCGTTTATTGAAGTATATTAATCTCAATGTGTTCTGACAGCTCATTTCCCATTTCAACAACTTAACATACATATTTCAGTTTCGTTTCCATTATAAACGTTTTGATATAGGAATAATTTAATTTGTTTAATTTACTTCACTTCTATTTTCAGGTTCTAGAAGCTCTAAAGAAGTAGGCGCACATACTACAAGAATGGGGTGAGTTAAGTTCGATTACACATCTTTAGCTGATTTTGTAGGTAGAAGGATAATACATGCATCTTTCATCATTCGTCTTGCAGAAATTTGGCTTAAATATCTTGAGTAATTGTTTTAAATTATAAAAACTTTGTAGTTAATGGCGGTTAATGATCGAAAATCCGTTCTGTCATAGCATTGAGATATTTTAACTACATCAGCGAAGTTGTAAAGTTGTTCTTGCTGTTATAAATCGAGGTATAGGCTCAATATATCTAAGTCGGATACGCAAGGTGTGTTCTTATTTTTTATAATTTATTATCTATATCGTGTAAAAATCTATAAATATGTGAAACAATAACATACCATAGGGTTTCTAAGTCTAATGTCTGTCAATTTTACAGTTTGAAAACGTCATAAACAGTAGTCCTAAAAGCGGCTTAAATATGTTAGCTCCTTGGTTCCAATCGGTAACGTCTGTGTATGTGTGTACATGTATGTGTTCCTTAGAAGAATTTACCCACTTGATATTAAGTTCAGAATGCTTGGAAACTTAGTTATGATGCACATTAGTTTTCTTCTTCTAAAGTTCTCACATAAAGCCAGGGGTTTTCCGTGCCTGTTACGCAATTCTCTGTACCATGAACACCTGCTTATAATAATGGCAGACGTTTATGCATAAGTATTAAATGCACTATAATTCTGCCTTACTGGTACTTTTATTATCAAGTCATCAGCTTTCATTCCCCTCATATGCAAGAGTCTAGTTCGTTTCCTCTGGGGAAAGATAAATAATTTAGAATGGTTATTCTTGAAGCAGAGCAGCAAAGTTCAGAATTAGTGTGCAGATAAAACTTTTACTGCTGTGTTTAATGCTGAGATTAGAACTACTAAATGCAGATTTTTGGAAAAATAAAAAAGTTAAACTTTAAATATGTCATTTGTTTATGAGATGGCTGTTCTTGTAAAAATTATATTATCAACTTGCCAGCATTGAAAACTCGAGAAGATCAAGTCTGCCTTGAAACATAACCACTGAAGAGTTGGTAGCCATAATGTTATGATTGTTATACGGTCAGGTTTTTATTGACTTTTCTTAAATGCCGAAATGTTAAAACAGATAGTCTATGTTGGAGTTATAACCTATTTAGCCTTGTAGAAATAGTTGAAAACGGATAAATACAGTTACTGTCATACAAAATTTTTATTTCAAGCTGTTTTTGTATTCTCTATGCCCACTTCATTATATCTCCCGGATATCTATTTAAACTGTCACAATCACTTCTCTTAGCTCTTCTGGATTTCAGTTCTTCATAAAACTTTTTGAGAGAGACTTCATGAGACTTTTAACTTCTTCGTTGGAAAATCGAACACATGACTTCTCCCTGAGATGGAATCACTCACAATCGTTAATTGGAGAACAGCCCCTTTTGTCACCCAGAAATGCACTCACTGAGTAACTGATTGACTTGAGAACGCTCGCAGATCTTTCTGGAGTGTTGTGAAGGCAGGGAGTAGAAGCACTTTCAGAAGCCTCTGGTTATAGCGCCTCAGATGTTTACGCCATGCGAGGGTGTGCATGAATTTGTAATACCAGGTGGCCCAATGGCACGAAGGGATATCTGCTTAGGCGAAGGACGGGGCAGCATATGAGAAGTGCGCATTTAAACGGCTTCCATGGTGAATGTAACCAACTTTGTAAGGTGCTTTACGTACATACCGAACAATTTATCAAAGTATAATAAACTATAGCGCTAAATGCATAGTGTCTTTATTAAAATAATTATCTTTAATAGGATTTGATTGCTCCAAAAGATTTTTTTTATTTTTTTTTTTTATTTTTTATTCTAATTTTACGTCCTCCAACGCTAAGTCATATCGGACGATGAATGGAATTGGTGAAATGATGCTCAAATGAGTCCAGGGTCCTTAGAGTTTAGGTTACCTGACATTCGCCTTTCAGGATAAGGGAAAACCCCGGAAAAACACTTATCCAGGTAACTCACTCTGACCGAGATTCGAACTCGGGACCTCTTGAACGTGAAGCAGACAAGCTACCACCACGCTACCGAGGCGGGCTACCCACCTCGGTAGCGTGGCGGTAGCGTGTCTGCTTTTCAATCTGTCTATTATTTCCCTATAGCAAGTCAAGGAAGCAATACGTTCAGTGGATTTATATATTGAAATCCAAAAACCGCATTAACAGAATTAATACACAGAGAAAGCATATTTAGAGGATTAATGAGCTATATAATTTAAATATATATGCATTATACACTCAGTAGTATACTAATATTAAATTGAATTACATGTTTAGGTATATCAAAGATAAGTAACTATCTCTAGAAATAAGTTTTTAACAATGGAGATTTAAAGGTAAAAAATTCCGTTGTAAGTTTTGAGTCACGTTAAATCAATGTTTTCTGTGTGGATTAAATCCTAAATTACATAAACCTTTGTTTTTTTTTAATTAGCGTCCTCCAACGTTTAGTCATATCGGACGATGGATGAAATGGATGAAATGCTCAAATGAGCCCAGGTTCGATAGAGCTTAGAGTTACCACACATGCATCTCTCAGGATAAGGGAAAATTCCGGAAATACCCCATTTCCAGATAATTTACGTTGACTGAGTTTGGGCCTCGGGACGTTTTGAACGTGAGGTAGACACGCTACCATCGCTACAGAGGTGGGTTACTCTTTTGAGCTTTCTTGTTTTATTTATGTAAGAATTTTACGTATCTTTGAAGCAATGAAGTTAGCAGATCGTGAAGCTATTTTTGTAGTAGCACCTGTTTTAATAACACATAAAATATCTATTACACAAATATAACTATTTGTAACAAAAACTTCACCTATTTTCTCCGCAGTGTGGTGTTGCGGCTCTCAGTACCTTTCAGGTAGTATGCTTTGAGTCATTCAACGTTGAGTCGTGGTGAAAAGAGTGCGTAAACATCATTAGCAGTTGTCTTTCTCCTTAGCGGGGTCAGGGTGACCCCACCATGCTGATAACGTAAGTATATTATATCGTGTGGCGGTATGTTTCAGGAGGAAATGTCAACAGCTTACGCAAACAAAATGCATTATATTGCATGGTATGTTGTTATAGAGAGATGGCGTCAAATTCACAGAAGCAAATGAAAACTGATTAGCCACAGTTTCAGGGATGTATGTTATCCATTGCGAATGAGTTAGAGAGTGACTTAAGTGATTTTGATGATGACCCAGTCTATGAAAGTGTTCATGACAGTGATTCAGAGCTAGAAGCAGAATTACAAAATGGGGAAGAAGTGGTAATTGAATACTACAATGCCACAAAAGGAGGAATAAATGCACTTGATGAAAAATGCACTGTTTACCCGACCAATAGACGCTGTAGAAGGTGGCCTCTTGCTATTTTCTACACAATGCTGAACACTTCCATGCTGAATGCATTTGTAATACATTCATCATTAACGTAAAACAATAAAAAATGACACTTCGAGTTCACCAAGTCTCTGTCATGGCAGCTAGTTCAACCCCTTCTAGAAGGACGATGAGTATTCCACACCTCCCTCGAGGGTTAAGAAGCAGCATTGCCAGGATGCTCAAATGTGAAATCCCCAAGCAATTAGGAGTCATAACAAAACGGGTTAGATGTGCAAAGTGCCTATTTCATTTTAAACATTTTTATTATTTACTATTCATCTTTAATTTTTACTTCAAACTTTGTTTCCAGAGTAAAGCGTGTAATTTGATTCAAAATAGCTGATTCTTAAAACTATCATCATTCGACTATGAATATTATATATATATATATATATATATATGGTAAAACAGATCCTGTAGACATGCATGCAGAGGCTTACAATGAAGTTTATGCCTAATTAATCTCTAAATATAACGGAATATTGCATTTATGCTTAGTTTATTACAATTTATCTTCCCTCATCCTCTATAATTGTTAAAAATGAAATGGGATCCTACTAACCCCACCATACCATTTATGCTACAAGTAATGCACCATACTGGTTACGGGTTAAGAAAATGATGTTTATTTTTCTTATTAATTGATAGAGATCGATTTCATAAACATCTCGTTTGCGTCTTTAGTCCACACACTGTTGTTATAAAATAATAATTATTATAAATTATTACACAATTACACAGTAATCTGTATCCTTGATGACGCAGTGAGTGGACTGAAGACACAATTGATCTCTATCAATTAATCAGAAACATAGACATAATTTTCTTAAGATAAGTGAAGTTCTTGTTACAAATATTTATATTTGTGTAATAATTCATTGCTTCACTGTAGCTATCTTCAGTTTCTACGTAATTAAATAAAATATCTATTAAGGGCATTCATAAAAGATAAGTTTTATCTATAGGTTAAAAAATTGTGGAAATAAGTGTTCCAAATAAGATAGCAATTGTAATATTTTGGTCTATAGTTCTGTTTCCGGAGGAGTTATCGTCAGAAGTTATCTGATTTCTTCTAAAACTTTATATATGCAAGATAATGGCTTAAACTATGAAATGCGTAAAGATAAAATTTATATTGTTCTCATCCCAAATAGCGAAACCATGACGTTTGGGAATGTAGGATGAACAGAGCAATCCTAACGCAGTCAGTGTTTCACATCAGTAACAAAACTCATTGTGTCGCAAAGTTTATAGCAACATTCTGCTGTTAGGTATACCCGCTTCAGTGGACTTCCATTCAAATGCACATTGTCCACGTGGAAGTCCGTTCGCCGGGAGGTAATGCACGCGACTGACCCATGTCATCATGACATTTCACAGTAAACCAAACCCTACGTCATTCTAATGCAGTCGGCAGTAGTTGGGCGGTTTACATCCATCAGCTGAATAGCTTCTAATGTGGACACACAGGCTTATCAAATGCAACACGCTTCATCTTGATGGTAAGGCTATTGCAGCTGTATTTAGTGTGAATTACGCTCTACTAACGACGTGTGATCAGCTCAGTTACACTCAGTGCTTTGTTTAATCAAAAAAGCTGATTTTACATCGTTTTCCACCGACTTGCACTTATCTTACTTTCTTTGCCATAGGCTCACAATATATAGACGAAATGTTTATTCCACTCAAAAATTTCTAATTGAAATTTCGCCGAGAAAAAAGCACAGGTGGGCATATGTATGATACAGCGTTAACACATTATATATGTACATTATATACATTAATATTAAACATATGCAGTCCTCAATATGTTGATGTACATGTTTAGATTTACATTTGTCTTCGAAATGATAGGTCCAATTACTGCCACACTGGAACGCCGGGGTGAGGCTTTTGTGCAGAGTAGTAGACACAGATATGTCTATGTATAGGACCCGACAGTTTAAAGTATGCTTCATCGGATCACATAGTTCTTCAAACAAATCCATCGCCTTCATTGTCGTTATTCAAAATAGCTTCACAGAACTGTAAATGACGATCTGAATGTCCTCAGGTAAACCATGCATCAATCTGCTTCGATATATTTTAAATTTTACATGTAACATCATACGACTCAAAGATCTTCGTAAGGTGTTCAGTTTCATGGCTGCTCTTTGCTTTGATCTTTGTGGATTTTGGGCAATTGGCATTTCATTTTCAGGAGTGAGTGATCGTCCTCTTTTTGGAGCTCTACCGACAGGCCCTGTCTGATGAAATTTGTAATAAACCCTGCAAATTGTGAGTCTGGATGGAGAAGGTGTTTTAAATTGTTCCCACCATGTCTCTCAAACCCTTCCAAAATTTTCTGTCTTCCAGTAATGTTCCAAAATTCAGATTCGTTGATCTTTAAATTACCCGCCATTGTGATATAAAATTGAAAACAATGAATAAAATAGACAAAAGACAAACGAATGGACAAAAGACAAATTCAAGGATTTGTAACTTAATAATGAAGTAAGTAGCACACAAATCACAATTAATCATCTTAATCCATGAAATTTAATAATTATACATATATACTTACATAAGCCACCCCTGTACTTTGCGCATGTAAGTGTATATCTATGTGTATATGTAAGGGTATGCACATTTGTGTGTACAGTCTTTGAACAGTGTAACTCTGAAACAAAGAGTTCAATAAATACAAAACGTAGTCTTAAGTTTGGTGATTTTCAAAGAACTGACATCGTCATGCACCTGAAAATTTGATTGTGTAATGCCTGCTGTATATAAGCTTTGTGCATCAAAAATGTTCTGCGAAGTAGAACCACATCGCCCAAAACTGACCTGTTAGTAGCTGCTGGATATTCCTCGTCTCCCTGTGACTGGTGTGGGGGACAGCGCTCCTTACATATACCATGTGTAGGCCGCTACTCTCAATGGTTCTGTTTCTTTTTTCTTTTAAGGTAGATTAACCTACATTATTTTTAAGTTTTGGATGAGGTTATCAACCTGAGCGTTTGCAAGCTAGAATTTATTTACTTTCTTATACTTTATTTGCTTCTTTTTATTTTTTCTTTGAAGGTAGATTAATTCCTATATTATTTTTCATTTCCTTTCGTACAACGCTGTGCTATTATATCTAAATATTCCTACATATTCTGGACTCATTTTCGGGTACTTCCAGCCATACTCCGCGCCCGATTTATGACACACAGGCCTCACATAGCGCAGAAATGATGTAAAACTCTCACGCAAACACAGGCATGAGCACAGTGATAGTTCTCTTGTAAGGTTTTCAAGAAAATATCTCCGCACAAAACTAGTTTTAGGAAAGATGTTTCGAAAACTTCTCGTTTTTTCAGACCTACATCTTAATAATTTGGATTAAAGTACCATATATTTTAAGATATTTATAGGTAAAAATATATGTGTATGAATAGCACATGAAATTGGCTTCATTCGAAAGAAAGTTTGAACAATCCGATATCATGGGTAACACAATATCTTTCTAAGCAAAAACTTAAACATTTTTAAAGTAAAAGTGTATTTTAATAACATTTTGTCAGGTCATTCATTGAGTCGTATCAGTTTGGATGTTTAATGCCTTGTAATGCTTTTCCTCTACTCGTCTTTTGTGGTGCTACAGAAATTATGGGAAATTTCAAACCCGGCATTTACCGACTCGCGTTGTAGCTATCCCTGGTGTTCGCTATCCCTCTTATACCTAAAGCGAAACAGTAGCTATTTCTGCAATTTTTATCTGTTTTAACATAAAGTGGATATAAAAATAAGTTTCCATGCTAACAATTTGTAAAAGTTATGTAAAAAACTATAGTGGAGCGAGAAAGTGTATATGTGTACATTTGTATAACCCTTATACAAACTGAATCATTTGTGTAGGTATCTTCTGTGATTTGCCAGTAGGAGAGAATTAAACAAAATTGTTTCTCATTGAATAGGACTTCGCTTGGCAAGCTAAGTGCACAAAATTCAAGAAATGAACTTTACAATCATAGCAATATTTGTGGTACAGTATATTAACAAAAATAATTACAGCAACGTTTTGAGAAAATAAAAATTCAATGCAAGGGTTGAATGGTAAAGATAGTTAATCAAAACCTTGAGGGGTTTGTTGAATTTAAATACCAATATGATATGAGTTTTTAAGAGGGTTTGTTTTGAATCATGTTATTCGCAAATGCACATCCGAAAAAGTATATATTTATAATTTATGCATAGAACCTTAAAACGTTCATTTGCAGTGAAACCTCGAATGTAAATTTTTGGGTGTGATTCTGAAATTAATTGTACGTTAATAGTAAGAGATTTTATTTGACATCATCAGTATAACCATAGATTAAACAAGTTTTACAAAACTTCAGAGGAAGATTAAAAGAAACATTTATATATTATAATGAATAAGATAATAAGGAATAACAATAAGAATATAAATAGTAAATAACAGTTAAAATAAGAAGGAAGTAAACAGGTAATAAATAAATGGGCATTGGTTTGAAAGCAATGGTTGCCTAAAGGACAAAATTTGAACTAAAGTACGGATCCGTTGGTAGCGACGCTTCGCTTCCCTTCGCGTCGGGCTGGCAGTAAGAACAGATCTGTGCATTCTGTCTCTCAAATTTTTTAAAGAAAATAAAACATGAATATATTTGTTTTAGAACACTTTAATTGATTTTATCGAGATGATCAGCATATCTTAAATATCGCATATCAAGCTTTAAAGGAATAAAACTTGAATAAAGAAAAAAACTTTTACTCTGTGTTTTTTTTTTTTCCTCAAATACCTACGCAAACCCTGTACAGAGCAGGCCTAGGATCGATGCGAATGCTGATGAGATCTTCTAAATATTTCATACTGACGGAAAGCGCATCTATTTCCCGCATCAGGTGGAATGATTAGGAATGCTTAGTGAATGTGAAATGTGGAAATAATGTTTCTAAACTGGTCTCTAGTTTATTTGTAAGGAAAGCATTTGAAGTATTCTTGAAGATGTAATAACTAAGATAGGCAATTGCTACAGACGCACCATTGCTATTAATGACTTGGAGATAAAAGGAGCACTCCATTTCCTGCTTCAAGACCTGAAGAATACATCGTTGATTTTTCTGTGAATTAGTTACGCATTTTTATGTGTTCATAACGCAGCATGAAACGTTATTTGAGGATCACGAAACATGTACAATTTATTATTTAATCTAGATCTGGAATGTTTGGCTGGGATACCACGGCTCCTCTACCTAGTGTAGCTATGTGGTAGAGATAGTAAAACTGTGTTGTATATAGAAAGTGACACCTTCGTGGGGTAAAACCACGGACAAATTCCTACTCAGCTAAGTGGGTAAGGAGCTGAGACAAAATTATAGCTGGGGCGGGACTGCAGTTTATTACTGAGTATTTGTCATGGGCACACGCAAACACACCCCTGAGACCCTGGCTGTCTTCATCCCTCTGTACCAGCTAATTGTTATTACCGACGTAGGGAAAGAGAGAGACTGATACAAGGGCAGTTTTAAATTTGCGCCCCTAAGCAACAAAACTTCTTCCTACTTAACCTCCATTCTTATTAAGCATCTTCCTCTTCTTCTCATCCCAGCGTCTTGGAAGGTAATTCCGGAGCTTGATTAACTTGTTACAGCAGATTGCTCTCCCAACTTCCATACTTCTCATCCGCAACAGGCTCCTTAAGTAACGCACTTTTTATTAGAAGCAGGTCAGCTCACGTTAAAATACTTCAGACATCAGTAATAATCTCCGGACACCAAACAGCTCTCTTAGCAAATTGTTAAAGCTCTAGTCTTAGTCTTCTTTCTATTATTATTATTATTATTATTATTATTATTATTATTATTATTATTATTATTATTATTATTATTATTATTATTATTATTATTATTATTATTATTATTATTATTATTATTATTATTATTATTATTATTATTATTATTATTATTATTATTATTATTATTATTATTATTATTATTATTATTATTATTATTATTATTATTATTATTATTATTATTATTATTATTATTATTATTATTATTATTATTATTATTATTATTATTATTATTATTATTATTATTATTATTATTATTATTATTATTATTATTATTATTATTATTATTATTATTATTATTATTATTATTATTATTATTATTATTATTATTATTATTGTTATTATTGTTATTGTTATTGTTATTGTTATTGTTATTGTTATTGTTATTGTTATTGTTATTGTTATTGTTATTGTTATTGTTATTGTTATTGTTATTGTTATTGTTATTGTTATTGTTATTGTTGTTGTTGTTGTTGTTGTTGTTGTTGTTGTTGTTGTTGTTGTTGTTATTGTTGTTATTGTTGTTATTATTGTTATTGTTATTGTTATTGTTGTTGTTATTGTTGTTATTATTGTTGTTATTATTGTTATTATTATTATTATTATTATTATTATTATTTATTATTATTTATTATTATTTATTATTATTTATTATTATTTTTATTATTTTTATTATTTTTATTATTTTTATTATTATTATTATTATTATTATTATTATTATTATTATTATTATTATTATTATTATTATTATTGTTATTGTTGTTGTTATTGTTGTTATTGTTGTTATTGTTGTTATTGTTATTATTGTTATTATTGTTATTATTATTATTATTATTATTATTATTATTATTATTATTATTATTATTATTATTATTATTATTATTATTATTATTATTGTTGTTGTTGTTGTTGTTGTTGTTGTTATTATTGTTGTTATTATTGTTATTATTATTGTTATTATTTATTATTATTTATTACTATTATTATTATTATTATTATTATTATTATTATTATTATTATTATTATTATTATTATTATTATTATTATTATTATTATATTAAGGTAGTTTAATAAACTTATTTAGAATCAGTCAGCATCTGGTAAAAGGGGTTCATCAAGAATTTAAAATAGAAAATGTGCCAGCAGCGTGGGATGAGTGATGAAACTTTCAACGGTATTGAGTTGTTCTATTATGTGTTTCAAATGGGAAGAGTTCTGGGTTGTAGCTAATCAGATGCATTAAAGCCTTCAGCGTTGCCACCTCGTTACCCCCACTTTTTATATTTCCCTCTTTCTTGCATCCTTGTGAGTCTTCTTGGCGCTAGACGTAAGGGAACGCAAATTGAATTTTCCAAAGTTTTGTAATAATACAGTTGTTCAAATCACAATTGCAGCATGTATATTTGTATATTACGCACATGTTTTAAATCTATATTTAAAAATAATTATACTTCATGAATTATCTATTTTTCTAATCCAATGAAACTGCCAACGGCGCAACCATATAACTATGAATGTCACGTCCGTTAAGAGACAATTTGTCATTGCTACTGTCTTCATCATCTGAGTGTTGTAAGTTTATGATGATAGGCTCTAAAATATCGTCACGTGCTATTTCTTTCCAAAAGCAGTATCCTTGTAGTTTATGTGCATGTCGCATGCCGTTTTCGCAGTCTTGTGCAACCTTGCCAATTTCTTGGTGAATAAGTCGTTCATTGTCAGTCAGTTTAAAAGACTTATTTCTGTTTGCAACATTATTTGAGCCCACATTAATTAACTCAATTGGATTGTTCTGGCAGTGGTAAGGGGGAAGGTGGTTTATGATACCTCCTGTCTCACTTCAAATGCAAGCTCATCCAGCTGATACGCTTTCTCTGGTTTTTAAGCGTAAGAACAACTGAATAATACGCTTTGAACTATCTAAAATAAATAGAGATTACCTACGATTCATAAACAAACATATAGTGTGACAAGTCACATTCTGTCGATGTACCATTCTATAAGACAGCAGGAAATGTATTGATTCCTCTCGATCCAATTTAACAAACAGATTGGCTTATTGAAAGTAATTCTCTTATCACGTCATGTCAAACGTTTACGTTTCAGTTTTGAGTAATTAAAAATATACGTACACGCATATTGCCAACCAATAATGATATCCATTATAATGCTTAAGTCGCGATGCATTGTTATAATATAATAGTGCTCTATTTATATGTATTAGGAACACTATTTGAGTTAAAAAATATGGGGGTTTCGCGGTTATGTTAGATACATTACTCTCTACCTTTCTCATGGATCAGTGTTTGCAAAACCGTATTTTTATCTTAGCACGAATAGTATTTATTAGAGATTGATTAGGTTGCCGCTCGTCACACACCATATAGGAGGAATGCAATACAACACCGCAGTACTCTGAATGGTTGCTCGTCTAGTACCGCTCAAGGACAAAAATTATCCCATTTGAAACACAATAGAGCTGAGTGTGGACGTAGTAACTCCGAATGTGTGACGCATGTTAGTTTACCCTTTAAGCAACGCAATGAGCAGTGAGAAATTATAATTAAATGTTCTTAATAAATATGCCTAAGATGTTGTTCAACAAGGTGCATGGCTAAGCATAAGTAATTTATATGCTTGAATATTTATTATTGTTGCGCTCAGTAGATTAAAGTAAGCCATGACTTTGATACCGTGACCACTTACGCAAGAACTGGAGTAGAAAAATATGTTCCAGATAATAGATCTTAGCCAACCTTTGCTTTTCTTCATATGAGTAAGTTGTCCATCATCCCCAAATGAAGAGGTGAAAGATCATCTGCAACCCTTCTGTTAAGTTCTTTTACTTCCTAATAGCTTTGGCTATTTCTACACACTGAGAGCCGGATTAAACCAATCATGCAATAAGCACGTTTAGATCTGAAGATATCTTTAACGAAAAAACCTATGGCACGATGACAGAAAATCAATTTTCGCTAAAGGCAACACATGCTAATATTAGGCTCCAGCGGATGTTTTATTCAGTTCATCATCAGGAAATAGACAAATACGCCACGGGTATAGAGCTGGTCCTATTCATGTGTGCCAACATACAACAATGAATGCTGCACGAACATTTTCCCACAAGACATCAAAAATTCTATTTTCATTCTGTGTATTTCATATACCTATAGCAGAAACAGAGAACGAGTTGGTGGGAAATAAATCTGTGCACATATTTATTACTTTATTCCAATAAAGCGTGCTGAATGGAGCATTTTACGGTATACTCTCGGTAGGTTTAATTTAGTTTAGCTTCGAGGAGCACAGCGTATGAAACAATGGTTTCTGTTAGCTTTGCGATGTTTCAGGCCACATCGACTATTCAGAGGCTGTTTGCTTACGTGCAGCGATGTTCCTCCTATGCAAACAGTCATAAACCTCTTGGCAGGTAACTACAGCTGTAGCTTTCACCATTCACAGTTAGCAACACTGCCTTAGTGTGAACCTTTATGTTTCCGCCTTCCTGTAGCCACTTGTTGGCGTCTTCTCTTATTGTGTTGATTATAACTGCTCCAAGTGGCTCCAGAAGTTGAAATTCCTATTTATTTTGTACTTTCGATAAAGATGTTTAATTCTCCGTTATTGCATATTTAAGTAATATAATCTTATCTGATAGCAGAATATTACTACAAAAATCTTACAGTCTTTAGTTCCTTTTAGATAACATGTATTAATATTAAGTCTTGCACCATTTAAATATAACTATTTCTGCGCAAGCTGCTATCTTAACTAAGTTACTCTCCTAGACAACACCAACGGTGCTAGATGGCGCAGCCGTAGCGCGTGACTTGCATTCGGAGATCATGGGTTCAATTTCCACCGACCGCGCATTGTGACTTGTTTTACACCTTGTTATTTGGACGGGTGCGGGTTGCTTATCCACGTACCGTGGTGCTGCAGGGCCAAGCAACGCTGTTTGACTGGACGGTAGTTTGCTCTTTGTAAAAGGTTTCATCTTCAGCGTCGTTCTGGGTCGGGCTGGTCGAGTCCCGCCTCCATGTGCGGTGGAAGATTGTTGGAGCGGTGACATGCCCCATCGGATGGGTTCGTACTAGAAATAACATATCAATGCTTGCGCACGTCATTATGATCTGGTCACCCTTCGGTTCTTTCCCTTCATCCCTCCTTCCCAGGGGTCATGGGAAATCAAAAAGATGCTTAGAGGCCTTTGCTCAATCGTCTATCAGTATTTTGTGCCTCTCCCTTGATCTAGGCAACACCACCAGGTACGACTAATCGATTACCAGTTCTGAGAGACTAATCGATAGATCTTGATACTACTTCAGAACAGCCGACACTGATTAATTTTATGCTCACATAAGCATTTTCTTCATTCAGTATTATAAACACATAGTGCGAAATGTGGATGGCTGAAGTACTCTGAATAAATCGCAAATGAAACTATTGTACTTGTGCCATATTTTCAAAATTCGTACTCGTTTTATAAACAGTGCGAAATGTGGATGGCTGAAGTACTCTGAATAAATCGCAAATGAAACTATTGGACTTGTGTCATATTTTCAAAATTCGTACTCGTTTTATAAACATGCCCTTACTGTACCTTATCACAATATACTCATATTATTTTATACATTCTCTGATTTCTACATCTTTCAATGATAAAGGCTCTGCACCATAACTATCAATATAAAATTAGTTACAGTAATATACTTTACTATACTGTCACGGTGGCAGGGAATACTTACCGTAATTAAGTGTGAGTCACCCCATTGCACCGTTCCTATTGTTTGCCAAAGAAAGGAACAAAAGCGGAATATTCAACCATAGCCACTTGTTCACATCACGAGCGGGAAGAGCGTGTCTTTGTTATACCACGCTGATTGTTTTCAGACCGTTCGATTTCGGTGGATCTAGAAGATTCGATTTCAGTAACGTACCACTCCTTCGATTTCAAAGATATAGATACTACATCTGAGTATTAGTACCGGAGTAGCTGTGTATGAGTGGGCCAGCCATAGCAAAATAATACCTAATAACAAATTACAGCAAATATCACCCTTAGAATAGAATATATTGTTATTCAAATATTATTGGAAACGAATTAACTTTAATTAAAGGTAGGATTTAAAATATTGTTCTAGTTTTTTAAGTATTAGGACTCTCACCCAGTTTTCCATTTCTCTTCTACATCTACATCTTTATAATTCTTACTTCTGATAGACATAGTGACATTTCTAAAATATTGCTTAAAATTCTTTATTTATGGATTAAAAGAAATAAGTAGAAATTAATTTTATTTTGCCTTTTTTATAATCTATCAATACATGCTAACTTCTATGGCTTAGGAAGTATCCTTTTTTAATGTTATTTTCACGGTATTCTTCATATAGTATCAACTGACCTACCAATCATAACACCTGCCGTCAACATTATTAAGTTCACAGCATTCAATTTTATTCCTTGTTGTATAATTACGTGTAAATAATACACCGAAGCTAATCCGTATAACTAGATTACGCTTCATCCACAAAATTAATTTATTTATTCAAGTTCCAATATAATCGTCCAGCTTTGGAACACATATTGGAGGCGTGGGTTAATAAACTGTCATAATAATGATAAAGTTAATTAATAGATTAGTTTCTCAAACAAACATCCAATATCAACAATGTAAACCCTAAATACACACATACCCCTTTCTTTCTCTCACTCTCTCCCTGTCTCTGTTCCCTATAGTTCGAGCATTTAAAATGTAGATACTTCACACATTTTAAGGAAACGTCATATACTGCTCTCCATGTTAAACAGCAAGGTCATAAAGAGAGATTACAACAAGAAATAGTGTATATTACCTGTGTATTATTAAACCGGTCCTTAGTATATAAATTAATTATTTAAAGAACTTAAGAACAGAACAAATGAACATACGCTGAGCCTTTACGTCCTAGTAGTCCTCAAGCACTTATACAGTTAGGATAAAACTCTCCGCAATATAAAGAGAATGGAAATCATCCTAAGGGGCCAATGGCAGAAAGTGGCTGAATACGGACACTGAAATATAATATGAATTCCCAAAAAAGCATAAACACAATTCAAATTGATAATTCAGCGCATGAAATAAGAAATATACTTACAGCTAATGTGTGCGGCTCCTTTTGGGGAGGTTCTGCATTCAAACCTTTCGGTCCCAACAATCTAACCGAAGATTTTTCACGTTTTCGGTTGGTCGCTAGGTGAATTCATTATTGGATACGGCGATCAAAAAATATTCTTACCATCTATATCATCACTACATGCTATTCCTTTTTTTGGGTCAATCATCCTTCTTTATAGCCTGGGTATTCGATGCAAAGTTTGCTTACAGAAGACATTCTTAAGGGGTGTATGACCTACAAAATAGAAAGCCCGTCTCAGTAGGTTCAGAAGGTCCCGAGTTCGAATCTCGGTTAGGGTGAGTTAATTGGATAAGGCTTTTTCCGGGATTTTACCTTATCCTGGTAGACGAATGTCGCTCTAAGCTCAAAGAGTTCGAATCTAATCTCTATGGACCCCGTATCATTTGAGCATCACTTCACCAATTTCATTCATCGTCCGACATTATTTAACCTTGGAGGATGTAAATTACAAGAAAAAAATTACAAAATAAAACACGTTACTCTAGATGCCAGTGGTGTTTTTCTTTTGTTAGGTCCTTTTACCAGAAGGTTACTACATTTATGTACTTTATTAACACTCATCATTTCCATTCTTGAAGGTCTTCCAAACAATTTAAAGAAGCAAGAAAAATGTTCCTGCTGTGATTGTTGTGAACAATTAGGGATGACTATACCAAAGTAATATAAATTACGACTCCAGATGTTAAAGAGAGGAGTATGTTAAAAATAAGTACTAGTAGCGTTAAAATGTAGATCATAAAGAATTCTAGGCAAACAAATTTATCAAGAATGATGTTATTATTTCTATAGTTTTGCCAGTTTAAATGTCTAGACCTACCTCGGTCGTTTACATGCTCTATATACAATAATGACTCATACAAATTAGAAGATTTTGATGTCCATGAGGAATATTCCTTCTTTGGAGCAAGATCTGCACTGTTTATCGTGCACTATCTCACATTGTGAAACCTAAACGAAGTGCTGAATATAAACAATAACCATGGAAAAACACGAAACCTTCAAGGTCAATGTGGGAGGTTAGTTAAGTTCAGGACCTCCCGCTTGCGAGTCTCGCATGTTACCATGGACCCATCTCATTTCCCTGATTAAAACATAGCTATTACCAACCAAAAATTCAATATCTGTACAAAACATAAAATTCACAAAAAAATAAAGTTTTTCTATAGTTAATGAAGGTAAAAGAATTCACTAATACTACAGCACTCATGGAGCGGAAGTAGCACATATAGCAGCTATTATGTAATTGCTGAAATGTAATGTGCATGCATTACAAGCTGAACAGAGCATTTTAGTTGGCTCTTCGGCCCTGTGGTTACAATGAATATTCTGTGGCGTACCCTGTCGATTTTATCGGAACAAAAAGTTGAGTGGTTGCTTTAGCGTTGGTCTGCAGCTGTTCGGGGTCTTTCTACCGCACGGATTAGATAGCTAATGTGGAACAGAGCGTGGAAGTGCAAAGGTTAAAAGTTTAGTTACTGCCGAATTCTCTTGCAGACAACCACTAGAAAGTCTGAATATCAGTCAGTTGCAGATTTGCGCCCATGTCATGAAGTTGTTTCCTAATTTTCCCATTTGTTCTCCTACAAGTAACAGTAATCAAGTATTGTTTTCTTATGATCTTCCTGATATAGCTCCAGTTTGTACGGCGTTATACGCAGATGATACTGCTCTCTATTATTCTCACGCCAATATTCTTCATGCCATTCAGAAACTGCAAATTGCCCTAGATCAATTAGCTCATTGGTTCTCTCACTGGCGCATTTCCCTCAATACTAACAAGACAGAGGTTAAGATCTTCTCTTTACGACCTTATAGGGATCCTCCTTCACTACGGCTGCTGGGGGAACCGCTCTCATGGTTACCAAGCAATGTGCCAGTGAAATACCTTGGGGTGTTACTGGACACCCGACTTACTTGGAACGCCCACATCTGTCGGTCTGTTACGCTTGCGTTTGCCCGGCTTCAAAACTGTACCCTCTACTCAACAGGCGCACTTCACTTGGTTATGAATCCTCCCTGCTTCTTTACACATCTCTAGTCCGTCCTATTTTTACCTATGCAGCTCCAGTCTGGGGTGGCACCTGTAAGACTAATCTCCGCCGACTGCAGGTACTACAAAACAGGGTGCTTCGTACAGTTACAAACGCTCCATGGTTCATCCGAAACCAGCAGCTTCATCATGAGTTTGGTCTTTTACCCGTTCACCAATACATCCGACGCCTGGCACGTCCATTCTTTTACCATCTCCAGGAGGTCCCTGGAGCTGTTACGTACCGTCTCGGCTGTCGCACTCGCCAGCCAACTCGCCTGAAGCGCAGACTGCCCCAAGATCTTCTCCTGAGTGACGTCTCCAGCACAGACTCAGACACGTGATTACTACCATAAGACTTTAAGTTCTCAATTTGTGTTACAGTTATCCTCCATATTTAGTTAGAGGAGTCGTTCATGGCTACCTCCATTGTTATGTGTCCTGTTCCTATGTATCTTATAACAAACATCTGTAAAGCATAATTGCTGATCGATGGATAAAATAAAATAAAAAAAAAGTATTGTTTTCATTTTATCTACTCCACTCACTCAAAAATTCAATATAACGATTTTACAGGAAATAAATACATGTTTTGAGACATTCCTACCAAAAAGTGTTTTCTTAAAAGGCTCCTGTTCGTGTATATTTTCGTCTGTTAACAGCATATTTAAAAACCTAGCTCCTCATTGCTCTAAATTGCATATCCCCCGTGTACACACGGTACTTTCTGGTCGGTGCTACATTTATCAGTCAGGTGTTCGAAATATGTTAATACCAGCCCCACAATTAAATTTGTTGCTTCGAGAAAATTAGGATTAAATAATTTTCGTATTTGCAAATAACTAGGATATAAATGAATGTTCATAATTTTATTTTAGTGCTAAACTTCACCGCTAACCTCAAATTGTATACACGTATTTACATTTAATATTCAGTAAATATCTAATATTATACTGCAATTATATTTGTAACATTCATACTTATGCCACATAACCAAATTTAACTTTTTTTCTCCCCGATATAGCTTTGACTGGTAAATCAGTCTATTGACTATTAAATCAGATTTAAGTTGTGGAGATTAACGTACATTATTTTCAAGTATAGTTCATTCATTGCGACATGTAGTACTATAATACACGCTATCCACAATAGTATACAATGAAATTAAAATGTAGGTATCGAAAGTAATAGTTGTCTGTCATACAATTAATTTTATATAATTGCAGCCTGAAGTCTTTCTTCTAGGGCCCATAATGCGCCAATAATGTTATCACTTATATTAATCCACTGTATCTTGTTGCATTGCTGGATTTTAATTTAAAACTCTATCTTGTTTGTTTTTCTTCCAGAACCTTCTTTCCCTCGTCGTTAACTTCCATTTGTATATTCCTTCGAATAAGGAATAATAAGGCATAATAAGGCCCGATATAGATTCCAGAAGCCGGGATATTAGATATGCAGATTTTATTTTATTTTTATTTTATTTTTATTCCTTCGAATCATCGCCTCTTTTACTTGGAATCACTAAATTTTAAGCATTTTATTATTGTTTCTCCAACCACCACTCCCCTTTCTGGAAATAACATTGACCATAAAGGAAATATCCATCTCATATTTTCGAACTCTATGCCCCTTCTAAATCATCCCGAATTTGGTTGCTTTCACAGAAACCATAGATGTCGGTTTTCTTCTGAATCTCCGAAAGTTTCTTTCTATTTCTTTTAGAATAGCTCTCAATATTTCACAGCTATGTGAGAACAACTTTAATCTTGAACTATTAGGAATCTCTACTGGTTGCAATACCCCAAGCGGCTTCTGTTATTCATCTCTCTGAGATTGAGTGTCCAAAACTCATTTTAAGTTGTTGCATCACAACCAGAAGAGACTAAAATCCAAGATTCCATCACACGATATCTCCTACTAATAGTTTCACTTCATTTTTCTTCACGAACCTCAAACCAATTTCTAGCAATAGTTTATAAAATTTGGGTAACTTATACGAGTAGAATCATATTGACAGAATATTAGATTAAGTGACGTGTCGTATTAAAGAAAAACTAATACACATTCCTAAGAATATAACATCTGCTTTTTCGAGTTCTGCTTTACGCCTTGTTTATTTTTCTACTTCGTTTTCGCAATGTTTCCATTTATTTTAGTTCTTTATATTACACTCGGAATCACCGCGCAGTTCCTAAAGTTTGCAGTTACTTTAATAATGTTATTCACGGAACCTGGAGTAGTTTGTTGAAGGCGTTGTACACAATGTGTAATGTTTTAACGATGATGTTTAGAATGCTTCATTATTTCACGCGCACTGTCATTTTCAAACTAAGACGATTTGTAAAAGCAGCAACTTTTATGTTTTCTTGACTGCTCAGCATTAACTCTGAATACCGAGGTAGGTTGAACGACGTTACATAGAATTAAGCGAACTGGGCTGGACGCTACGGAGGGGATTCGGCACAGAGGTTCAAACTTGGCCTTTTGTACCTCTGTCGCGAAGAGGGGCACCCCGGGAGGAAGGATGAGGCGAGAGGAGAAAGAAGGCGGCCATCAGAAGGTGCCACGACAGTGCAGAGGGCAGGATCCCCACAATTTATCAGTTGAAATTTCCCAGGCAGGCTAATAGAACCGGCATCTCTCCCAACTGTAGTCCAGAAACGGCCCAGCCAGACCGGTTTCGATGACCCTCCTACTGGAGGAGGAAGTTTTTTCACCAAAAACGGTCATTCTGTCATGCATCGCTGAGACACAGGTCGGCTCTTTTACCTTGAAAGAGACCACTAGATGCGAGTTGGTGTGAAATGATAATGGAGATGAAATGGAGGGACAGAAATTCGGAGGATATGTTTAACCTACAAAACATTTGCCTGGTGACCCAGGAAAACAGCGAAAAATTTATGGGTCAGGTAGGTAGGCCACAGGAGTCGAACCTGGACGTCTCGAATGCGGATCACAGAAACCACCTGAGCCATCCCGCTCAGGCAATTAAGTGGAAGGTGACACCTATTTTTACTATGCATGTTATTTCTTCATAAACATCAAAGGTTTCGAACTGTATTTGATTAATATACTGCTTGAAAACCAACGGATAATCAGACATTTTAAGGTAATATTATGGCGACCTTTGGTTAACCGCATATTGGGGACAGTTAATGAGTTTACATCAGCTGAGCTCCAGAGGTAGAGCGATTATAGGCTGAAACAGCGAAATCGCCTATAGACAAGAGGTATCTGATCACCTGTAGAGCGGAGTTTTCGGGTGGCACCATCTGTTATTCTTTGACAAACCGTTATCTGTAGGAAACTGATGGCTGAGGCAGTGCTGCAGCTAATGTCAGATAAAGCTTGCTGACACGTTAATTAACACGTCATGCTTTACGCCTGATTTTTCGCTATCGTGATTTCTCACCTTAGTAATGTCACGCTCGCAATGGAACAAATCGATCGCATCTGAGTTTGTGCCTCAGGTTGCTCTTTTAAAACTTGAGTGTTTGACAGTGTGTCAGGTTCGTTCACGCCACTACCCCGAACTTCTACACTTTCTATACCACAACCAAAACAGCAACTCTCTCTCCCCCTTGTTGATGTCCGAGGCAACTTTCACGCTCAAAGACATCACCGAAATATTATAAATTCATATTCTAATCTGAGTTAGGAATTGTGTAGTAAAAAGTGTGCAATTTTTAAACTTAATGGGGCGTTGCGAAAAAATTCAATTCCGTGCTCAAGAAGTTTATAGTGATGAAGCTCCATATTTTGTGTTGGGATGCAAATTTGGGGTACATTTCTTCGTATTTTGGGCCTAGCTGCAGTCGGCGAGCATTGGCAATTAGTTCGTAAGTGTCTCGGTTCGATGATTATGTTACCTTTTTTGTGAAACGTTTCCTATACTTTAGATTCCATTTTATTTTAAAAACTCAATAAATATGTTGAAAATACAATTATGTATACATTATTCGCAGGAATTCTTCTCCGTTAATGAAAATGTTCTTCTTTATCGTTGCGAAATGTTTTCTCCATCTCTCTGGTTAATTGACTTTTCACTATCGCTTTCCATAGAATTTATACAGGATGCTCCGTTTGAGATGTTAGAAAAGTAAGACCCCGTAAATAAAGGAAACTATTCAGCTTCATTGGTTGGTAATGGTATACATTTGTGTAGAAAATTCAGGAGTTTCATGTCTAGCATATTAGCACCCAACATGACTGCCATTACGCATGCGCCACAGTTCATATCTCGCACCCATATTGTGCCACGTGGCTTGCAGCATTGCTGAAAGGCCGCTGTACTCTCCCTTTGCAGGTCGCCTAGATTCGTTGGTCTTTTTGCATACACCGTTGGCTTGATGTAGCCACTCACAAAAAACCTCGAGGCGTTAATTCTGGGCTATTAGGGGGCCATGGGATGGGTCCGTCACGGCTGCACCAGCGATCGTTGAATAGCGACATCCTGTTGATAGATAACGCTGTACAGTATCCCATCTTCCTGTAATTGAGACATCACAAACTGCTTGATCATATCAAACACCACAAACAGTTTTCTCCGAGGAAGAAAAAAAAAAAAAAAAGAAAAGAAAAAAAAACAATGGGCCGTAGAGTTCACAGGAGCTCACCATGGGGAAGAAGAACGCCGGAAAGAAGAAGGGAGTCGCCGAGCAGAAGCAACCCAGCCGGGGAGCTAAGAAGCAGCCACCGCAGCCCTCTTCTGCCAGCACTTCCCCTGCTAGCTCTCGGGCACAGTCTCCCACTGCTTGCCCAGTTCAGGCAGCAGAGAGGGGGCAGCCCGCTGAGCCCAGGGGCAAGTTCTGGGCTAGCGCCGAGACAGCTCCAGCCGCCACCCGCCAGTCCAGCCCGCCGCAGCCACGTCCGGCAAACGAAGCCACTCGGCCCGTCCTGCCAGACCCGTCAGAGCACGCAGCAGCTGCTGCTCCTGTGGTAGCAGCTCAGCCCAGCGAGCTCTCTCCACGCACCGCTGCACCATGCTCACCTATGCGGGCCACATACGCCGAAGCCCTCAACACTCCTCCAGCCGCCGAGCCAGACCGACTCCCATCCAGGGAGCCCACCGCAGCCTCCGCAGCCACCACATGCACGGCAGTCATCCGTGGGGCGCCACGGGACCTGCCCACACGCTTCATTCTCGCCGCCGCACAACTACGTTGGCCTTCCACGCTTAGGGCAACTAGGATCTCCACCCGCCATGGACCTTCTAACCTGGTCCGTCTCCAGTTCGCCGACGCCGCCGACCTCGAAGTTGCCTTGAGGACGGGCCTGCCCTTATTAGGGCGGTGTCTCAAAATCGAGGCAAGTAGAGCGCAACGATACACTCCGTGTCGCCGTTGCTGTGGCTACGGCCACGTCGCAACCTCCTGCGCTGCACCTCCCAGGTGCCACTACTGCGGAACGCCGGGCTTGACATCGCAGTGCACCAGCCACGACCTCCGTTTCCGACGCCGGTACTGCGCCACCTGCAATGGCTTAGGCCACTTCACAGGCCAAGCGCAGTGCCCTCTCTACCCTCGCCGACTCACCACACAGATGCCTCCAGTGACACAACAACCACCTGCACCACCAACTGTCGCCGCTGCCGCACCCGGCGAGGACTTGAGGACCATCCTACAGGGTCTTCATGAAGAGATGCAGATCATCAGCAGGCGCCTCACCTCGCTTGAGACCTCGACCGCCGCATCAGCCCTCACCGATAGCCTGCACACCGAGGTCAGCAACATTACGCCAACTGCAACGCAACAGCTACCCAACCTAAGCTCCGCCGCCAGCCAAGGGACTCTCACAGCCGAAGTCCAGGACCTCCACTCTGAGGTTCTGAATATTGGCCTTCGCCTCGGGAACCTCGAGGACTCACTCGCCGCAGACAACACAAGACGTGACGCCACTTATACCACAGTAACAGCCACCGTAACTGACCTCAAAGACCAACTAGTGAATTCGCACCAGCAGACCATGGACTACGTCACAACACACCTAGAGCATGATACCTCCTCCTTCCGATCGATTACCAACGTCATTACGCAATTGACAAAGCAACTCCAAGACTCCCTGCAAGACTTTATCGCCCAGCAGCTCAATAACCTACAAGAACACCTCAACAGCTCTCTCTCGGAGTCCGGGAAGTACAACACTGGAATCAGCCATAAGCTCCTTCAACTTCAGCTCACTGCTGCTGCTATACACCCCGACAGCATTCGCGGATTATGCAATGAAGTCCTTGAACGCATTGACCTCCTGACGACGACTATTCTAAATTCCGAGCGACCGACACGTCACAATCGGCGCTTAAACTAAGCACCATCGGTGCGCAGTAACCTCAGAACAAAGCCACGGTCCTAATCCTCCAAATTTCCTCTGATGACTAAATAAATAAAGACGCCCAACCTATCCCGACTTTTCACTACCAAACCTCCGCAATATCCCGGGCTGCTGTCAGGGCCTTGGTCATGGCAGCAGGCCGAATAGCACCTCGAGCACTTTCCTGTCAGCCTCTGCCAGGAAAGGTCAAATAACGTACTGACGGGAGTGCTCAGCGGGATCCCACAACCCTCCGAACTTCCCCATCTAACCGCCGCTTACTCCACAACCAATTCCCGAAAAAAAAAAAAAAAAAAAAAAAAAAAAAAAATAAAAAAAAAAAAAAAAAAAAAAAAAAAAAAAAAAAAGCCGTAGAGTTTCTCATGCATCACTCCGCACTACACATTTACTTTAGGGCTGGCTCCTTCATGTTTGTATGAGACATGTGGATCCTCGATGCCCCATACAATGCTGTTATGGCTTGACTCGGTCACTCACATGAAACGTGGCTCCGTCAGTAAACATCTATTGATTTAACCATTGATTATCCTGATACCGAAATTAAGAATTGCAATGAGTAAAGAATCGTAATGGATTTCAAAGGAGCATTGTATATTTGTTACGACACGAACAGGGGCAGTTGAGTTGAATCGTGTAACAAAAGACACGGGAGAAACAGAATTCTAAGGGATAGCACTTGACTTTGTTTGAAAACGGTATTCTTCGGACCCTTAATAATGGCATGACCAAGACTAATAATTACAATGGACAAAATAGTCACAAAGGAAATCTTTGTGTGAAAAGAGGGCTTCAAGAAGTGAAAGTTACACACCCACGCACAGTTGTGTGTAGTGTAAGTACAGACGGTCCGCGGCTGGCGGCTGATTCAGTCGGTTCTCTCTGGTTCTGTCTTGGTCGAAGGCAGACCAGATGTGATGAGAGAAGATATTTGTCGGTTCATACGTAACGAATTAAGTGTTATCGAGTAATAAACATTCCACCTTCAGTAACTCTAAACAGTGATATATTGGTAACCCTTGGTCGGCAACATCGAGTTTGATGTAATGATAAAAAGAAGCAGTTGTTAAACCATTTTGAAACGGACATTCCAGTGTCATTAGAACCATACTTACTCATACATATCCACGCATACCCCGAGAGAAATCTCCTTACGCAATCCTGAGCTACCCATAGTATTCATTACAAACTGTAGCGTCAACGTGGAACTGTGCGCCACCCATTATTTATTGCTTCAATCCGCTTCCTGCCGCTCACACATCGTGATAGCACAATTGAGCCTGCTTCAGTGCTTGCGTTCGCTGACATCTTAAGATACCATCTAACAATCCTCTGAGATGTTGTGTATGTTGTATTCTGCTCTGCTGATAAGCGGCAAACTAACCTTTGTGGATTCTTAGTACCTGTATGAAGCACTTGCAGACCATTTTACAAGAACATGTATCATTTAACAAAATCTCGATGTCATGGGATATACCGACAGTTGTACTGACTTCTGAAAATTCGCACGGAAATTTTGGATTACATGCGACAAACTCTTGTGGCGTTACGATCGTTTTGCTTTTTCTTTGCGCGGTAGCGTGTTCATGCCCCTGGAAACATCACTCATTTAGCTCCCAACCTTTCCTTATATTACAGAAAATTGCTCAGAGATATGTAGATTAACTTCATAAATATAACGTTTTAATTTTCTTACATCTCAAATGGATCACCCTTAATAATATATTCCACATGCTTGCACGTCTCTTTTGTTTTATCACTTATTACATTATTATTTGATCTAACGTTTATCAAATTATCTAAATTAAAAAATTGACAAACAAATCTTGCTGTGGGCTATATTTAAATAACTGTTTCAATGTTTAGCAGTCTTTAATTTGTCTAAATAATTCATGAACAATTTTTCCATATTATTTTATTAAAATATCTATATAATGAAACACCTTCTTTTTAATTTATTTTAACTTTACTTGGTAAACAGCTAATTACACAAAAAGGCTGTAGATCTCATTAACTCCGCAATGTATATGAAGTAATTTTTTTCTAGTATTTACGTTATATTAGAATTTGTTTCTTTGGCTACATGTTTCCCTAGTTCATCACACATCCTGAATTGTTAGTTGAGTATGTCCTTGCTCTTTGTTATCTCATGGACAGTTGTAATTGCAAAGCCAGCAAATAATAATAAAATTTGTTGTGGTTAATATTTGAGTATTGCTGTAGTCTCCTGTTTTCACCTTTGGTTACATACTTCGTTGCAAAGATAAGTATTTCTGCAACAGATATATTGTAAATTAGATAGGACATCACTTTTTAACAATCATTTGTAGTATAAATACAGAATAGGTAATGGTTTGTAAGGAAAATGATATGAACGTAACACGTGATTTCTTCATTTATTTTTGTGTCCCCTTTAACATCCAAGTTTGACTTTGGAACAAAACACTCAACAAACTGAAAGAACAATGACGTTTGTTCGTTGAGTGCTAGTGCTAATAGCTGGCTTTTGTGGTAAACACATTCTCATTCATATGCACACACTTAGGGAGGATGCTTGCTAAAGAAAATCTCTCGCCCTTCAATTGGAGATAAACCTATTGTCAATTGTACTTATTGTTGAGCTTCAAACAACATGCAAAATCATCACCATTTTAACAATAGGCAAAGATGGTGGGAGTTATTTGCGTTGTTCTACTGTTCGTATTAACTATAAATTTGTTACCGAGTGTACTTTGGCTATATTATTAATATAAACTATTATGGTCATATACATAAGAAACAGCTACCAAATGTTTATTGACTTTTTGATTGTAGGTTTTATCACTGTGTATTAACTGTTTGTTTAAGTAAACCATAGATTTCCAGTTTTCAGTCTATTCAAATGTAGTTAATGGTCCTAAATAAACAAACGTTCCTAATTTTCCGCATACCGAAACTAAGAACTCTTGTTTTACATGTCATAACGCTGTTCTCCAACAACAGAGATACTATCCCGCCTCGGTTGCGTAGATGGTAGCGTGTCTGCCTCTCGAGATCTCGAGTTCGAATCTCGGTCAGGGGGAGTTACCTGGATAAAGTTCTTTTTCCGGAATTTTCCCTTATCCTAAAACACAAATGTCGGATATCTCTAAGCTCCATGGACCCCGGAGTCATTTGAGCATTATTTCACTCATTTCATTCATCGTCCGATATGGCTTAACTTTGGAGGACGTAAATAACAAAGACAATATTTTTGTCACATACGTATGTAATATATTCCAGCAACAACCCTCGCTAAAGGTATATCTATTTATAAACAACGTATTATGATATTAGTTCTTTGTTAGGACTTTTAAAATAAAAACATTGTTATTAATGAAAGAAAATTAAGATTTTGAATAAAAAGTAGACTTTGTTACCAAAAATCTGCGAATTGTTCACTTAAATTATAGTACTGCACTAAGGCAAACTTAAGGAAATTGTCCGTTTTGTTTTATCACAGACTGTAAATAGGAATTTCTTAGGATTACCAGGAATATATTAGTAACAATGGTACATTAGGCTGCTCTCCTCAGATCCTTGCTGTACCTGTGATAGGGCTTCCAACTCTTATCAATAGGATTAGTTTAACATTTACTTTCTCAGCTATTAAGCTAAAAAGTAAATCGAGTGTAAAATGTCGTTTAGTAAACCTACAATGTCATCGGGGAAACGTAAGCACCAGTCGCTTACAATACACGAGAGATTGAAAATTATGGAAAGGCTTGAAAATGGTGCCACTCTTGCGTGTATTTTTGGGTAGAATGTGCGTGTGCCTGATTTCAGATCCAAGTGCAAGTGCAGCAAACAGCTTTCAGAACTCTAAATTAACTAACGCATGGAAGAAACTTTTGTATGATGACAGTGTTGAATTAGACACAATGCAATTGAATTACTTTCACCAAACATTGTTGTGGGTAGCTAGAAAGCTGTCACAGTAGAAGAGACCAAAGAAGGAGATGAAGATGGCTATCACATCATGACTGACGTAGAAACTGTAAAAAGTGTAAGCAATGCAAGGAACACTAGTAGCGAATCTGACGCTGAGGATGTGGATTTCGGAAAGTTGAAAGCTAAATTAAGTGACGTTAAACAGCATCTGAGTTGTGTAAATCTGTTAAAACACAAAAGAAAATTGACAGTTTCTTCAAACCAAACAAATAAAGATGTAATTAAAATCAAACGAGTCTATTGTATCTTAGGTTCTAATAAAATCACACAGTACATAGTGTCACCGATCGCATTGTTGTGTTGCAGCCGCCGCAAAGCCAGAGCTGTGTGCATGGTCAGGAAAGAGAGTAGCGCGCAGAGCTGAACGCTTACTGAACGCCGAGAGAGAGAGAGAGAGAGAGAGAGAGAGAGAGAGAGAGAGAGAGAGAGAGAGAGAGAGAGAGAGAGAGAGAGAGAGAGAGAGAGAGAGAGAGAGAGAGAGAAAGAGAGAGAGAGAAGTCTGGAATTTTCCGCTTTTCTCATTCCGTTGCGATAGTTATCGAATTGTCTACTGCATTCTAGAACAATGACTGGGAGGTATAAACAGCGGCAAAGTGTGAGAAGGAGTCAGTTGTGTTGTAATTGTGTGAGTTGTGTGATGGTGGACATTTGAACTGTAGCGCAGTGATTCTTTTGTTTGTTTACGAGTGGCTGAGCAACGAGGTGACGTTGAAGACCGCTGTTTGTCAATGTCACGTCTTTTTGCTGCTGCAAGGGTTGTACAACGATTCTGTTAGCTGCAATAAATTTCTGCTAACAAGACTTTCGGTTCTACGTAACCCAAGAAGTCACAATACTCTAATTTCATTCACAATTTTTCTCTGTAGTGTTCATTTCACTAAAAATGGACTTTTGAAAATCTGAACAACCTTAAGCCCCAATTAGTCCGGATTAACGATGTTCTACTGTACTTAAAGTATAATTTTTCATATGGAATCATTTGGAATCGGACGCTGAGACAAAGGTATTTTTGTTTTTCCTGTATTTTTATAAACAATGCATTACATACTACTGCAAAACAATTTGTGATGCAGGTGGTAATGTTTCTTCATTTAACTTTGTTTAACCAGGTTCTTGTTGATCCTAATACCTGTATGTGATCCCTTCTAGTGTGGTCACTTCGCAGGTCACAGTATTACCTCAGCTGTTTCATGCCCTTTGGTAATGGCCTGCTGTCTGTGTCCCTTTGACGTTGTGGATGGTAACATTGCGCGTTAAGTTTGTATTCAAACTTAACATCAATGTACTAAACTTTAATTTTCATTATGAATGAATGGCTTTTAACTGTTCTACATGAATGTAGGGATGTGCTCCACTGGCTTTTGATTACCCTGGTCTATACTCTGAGAGAATAACGCAATATGTAGGTACCTATTTGATATTTAAATTGCATGTATTGTCCATTATCCTCCACTCTTTACTTTATTCATTTGTTTAACTGAGGATCTTCGAAGCGTTTCAATTTTTGTAAAGCAGTACCAGGAGAATATGATTGGTTCCGACTGAGTAATGTAGAAAGAAAGCACTCTATTTCTGTACACATACAAAGTGGGAAGCTGTCTGGACCCGAGAAGTGAATCATATTCCTGGGGTGCGATACCAGGGGTGAATTATTGTGCTGAAGAAGCTTATGGAGGGATGCTAGGAGGGGGTCTCTTCTCCCTATCAGTCCACCCTCCCTGACGGTGCAATTTGTAATGCTACGTAACCCGGGAGATTTGCTCGGGATTATATTCATATATTTCATACCATTTTTAGCTGCTCTAAACTGAAGTGGAGGCATAACTTTTGTGTTTCTTTGGGGAGTGATTATATTTGTCAGGTGAGCTTCAAATAAGGTGCAAAGCTAGGAATAAGGCCCCGATTTTGTACTTAAACTAGTCAGAGGACCAGTAATTCTCTCTTTCAATAATATTTGGAAAAAAATGTAACATTTAAAGAAACTCCTGCGGTTTTATTGCATGGAAGTTGATCTCTAAATATTATCTTTAAATGGATTGCTCAAAATGAAACTTTTCGTAATAATGAATTCTTCTGGGAAATTAGTTTTGAAATGTTCTATTATGCTGAAGGTGTTGAATGTGTTTTAAAAAGAATCAAAGAAAAAGGTAAGCTTCCAAATGAAACTCATTTTTCCTCCACTTCCTAGAGGGGTATATACACTCCAAACACATCTATTGCTCCAATTTGGATATTGAATGTTTAATTACAGCAACTTTAACCTTACTTTATACTAAATATTATGAAGTCATCTGAAATTCAATACTAAATTGTGGTCTTTATATATAACATAAGTTACAAAGAGTGTGGCTTGAAACTAATATCTTAGTGTTCTTTTAAGTGCCTACAGTTTGAGGAACCTCGATGATGTCAAACAAAGCCTTAAAATATAGTTGCTTACCCAAAATTATTAATAATGTACAGCTCACAAGTACTACAAATCTTGTTTACTAAGCTAATATTTAAACGCAATAAAATTCTTCAATTTCTGAAAAAAGAAGATTTTATGGCTGTTAAAATTTATGACTAGACAAGAAAATAGAGATCAAATTTATTTCATTGGAATATCGGGGAATAATATATGGTCTTTGGGTAACAAAGCTGCGTCATCGTGAAAAAGAGGCAGAAAAGTAAACACTACATGGTATAGACACAGATAACTCAGTGATAGTCTTATACTTTATTACCCGGGGTTCAGATATTTCAGGTATATGTTTACTATAACCTTATATATCATAGCACCATTCATAAGAGTATGTGAAATAACGCTTCGCGGACGTTTCAAATTGTTGAAAAGATGGACAAAATTATAACTGCATCAAACACCACTCAGATAGGTGGAACAATCGCTGTGCATGAAACGTTACGATAATAAATACCTACGTACATTAAAATACAGTGAACGAGTTTTCATTAATGGCCACCTTTTTAACCATCAGTAACGTGTATCGTTTCCCAAATTTCGATGAACTGCTACACATACAAGAAATAACAATAATTAATAATAGTAATAATAATAGTAATAATAGCAATAATATAATAATAATAATATAATAATAATAATATAATAATAATATAATAATAACAATAATAATAACAATAATAACAATAATAATAATAACAATAATAACAATAATAACAATAATAATAATAATAATAATAATAATAATAATAATAATAATAATAATAATAATAATAATAATAATAATAATAATAATAATAATAATAATAATAATAATAATAATAATAATAATAATAATAATAATAATAATAAATGAGAATAAGTTTTATGTAAAATAAAGTGTATATCTTGAATTTTTCTGGGAATATTCTTTGAAGTTTTTCCATAACTACTAAATCGTAAGAGATATGCAACAGTGTATTACACCAAAGCTTGTATATTAGTTTAAGTACACAAACCTATAGATTAACTGTATTGGAGATAATCCGTGTTATTTGTTTCTATTTGGTGGTTATTTTATTTTTATTTTATTTTTGTTTTGTTTTATTTTATTTTTTATTGAACTGGGAAACATACGACTTAGTTGGAGAATGTAATGTCATGTGGGCACGTTGGTCATAGTAGCTCAATGATTTAGAGAAACCGTACAGAGAGCGGGAGATCCCTGGTTCAAATCCTGGCTATGGCATTGAATTTTTCAGTCTGGCTCTACTCATCCAAACCTTAGCCTACACATGGCTAGTGTAACAGAAATGATTATTTCCATCAATTTTTATTTTAAGGTTCTTACACTTCTCTCCATCTGGGAAGCAGTTGTCTCTTTCTCTCTCTTTCTCTTTCGACCGTGGCAGAGAATAAAATGTCAATGCACTGCATAGAGACCATATGTTAAAATATTTGACTTTTGCTTAAGCTAACTGCATTCCGCTACTCCCGTTATGCACATAACGAAATGTGGTTATAACGAATTATCTTTATTAAGTAAATGGAAGAAAAACAGTTTTAGGATCAGTTTGCGCAGAGTAATAAAAAAGTGCAAATTATCAGATTTAATTCAGAGCACTTCACGACATATTTCTGGCAAAATCTTTGTATTGAATTTTTTAATGTAATCAATAATTCCTCTACCTCATTAGACTAGATGCGGGAGAAATAAAAGAAATTAACTATCAAAAGATTCGTTCAATAAACTGGAACCTGGTAGTGCTAGTATGACTTCAAGGGAGAAGTGAGGATATCCCCCTCACTTTTAAATGCAGCAGGTGGGGAACTACTATTAGATCATCTGCGTTGTAATATTTTTTCCCAACAAATCGATACCACGGTATCCACCTGACATTACCGATTGATCATAAAAAAATTCTTGGTTGTACACGTGCAACTGGAAACTTTATTGATGATTACCTCATTATTCATGGTAAATTTAGTGTCTGCTAGGGTGCTTTAAATTGTTCTGCCCGCTTGACATACGAGAGTATGTGCAGCCTATCAAGCAGAAGTGATCCGGTTTTTATTTTGAATTGCCGTTAACTTTCGTTAACCGTCCCAAAAATGTTCAGCCTAATCGTTACTAATGTGTACCACCCGTATAGCGTGAAGGTAGATTATCCGTCTCAAAAGCTGGAGCTATCACGATGTTCTTCCTGGATAGCCCTTGTTGTTCTGGTGCATCTTCCCTTACGATAACACAATGCTAATAGCTATCACCTGTATACCACAAAATAATTTGCTTATTCATTGTATTCATTTGTTCTATGACCTTGTATTTTTTCTACAGAAGTGAATTTCTATCCATTTTATGTTCATCGAGCTATATGTTTGCATAAACAGGTTTGTCATACTTTTGTTACAGGTACAATGCACTTACAGGAAGCTGAAATGTCTAAAGGCGTATCGCTTGTTACATACATCGCGAAAAATAAAGAAATAGAGATCTAGTACTTGAAAAATTTCAGGATAAATTACACTGGGCAACAGTGAAGATGTTACGGTCTCAAAAATAGTCAATTTCCATCTGCTGAATTCAAAAATCACCATAAAAATAAAAGATTATTTCTTGCTTTGGAGATGAAGTAGTATTTTATTTTTTAGTGTCTATATTTTTAATTTTGAGATAATGTTTTGTGAGAGTTGATGCACCTGTAAAATAACAAAATACAAATGCTTTTCAGCTGTTACAAGAAAAGAAAGCTTGGGAAGCCTCCAAGGGGGTTGTTCGTGGATTTTTAGGCACCGAAAGAGATGATAACCACACGAATTTGGTGACAGTGCCCCTGCGAACATACCATATCCTGGGATACAACATGATCCTCAAAATCAATTTGCTCCACTCTCACCTAGACTTTTTCAGGATCTCCGGTCTCCCCCGCCATCTTTTTCCACCGGTGCTCCATCTTCATCTCATGTATCATCAGTGTTGCCATCTGTGCATGTAGTAAGGGCAGGCGTTAAACACTTCACATGTCATTTCATTACCGATAAGTACGACTGAAAAATGTATATCCTAATATATAATGTTAGTGTTTTCAGATTTATGCCATAGATGTAACATAATTCAAATATAATAAAGCCCAAATTTTATCAATTTCAGTTTTATAGTTTGGAAGTTATGGTTAAATATATTTATTTTTGTAACGTTACCAATAAAAAAGCCCTTGCTAACAAATATATTATATTTTGGTCTAATAATCTTGGTCTAGCAGCAGCCCGCCTCGGTAGTGTAGTAGTAGCATGTCTGCCTCATGCTCAAGCGGTCCCGAGTTCGAATCTCGGCCAGAGTGAGTTACCTGGATAAAGTTTTTTTTCCGGAGTTTTCCCTTATCCTGAAATACGGATGTCGGGTAACTCTAAGCTCTATGGACCCCGGTCTCATTTGAGCATCATTTCACCCATTCCATTCATCGTCCGATATGACTTAACGTTGGAGGACGTAAATTACAAAAAAAGTATGGTCTAGCAGCAGATTCCCAATACACCTCATTTTTGCAATTGCCATAGGTTTCTCTGTATCTCAATAACTTTAGACTCCAGAAATTTTTAAAGCTATGAATATGACTTTTTGCCCGAAAAGTTGAAGTTTTTAAGTTTAGAAGTAAAGAAAGTGTGCTTAAATGTATTTCACAATAAAAACCCGAGCAATTTTGATCACTGTGTTTTTGTGAACGTGCGTAGCAAGTTTCATTAGTCTAACTCCATAACTGCGATGCAAGGAGCATTTTAAATGAATGAGAATGCTGAACATTTCAGTAGCGAGAAAACAAGGATAAACAATTAGAATTCATATTCAACATTAGCATTCAAATTCGATTAGAGCATTTAAAATGACGTGCGGAGGTCTAAGCATTCTTAGGATTCAGGAATGCTTAGACTATTTTATAGACTAAAATACTACTTTTTAAAGGAAGTACCGGCAATTGATCATATAACGATGTCGTTGCCGCTAAATTGGTACATCTATAGCAACGCAGAGTTTCATTGTCATCTGCCAGTTTGTTTACAGGCCGCTATTTTGTTAGTGCTTATCAAAAATGTGTTGCAATTTTACAATGAATTCTTCTTTGTCTTTTATCGACTGAAAACGAGTGAGTAGAAGTGGCAACTTGAGTTTTGGAAAGATAAAGAAGTCGGCCGGAGTCAGATCAGGTGAATGCGCTGGTTGTTAGATGAGATTTATTGAATTTCTGGCCAGAAATTCGTTCACAATGATAGCCTTATGAGTTGAGGCGTTATCGTGGTGCAGATGGGTTGCCTTTACACAGATCTGGTCTTATTTACCGTATTTGTTCTCCCAAACGCCGCATAATGCTCAGATAATAGTCTTTATTTACGGTCCGACATTCTGGCAAGAATTCAGAGTACACGACACTACGATAATCGAAAAAATTTGTCAACAAGACTTTCAGTTTTGATTGAATTTGATGTGCCCTTTTGGGTTTCGGTTCAGTAGGAAGGCGCCACTCGGAAACTTGTTGACTGGATTGCGTTTCAAACTTGTAAACCCACGTCTCATTACCAGTTACAATGCATTTCATGAACGTGGTGTCGGTGTTCGCTCGTTCTATCATGTCTTCAGCGAACCTTACGCGATTGTGTTTCTGCAAAAAGTTCAAGACTTGCGGAATTAATCGAGCGGCAACAAATGTCATGCCCAAACAGTTCATTTAAAATGTTACGAATCTATTCATGAGACACATAAAGTTCAGCGAAAATCTCTCTGAGAGGTAAATGACGATTTTCAGACACCATTTCCTTCACTTTAGCGATGCTCAGTTCAGTTAACACGATGATGCCGACCAGAGCGAGCCAAATCTTCCACCACATCTCGACCACTTTTGAATTCACTCTATCATTCATACGCACGTTTTTGATAAAGTCGATTTACTGTAAGCCCTCTGTAATATTTCAGTGATTCGGCACACGAAATACCATTTGCAATGCAAAATTTGAGAAATATTCTTTGTTCAATATTTTTATTCATTGTAAAATCGCAACACACCTTTGAGTTGATCTAACAAAATAGCGGGCAGTAGAGGACAGATGACAAAATCTGCTTGGGTATTGAGGAAAGATGTACCAACTTAGTGAACAATAATTTTGAATTCCCTCTTATATGATAAATTTCCGGAGCTTTCATGACAAAATATAAGTAAAGGTGATTTTTCTTTAAGTATTCATGAAATTTCAAACACACTGCAGACATATAGAACTCTGAGAACCATGAATATGAGAACGCTAGGTGGTCTACCGGAAAAATATAATGAGTCAATTGGAGAATTTAATGTCAGAACGGCACGTTGGCCATGGTAGCTCAAGGGTTAAGAGCAACTGGACGGAAACCAGGAGATCCGTGGTTCAAATCCCGGCCGTGGCATTTAATTTTTCAGTTGGCTCTAATTAGTTAAAACTAGTTTAGTTTTTAACCTATTTCTCCTTTTTCAATTATGCTGTGTACAAATACACATACATACTCATTGCATTAGATACGTGGACCTGTTATAAAAATGCTTTTTGAATGGTTTAAGAGCCTCAAAACATGAATTCGGATGCAATCCCTACAATCGAAATTTTCTGTGGAATACTCCCCCTTCTTACTAAATGAAAGGCAGAAGATAACATTAATGAAACTGTGTCGTGAGAATATTTTTGTACTTTTACAATAGCAGTACATTAAGTTAAAGCTTTAGAAACACGTCCAGGTTCTACGAATGTTTTCTTTTTACTCTCAAAAATTTTTTAAGAATTGCACAACTTGTGCAAGGCTCCTCCAGCATACTGTCCATCGGTGTTTTGTTGTTTTTACATCTCATTTTTGCGAGACATTCACTGGAAGTTTACGAGTCTGTTCTTTCTACCTTGTCTTCCAGCCATCATAATAATCCAAACCGCCAAGCGCTTCTTCGCCTTCTTCTCTTATCAGCTGCGTTTTACGCCTCACACGTTTTATATACTTTTTTCTCTCTCTCGATTTATCTTCACACTCGCTTCCTTCTCATAAAACGCGGTAGTATTCGTTAAACTTTAAGAAAGGCCGTGTGAAAAGAAATGATTAAGGCTGACATTTTTATGTATTCTTCGTCTACTGGGGCAGAAGATAGCAGACATCAAGCGTGTACTTTGGTGGGTGTTTGATTTAGTTATAGTTATACCACAAAAAGTGAACCGTCTTGTAGTCATGCTCATTCTTTTAGAAAGATTTAAAGGGTGCCCATGGTTCTACTTCATGTTGTACTAATGTGTGCAACTCAAATTGGAATTCCAGACATTTTAGTTTTTACGGTCGTTTGATAAGTCTAGTAAATTTCCTTGAAGGGATGGAGAATTTTTGTTGCTACTTTGGAGGTGATAAGCCTGGTTATTCAAAATATTGTGCATAAAATTTGAATGTGCTTCAATATACAGTTTATTTTTGTCAGCCATCTGAACTTGTCAGTGTGATAGCTGCGATTGAAAATGGAAGAAAAAAAGGTTCGTGACGTTATTAAATATTTTCATTGAAAGGGATGGACTGCCGCACAAGTCAAATCTGAATTGGATGAAGTTCACGCGGACTCGCACCAAAATTGAAGACCATCTACTTTTGGATCAATGAATTTAAATGTTGTCCTGGAATCTCAAAGATATATCGCACTCTGGTCGCCCAGTTGAAGACACCACACAGGACACGATTGAAAAAATCCACGATCTGGTTATGCAAGACCTCCGAATCAAAATTTGTGAGATTGCTGAGACTGTAGGCACCTCAGCCGAGCGAATGCACAATATTCTGCATGAAAAATTGGCAATGAAAAAGCTGTGTACAAGATGGAGCTGCGATTGCTCACAATCGTCCAAAGGCGCATCCGGAAGAACACTTCTACCGAGTGTCCGGCGATGTTTAATCTTAATCCGCAAGACTTTTTGCGCCGATTTGTGACCATGGATTAAACTTGGATCCATCATTATACACCAGAGTCAAAGCAGCTGTCAAAACAATGGACAAAGGCTGGCAAAAGTGCAGCAAAGAAAACAAGGGCCATTTTGTCATCTGGTAAGGTGATGTTCACTGTTTTTTCTTTCTTTTAATTCTCAAGGAATAATCCTCATAGACATTGGCTTGTTGGTAAGCAATGTTCATCAAATGAAGAAATGATAGTCGCTGTCAACGATTATTTTGCAGACCTTGACGGAAGCTATTTTTCCGACCAGATGAAGAATGTGAACCAAGTGTGTAGCCATCAATGGAGACTATTTCGTGATATAAGGTGAGATAATAACGAAAAAGTTCTTGATCTTTTACCAGACTTGTCAAACCACCTATATATACCACAGAGTTCTGGTTCACTATTCGTGAATCTAACATCTTACTTCTTTATTTTGTTTTTCCAATGCAATTAGAATTCACAACTACTTGTTTTCAAAACTATTTTAACGCATTTTCTCTCACACTAGTCAACAACAACAACAACAACAATAATAATAATAATAATAATAATAATAATAATAATAATAATAATAATAATAATAATAATAATAATAATAATAATAATAATAATAATAATAATAATAATAATAATAATAATAATAATAATAATAATAATAATAATAATAATAATCGTTATCATCATCATTGTCATAATCATCATCATCATAAGAAGAAGAAGGAGGAGGAGGAGGAGGAGGAGGAGGAGGAGGAGGATGAGGATGAGAAGGAGGAGGAGAAGGAGGAGGAAGAAGGAGGAGGAGAAGGAGGAGGAAGAAGGAGGAGGAGGAGGAGGAGGAGGAGAAGGAGGAGGAGGAGGAAATTGTACAGTGTGCATTGATGCTAGTAAAGTGTATTCCATATAGTCTTTGTCCTGGCCATCTGATATTTCTTATGTCTGTCACCTCTGTTGTTTCACTTCCCTTTCATTTTATTTGACACTAAAATATATTTTTGTTCATAAAGACGACTATACTCTTTTCACATACTTCTGTGTGGTATCTCGTGCATTGTTTTCCACATAACGCGCACATGTATTCTCCTGTATTATTATCAGATTTCTGTTTTCTTCATTTGTTGTTCCTCACTAGTTGCCCGTATGCCTTTGTTGCCAGCAGCACCATTTGTAGTCGCAGATCCATCTACATAATTTATCTGCTCATTCGTACGTTAATCTTGTAGGTGTGTATTTGGATAAGCACAAAATTTTCTTCGTAAATGCTGTCTTTACTTTCTGTAAGTTCTCTAAATTTCTTTTCGTCTGGTTTTCCCATATCAGTTGTAGTCCTACGTTATTATTGGTGTTATGTTCGTTCGGAACAAAACCATCGCCGCATTTAGTGACACTTGGTTTAGGAATTTAATATCATACATGGCTGTCATTGATGAAGCTGCTTTGTCCTTTATCTAGCTAATATGATTTTCTAGGCTCTGGATTAACTCACACTGTCAATTAATGTGATCTAATTTAGGTTTCCTTGCCATTTTACGCTTGTTCGTGATTCAACCGTAAAATAAATGCAGTCACGTTTTCGGAACTTTCACGCGCTGGGAAATCAAACACAAGAGGTCGCTAATCTCTCGCGCAAGCAGCCGCCATTCTCATCGAAAGCTCACTTGATACGGCGTCAGATGTGACTCACCAACTCCCTCGCGAATACTGTGGCTTTTATTTTCAAATTTGGTATTTAAACACATTTTCGTGTTTGAATTACACACACACACACACACACACACACACACACATGCGCACACACAACACACACACACACACACACACACACACACACACACACATGCGCACACACAACACACAAACAATCTTGTTTTATGAAAATATTTTATTTATTTTGTTTATTTTTATTTAAGTAGCCTCAAGGTATTATTTGGCAATACTTTGGAATCATGTTTGCGTGATGAGCAATAATTCCTCTGCAACCGTAGGTAAGTAGTAGGAAAACTAAGCACTAAAAGTTTCATAAATGAAATTTGTTTACAATGAACTGTGTGGATAACTTAAGTAAATACAGGGTAAAAGTAGTGCTTCAAAGTTTAATTTCATAGGAATGGAGAAATCAAAATATATCGTGAACTATAAGACGTTAAACATAACTAAACTTCTACATAGTTTTCTAGATGTGATTAATCTTGTGCTTTATATTGCACCGATTTATCTATTACACGCTAATTTACGCACCAGATTAGTCTCTAAGGAACCTCAATCGGGAGTAACTCTTCCTTTCGGGAGGTCCTAGATTCCATTCCCCTTGAATCAGCTACTTTATCAGCGGGTTTTTGTAATTTTACCATGACGGTTGGATTCTTTAACTATGAATTTTCTGTCCCAAATATTCCTTTCTTCTGTTTCACCTTAATTCTTCCATTGTTGCAAACCCAGGTGGTTAGTGTCTTGCAGGATGGCAGGATGATGGAATTTGCGCTGTGAGAAATGCCTCCCTGTTACCTATAGGGACTGCTGAGCACCTTCTCCTTCTTGGAAACCTGTGGGTGGTTTAGGCAGCCCTAACCGGTGTCAGGATTGGCGCCATGTTGAAACTGTTAGGGATCCCATTCTTGCTAGAAAACATCGTCGTCCAGAATTTAGTCATCAAGTTACTAGAACTCGTTCCCTGTGACTACTAAATGCTAAATTATGAATTACGAATTTATTTGTTGGTACCAGTTTGACGTACCGAATGCTAGCAAAACTGTCAACGTAAATTTGAGTACAAGAAAATAAGCATTATACAATTTCTCTGCCTTAATTCAGGTGTTCCTTATATTCATATCAAACTTTCTTTGAGCAATTTACTTTTGGGCCTATACAGTACTTATAGAATTTGACATTCTTGCACAGTGTGATGAAAATCTCTAACACCCTGTTGCTTGAGCCTCAGTTTACTCCAAAGGCAATGAAATTGCTTTAAGAAGAGGAAACGGTGTTTTCTGTACGCTCAGTTGCGTTTTCAGACCTTTGCTCTCCCATCACCAAAGAAATACCTAAGAACCTTTTAAAATATACTATACAGAAAAAGGAAATGTTAAAACGTGTAGCATTTTAGAGCAAGTAAATTAATGAAGAAAGGCTCGGGTAACGGTTTTTTGTGAAAGCTGCTCTATGCTTTGCACACAGTAATCCTTGCTTCTAACTGCTTTGATATGTTGAAGGCTGAAATGAAAGACAGCGTTTGTTGTTTGATATTTCTATATTGCACACCTTAAAGTAACTCTTTACCCCCTCCCTTAATTACAGATAACAAGAAACGTGTGTTGCAAAAGCTGGTCGTTACTTTAGTCTTTAAATATAATTTCTTTATAATTTAGTCCAAGGAGCTACCTTTTTCTTCCGAATGGTAATGAAGTTAGGGCGGAAATCGCTGTACGGTAGCAGCATCAATAAAAAGGCAGCGACGTGCAAAGCTATTAAATTGCTAATTAGCCAGTGGAAAATTAAGCCCATTTACAAAAAGGGCGGTAAATATTGCCGGGTTGCAAAGGAAATCCAAGGTGGTCATGATGGCTTTTGAATATTTTCATGCAATATCTGAAGTCAGGCAGTTTCTCTGTCTACAGCATAATTACTCACTAATTCCTGTCGTCAATAAAAGTTTGTCTTCTCTAAGACGTTCTAATAACAATGACACTAAAGAAGAAGATTAGCATGCATGTTAAAACAAATACTACAAGAATATTACACCTGAAATATGAAATCCTTGAGTCCAATTAACATTACAGAAACTAAAAATGCACACTATTACTTTAACTACTAATTTACCAGGGTAGATAAGAGGAAGTATGTATTTCATCCGAGTATTCCAGAACATATTTCACCTTTCGAGCTTCTCTGAAATCCCACAAAAGTGTATTAAAAAGGGTCCATTGTACACACGTTTATGTGTGGTGAGAGAGAGAGAGAGAGAGAGAGAGAGAGAGAGAGAGAGAGAGAGAGAGAGAGAGAGAGAGAGAGAGAGAGAGAGAGTGGCATATCTCTAAAATAAAAATATAAAAAGGTCTCAAAATTCATATTTATGTTCTGCATCAAATTCATATTTAAGCTCTACATCTTTAAAGGACGTAACACGATGATTTTTAGAACCTAACTTTCATATCATATTAACCTTTGCATGGCAAAATATACAGGTAATACATATGCTTATAAAATATATTTTCATCTAATGATCAAGTTCGTTTGCAATCCGCTTTTATTCACAAATAATACAGTATGTTAGACAGGTACAGTATGTATATGAATTTCTCAGTTTCTATCCTATAGGTTTTTAATGCTTTGCGTCTGCTATTCGTTACGTTAGGCATTGCGAAACCGGTCTATAAATATCAATTTTTTAAATATTTGACTCTTCAGCCTCCTGTATACCTCTTTGTAATCACCTCAAAATGGATAAGAATACAATTTCAGAAACTCTTCAACTCTATTTAAAAACTAGACAAAACCCAAGCCTTTTGACGTGTTAATGGTATTCCTTGGAATGGAACACATTGCGGCACATAGGCCGCGCCGTGGCTCAGTGGTTAGACCGCTTGGCTCTCACCAAGGCGGCCCGGGTTCGATCCCAGGCGACCACAAAGTGAGATTTGTGGTGGACAACATGGCGCTGGGGCGGGTTTTCTCCGGGACCTCCGGTTTCCCCCGCCATCTCGTTCCACCGGTGCTCCGTCTTCATCTCATGTATCATCAGTTTCACTGCCTGCGGTGCCGTATGTAGTAAAGACGGGCGCTAAACACTACATATTTCTTTTCATTGCGGCACATATCAAAGCGCAGAGCGAGCGAGGACAAAAGAGATAGCTTTTGTTTTTAATTTACGCCCTTCAACGTTAAGTCATGTCAGACGAAGAATGAAATGAGTGAAATGAGTCCAGGACCCATAGAGTTCACAGTTACCTGACATTCATCTTTCAATATAAGGGAAACATTCCGGAAAAAGGAACCTTATACAGATACACCCTGACCGAGATTGATTCGAAAGTAAGGAAAATACGCTACCATGTACGCTAAAGGTGTATTATCTTTGTCTCTTTACGAAATAGCTTCCTTCCGATCCTCCTTGGTTTCTGCTTCCTACCTTAAACTTGTAATTTTTCATCAAGAAACTTTTTCTATTGAGTGACATATATTTAAAAAATCCGTTTTGAGTGTCAATAGCGACAACTTTTGATTCAGAACTTTATGAATAAAGTATTTTAATTCAAATGATCCAATAAACGCGTTCATAGTAATGAAATGATTCACACCAATATTAATTACTAAAACGATGAATTGAGGCGGTACTTTAGAGTTTTTCATAATACTATTATTGCTTAAATTTGAGGAAACGTTAGAATTTATTTGTAAAAAGTATATGATTGATAGCTAAGTATTTCAAAGCTCTATAATGCCTTGTTACTGGTAAATACTGTTCTAAACTGGGTTCTAAATTTTACCCTCACCTTTTAAGTTAGCATTTACTAAATTTAATATCTTTTGGAAAATAAATGTAATAAAAATAACACCTAATATTGTTTTTTTAAAATGTCAAACTTGAGTTAAGTAGCCAACTTCTGTTAGCTAAAACAGCATTCTTAAAATGACGTAATTATGTCTTTAATAATTACTTTTTTGTAAATAATCTTTGTAATTCTACAAAAGTATACAAAATATACTCTGAACTTTAAGACAACTTTTCTATAAGAGATACGGGCGAACTGTAGAAAAAATTACTGATCAGGTGGATCAAGCCTAGTTCTGGATTAAAGCAGGCATTAAAATATCCTGCTTCATCACATTTACAAGTAACATTCAGTCAAATCCTATAACTATTATAGATATCCAAAGTTTTACAAAAATCCCAAAAATCATGTTATAACTCCTAAGCGTCTCTTTATCAGCGCCTTTAGCTGACATATCACATATGAAAGTGTGATTTGCAACTTCCAACACCCAGCTTGCCTTTTTCGTTAACGTGTCTCTTGCAGTTATTCGCAGCGTGTGTTTACTTGGAACGTACATTAATAATAAAGGGAAGAGAGAGGCCTGGATTGCGGCGTGAAGAGCCGTCAAGACAGCACGATGTGACATTTGCTCGGTTTTGCGTATCCCACAACACTTGACATGAATATTCAGGAACTGCTCTACGTTTTACCGAAGATCCGTTAGGTCCACCAAACACGGACTACCGCTGAAAGTAATTTACACTCGCTTTTCATTCATCTTTAGCATTGATTTAATTATCTCTTATGAAAGAGTTACCAATTACCCCATGAAAAGCGTGCAGAAGTTAACGAGTCGCCTATTTTGCTGCCAGAGTAATGAAGAAACCACGTCTTGTTACACTTGATGTAATACACAATGTATCGCATCATAAACAAAGTAGTATGGAAAGATAGACTGAAAAATTCAGTGCCATAGCCGGGATTTGTACCACGGATCTTCTGGTTGCCGTCCAGCCACTCTAAACCTTGAGCTACTATAGCCAATGTGCCGATATGACATTAAATTCTCCAACTGACTCGTGTTTTTCTTGGTAAAGCACTAGGAGTTGTCATAAAGACATGAGACAACTACCTTAATGGTGACTTACAACGTGTAAGTACTTTAAGGCGCCAAGCGGGGCACCAAGTATTACTTTTAAAGCAGATGATTTCGAATTTAGATAGAGATGCAGAATTATATTTTTCAACATTCAAGTACGTAGGGTTAAAAATATCAATTCTGAACACCAAGGTAGATGTTAAAGAGAATATTTAAAAATAAAATAGATTAAATGGATGCATAAAGTGACATTTTGGTGAAAACATGAGGACAGAAGTAAAGCAAAGACTCCATAACATATCTACACCAGCACTGTTTTACTCTTGTGAAACGTGGATATTAAGAACCAGAGAAAAGTGAGACTCTTCACATTGTTGGGAATAACTGGAAGAGATGGGTTTAGGAACCTGTAATAATAGAACAGTTAACAGAAGAAATTCAGAGATATCAAAAGCGATGGAAAAAAACATGTTCTATGAATGCCCACTTCAAGCTATGCACGTCAAGCCTCATTTTATGAACCATCAGGTAGACGAAGCTTTGGAAGACAACGGAAGAGATGGAGCGACCAGTTTTGTTAGCTTCGGAACAGGTCTGAAGGGCTAAACTTTGTGAGAAAGAAGAAGAAGATACATTTTAAATTATACGTAGTGCATATCAAGTACCAAATTTAGTTTATTATTGTTTTAAATATAACCTTATAGCTTTTCAAATTTTTTCTGACAGATAAAGTTTTTTATGCTTTTCTAGTACAGAAAAAAGTTACAGCAAAAAGCAACCAAAAGCATACTTCTCTTATTTTTATAGCTAAGAGTTATAAAACTGTATTTACATGCAAAGGTGTGATTTAATATGGTTTTGGAACACTTGAAATTGAGGTGAAATGGTAAAAAACATTTGCACCCTAGTGGTGAATATGGTAAACCCCAAATGGATTAAAAGAAAAAATGCGGGTTTACTGGACAATTTAATGTCGTACTGGTATGGTGCTCAGTGGTTACAGTAACCAGATGAAGACCGGGAAATCTGTGGTTCAAATTTTGCAATGAAATTGAATTTTTCAGTTATATTTTAGTTAAATTCACTAACCAATTTTCATTTTAACGAATCTGACATTTTAAAAAGTTTCATGCGATATCACCGTTATTATGTACGATAAATAGATTCTCAAATATGCTGCCTGCTTGTTTGATCTATTCTAAATTATTCCTTCTATCGTTTCATTGTCTACACTAAGCACTATTTTAATAGTTTTTGCTGCTAGCAAATATGATAACTTGCGGCATTTTTAAACAGAAGAAGCGAAGCACTTTTACCAACATATTTCAGTTTTTGTGCGCCCCCTTATCCCTGTCATACACATAATATTAAATTACGCATTCTACCATTGTTTACATGTGTGCCTTAAACAGTATAGTGGTCGAGGAAGAATGTCAAAGTGGAACAAGAACTCGAGTATTTTCTAATTTTGAAGATCTCAAATTCCTTCAGCTCATGTATACTGCATAACACCATTTTTGCTATGACACTAATATAAATAGTACTTATGCGAAAATAAATTATATACTCCCACATGTTGAACAGGTTGGTTACAGTAGCAAATCGCTAGCAGCAACTTTAGTGGCTAAGTGAAGAACAACACACTTCTCTGGTGATTTTATAAAGCTATAGCTTATAGCTAAGAACGCCGTAGATTCAGATATTTTAATTCGTGAATAGTGTAATATTTAACATAGTTCATGCATATAATAATGGTTCCACGACGCAGCAGATATTTCCGGCTAGAGCTTACCGCTCGGCCGCTGCATCTCCCACCTTAGCCCACCACAAACTCTTAAATAGGCTGCAGGATGTGTTCCAATCCTTCATAAACAGAAGCAGATCCTGCTCAACTGAGCAGCCCCTCAGGTGGCCCCTTAGCGACTTACCAAGGCAAGTACCCCAGAATTTGATGTATATTTTGCAATAAAACACTCAGAACAAGATTAGATTAACAGCACTAAATGCAGGCCGTCTAGGTAGCGCAGATAGTAGCGCGCCTGCCTCACGTTCAAGAGGCCCAATCTCGGTCAGGGTGAGTTATCTGGATAAGGCTTCCTCCGGGTTTTTCCCTTATTCTGAAAGACGAATGTAGGGTATCTCTAAGCTTCATGGACCCTGGGCTCATTTAAGCATCATTTCATCGTCTGATATGACAATGTTGAAGGACTTAAATTAAGAAAAACATTGAATGCGCGAAATTCCAGTTTCCACTATGAGAACATGAACAGAAGGTAGATAAATATACTATCCATTTGGTACGTTTAGCAATTTATCATCATTAAAATAAAAAACGTATTAAAATAGCTTATTTCAGGAAATGTTTGTACTTTAAACACATATGAGTACATTCTTTCCAAATGGTGTCACGTACTGGGTATATACGTGAAGTCAAAGTGTCTACCGTGAAAAGTGTCTGCCTTGATAGCGTAGATGGTAGCATGTCTGCCTCATGTTCAAGAGGTCCCGAGTTTGAATCTCGGTCAGGGTGAGTTACCTGGATAAGGTTTTTTCCGGGGTTTTCCCTTATACTAAAAAGACGAATGTCGGCTAACTCTAAGCTCCATGGACCCTGACTCGTTTGAGCATCCTTTCACCCAATTCATTCACCGTCCGATATGACTTAACTTTGGAGGATGTTAATTACAAGAAAAAAAACTGTGAAAAGTGAAAGTCTTTCCTACAGAACATTACAAAATGATGATGATGTTGATGATTATGATGATTGTGATGATGTACGTGCGAATAAGCCTCTGTCAAATAAGCATCCGCCGATCAACTGAGGAGGCTTCGACGATGTTTTCCCAACGGCAGAGAGAGCGGAAGGCTCGTTTCTGGAATTAACCACTCCAGTCCTACAAAACTGGACTTCGGACCAAACATGTTGATAGCCGAGTACTATGAAGCGTGTCAGGGAAATTACGAGGAATCACTCAAGATGATATCCTAGACAAGGACGTCTTCAGAATGAAGGTGTAAAAGTGACAAGTTCACCAAGAGGACAAACCGGAGAAAAAGACTGAACATCATGGACAGACGAGAGAAAGAAGACCCATAGCCAAAGAATGAGAGAACATGGGATTCAAAGAAGAGCTAAGAAACATTTATAAGTAATTTTAGTACTTTGGGTTCATTAGAAAAAATAGAGTAAGAACTAATAACACAAAAATATTCTTTCAGTTCGAATAGCAACCTTCTTTCGCTTTTTTTATTCACAGCAAACTAAATGAAAAACTAAGGATTATAAATCAATTAATAAGGTATCAGAAAATGTAAAATGTCACTGATCTCTGTAACAATCGATTGTAAACAAACGTATAATCTCTCAAAATTGTACTAACCTGAGTATATTTTCTAAACGTGCACTCTTGTGTTAAAATAAATGTAATACAAACTGCCAGCCTGCTATTAGCGGAAAATTGGAATAAACCAAAACATGTGATACGAAAAAATATGAATTGAGGTCTAACCAGCGTTTAACAAATGTAAGAATGTTTGGAAAACACAAACCTGGCAACCTTACTAACCAATACTTTTGATGATAACAAAAAGCATTGAAAGAATTGAAATTTTATCTTTACCAAGTTGTCTCGACTAATGAGTAGTAGACAGAAAAATAAGCATTTTAAAATAATATTTGTAGAAAAAATGCTTAGACAAAGTCAAGTGAAGGTAGCAATGGAAGTTTTCTAAGTCGACTTGGGTACACACTAAACTGCTTTGTTCCTCTATATTAACAGCTGACAATAGACTGAGCTGCTTTGAGGCATGTTTGTTCAGAAAGCTCTTGCAGGACAAGGAGCCTGTGAAGCACACAACTCCACGCTGATGTTGTCCTTAGGTGATTAGCTCAAGTGATCCCCATACAAAGATTATTATGGTCTGTAAACAGTCCGCACCATCCCAGAAAGGCGACATCTGACACCTCCCTCACACGATCTGACATATGACTGACAGACTAAGTAGGGTAGAGGCAATAGTATTGTGAAAACATTTAGTAACTAAGTCTGCACTCAAGTCCTGCATAACAGTCAGGGATTACAGGGTTCAACATTATGTTTGCACAAAATTTGTGATCTGGGTAAACCTGTCAAGATAAAATGAAGGTTGGTTCGAGGTGCACCCCGTTGTTTCATCTAGATTACGGGATGCAAATGTTTATGTGACAACTTTGTAACTTGTTCTTTCGCCATGAAAATGAATGATAGGGGCCGAGTCTTTCCCGCTTTCTCTTGGACCAATGTGGTATCTGTAACGGTTGCTTTCACACCTGTACGAAACTTAGGTGATACGGGCTTTACTTAGACTCAACAATGACTTTGTTTATTCCTAATGACCCACAAAGTATGCAGCGATTCAAAATGATACAAATTAAAAATCCCATTTGATTCACTTTACATGAAATTTTGCCGTATTTGAGCGATCAGTTCTGTTTAACAATGTAACGCTAGTTCAATGAATAGCTTGCATCGTCTTCGCTGCTCGCTCAGCATTGTGCGGAAATTGAGGAGCTGCAATAGAATGCATCTTCTTTTTCTTTTTCGTAATTTACGTTCTCCAACGGACGATGAATGGAATGGGTGAAATGATGCTCAAATGAGCCCGGGATCCATAGAGCGTAGAGCTACCCGACATTCGTCTTTCAGGATAAGGGAAACCCCGGAAAAAGCCTTATCCAGGTAACTCACCCTGACCGAGATTCGAACTCGGGACCTCTTGAGCGTGAGGCAGAAATGCTACCACCAGGCTACCGAGGCGGGCGATAGGATGCGTGATGCTGGCCTCATTAACTGCCGGGGTACGTTGACGTAAGATACCGGCAATTGGATGCCAGGACCGTAGTACACGGGATACATTTCTTATCGTCAACAATTTCTCCGCTTGCATTTGACGATGATAAAGCACGTTCAGTTGTTCTTTAAAGTACCTGGAGTCAATTTAATCTATAAAAAGATTAAAAACAGCGTACACGTGAGATTCCTAAATCCTGGAATAACATGGATTGTAAATTGTGAGAATGGACGACTTTACCGGATTGTAAATTGTACCAGTATGTAAAAAACTAAATAACATGTAAATAAATGCATTTCAATCATATTTGGAAAAGGAGTTTATCGCATAAAACCACTAGTATAATATATTCTTCAATATTTTAGTTTTCATTAATAGATACTTGCTCCTCTGTGGATGGTATTTAAAGGATCTAGAACAGTGTTTGTTCAGAATGCTATGTGCAGCACTAGACAACTGCTTGGAGGTTTACAAACTCGAAATTAAATCTTGGCCAATCATCAGATGAGGCCAGCCTTTGGTAGCAACATTCTTTCAATAATATCGTCACTCGCATCCAGAATTGGTTTCCTATTTTGATGTGCGCGATTTTTTTATTTTCCTTTCTCCATCTTTCTTATTCCGCTTGACATTCAGTTGTGAATTCTTGTCTTGATTGGCTAATGCTATTATCCCAGTGATATCGATCGTCTATTATTCTGTGCAGCGTTCATACGTTCATGCTTTTTTTTCGTAGAAAGTCCGTGCCTTTTATCACTCACTGTAGTGTCAGCCGATGTACTGAATAACTGCACTGTAACGTAATCAGATTATATCCTTCTCACCTGTTCCTCCACTAGAACTACATCACAATGAAAAGTACTGCTATGGCGGAGAAAATAGGACGTAAACCAACATAGTGCGCTTCTGATAGGTTGCATAAAGTACAAAGCAAACATTTTTTACACATTAAAAATGTTATTTTAGAGCTGACAGGATACAAACAGCAGTAGGAATTGCACTTGGTCATTTTGTTATTCGTAGGTTAATTCAGGTTTGGCTACAATGAAGCAAACTAATTACTACGAAATGGGCAATAAGACAATATGCCATTGTCGTAAACGTATTGGCTCAAAGAATCGCCAACTTTGAGTAATACTATCCTTAATATTTCAAGTTGCCATGAAGGTTTACCGGATCGGATAAGAGACTTTATTAGCCGCAACATATCTTGCCATGATAGCTCGAGCGAGAAGAGCATTCATGAGTTCAGTTCGTAGCACTGAATGTTTGAAGCCTTTAGCTGAAGGTCTTAGTAAAAAATTGTTAGTTTTACCTGTTCCGTTATCTGAGGGAATATTACCCAGTTTTGTCTCAGAATATTTTCATATACAAATTTATCAAGTATAAACTACTACTATATAATCAAACTGTCTGCTATTTTATTAAAAAAGAGGGAGAACCTTACATAAAATTAATCGTTTCATAAAGTTGAATCCAATTGAAAGCAAGAATTGGAATCCTTATTCAAGGATTCGCTAAATTCTTCTATGAAATGTTTTAAAACATTAAACCGAGTGTAAGCTAATGTCAAGAAGATATTGCCCTTTAAGTAACTGTAGGTTAAAGGTTAAGCTGTGAATATCTTAGGATGAACTTTACTACCTGCCGAGAAGTCAAGGTGATTCAAACGTATTTATAATCCACGGTCGCTCTCCAAAAAGGTGCATATTAATGTACCCACACTATAAATAACCGTCTTATATGGTGAGCTAAAGGAGAGGTTTCATTACGCTGGAATACATTTGCATGTAAAACATCGTCGTTGACTGAAGTTCAAGATCCTTAGTAAAATCACTTGTTATAAACGAAGATAATCATTTCTGGCATTAGCGATTATGTGTATATGCATAACTTCAGAATTAACACATTTGACAATGAATGAACAGCCTGAAAATATTAAACAAATATGCAAAATCACTCTCTATGAGGAATATCCGGTTCATAAATACTTAATATTAAATTAAAAATTATTTTGTTTGTTAATGACACCGTTAATTGTTAGCATTAAATAATTATTTCCGGTGTGCCGAAATTTCGTCACACAGGCTTCTCTTTCGTCGAATAAATCTGTGACATGGGGCTTAATGGGAGATTAAAAGCTATCCCGCCAATGTTAAAATAGCTAGCCTAAGGTGCACGTTTCTCTGAACCTGCCAAATAATCAATGTGAAGGTTTTACAGATGTTTCAGACAATGTTTTTATGTTTGTAAATCTATTTCTTGATATAAGATATTTATATATGAATGTTAGAATTTTTTCTACAACATTTGAGGCGCCTAGTATCAAACACGGACATTCGCCATTTTTATCGAAACTGAGTTAAGATTCGATCTAGTTCATATATGGCCTGGTATTTTTGAATCTGCAGTCCGTTTGTTCCTGAAATTGACCCTTATACGTATTTTTCACAGTTTAAATATGTAGTTAGTTTCAAAACCGGACACCTCCATGCTCAGTATCAAAAATGGATATGGCCGTTTGAACCAATCAAATGGATGGAAATCATTGAAAACTGTCATTGCCTCCAGTTTATAGTTAGATTTTGACGTGATTGTGGTGTTTTAAGTTTGTTCGCGTATTTTACTGAAATATAACAGTTTCGAGACAACTTTTTAGCTTAATATGGAGCAAAATGCATTGGAAAGTAGGTGTCAAAGTGTAAACTTTTGAATGTGGGAAAGTTGCTAACCAAGCATTTCTGCAGTGGAAGGAGAATCCCCAAGTGGTATTCTGATATAATTCAAAGTGTTAGTGAAAATGACACAGAAAATACTGTTGAATGTTACTGTTTTGCAAAACCTTGCACTGAACCAGACATTATCCACACAGAGATATAATAACTCGAATGGAAAGTATATTGTATATATCAAAATGAAAAACAAATATGTTTTTCATTTTGCAATGATGTAATCAAAGCTATTGTAATAATTGTAATAAAACTATCACATTCATTGCATTTAATCACAGTTCGTTTCCTTAACCTGGGAATTATTTGTTTCAAAAGCGGACACTTGCATATATGCTTGTTTAAAAAATGGACATAAGCGAAGTTTAGTTTCAAATGCGGGCATTGCATATCTTACACTGAGGTTTTTTGTGTATTTAAACAATATTTTAAGTGGAGACCTTGATTATTGTGCTATTAGAGCTGCAAACATGTCACAAAAAATTTCAGGTTAACAAAATGAAGCTGTGATACTAGGCTCCTGATTTTTTCTTTAATTTATTATAAAAGTCAATTTGTTTAAACCGAATATTTCACTGATCAACACAAAAGTACATCTGAAACTCTTTATAGCGTGCTGGATATGTGTTTAAAACTTGAGATATCTATCTTTGGTAGTTTTTGAGAAAACTATACCTTTATCACAGAGAATACCAAAATGAAAAATAACAAATGAAAAATCACTTTTAAAATTCCACTGTTTACTATTTTCCCCGCACAGGCAGCGGCCATCTTAGCAGTAGTAGTACCAATCGCTGTGGCGTAAATTCCACTATAAAATGAGCTGAATTTCATATTTTTTAATCCATAAGCACAAACATGGTCACTGTTGTTCTGTGATCTCGTACTTACACCTCCGTTTCAGCTTGACTCCTTTTCCCTATTTTTCTCCCCCTTTTTGCTGCTACTGTTTCTCTTTTAACTTAATGAAAAGTATGAAACGAGTAAAGCGTGCTTGGAGTGAGCTCACTAACAGCTCTTTGTTTACAATCACTTGCTCGCGCGCACAATAGCCTCCTTCACCCTATGGCACAATAGCATATGTTTACATTGATGCAACTGAAACGTAGAGAAAGATAGAAACAGGAAGTATGAAACCCCTACCACTTCTCCCACTCTCTTTTTCTCTCTGTATTCCATTGCCTATTGTTCTGAGAGAGTTTCCATACGAAACAAAATATTGTGATGACTGTATTGCAAATAAAACTGGCAACAAAACAGAATTAAATGGGACACATGTTGTGTTTTATAGATTAATAGTAGAACCCGCAGCACTGTTCGCCTTGTTGGTTAACTCCAGAGAACCTACACTTCCGTAGCTTCCCCTTTCACTTTCTTACTGCCTCTCACTTCCACTTCCACTCTTCTTCCATTTCTTCCTGTTCTTCCACTTTCTGATAGGACAAATCCAAGACGAGTGGCCGAGGTCTTTGAGACACGGACACGTGAACGGCAGTCTGTGGTCCAAAATTCCGCTAGGTTCAAACTCTCTACTGTCTGATTTTTAAAAGGTGATACATGACAGCTGTCAAGCTAGGGACCTGGAGGGTAAGAGGGAAGGTCGTTGCTATGGAAACATAAACAAAGGTTGACACATTGGTTACACTGTTTAACCACCTATTCCTCAGGTCAGTTATCGCTAATTGTATGCGAAAGACAGAGTTTGCTTGAGCGTACAGTTGTTTGTGTCTTGTTAGCCTACTTTGTTAAAACAGTTAAATACGTCGTTATGGAAGCAAGACTCAATGGCAGTAGAATTATAGGTAGACTGACGATTCATGGTCCAAGAGAAAGTTCAGCTTACGGTCGGGGTGTTAAATTGCACAGCTAAGCTGGAGTACGTGTCTGTTCTCTTTGAAAATTCTTTCAGCAGGATAAAGAGAATTTGTATCCTCACAGTGAACCCTTTATTCCTTTCAACCAAGTGAGAAAAAGGACTGCGTGTGTCTTTGAAATAAGTGAGGTGATTGTTTCTAGAATCCGTAAATCTATAGCCAGGTCCATTACGAATTTTAATTCAAATACAAAGATTAAGAGCATCTCCATCTGGATAGTTTTCAATTACATGTCATAAGAAGGCGTAGCTGAAAAGAGCAACCTACCACACGTAAGCTTCTTTCTTCTCTTAAAGAGGCAGAGCTATTTGAACAAAGTCCTCCATGATCTGGGATCTGATTTCAAAAGATAAACAGAAAAGTCACCATCGAAAGATTATATATTGTAGCACTAAGGCTACAATAATAAGGCTTAAGAAAAACGCTGAATAACGACTTGCATGAAATAGTGTGGTTCGATGAACCCTGGGTAAACGCGGCCCATACTGTGCCAAAGGTGTGTACTGACGGCGCACTTGAAAGTACCAACAATAACTATAGGGAGAGGTAACCACTTTATTATGAGTCATATCAGTACGTTGCATAGTTTGTTGTCACGCCCTTCTGCGCCGAGGCTAATTGGTTATACCTCTTGGCTCTCACCAAGGCGGCCCGGGTTTGATCCCAGGCGACCACAAAGTGAGATTTGTGTTGGAAAACACGGCGGTTTTCTCCAGAATCTCCAGTTTCTCCCGCCATCTCATTCCACCGGTCCTCCATCTTCATCTCATGTGTCATCAATGCCACAGCCTGTGGTGGTGTTAAACACTAAACATTTCATTTCTCACCAAGGAGGCCCGGGTTCAATCCCAAGCAACCGCAAAGTGAGATTTGTTGTGACAACACGGCGCTGGGGCGGGTTTTCTTTGGGTCCTTCGGTTTTCCCCACCAACATTCCACCAAGTGCTCCATCATCTCTTTCCTGTCATTTCATCTGGCTCTCATTCTGTCATCCACTTCTCTCACTCTCATACTAGGCATCGGGCTGATCACCTATTCTGGATTCTCTCTCTCTCTCTCTCTCTCTCTCTCTCTCTCTCTCTCTCTCTCTCTCTCTCTCTCTCTCTCTCTCTCTCTCTCTTTCTCTCTCTCTCTCTCTCTCACTGATCCAGAGATTCCGTTCCTTAACCCTCATAAGGGTTAGGAGGAACACCAAGTATTGGTATAAGAAGGCAGTTAAAGAAATAGAAGAGGAAGAAGAAGAAGAAGAAGAAGAAGTAAAAGAAGAACAAGAAGAAGAAAGTGTACTCTGTGGCTGTTTCTTTTAACTGTTCTACCACCCAAGGTAGACGAGTAGGTAAGAGGAACTGTTTCCGAGATTTCAATGGAAATACGTGTTTTGAGGTACACTCAATAAGAAAATAAATTATAGAAAAAGGTTTATGTGTTTCCTTGTCTATGTTTGTGGACAGCATAGGTTAAAGAAAAATGACATAAATTCCAAAGCTGGCACTTCAGAAGCTTCCAAAACTGACATAGAAATATTTTAAGAAGACCCCCTCCCACCTAAGCTACCATATTTTATATTTTGGAGCTATTTAGCAATGGATTATGTTTAAAACTCATTATATTTATAATTTTCACATGCCAAATAAAATGTATTGCTGAAATTTCAGAGAAAAGCCTGGAAGTGGTCCTTCTTATGCAGAAATGTTATTTAATTTAGTATATTGCTTAACTCATGAGGGATGGGCAAAACTGAATGTATTTTTAAAACATCACTTATTTTAAAACAATTTCTTTTGTGGCATCAACTGTTCCCGAGGTTTCGTTATCTTGCTTTGAAATGTATAAACAAGGCTTTTAAACATTTAATGTCACTGTCCCCTTTGTATCTACACATACAATTGCGTCCTTCACCGTTAAGTCATATCGCAGGATGAATGGGATGGGTGAAGTGATGCTCAAATGAGCCCGAGGCCCATAGAGCTCAGAGTTACCCAACATTTGTCTTTCAGGATAAGGGAAAACCCTGGAAAAAGCTTATCCAGGTGACTCACTCTGACCGAAATTCGAACTCGGGACCTCTTGGACGTGAGGCAGACACGCTACCATCTACGCTACCAAGGCGGGCTCACAGTTTTATTAAAGTGCATATATAGATAAAAGGATAAGCTTTTACAGAAATACTTTGGAGACGCTATACCTGCTATGACAGTTAACATGTGAGTAATGAAATTTATGTCTGTGTAGCAGATCATATTTTTCATCATCAGAAACCCCAAAAAAGCATTATTGAACTAAATTATGGTAAAAGTCTGACAAGAGAAAAAAGAAATCCTAAAAAGCGGACAATAATAGCAGAGCTTCGCACAAAACGCGCGAATGTCCGTCACAGGTTCTACGGAATGGTTTCTACCACAAACAGTGCATTCTACGAAATGGCTTCAGAATAGCTCGATCATGAACGTTATGGGACAGGGGGAAAAAGCTCGCCGCTTTGTCGGCGATAAAAACAGGCGCAGAAACATAAGCTTGTCTGTTTCATTGATGGAAGCGATGAACTTCCATTCCATAATCTCTGGTGGAGGAAAATTTATTGAATGTAGCAGCAGTTGATACAAAGTGGATGGAAGGCGGCAGCAAGGATTACGGGATCAATGCAAACAGTGACGTATCCTTATTTCCGCCTCCGTAAAGCATGAAAATAAAACAGCAAAGAGATTACTGTAACTCTTCTGGTTTCCATTTCTAAGCGAATGCATCGCAATGCTTTTTTGTGCATATTCCTGGATGCGGTTCAGTTTTAGAAGTAAGCACTTTTGTGTATAAATTCATCTCGGTTTAATACTTTCTCAGTTCCAACAATAATAGCTTTAGATGCTACTTTCTATGCTGCTTACTATACTAAGTTAATATTGCATTCCACCCAAAAATTTAATATCAGGATTTTATCGTAAGGATGCCTAAATTTACTTTTATCTTCAGAAAAACATCCATTTTTCTATCTGTTTGTGAGGAGCATAAATAAAAAGTGGTTTAAATAAAAAACATTGCTATTCACCTCACAATTATGTGTCACGCAAATTTTTCACAAAACTTCCCTATTACAATTTATCCTTTGATTTAAAACTGGCTCCAAAGATGTTAATTAAAATGCCGTAACAAATGAGTGTGTAACTTAAATGCTATGTTTATACCCTGATAAGTGCTTCGTTATAAATTAGTTTCGAATAAGTCGCAATCTTTAAGAGATAAAACAGAACGTTGCTACACAAAGATGTAGATATCATTAAGAATCTAAATTATGTTAAATAGGTGTCTTGTGTTACTAAGAATCTAAGATATTATTTAATTTTAATCTGAATTGTAAAATACTTTATTGCTTTTTAACTACTGTGGTCATGGGAAGAGAGCAGAATTACTAAATCAACAAATAACAACCACACTTAAAACATTTGACGTCCCTTGAGCAGTATTGTCCTTGCAACTAAAACTAAAGGTGTAATGCATCCATTTCTGAAGATTGTGTTGATTTGGATGCAGAAAAATAATTTGTATAAAGATGGATTCAGAAGGACATGAGAGTGTAACATGTCTTATTTTTATGTATTACTAATTATCTGACATATAAATACTGTGCCAAAGATTTGTCAGTGTTAATAATATACCTCCAATATACCAAATGATTAGTTGTAAGTCTGTAGAAGGTTATGTCCAACATATCTGCATTTTTAAGGTTAACCTTTCACTGTAATAATTCATTTTAGTTTTTGTAACTCATTTATTAACCTCACACACCCACACACTTAGCAGTAAAACACGTTGATTTGAGACTTGTCCTATTATTTACGGATTTTCCATATTTTGGAAGAGAAATGTGAGTCTGATTTTAATTTATTCCTTACCCTGTACAATTAGGTAAAGTTAAGATTTGTATAAAGAAAAAAACATAGTGTAAATCGGAAAATTACAATAATCTGAAATATGAGCTGAATTTTCCCAGCGGCGAATATGTTCTAGACATTCTCGGGCTTCGAGCCAGGTAAGATGTTGTGACATAGATACAGTATTCTGTTCAACACTATTCGCGGAATCTGTGGTTAAATGCCTAAACTTCTGCTGTCGGTCTGGTGTCTCAAGTAGTTAGGCATTGGGCTACTATTCCCGAGGTCATGGGTTGAGAACTCAGCCCAGACTTTGCTTAAAAGCGACCACCCCATGTCAGTAGATTTACTGGCTTGTAAAATATATCCTGCGGGATTAAATTCCGGCACACCGGTGGCGTATATGATTTGTGAATGTGACAGCGTTATTAATAAACTAAATATTTTTCTAAATTTTCTCTCATTGTTAGAGTTTGTAGTTAAAGCAGGACGAGTCGTTCATAATATTAACTTTGCGGAAAAATTCTTTCTTAAAGGAGATTTTCTTAAAGAACTGTTATGTAAAATAGCTACAGAGTTACTACCAACTCACATAATGGGTTCTGCAGAAAATGTTGAAAACTTTTGTTTTAGCCGCGTTACCTTCCTCTTTAATGCATAGCTTTTACTGCGTTTACTCTTCACGACACGGTATGCCAATAACATAACCTCGTAAAAAGCCTTTGCCTGTATTGGATGCTGTTCCTATTAAAATCTGTATTCCCGGTATCAATAAAGGTTCTTAATGAATGGTGCCCCATACCTAACACTTTTAGCTTATGTGTTTTGACTTTATCTCGTGCCAAACACTGGTTGATCATTGTTTAAGGAACACAAATTAAAAATTAAACATTTGTTTATCTATAGAGTGTCTAAAGATTTAAATAATTTACTTTTTATCTAATCCATTTACAATACTGAAGATAAAAGTAGCCGCATTAGTATACGTGTCATACGACTGCGCACCGAGCGAGATGGCTCAGGAGGTTTCGTCTGTGGCCCACATTCGGGAGGCCCGGGTTCAATTTCCGTGGCCAACCTACCTGACCCAAGGGTTTTTTCGAGGGTTTTCCCGGGCCGCTAGACGAATGCTGGGTAGGTTAATTACATCCCCCGAATTTCCTGTCTCTTCATTTCATCTCAATTATCATTTTATATCATCTCTCATCTGATGGCCTCTTTCAGGGTAGAAGTGTCGGAGGGTGTCTCGGCGGTGCATGGCAGGATGATGTGCTCTGAGGAAAACTACTTCCTCCTCCGGTTGACGGTCTCCGCTCCTCTTCTGGGACCATTTCGGGACCGCCAGCCAGGGACCTTTGGGGCTCGGGTCACCTGCCTGGGAACATTAGGGCTCAGCTGCTGGGTCATTGCCGTCCCGCTGTAGGGGAGCGAGCTCATTGCCCTGGCCTGTCGGGGAAGGTCTCTATCCAAGTAAACCTTAGGGATCCTGCCCTCTGTACTGTCGTGGCTCCGTGGGACAGCCGCCCTCTGTCTCCTTCGCCTCATCCTTCCTCCCAGTGGTGTCCCACTTGGGGGCATAGGAACAATGGGCCCAGCATGGTGACCTACGTAGCGAATCCCCTCCGTCGTGAAATCCCAATCTCAACCCCATACGACTGTGCTGATTGATTCCTAAACTTAAAAAATCAGAGTGTTTCAAGCTCAAATTCCATTCTGGGTGGTGTTTTCGGGAAGAGAAAACAATTGTTATATACTAGGTCGTTAATATTCTGTAATGCGTGTAGAACGGTGTGTACTGCCCTCTAAGCTGAAGACTAGTTGTGGATAAATTTCAATTTTAATACTAATACCGCATTAAAGCAATATCACTGGTGAGATAAAAATTTGGGGAGTTTCAAAGAACTTCAAAATGTATGCTCTTTTCAGAGGAGTTGCTCGCATAATCTTCAAAAGATGTTTTCTGTTTTCATAAATAACAATAGATTATATGTAACACTGAAAGGAAGTTTTTAGTTCATGAAATAGTTAAAATTCACAATGCCTGCATCCAAAACATCTACAATTTTTATACGTTGCTTAAAATTAAGATACAAAAACAATCAGTACTTCTTTGTACATTAAGAGACTAATTTAAAAGATAACCTGAATTATATTCTAAATTAGAGCACATTTATATAATAGATGTCTTCTAAAGCCTGGTACCATTTTGGGAAAGAAAAAGAAACGAGGAGTAGGGTGACAAAAAAATTTAAAAAAACCGCTATACGCTGTAAATTGGGTACGAGTAGCCGCAGCCCTAACCACAATGGTATAATTACAATTTGTTGGTTACTAAGATAATTTCAGAGTGATAGGTAATACTATCTATGAGAAGTGTAGGTCTCAGAGAAAAGCAAAACCTTCAGCGTTGTGGAATTTTAATGATTTTCAATGAATGAATGGAAAAGCACGACAATGATATGCAAAATCAGTTTTTCGTTATAAATTAGCTTCTATTTAAAAACCGACAAGTAAAAATTTTTAGAATGAATATGAGCTAATAAACTTTGAAATTTAATATTGTCACCGATCGTACTATTATGTTGGAGCCGCGACAAGCCAGTTCCGGGCGTGTGTAGGCAGGAAAGAAAGAGACAGAAAGTGGCGCGAAGAGCTGGACGCTTGCCGAGAGGGAGAAAGAAACAGAGAGAGAGAGAAAGAGACAGAGTGATGTCTGGATATTTCCCTCTTTCTCTTGCCGCCGCGATCTTTTTCGGGAGGTCTACTGCATTCTAAAACAATTACTGGGACGTATAAATAAGCGGCAATTTGTGAAAAGAGTCGGTTGATTTGAGTTGTGTAGTTGCAGTGGTGTTGTAATTGTGAGTTGAACCGCAGTATTCTTTTGTTTGTTTACATGAGACTGGGAACAAGGCGACCTTGAAGACTGACTGTTAGCTGCAATAAAGTGTTTTTACATTTCTGCAAACAAGACTTTTAAGTTTGCGCAATAAGTTAAGTTGTCACAATATGTATTATTTAAGAAAAACAGGATCTAATCAATTGTAATTCTTGAAATAAATGCCGTTAATGAATTCAGATAGTGAGTTTGAAAGTAAATGAACTATAGGAAGTAATTTGAGTTCGGTTCCAAGTTTACTGCTATAGAGTGCGCTGCTTAAGCTGCTTTAAGTCATTTCCACCGTACTCTCCTCTTAAATGAAGACATTTAAGCAGAAAAAGTATGTAGTATGGGAGCGCAGATACAAACGTGAAACTTTACTAATAGTTATTCTGGGCTCTGGAACGCTTACCGCAGATTGTGCATCTGACAAGTGTTTTAACTTATGGCTTCTCAACTCCGTCTCCATTTCCACATAGCTGTTAGCGGACTTCATTACAATTTTATTTTTGCATGTTTAACTAAACTTTTGATCAAAGCGTGAGCATATATCAAATGTGGCAGTTTTCCTGGAGTTTTTAATACAGGATGGCCTAAAAGTCCCGTACCATATGGATTATACATATACAATCATACAACTGTACGTGTTCGATTTGAGAACCGTTCAACTCACAACACGACTATAAACGTTCGACAGTGTTCCGTAAAATATTGGTTACTAGGTTTGGCGTGATAGCATGGCACTCTGCTACTATTCGGTGGTTCGTATTCTTCTCACTCCAAATAATATTTGTTTCCTCCAGTCAGTAATTATTTTTGGAGACAGGTTTGAGGTATTAAGTCGATTCTCTCCTCATGTACGCATCTGCCAATTATATATCCAAATGCACTTTACTTCATTTTCAACAATTCGGCAACATTTCTGTAAGTGTTACCTTTTCCATAATGGAAGATGAATTCCATTTCTCTAAAGTCGTATTCTAATCTCTGTGTGTAACTGAGATTTTATTATATAGGTAAGAGTGATTCCATTCCGTAGCTGGACCGATTTGTGCCTCCTCCAGTGAGTGCGTGAAAAGTATAATAGGGCGTACAAAAATTAGATGTCCCAGTAGTTATTTTACCTACAATTATGTGAGCATTCGAGCATACTGTCTTAAAGATTTTAGAATAAGACGTATAACAATTTTAAATCCATTTTTAGATTACCAGGCTATGACTCAGTTTCTGGTTTCAGTTATACAGCTAAAATATAAGGGATATTATCTATCCCAATATTTTTTACTCGTTTTATATATTAGACTAAACCAGGCTACTGTGAAATTCACATTCTCCCAATACGCACAGAAATGAGGTGGATTTTTTAATTATAATATATTTTTTAAAATATTGAAAACCTGATTATAATGCGAGTCTTGCACGTTACCTCGGACGCATTTCGCTTGAAGTATACTATTCGTATTTCTTCTCTTTTTCAATTTCTTCATATTTAATGCGAGGTAGAGGCACCCCCAAAAACATAGGAATAATAAACTTAAATAAAATAATTGATGTTATATGCTTTATATATGCTCGAAAAATAGAAATATATAAAAGGATAAATTGCTTAAACTTGATTCGCTGAATCACTTCGGTATACGAGATTCCTCAGCAGAGCATTTCACTCACTGCGGTGTAATTCTGAACTTTACGTGACGAAATGTTACAGCAAATATGCAGTTGGATCAAGCTTCAAGTGGAACTGCTGCCTCGGTTAGGTAACGTTTTTACTTCAATTGTGCTCGTTGAAGTGCCTTCATACTATTTTTGAATTTTGCTTTACAAAAAGTAAACTAGCTAGATTTCCCAAGTACTTTTATTTTCATTATTCGTTTTGGGTGAATTTTTTTATCACCCCATGGTTCACAAATTATGTAACGGCACGTGACCGTGTGTTATAAATACCGAAATGTTACCTCTCAGTTTCTTAGTTTGAAAGCACTGTTTTTTACTTTTATCAAAGGGGTTCTTCTGAGGTCAGTCTCATATTTAAAGGACCTACAGTTTTTTTGTATGTCATAAGACAAATTTAAATACCTATATTATGCTTAAACAAAGAGGTTGGTGTAAGCGTGACATTTTTCTGCGAATAAAATGCATTAAAATCTACCAAAACATTCTGCGAGCGTTAATTTAAATTGTCTAAGTCTGATTTTAAGCTTAACAGCATTTTTGATCACAAACATGAAACTTACAAGCAAAATTTAATTAAAATTAAAAAGGTCAAACAATAAGCTTAAGGTATGTAACAAAGGCTATAAAACAAATGTGCATATAAAGAGATATGTTCTGAGTTCACAAGTGTATAATCTAAATTTTAACATGTCAACATGTAAAAAAATACATCTGTCCTCCCATAACCGCCTCTGCTCAGCTTTCTTCTTTTCATTTAGGCTAATAACCTGTTTCACCAGAAAAAGAATTCTTCCATCTCATTTCTGGTCTTCCTGCACTATGTCTTGCTTTTGGTATTCCATCTCTGGCCTTACTCACTTATCTGTCAGGTCCCATTCGGTCCACATGGTCATTTCATATCTTTCTTCTCCTATCTACCCACTCATTTACAGGTTTTAATTTACACACGTCTCTTATTGCTACATTAGGAACTCTATCACATCTGGTTTTTCCTTTATTTTTCTGAATATATTCAGTTTGGTTACATTGAGCTTTTTTTCTAGTTTCAGTTCTGATTTCTACAGCATAAGTAATTACTGGTCTTACAACTGTTTTCTAGAGCCTGATTTTTGTTTCTTTTCTCAGATATTTATTCTTCCAAATGTAAGTATTAAGACATTCTGACCGTAGCAGCCTTACTAACTTACTCTCTAACTTCCTCTTTCAAAACTCCATCGCTACTTAGTTTTACACCTAGGTAGTTAAAAGCCAAAACCTTTTGTATTATATATCTCTTAATTGCAATTTACATCTCAATGGGCATTTATTTATTATTAAAACGTTTGTTTTAATGGATAAATTCTTTTAATGGATAACACTCGTTCACAATTCAAAGAGCTGTAACAACCTTTGTAAATTGTCCTCTGTGCTACCTATGAAAATACTCAACTAAGTTTATTTCTCCTTTATTTTTCTTTCTCACTCTTTTACAGCATATTCCTTAGAAACCTTATTTTTGATCTAGTTTATGTTGGTTCAGCTGGAATTTAGAAACTATCTTCTTGCATAGTCTCTTATATTTACGACAGAAATAGGAGAATGCAGTAGTTTTAAGCGATGGCGAAATATTTTAAAAGGTGGTTACTCTGTGATGGTATGTAAACTCAGAGAAAATTAAAGAAAGTAACAAGTAATATCTCGGTAATAGTTAATTCCATAAACAAAGTATATAAAATGGTGGTTTAACGAGATTCTAAATTCTTCATGATAAGTTTTGTCCATCCCTTATAGTCTATAATTTCTTCAAAAGCCATCCAGAATTACGAGGATGTTTTAAAACACTGCTATAAAACCAATAATTTCATTTTACATAGATGTATCATAAATGAAGTTTTTAATCAAAATCCACAGACTTTTCAGAAAATCAGAATTTCGCAAAAATTTTCCGTATAAAGTTTTGGTTAGAGTGGGAGGATTTCCTTAAAAATTTTCATGTCGTCTCCCAAGAAAATATTCATATTAAATGCCAAGTTTGCTATTTAATTTACTTTTTGTTTTTGAGTTATACCTTTCACAGGTAACGCACATAAAATGCTCAAATTTAAAATACTTATGATGTAATGAAATGACCCAGAAACGCATCCTTACAATATTTATTTTTCTTCTATAAAGTAAGAATAAGGATTTTCTCTGCACATTTATCGTAATTCGCTTGTTTCTTGTAAATGTAAATGGGATACTTTCTGTACTAAAATTACCTTATCATTATAAATGTCTTCATCTTCCGCAATTGATTTTATACGTTGCATAATATTACTTCGGAGTTTTCGTACCATATTAAACGTTATCCCTCTGATAACAATACAGTGAAGCATTGGTAAATATCATATTAACTGAATCTTTCTGGCCCAAATTGCAACTTATCTTAACCTCACTATGTTTATCCTTTTGTCTTATATAGTTCTGTCCATATAAACCTGAACCATTTTAATAGGCCATAACTTTTGAACCAGTAATCGGACACACGTGCAACTTTGGGAGAATATAATACACAATTGGGAGAGTGCATTACACTATTTACATCTCAGAGAAATTGTTGGAAGTGTCCTCCACCAGAATCTATACACATTTGTACTCGTCTCTCCATACTCTCTGAAACTTTACGGAGATGATATCGAATTGAGAGAAGGTTATTTCCAGCAATGGAGCAACATGCCATACATCTAACGACACCATGGAACTTGTAACCAGTTTCTTTGATAATTGAATAATCTAAAATTATCTGTGGCCCCTGGGATCCCCTGATCTAACATCACCGGATTTTTTTCTTGTGAGGATATCTAAAAATAGAGTGTACAAGAATAGGCTATGGACAGTTGATGTCCTCAAGGAATTCATTAGAACCTAAATAAGTAAAATTGGCGAGGATACTCTCCGTAAAACTTCATAAAATATGGTGAGATGATGCAACCATGTATAGGTGCTGCTGGAGCACACTTCCAACATTTTCTCTGAGATGTAAATAATGTAATGTGATCTCCCAATTGTGTATTATATTCTCCCAAAGTTGCACGTGTGTCCTATGTTATGGCCCATTGAAATGGTTCAGGTTTATATGGATCGTATTGTATTTATTAAACAAAATTTATATATATATATATATATATATATATATATATATATATATATATATATATATATATCGTTTTAATTTCTCCTGAATAATCTGAGTTTCATTAAAGTTCCACGTATGCGTGTGCATAGTAAAACTATAGAGGTATTTAAGTTTGCTATAACCTCATATTTAACTGAATTATCCTCCTTATTTTGAGGAATGTGACACGAATAGTTAAAAAAATCTTATTAAACTAAAGTTTACGTGGAAATCTGTTTGTTATTTTTATTTCCACAAAAATGACTGATAATTTATATTCAAATAGATTGTGTTTAATATATTCACATGAAAAAACGAAATTAATATATTTAATATTTGAGTTTTCTAATAATATGAGTTTTCTTTTTTATTCTTAGTGGCCTTTGTATAACTTGTAAACCGTAAGACATGAACAGAGCTTGTACTAAAAATGCAAACCCCGCCTAAAGCACATAAAGTCATGTCAAATAACTGTTTATGGCAAAAGCCATTTTTGAGATGTTATTTTCGTATTTGTTTGAATTTTCAAACACGTGTATTTTTTCTCTTATTCAGGCCTATGGTTTTGTTTCTTGTGATCATACAAAGAGCAAGTAATTTAAAACTATCATATAGTGACTCGATTTTTAATAATGTAATTAAAGCTTTGGTTAGTGTATTGATTTCTCCTTATGCCACATCTAAATGTGAAAATATGTAATGAAGGTTTATTTAAATAGATAGAAGGTGGGAGTGTAAACGTTTGGAGTAAGTTTGTAGGAGCAGCCTTTACCTTTCAGGAAACAAACAAGCGATGGTGTTTTACCAGTTGAAAGAAAATTGCGCCTGGAATTTTAGGCAACTTCTTCACCATCTCGGTCGAGCGGGACATATTTCAGGAACCGGTAGACATGACATTTTAAGATTTTTAGTTAAGAGAATTTCAACTGTATTAATTCTGTGTGAGCCTGTTCTTCGTAAGTAGTTTATATATGTTATCACATAATTAAGTTCTCTACTATGTATCTAAGTAGCGGAAATATTGTATTCCAGCAAAAACAACAACAAAATTATATCCATGCTTCAGGAAACATACCATTTTCTACCATTTAATCTAAGAATGTCTGTGCTGAAATTACTGAAATCCAAAGCAAACGCTTAAAAACTAATATTTTATGCTAAAATGTTTATCATTAATTTTAGAGAATAGAAGTAAATTATAATAGAGCTGTATAACCTAATTGCTCACGGTGTCACAGTAAAGGTGTTCTACAAAATCTTACCCAAAGATATGTAAATTAACGTGGTCGATACAAGTAGTACCTACTCCCCTAAACTGCAATACAAAAGGACTAAACTACCCCATTCCGGCAGTGGTCCCGAGAGTCGTGTTGTGACGCAGGTTATCACTTTTTATTTGATGCGTAGTTTCACACTGGCGTGGTGCTGGTGGAGATTTAAAAGCTATAACTTCAGTCACGCAATAAACATCATAAACCTGGGAATGTATATGGAGGAGAGGAGAATTAATGTGGCTTTCGTCTCCCCACGCTCCTCACTAAAGATCCAGCAACATGCAAATATTGACTTTTACTGAGTTTACAGGCGTAGACACAAAGCCGCTGAAAATGTAAACGATGCTGTTGCACTATAACAAGGTGTTAGTTGTTGCACACTATCGTCATAGTGTGTAATGGTCTATTCTAGACGTATTCACTTAGAATATATTCAATGTTCATACCAGCAGTCAGACTACAGCAACTGATATTGTTCTGTATTCTTCACAACTAAAAATGTTTGCAGACCTGATAAATCATGCAACACTATATATTATAAACTAATATAAATAAAATGAGAAAAAATATAATTTATGCCTGAAGGTATCTAAAAACAGCCGATTAATTTAAACCCATCTACTTTTCTTCTTCTAACATGCATGGGTTATGTCACTGACTCGTTTCAGCCTTTGCTTCATTCCCAGCTTAACATATCAATAAGCTTTCTCTCATAGGGAGAACTAAATCTGGTAACTTTCTCTGTGGCATGCTTGTACTTACTATATTAATAAATGAGTTTTATTCTTTTTCATTTTTCTACAGTTTCTTCTATTCTACTTATCTGTGACTGTTCTGTAATTGCTACTGCCATGACAGTTCTAACAATGTAAAGTCTGGTGCCTAAGTATGATTATTAAATTTCTATTTTAAAATCCAAATTTCATTTAGAATGTAAATCATCCATGATTTTATATAATTTAAGCTCATTGTATTTCGTTTTTGTTAATATTAATACTGTAACGGGAGCATTGGAGCACCCTGTAACCAGCTGGGAACGGAATGCAGGGGGGAGGACCGCATTAGTCACACCTTCCCCTCGTTTGTCTTGTAGTATTTGACAGGCAGTGGTTGGGAGGAAAAACATCAGTGGGCGTCTGTTTCTGCCCACCTGGTTCCAGAAATTACGGAGTCTGGAACATTCTCCTGGTCACTAGAAACCGGCGATATTCCTATAAAGAGGGTTCCAGACAGACGGAGTGAGTTAGTCAGTCAGTTGTTGTGCTGTGTTGAGTTGGTCAATCAGTTGGTTAGTGAGTGTGAGCGAGAAGACAGTCGCAGTTCTTGGTGTAAGATTTAGTCAGTGACGTGCTAATGAACGAAAGGATTGTGCAACGGAAGACTGTGCGTAACTGTGAATGTGTACCGGAGCTTACGTAACCGCGAGTACAAGGAAATTGTAACGGACGGACTGGTGAATTGTAACTGTGTGCAGCAAGTAATTTTATGTAATCGGCAAGTGTTAAACTGTAAGTCGGTGGAAATAAAGAACATTGTTGAGTGGTGTAATTGGACTTTTTATTCCACGAACCCACAAAGTCACACTGGTGTCAGAAGTGGGATATAACACAAAGTCACACTGGTGTCAGGAAGCGGGAAAACAACATCACCGAACATTACAACCATGGACGCGGCATTGGAAAATTTTTTGGAGAAGATGATGGAAATGAAGGCCGAAATAACAGAGAAGATGGAAGAAATAAAGAGCGAATTGACCACGGAAATGAGGGCAGCGAACGACAGTCTGGCCACGGAAATGAAGGTGGCGAACGAGGTCCTCGCCGCCAAGTTTGAGGAACGGTTGGCCGGTGTGAGGGATGACGTGACGGAGCTGGGCGAGCGGAAGGGTCAAGTAGACGACCGCCTTAATGATTTAGAGGAAAAGGCCGACAACATCGCAAAACCCCTCACCCGCCTGACGGAGGAAAACCGGCCTTATGTGTGGACGGAGGACGCCGAAGACGCTTTCCAGCACCCGAAGGGGACCCTGTGCAGTGCTTCAATTTTGGGTTTCCCACAACCGGGTGGCGTCTTCATTGTGGACACCGACGCCAGCGACCATTGCATTGGAGGTGTCCTATCGCAGATCCAGGACGGCCACGAGCGCACAAGAGTGGAAGAGGAGGAGCGTGCCGCAGCAGTCCGAGTAATTGTGGCAGTGCCTGCTGAAGGCTGGGATAGCGCAGGCCTGAGGAGGGAGCAGCTGGCGGGCGCAGACTTGGGGCCACTCTTGAGGGAAGTGGACGCAGGGACGAGACCGACCTGAGAGGACATCGCACCGAGGAGCGCCACCTACAAGTCGCACTGGGCCCAATGGGACTCGTTGAAGACCAGAGTGGGCGTGCTGTTCCGGGTATGGGAGTCACCCGATGGGAAGGCGCAGAGAGGACATTTGGTACTTCCCCGGAGTAAGGTCCCGGAAGTCTTGGTGGAAGTGCACGCCGGTACTTCAGGAGGACACCTGGGAGCGAACCGAATGATTCACAAACTACGGCAGCGCTACTTCTGGCTCAGACTCCGGGCAGATCCTGGTGGTACACCTGGACCGCCTCGCACGCTACGATGGGGCTGTTCGTGGGCGAACAGCTTTGAGGAGGGAGCAGTGTAACGGGAGCATTGGAGCACCCTGTAACCAGCTGGGAACGGAATGCAGGGGGGAGGACCGCATTAGCCACACCTTCCCCTCGTTTGTCTTGTAGTATTTGACAGGCAGTGGTTGGGAGGAAAAACATCAGTGGGCGTCTGTTTCTGCCCACCTGGTTCCAGAAATTACGGAGTCTAGAACATTCTCCTGGTCACTAGAAACCGGCGATATTCCTATAAAGAGGGTTCCAGACAGACGGAGTGAGTTAGTCAGTCAGTTGTTGTGCTGTGTTGAGTTGGTCAATCAGTTGGTTAGTGAGTGTGAGCGAGAAGACAGTCGCAGTTCTTGGTGTAAGATTTAGTCAGTGACGTGCTAATGAACGAAAGGATTGTGCAACGGAAGACTGTGCATAACTGTGAATGTGTACCGGAGCTTACGTAACCGCGAGTACAAGGAAATTGTAACGGACGGACTGGTGAATTGTAACTGTGTGCAGCAAGTAATTTTATGTAATCGGCAAGTGTTAAACTGTAAGTCGGTGGAAATAAAGAACATTGTTGAGTGGTGTAATTGGACTTTTTATTCCACGAACCCACAAAGTCACACTGGTGTCAGAAGTGGGATATAACACAAAGTCACAATACTGAGATACAAGAATATTGTTTGTTTTAAACTACCAAACTTTTACAATTCATCACCAGTTCCTTCATCACTTTCCAGGGAGTTACCAATCAATTTTATTTTCACGTAAGTGCCTCTTCTATTAGTTATTATCGTCGAAAAAGTGGTACAAAATACATGATTTGATTACATTCTTAAGTAGAAAATTTTCACTTTGTCCGCTATTTTTGTTGTCCAAAGATGCACTTGTAGCATTTATATTGGAATTAGCTGTTGGTTTATATTGCAATGCTTAAGCTACAGTTTTATGATCAAATACTGGTTGGTATCCGATTCATTGATGGAAGACGAATAATCTTATAAGGAATCTAAAAGGAAGCAGATAATTCTAAACATAATTTCTAATGTTGTTACGTGCATAATGTAACAAGCGAGAGTTAAAAGTTTGTTGGAAAAAGAGATCATTAACGATGCAATTATAAGAGTTGAGGAAAAAGCTATCAGTTGTAACAAAAAATTGATATTTCAAGTAATTTTTAAAACTCAGTGAGTTTAAATGTAAGGGTTGCAAATACACACGTATGCATGTTCTGAAAATTAAGAAACTCATCCTTAAAATTAGTAAGTCACATGTTGGAAGCTGGTTACATAGGTTATTGTGATGTATGGAATCTACTTGATTTACAGTCAATTTTCTACACCAAAGTGTAACTCTTTGTTGCAGTAGGCTTGGCGAAATTTGAAAATGTAATTCACAGTAATGCTGTTCTCATTATTATTAAGAAAATCTATATTTTAACCCTAAAATACTGATACTCACAATTTAATATATATAATACTTCAATATTAATCTGATATTTCACCACTGGAGCACCTGACAGAACTTATCAAGACCAAGATATTGGAGGACCCATAAAGGGTTGCTGGAGTGAATTTTACATTAAGATTGAAGTTTCAAATAGAATTATATTCATTATTGGTTGACATAAACATTCTAATGTTATTTTGTTATCATTATGAGAATTAGATTTAGATTATTTGTAAACTATAGCACCGTAAATAAAATATTCAACCAAAATTCGGTACAGGTGCAGTAAATAATGCTCTTTGTTTTATATCTCTACATTTCCAGAATTTGTTATAAACTGAATCTCGTACATCAAGTTAAATTGTCTTCCTAGTGTATGCTGGTAAAAGTGTAGTAACAAAATAACTAGTGATACGTAAACTCTGTTATGGTTTCCTTATGCAAACAAATCTTTTTTGCAACTAACTACTAACAAAATAATATTTTATTTAATAGAGTTACTACCAGCAGAGATTTTTTCAATACTAGAAAAGTATACCGAAATATGCATCCGTGAATAAAACACAGTATAGTAATGCTTGTTTCAGATTTTCGACAGCATGAACATGAGCCTACGTATTGTTACGGCTGAACCATAGCGGAACATTTCATATACAATAGAAAGGCTAATGTTTAGCCTGGGCTCCGGCTAATGGATACATTCTGTACCGTTACACCATTCAGTTATACTACAATGAGCTACAGAGCACCATATTGATTTTTTCAGCTGTCGAACATATCTGACATGCATCTGCATTATAGAAGCAAATGTTTAATAATGTCAAGTATCGGTCCTGTAATAAACGATATACGTTAGTTTATTACGGAAATTATTGGGATAATGAGGCCTTTCTATAATATTACTGATACTCTTAAGCTCCATAATCAACTAAAACTGAAAGTTTCTAATTTAAAGTTACAAGGTATAAATATAAAAAAATCAATAAAGAGAAAGCTGTTTTTTTATTTCGGAGATGACTATGAAACCACTTAACCTCAAGCTATGCACAGGTTGTCCCACCTAACTCTGCTACCTCAAATATCTCCGAAATGAAATAAAATATGAAAATTCCAATTAGCCAGGAATTATGTCAGGGGTTATACAATGATCAGGTATGCACAATTCATGAAGGTAAACAAATAACACCTCTAGCACCAAGTTGCGTTTTTTAAATGGAACATGTACGTTTATCCTAACAAAATTACAACTAGAGCTACAATTAACTTAATTAGTTAATTAGTTATTTAACTTAATAAACGTTTACGTTTATTATGTAGCATTCAGTAAGGCAAAGTTAGATTACTAAGGTTTATCAAATACTGTAAAATTTGGCTATGTAACATTAAGTATATAAATAAAGCAAAAATAATAAAAGCTCATCAAAGCGTACATCTAAAAATTATGAATCTAAATAATGCAGACATGGATGGATAAGAAAGGCTCATTTTATAATATTATCTCTCCATAAAGTAAGAAAACTCCAACACAGTTTTCTTCTAGTTTTCTAGGTTTTTCATGTACTTTTGTGAATTAACGTTAAGTGGATCTGGTCGAGTGAGAACAAAAATTCTAAGATTGTGGTAGTAGTATAAAGTTGTATATGACATGTATTTGACAAAAGAAATCAGCTGTTACAGATAGAGCTAACTTCTAAGATATTACCTGATCACAATACTTAACTGAAAAAATGTCCTTAAAAGTACAAAGAGGCAAGCTGTAATAAAAACTAAGACAGCACATTTCTCAGAAGCATAAAGGCCTCTGTGCAGGAATTGTTTTCGACATGAACAGCATAATTAAATCAGTTAAACAAATGGACTAATTTTAATAGCAATTGATTGGTTTGCACGTTCAATTTATTATATTTTAAATACTAAACTACTGAAATAGACAAGAGATTCTTATTATTTTTCTTTAACTGAACACCTTTTTAACCTATTTTCAATAAAGACTTAAGAGGTTATAAACAATTGGGACACTATAATTTATGTGAAATTGACGCTCCAATCCAAAATGGGATATTTACTCTGAGTGAAATCTTGAATAATATAGCGACACTTTGTAACGCATAAGTCTTAAAGACACTAAAGTGTATACTTATTAATTAACTGTTTTATGTCAAATTTTAGCACTGTGATATAACACAAATTTAAAGGTATAAAGGCCCTTATATGCTTATTTTATTTACTATGTTTTATTGACATTCAGTTGTGTTTAGTATACCATGGCGATACGGTAAATCTTGTGGGAGCGATACTAAACGGAGGTTAATTGCTCGCTCGACCGTACCGTTCCACTATGCCACAGAGAGAGCAGGTGCACTGCTGTAGCACCGCCCTCTCCGTTCTATCGTGATGTTGGGGGTCCGAAGAACTTGACTGTGTAATGTTACACTGGTCAATGGAACTGTCGAACCTTATTGCAGAAACTGTCTTTCTTACTTCCTATGCTGAGAGAGGCTATTGTTCAAAAACAATCCGTTCCATGGATTCTTGTTGTGGATTCCATTCTACTGTTGTAGATTCTAGTTGACAGGTTGATAAAATTTAATTGAAGCTTTATAGCTATTAACATTGCAGGCTCTACAGGTTTGTGCCTTTTCCTCTATGGTATTGTATGATATTACAATATTACACCCACTACAATCGCTATATAATGTGAAAGAAGTGCAATTCAGAAAGCTATGTAAACTCAAACCCTTTTAATTTGATTTGACTTTATCTTTTAAAAATATTGGAATCAGCAATTCTATCAGTTTCCAACTTTTGAAATTCAAATGCAGCAGCTACAAACTAAACATCAAGAAAATTGGTCTCATTAGCAGTGGTATGTGAATTCATTCCAGTTTTAAAATGTCTATGAAATAAATTAATTATATTTTACATAATATGAAGGATTAAAGAGGCTATTTAACGTTAATTTACACTATAAAAGTGCTGAGATGCCTTTCCGTGTTAAATGGCAGTTCAGAAAAATACAGTTCGTGTTCATTTTTTTAATAAAGTAGAGTAATATCTTCTCACAATATAAAAACGTATTAATTGTAAAAAAAAAAGCTGTTAAGGATTAAAAATTGTACAATTTCAGGGATTATCAAAAGCACGTTCTCAGTTATTTCTGCAAAAAATTTAAAAGATCGACAATCGCCTTTACTTTATTCATGAAAATATAAAGATTAGCTCAGTTAGTAATTTATCATTATTATTATTATTATTATTATTATTATTATTATTATTATTATTATTATTATTATTATTATTATTATTATTATTATTATTATTATTATTATTATTATTATTATTATTATTATTATTATTATTATTATTATTATTATTATTATTATTATTATTATTATTATTATTATTATTATTATTATTATTATTATTATTATTATTATTATTATTATTATTATTATTATTATTATTATTATTATTATTATTATTATTATTATTATTATTATTATTATTATTATTATTATTATTATTATTATTATTATTATTATTATTATTATTATTATTATTATTATTATTATTATTATTATTATTATTATTATTATTATTATTATTATTATTATTATTATTATTATGGTGGTGGTGGCGGTGGCGTCGGCGGTGGCGGCGGTGGCGGCGGTGGCGGCGGTGGCGACGGCGGGGGCGGCGGGGGCGGTGTTATTGTTATTGTTACATTTTAAGTGATAAACCGTGTAGTTATCAGCTCTAGTAGAAATGTGTATTTAATTATCTTTTTAAAATATAGATATTAACACAATTTTTAATTTCTAATGCTGCTGGTAAAATAAATATAAAAGTTTAATTCGTTTTTAATGTAGGATTTAAAGAAATTGCTTGATTTAACTTCTTATTATAACGCTGGGATTTACAAAATCATTAAACTCGGATGCTTTAGTCTTTCTAATAATATAGTAATTGACAAACTTATGCAAATCAGTTGTTTTGTGAAAGTATAGGAAATAAGTGAGGTGTTGGAAGTAAAATATTGAAATGCACTTTTAAAATAGTTTTAACTTGTGTTATTTAATACTTACAATAAAAACGCATTAAAGAAAACTTCTCTCATTTTATATCCGAGTGTTGATCCAGATGAGGTATATGACGTGCTTCTAAATAATTAGGTCTAAATTCTCCTGTAGGACATTGCATTACTCGAGTGGATTAGTAGTATATATCTGGACGGGTATGTTGCATGTTCGTTATTCTTGCTGTTTGCGTAAACTACTAGGCCACTGGATGAATTCGACCAAGTTCTACAGCTGACAGACTACATTCTCTTTATCACATTAACGTTTATTTGGAAATTCCTTTCTGCTTGTTGTCAGCGCCACCGTTTCTGTTGTGTGCCGGAATTGGCAAGAACGATGCTCGTTGGACGTGCTCCAGCAGATTGTTGAATTTCACAGCTGCAGAAAACTTTTGCTTGCGTCATTAGGGGTGCACCAACATTGCACTGGAATTGTATTCCATGAGTTAAGGTTTCTATAAACCTAAACTGTTGAAAGTGTACAGTACAGTACACTAAGGTTCCAGTCTGTCAGCAAACGTATTTGCAAATTGCACAAGGCTCATTAAGGTTTATTTACCTTTCTTTTTATCGCATTTTTATAGTGTATTTATATTTACTATGTTTCTTCTCTGTCACTCTCCATAATATTGTTTTTTATTATCATACAATATTTAAACTATTGATACTTAAACACATATTTCTTCATTTTACCTTAAAAATTATTTCTATGTCAGGTAAAAATTTTAGGACACGGTAAAGCATTTAAAAATGCATCATATTGCAAAAGCAAATCTAACGTAAATTTTCACTAAGTATATTATTCGGTATCAGTTCTTCAAAACTTGTCCAAATCATGTTCTGGGGCATAAGTATGTTCAACAGTTTATATAACAGCTACAAGAAGCTTTCCAGGTTATATTAGCAAAGTATCCTACATTATTTATCCTTTATTTTATATTACTTCCAAATATTGTTTCTAAATTTACATCTAACTTTATGTGTGGAGTTTTAAAGATTCTTCTAGTGGACTAATGTTAATTTCACTTAAGCTTCATCTCAGTCTTAGACGTTAGTCCATGGTAGGTTTAATTAAATAATGAATCTTAACATTACCTTGGGATCAAGTAGTTAGCATGACATAATTTCTATTCCTACCCTCCATTAATCTGTTACAAAAACCGATTTACTTTCTAAAGTCATAAATTTCGAACTGACCATAATGGCTGCCATATGCATGACGGAACTGTGAAAACATGGTAGCCAACCAAATTTAAAATTCCTACAGTCATTTATGCTGTGCATTAGAACTTTTAATTATCAGTTTACTTCAACTCGACTGGATCTTCAAGTACGTAATAATTAAATAGAAATATAATTTTAATGTTTACTATATTTATCACAATTAAAATAGTATAATGCATACCTTTTGTATATTGTGTTCTTTAAAATCTGTTACTTAGAGAAAAATGTTTCAGTTTTTCCTATTATAATTTTCTTTGAAGATATAACTATTTACGTATTTTACAGAGCGTTCTGTGATTTATGAACAATAATTTCATTGCTGTAGTTTATACTTTATTACCTAATTGTAGATAGTATAATTATGCAGTATAACATGGTTATTTCGGAAACAATAAGCAAACATTTAACACGACGTTTACTAATATACGTGCTGGCAAATAATGATTTTATATGCGTTCATATCAAGGTATATGGTATGAAAATTTAACCCTTTAATGAATGAATTATTTTGCTACTTATTCCGCGCTTGCTGCATTTGCTAAACCGGTTTTCGTGCTGCTTTCTGATGTGCCTCAACGCAACTGATTCGAATAGCCATGGTCATTAAAGCCATGGTAATATACTGGCCATCCATTCTAAACCAAGCGTCGTGAGTTGAAATCACGCAACTGCAGTCAAATGTGCCTGTGGTAAGGGACAGGGAGAGCCAACGAAAAATAATAATCGAAGTTATGGCACACGTAGATATTTACGGTGTATCATTTGACTGTAGTTACTTGGATTTTGCCATTTGTATAAAAAACACAGCAATATAATTGTAAAATAATATAATAAACTCAAAATTTTGTGTGTATAATTGACAAAGGCCAGTACAATATTATAACAACAAAACCGCACTAAAATATATTTAAGCTGAATATATATTTAATATATTTAATTAATTTACTTAAATATATTTCAGTACACTTCTACACTTCTGTAGCATTTACGCTAATATACATAGCAATAAAACTAAAAATTTTATTTTTGAAGGACGTAGTCAGCAAAATCCTATCAGCGCCGCCGGTGAATCTAAATTTCGCCCAGCAGTCTTTGTTTATAGCCTTTTCCTATTACGTATTTAAAAACTTTGGTGGCCAGAATAAGAGAGCTTAATAGGATGTTTGTAATATGAAGTCACTATTTCTGTGTGCTACAATATTTCTTTCAATTTGCAAATAACTGTAAGGATATTAAAATTATTGTATGACAAAAAAATTAAATTCTCATTATTTCTTTCTCTATCAGGAACCATATGATGGACACAGTTGCCGGTTAAATGGCTGACGCAGAATTTAACTGACAACTGAACCAACGTGCTCATCAGCGCTGCGGGTAAGTATTTGTTATTTTCGTTATTCCTTGGTATAAGTATGATGGTCATTATTGATTTCCGCAGCAAATATAAAGTTTCCTCTACGTTTTCTTTTAAAAGGTGTTCATGAATGTCATTTTCTCACAGAATGATTTATGAAATCTAAAATCAAAGGCAGCTCTTGCTTTACTATGAAATTTTTAACTGCAGCTTCAGACAATATTACTTTTCAGTAACATGAGATTTCTCTAATTGTTACAGAAAGTTACATTCAGAAGCATGTGTTCTTATAAAGACGTCGAATATTTTAGGCATTTCCTGGAATTAAAAGGAATTAATAACACTCACTTTTTCATTTTAAATATTTCTTATATTAGGATTATTCAACTTGCTAATCAACATATAAATTCCCCAACAAACATTCGCCTTTCTGTGACCAAAATGTCGCGAAATAAAAATTAAGTAACAAATGTTTTAGAATTGAGAGAAAATATAGTAGGCATTGTTCTCTAATGAGACAAAATTTTAGTTCTGCAAAATCAACCAATTATATAGGACATACATATAAATATGCTTCAAAATTTTAGGTATAATAGAAAATGTTAGTATGACCGGTTTACATACGGAAACATGTGATTACTAGTGGCTCTTTTGGTATGTAGACCTTTTCATGTTATTTCCTGTAAGAGATTTTCATACGATACCTTTCATGAAATGCGAGGGGAAAATAAGAAAACAGAGAAATGGAAATTATTATACTGTAAAGAATTTGAGATTTAACTGCACCGAAGCGGAATCTATAAGTCAGCGCTAGCCAGAACAGATAGGCTACAAATAAAGAGTGAGGCTCTGTTACGAGAATTTGACGTGAATGCTATAAACACCATAGAAAACCAAGGGAGCTTTTGTAGACAATTCATTCTACCTCTTAGAAACACTCTTGAAGCTCCTGCGACACGCGCTGGAGAATGAAAATTCTGCAACCCAACTAAAGTACCCTGATTTTCCTAACACTTTATGATGTATATCATCTTAATGAAATATGCATCTTCAGTATTTGTACCTGTTATTTAAGAGAATGCTCCGTACTCTAAAACACTTAACAATGTAGCCAAAGCTAAAACACAATGAAGTGCTTTGCCTAAAGAAATATAATGTTGTTTAATGCTAGAAACTGCCGTATTTTAAAATATCATTCGAATTAAAAATTTGTATACCTGAATATTAGTACAAAATGGAAGAATTCTAAGCAGTCAGAAATTGCGACTAAACTGCATAATTTCACATCATGCAGGATAACATCCACCATTCAGTCGATCAGTGATGTTTGCAGACATGCAGTTATATTCCTTAGGAGTTAAATTATACACAAAATTTCTTCCTGATTGGCTAGTTTCTATGCTTGGTGTGGATCTAACTATGAAAGCTTAGAGTTTATAAACTGCTATGCTTATGAACATGTTTCTATCTATGTCAGGAAATTTAAAAGCCTGCTGTAGGACTTTAAACTGGCTTATTTACTTACGTTATGTTTTTGTTTCACTGTGAATGATTCCTTAGTGCAACTCAACTGTTCACCAGCCGGTTCCGAGCAGCTAGGTCTATTAACCAATCACGTGAGCAAATAACGGTCCAGAGGTTTTAGCGAGCGATATGACACTGCTAGCATTCATTCTATTGTTCACTCACAAGAACAATGACGGAAAGGGCAACTAGCCTAAAATTCTGAGAGTAAACATCCCTCTGAACTTACAGTTGATGTTTAAAAATAAATGAAAATAAAAACAAGCTGATTTATTCAAGACTCAATGTATTGTTCAAGGTTAAATGTTTTAATCCATAATTACTAAAACCTACCAATTGTATACAGCAAAAGTAAGGCCCATATATGCTGAAATTGCAGGTCCTAGAACCTTTCATGCCTCAACTTCGGAGTGAAGACCGTAAAAATATTCCTGATCGCATGGGAATGGGCATGTGTTTCCACATACAACCTACCCTCAATCCAGATATTTATTGTCAAGCAAAAATAATAGGTGATGTGAATACTAGCACCAGTAGCATAATATGAAAAACCAGCGTCTGTAAGCCAAAGGGAGTACACATGCTAACTAGGAGTCATCTGTTACCCATACTTTAGAGTGCGTTTTAAGATAAAAACAAACATTGTGGCCATCTCCACAGATTACGTTACATTATACGAAATGTCTTAACACGTTCACATCTGAGTTAGTAGTTTTAACTTGTATTAAAAACTACAACTAATTATTATGCGCATATCGCAGAGGGAAAAGCTCAGATAATATGTGAAAAAAACGATTATTTTCGCTATTTCTAAATAATGCAACTAGCCCTTCGCTTTATTTGCTCCTTAGGGGCTGGGCATATTCAATAGTGTCAGGTGGCACATAAAGAGAAGAGATAGAATGCTGTTAGAACCTTTCATATATCCACTTCTCCCGAATATGTGAACTTTCTCAAGCGTTCGTGTAGATATAAAAGAAAGGTGAGAGGTTCAGTTTCGTGCTGTTTTCTGTTCAATTAGCTGGCCTTGAGAGGCAGGTCCTGTGTTCGACTCATGTATTATATAAGTTGCTAAAACCTGCGTTTTCCATAGAATTAATTTAAGGCTTATCCATACTTATGTATGGGCACTAAACGTGTATTATATAAATTGATTAAGTAATATAATTGTTTATATGTACAATAGCTGTCAAAGTGTGACAATATTGCTTTATTAGTTTATCGCAAATAATAATCAGTATGCGCTTAATGTAGGTATATATTTGGAACAATATAGTGATAGTTTCGCCATTAAAAGTCCCCATAGGTCATAAACAAGAAGCCACTATCTGATTAGAGTATAAACTCCCTTATGAAAGCTCATGCCCTTTAAGGGCAAAGTTCGTTGCTAGGAGGAATGTTGGTTATAGCTAAATTTGTTCTCAATAAGAGGAAGTTGGTGCGAGTTACAACTTATTTTCATGTTCCACTGCCCCACTGTGGTGAGCAACTAATTCCAACTCGGAAAGCAGTGGGTGGTAAACGGAAAGTTCCTGATTCTACCTGAGATAACCTTTCTCGTAATAACGCAGTTAATCACGTGATATGAATACACCAAACCTAGCCTTTGAAATCCAACGGTGTGGTGAAACCTAAATGTACATCCAGAATCTCAACGCTTCTTGGACACTGATACCAACACAGAACCGTATCTTCAAGGCGCATTTTCGTTTTCGGGTATTTTGTTTTCTCTGCCGCTACCTGAGTAAACACTGTGACGTCCAGGGAACCAAAAAAATAAGCACTTTTAGAGAAACATATTTTATGACAAGCCAAAATAAAAATAAAAATCGGATCGAACGCAAAGTTTAAAGTTAAGTTCACCATCCTTGAAGGATACAACACAAAGATTTTTTCACGAAATTCCTCTATCTAAATTATCGTTTATACGGAAGAAATTTCGCTGGTTTTAATTTTCTCAAATATTTCTTAACGATTTCTTATTCACGTGCGCTATATTTGAAGAAATGACTGAAAAATACTTTGCATAGCCGCCTTTCAACTGAATGAACTGTATATTAAACAGTAATATGTCGTGATACGCCACCTAGAGATCGAAATTTTGTTTAATTTTTTCAGAGATTGGGAGCTAAGCAAGGAAGACTGAGCATAAGTATAATTAATGTATTAGAACTGCGTATAATAACTGCAACAAATTTATTGTAAAATATATAGTTTACTTTTATAATACTTGTGCCCTCCTTCCCTGAAAGGGAAACTAAAATTTGACAAGACCTTTACATGATGTATTCCGTGTTCCTACTTTATCTCAAAATAAACCCTTAGAACGATCTCACTACTAACTTCCCGCGAATGTCCACCATCTTACTGTTCATACAACTATTCGACATCGGAAGGTATCGACATCAAAGGCTACTTCACAAAATTCGCTCGATATTTTGTGATTCTGTAACTTTTATTTTATTTTAAAGTCACAAAATATTATTTCCGCAGAGAGAACAATTGCAAAGCCCGAAAAATTGTCAGGAATGTGGAACCTGCACACTAACATTACTCAAGAAAACAATCGTGTGCCAAATTCAGTGCCACTTAACAGTTCCCAAGAAGAAATCAAATCTCAGCAATGATTTGTCACCTCGCAGAACTCATATGTGACAGAAAAAGAAGTATATCTGACTCTGAAAGAGTGAAAATGCTAGTATTTCTTTAACAAAATCTTATAAAAGTGGATTGCTTTTGCTTTAACTTGTCTAATGTAGAGTTTAAATTTAAGAACACTGATGGTTTTTTTCATTAAAAAAATGTATCTATTTAACTTGAATGGTATTACACAGTTCTCCCAACATTCTATTTAGTATTGAAACTAGAAGCAGAAATGACGGAATCGAGTATCGAAGTATTGAGTATCGTGGAAAATATCGTGTCATTATCGAGTATCGAGAAGAACTGGTAGCGATCTATCCCTAATGAAAATGTAATGGTGTAACAGGAAACCATAATAGCTCAGGCAAGAAGTTAGTGCAGAAAAAGAACATAGCTGACTGAAACAGAAGATTTGTGTCAAGTATTCATTGTCCTCTTAGAGTTAGGATTTCTCGAACCATTCTTTGCTGCATTCTTTACATTTTCCAAAGCATAAATACATCACTTAATTAGGCATATTTGAACATTTGTCATTCTTATTGTCTGTTTCTTCGTAAAGACTCGCGAAATATTTTTTGTATTTGTTCAGTCTAAACTAGCATTGCTGATCTTTCCTTTTGACCTAAAGAAAGTTGGTGTACATTCTTCTCTACCCCAATTTAATTTTATTGCGTGTTCTATTCGGAAGGGGATAAATTTCCAATTTAGTTCAATTTCCTGTCCTTTAATATCTATTAGTGCTTCTTTGGCACTTTTCCATATGTCGTTTATTTAATCTAATATGCAATATGTATCCAATGCCTTTCTTGCTCAAACCTCCTCTTGTGTCCAAAACTGTTGGTAGATTCAGTAACCTTGTAGCATTAGAGACAGCAAATAAGCCTTTACTACTTCTTGGATGGTCAGTAGAGGGTAACGTCCTGTGTCCAAAATTGCCGTGCTGACGATGTCTAATCTACAGTAATCCGAGATAAGCGAAGATGTGCTCCTGGATAGGAGCCCCCACCTAACGCATCACCATTAGTGAGGGAAGTGTCTGTGACGTTTCACCGATCATCATCATTATACTTGAACGACAATGTGAATCTCCTAACGACTTCCACCTCGATTATCCCTACCCCGTGTCCTATTTACTCGCAGAAAATATGAAATGTCAAGCTTTCTCCCATACAGTAAACTTTTTAACTGTTCTGCTTTTCCCTGCTTCTTCCTCGGAAAGAAGGCAGTGCATTAGTTCTAACAGATTTATCTTATAAATTCCTAGCTTTAAGTTTGAAATAAAGTGTAAAATGTGTTTATAAAATAAGAGAAGTATGGGAAGAGTTGATTGTACATTACTCTTCAATATCAGTATGTTAAAAGCTTAGTAAACTACACTTTGTGCACAATATATTCCAACAAAATGTCATCATATTACTGATACAGCCTGAAACCCTTCGGATTCACGAAGCTAAAAGAATAATAACTGGTTCGTTTATTTTAGTGTATTAAGTAGTTCTAACATAGTAAATTTCGAATAGTTAACATGTTTAAGATTTAGAAGAAACTCTTACTGTATATCGTATCGATAAACCGTTAATTGTTTTGTTTTATTTTTCTTTGAGTTTAAAGTGCTTTAATGGGGTAAGTTATAGAAGTTTAATTAACAAAATCTGAAATAGTGCTCAAATAAGCCTGGGTGTCTAAAATTATTAAGCTAACCAAATTCATTCAAATTCCAGAACCTTCTGAATGTGAGTTTGACGCGCGCGCGCTAATCCTCAAACCGCGGAGGTTGACAGTAATTTTATTTTATAAATGTTAATCTTAGTGTTATATAATTCTAAAGTTGTAAACTGTTGTTGAATGGTTAATACACCCATACAAGTAGACGTAGGTTATGTTCACATATATACTATTACTAAACGTCATTGTGCATCAAATATATCACCCATTTGTTCATGCTTGTTTTCTGAAATTTATTATAAATCCAATATAGGAAGACGTGATAAGGGTGGAAACTGATGTTGTTATATAAATAACTAAACCATATAAAACACAATTATTGTCTCCTAGACCAATGAAAGATTCTTTTTGCTCGCAAGTGTTTCGAAAATACATCTTTTAAAATCCTCAAAAATGTGTTGGTGATTGTAGGGTTTCATTGAAAGATATTTATGAAGACTGGTTATTCATAAAATACATACAAAGTAAATAATACAGCTATTAAGAAAGAACGAGTAGCTTTTCTAGATCTCTATGGGGAGCGCTGTTATTCTCCAGAAAACGGAATGGACAGTAAAATCAAGGAAAATTATTAATAGCTGAAGTTCTTTGATGCTTAAGTATAGCTTACAAGACCGAACTCTTACAACATTCTTGAATATTTCACTCGGAGTAAAATGTTATTGCAGAAGCGATGTTTGGGTTGCAAAGCTTAATTTGACTATTGACATGCTTCGAGCAAAATAAAAGTTTAAAAAATAATTACCTTAGGAACATCTTTAGGCATTCTTTCCAATAGCTACAAAGAACGTTGACAATTTGAAGGCTACTTAAGATATGGAGCCATATAACATAGTAAATATAGACATTTTTAACTTGTAATATTGTGCACACATGCAGGTGTTTCCTGAAGTATTGTTATAAAGTTTGCTACAACATTTTTGTAACTGCTCCCACTAACAATGGCATTTAAACTCGTTTGTTCAAGAGTAGTCAAATTAACCTGTGTTAAAATTTTGAGTGGACGATCTTGTGCAGACACGTGGTTTCTCACCAGCGCGCTCTCCTGTCACTTCCTGTGACTTCACTCCGCATCTGTTGTTCTCACGTCCACTAGACGTGCCAGGAGTTGAATACAATTTCAGTTTCTGATGAGCAATCTGCCCATGCAATCTAACAGAAGTCCTAGGCCAGGCAAGACGTTCCTTTTAAATAGATAAATTTCGGGTGGCCACACTTCTAAGAGGTCTTCTACATTCATTCATTCGTTCATTCATTCACTCATTCATTCATTCATTCATTCATTCATACGATAAAATGAAATACTAAACCTTTTACTGCTGCAACTGCAAAAGAAACGAGTAGAAGTTGTTACATTTCTTTCGTTAGATTTGTCAAAATCTACTTATTATTTTATTCAGTTACGAGAATAATCTTGGCGATTAGTGTGCCTCCAAATATTAAAGTGGGCATCTTAACTCGTTTTCTGTAAGCAGTTAACACACTTTCGAATCCTTATCCCACTGGCGTTTTGGGCTTCATACTTTGCCAGTCCGCCCTTATTGATTTATAGTCCGTCTTATCATACCGTTTTGCTTTCTTCTAACCTCCATACATTTTTATTTCTCCAGGTACCCCAGGCTCATCAAATAAAGAAGCAGTGGGGTTGCTCGAGATAAAGTGGTATTTAGGAAAATGTGCTGTTATTTATGGGAGGGCGTTTTGGTCAGAATTTTGCTATATGAATATGAAATAAGAGGCACGTCTCACTTCTAACCTCATACCCAAATGAACACTTGTATAAGGCTAAAATTAATATGCCTTTCTAAATGTTAGTTTTTATCACAAACTTTTTAAATTTTGGTTACAGGCTGCTCTATCACAATTATAGTGAACGTCACAATTCATGTAAATATTTTTAATAACGTTTGAGAAGTAAAGTTTCGTTCGCATTTATGTACAAATTAATATGTTTAATAGTATCAGAAATGTTAATTTTTAAATAATAAAAATACGAATACAGCATTACACAAATAGAAGTATTTGTAACAAAAACTTCACTTATCTTAAGAAAAATGATGTCAATTTTTCTTTTTAATTGAGATCGACTTCACAAAAAAATTGCTTGCATCGTCAGTCCATCAAAACACTTCGTAGTCAAGGATTCCGGTTGCCATGTTATGTTTTTTCAGTACTACCAAAATCTGAAAACGAAACAAACCTAAAAACAGAATCAACTTCTGGTATTTCAAAATTCATCACGCGATGTTTATTTTTTAAATATATTTTCCCAAACATAAAATCTATCGGAACATTTAATTTTTTTAATAATTTAACTTCAGGATTTATTTCATGGTTAAATGACCATAAATGATCCGCAACGGTCGATTTATCAGTTTCTTTATACTTAATGTTATGAAAATATTCTTTCGTCCTGGTTTTCAAATTACGTTTCGTCTTTCCAATATAAACCTGATAACAATCTAAACAATTAAATTAATAAATACCAGATTTTTTATTATTAGCAATTTTATTAGGAATTTTTTAGAGAAATGTAGTAAATTTTAATACTATATTTATTTTGAGGAACTGAAGCTATACCAACTTCTTTAAAAAAAATTAAAATGTTTGTTAACCCAAGGATGGTAAGTAAATTTTTTGAAATTACTATCGTCTTTTATTTTTTTAACATTTTTAATACAAAATCTGGTATTTATCAATTTAATTGTTTAGATTGTTATCAGATTTATATTGGAAAGACGAAACATAATTTGGAAACCAGAACGAAAGAACATTTTCGTAACATTAAGTATAAAGAAACTGATAAATCTGCCGTAGCAGATCATTTTTGGTCATAAGGGGAGGCATCGGTGAAATTTCATAAAAAAAGACAAAAAACGACATTTTCCACTTTTTTGCCTTAAAATTATGCTTAAACATTGTAGTCTCAGAATCTGCCGTCAGTTACGCCCTAGCGTCATCTAAAGAGCCGCTACATCATTATTTAAATGCCCATGCACGACACGGCACGGTACTGGCAGGCTGTATTATCCGAAGATTGTTGCGACGTGCTCACCCAGGATTGGGTTTAACCACATGCAGGATTTTCTTTTTCTTTGGATATTTGAGGATGGGTTTATTTGTATTAGGGTGATAGTTAGATTTTAGGTAGAAGTTTACTCCTCTGAGTAGAGCAGGATGCTTGCCTAATGCACCCTGGCGATGTCGTAGATTTAATTTAATTTGTGCTGGTGGGCGTGGCCATTTATATTGCCTTTGCTAGCGTGTTACAAAGAAATTGTTGCTATTTTCACGTTTAAACTACGCGGTTTGATTCCATACACTGTGACAATGTGCAGAGACATCTTCTGGATGTTTGTAAAAGCTATTGAACAGCTCTGCTCAGCTTCTGCCAATTCGTTCCTACTTTTGAAAGTGAACAAACTTTTCCACATGTTATGTTTGTGAAATATGGTTTACATGCAAGTGAAAGCTGTGGACAGTAGCTTATATTAGATTACTATGTTTAGAATATGAATAAGGTCTGATTCAACATTATATTGCTTTCTTGTTGCAACAGTAGGTATACAATACATACCAGTTTAGGTTAGCAGGACAGTGGCTGTTTCAAAGCAAAATTTAGTGAAACTTAAAGGTTTGCTAGTAATAATTGTATGTTGTTGTTGTTTTCAAATGCTAGGCTTTGGCAATGAAGCCATTTGCTCTCTTGCTCTCCAATATTTCTGTGTATTGGGTTCGGCAGGTAGGGCTTCAGTCATGTTCTTCAGTCATTTCCTCTTCTTTGTTGCACAGAGGACAATTTGGACTTGCATAAATTCCTATTCTGTGTCAGCGTTTTGCCAAATAATCATGTTCCATAAGTAATCTAAAATTTGCTACTGCAGCATTACGTGGGATTTCTGGAATACTTTCTGGATTTTTAATTCAAATGTTCCATTTTTTATCTTTGGCTTTGTTAGATATTGATTGGTTTTGTTTGTTTTTATATTTGATTTTGATTAATCTTTTTATGGATGTAAAGGGTAAGTTTTTACTTTTGCTCTGAATTAAATTTTCACCTTTTATGGCAAGGAAATCAGCTGATTCATTTCCAGCAATTCCACAATGTGCAGGTATCCACTGTAATATTATTCTTTTCTGTAGTTTTTGAAGTTTTTGGATCATTTTGTGACATTCTTTAATATGAACTTATTGCACATAATGCTGCTTTAGAATCAGAAAGTATGACATTTTTTAATGTATCTATACTGTATAGGTGTTGGAGTAAAATATGAATAGCCGCTACTTCTGCATCAAAATTTGTTGTGTGGTATCCTACTGGTTGATAGAATGAGAACATTGTATGTAATGATACTAGAATGCTCTACTTGAGGTAAATGTTAAGTGAAAACATATTATAGCCCAAGCGTTATCAGCGATTCTAGTAGATCACCTTTTAATGTAAATAGAAGTATTGTTGATGCATTTCTGGACATTGATAAGGGTCATATTTTCATGCAGAAGTTTTGTATGACCATGGGTATGAACTGCATGAACTATTCTACTTACAATTTCCATCTCATAGACCAAAATAAAAAGATTAGTTAGTACTATTCTATTGGAGAGCTGTATCAAAGGAGAAACGCAGAATGCTAATGAAAGTTTGTATGGAGTAAATGTCACAAAGAATTTCTTGTATCAAGAAAGAAATAGCAAATTGCAGTGACTGCAGCTGCTAGGGAATTTAATATGGGTTGTAAAGCAAGTCTAAATGTTAAGCTAAAAGTTGCAGTAAGCAGTGTAAGTCCTGTTAGCAAGAAAATTAGTAGTATTAGGGATAGGTGAAAGCTAAAACATAGTGCTCAAAGTTCATTGAAGAAATATAGATCTGCCAGGAAGCAGTAAAAAATGACTAACTTAAAACAAGAAGAGGATAATAAACCAGCTGAGTGGTCTTCATATAGTGCAGGAGGGTTTTGAAACATAGAAAAAAATCTTTTTTTATATTTAGAGCTTCTAGCTAAATTTTTCTTTGTGTCCAATTTTAGCATATTTTTAATACTGCTAATACTCCAGACACTGAAGTTTTCCATGAGTTTCCTATTTTCCATATTCCTAGATAAGTTTTCAATAAAATTGGTACCATTGGGGCTGTATATCAAAAACTTAATAATGATTGGTATTGAAAACAGAAAATTGATAACACTTCAAGAAAATTCTATCATATTCCTTAAATTGTCTCCTCCAGAGCCATTAGACTTGGGAAAATGAGTATATACAGTTTTGTAATTATTATCAAGAGGAACCAGAATCCAAAGTTTCAATCATTTATAATAAAGATGGTAGCGATTGTAACATGTTTCCTAATGTAAAGAAATTGCAGCAAAAAATTCATTTTTTGTACAAACCATTGTAGATAGTAAAATTATAAAAAAGAGCCAAAGGTAACCAAATTAAAGGGAAAGAAGGTAATAATATAGCTGTACGACCTGCATATGATGTATGGGAATTTCAAAGTAAACAAAGTAGTGTAATTTCTATCTAAATCTTTAAATTCATTTTTCCCCGCTTTCAATTTTTCAATACTTTGTATGTTCAAAATGTTCCACGTTCTGTAATTCTCAACAAATTTGTATGAAACTTTGCATACATATTCATAAATAAATTTTTAATAAAAGTTGGTATTCTTGTTGATATAAATTCAACAGTTTATTTACTATTGGATTTTAAAGCTAAAAATTGCAAAAAATTTAAGGAAAATTTAATATATTCACACATAATTTTTTTCTCCAAAAATACTTGACACACACTTCAAAAGTATTGCAACTTTTATAACTGATGTACATAGAAACCTGAGTCTAAAATTTAAAGTTTCTAAAAGAAAACCTGTATGGACTTTTTATATAACATACAAAAATCACACTATAAAAGGCACTAAATAGTTCTTTTGAAAACACTATTTAAGATAGAAAGATGAATTTTGAAAGCTTCACTAGATTCCCTGTACCACACCTACTGAAAAAATTTCAAGCAGTTGTGATGTAAACTCTGGATTTTAGCATTTTCCACAAATGCCTCCCCTTAACCATGAAATAAATCCTGAAGTTAAATTATTAAAACAATTAAATGGTCCCATAGATTTAATGGTTTGGGAAAATATATTTATTTAAAAAATAAACACCGCGTGATGATTTTTGAAATGCCAGCAGTTGATTTTGTTTTTAGGTTTGTTTTGTTTTCAGATTTTGGTAATACTGAAAAACATAATAACATGTTAACCGGAATCCTTGACAATGAAGTGTGTTGATGGACTGACGATGCCAGCAATTTGTTTGTGAAATCGATCTCATTAAGAAAGAAGAATTAACATCATTTTCTTAAGATAAGTGAAATTTTTGTTACAAATACTTATATTTGTGTAATATTCATTTCTTCACTGTAATTAGCTTCATTTTCTACGTAATCATTACGAATAGAGTATTTAAACAGTTATACAAAAAACTGTATTTTAATAATCTTCATTTTTCTGATTGTTTAAAGTATACTAAAACCGACATATCAGATTTTTTAAAAAATAATTCTCTCTCTGAGTTTGTGCTAAGACTTTAAGGCATTGATTACAAACTACATCACATTGAACATTTTAATAAATAAATTTTAATAAATTCAAATAAAAGGCGTTTGAAATAAATATTAGACTATTTAGGCTGTATGCTCTTGGTATCTAAGTGAAGATTTATAGTCTGTGAAAACAAAATCCAGAGTATGCAACTGAAGTTAAAAGGATTCTTATATAAAAACTAATTCTTCGAAAATGTTGCAGTTTTGAATTGTGGGTGCCCTTAAGTCTAAGCCTTGGTCAAGTATAACATCATTTCACATTTTGTTCCTCTAAACGTTGGCAAAATCTCAGCATGGCTTCAAAGTACTGATTGTGATCAAATCTGTACAAGGACGAAGTAGACATATCACGGATCTGACATGTAGTTTTTGCTCGCTCCTAAATAGAAAAGGAAAGCAAACAGGAAAAGAGAGGTCGGGGAAATCCTACACGAAAAGGAAGTGAGAAAAGAGCTGCCAGAAAAGTTGTTGAAGTCCCTTAGCGAAGAACGTTCTTCCTTCGTAAAGAGTGATGCAAAGTTTTAAGCCCCTTAGGGAAACCACACTCGAGGCACTTACGTACAACTGCCAAAAACGTGCCGGAATGGATTTTCTAGTTACATCTTGTACAGCAGCAAAAAACCACTTGTCCAAGAAATTTCGTTCAACAGTGTTTTAGAACTTAAATCCAGAGAAAAGAAAAAAGAGAAACATATGGAAGAATAATGACGAAGGCGTCAGTCGTTTATTCCTTCTAGAACTTTATATTCCCATAATGTTACATAAATCGTAACTATAGAAGATTAAAAAAAAAACAAGAAAACATGTTCTTAGATACATACTCAATATGAACACGTTTATTCTAACATTTTTCTTTGTGTAAATGAACTATTTATTACATTTGTACATTTTTTCAAGCATTTGGATGAACTCTCCAAAAGTTAGTTTGTAAATAGGTATGGCCTCTAACATTGACATCTTGGAATTGAAAATATATAAGTATATAATTTTTCTCGTTGTCTATTTACACCAAATAGAGTACGAAAATATTATTGATGATAATATGAGAAATATGATCGTATAATATTTGAAGTTCATTGAAGGCATTCAGTTGTGTAAAATCTACTCAAGTATACAGAGGCTTCAACGTAAATTATTCCTTTGTTTATGAAAGAAGAATATATCAAAGTTCAAACATTAAATTTATTTTATTTTCTGTTGAAAGGTACCTCCATACATAATTTAGTAAAGTTTTGCATAATTCTAAAAGCTTCATCATGGAACCTCAAATTACAGAATAAAAATAACAGTAGCACAGATATTGTGACTTTGTGGGTTCGTGGAATAAAAAGTCCAATTACACCACTCAACAATGTCCTTTATTTCTACCGACTTACAGTTTTACACTTGGCAATTACACAAAATTTCGTAATGCACACAGTTACAATTCACCAGGTCGTCCGTTACAATTTCCTTGTACTCGCGATTACATCAACTCCGATACTCATACACGGTTACGTACAGTCTTCCGTTGCACAATCCTTTCGTTCATTAACACGTCACTGACGAACACTGCCTTCTTACACCAAGAACTGTCCTCACTCACACACTAACCAACTGACTCACTGACTGACTAGCTGCAGCCCTTTTATAGGCATCTCGCCGTCTTCTAGACGTTTCCAGATGATGAAAGATCCCGTAATTTCTGGAACCAGGTGGGAGAGAAACAGACCGCCCAATTATGTTTCTTTCCCCAGTCGTCCCTGTCACCACTATAAGACAAACGAGGGGAGGGCGTAGCTAACATTGACCTCCCCCGTCTTCCGCTCGCAGCTGCTTTACAGGGTGTTCCAGCGGTCCCGTTACAATATATAAGATATATTACGGAACAGAGGCGCTTAGTGCGAACCCACCACACCCGACAGTGTTGTAATCCTTGACTCTCTGGCAAACGCTAGGTTATATCCCTCTCTCTTCATTACGTATGTGGAAAAATCTCTTCATCAGGTACTGACGTTATATCCTCGCTGTTTCAAATAATATTAATTGTATGATTCCTTTAATTTTTTCCTCTAACAATATATTTATATTTGTTCTGCATTAATCATTTCATATGAAGAGAGTTTCGAAATGACACCAAACAAATATATAGAAGTAGCTGCTCAGTCTCTATGTGACATAGATATTTTTACCGCCAATAGAGCCGCATAAAATAACACTCCAGAATGAGTGTGGATTAGATAGTTAATAACGACACGGGCCTCAGGCTATCGAAGTTCGCATGTAGGTGACACACAGTGCCGCCTGCTGTAGCTGTTTGTAAACATACCGACATACCCGACGATACCTTGCTACTATTAAGAATTTATTTGGTTTACGAAAACGCAATAAAGAAGCTATTCTTTAGTTTTTCTTTTTTGTTTTGTTTATAGGTATTAAACGTGTTCCAACATTCCGTTATAGCAGTCGATGACGGCAAATAAGCTGGCGGACATATGACACTTAAACCTTTTAGAGAGAAGTTAATGTTAGTGAGGTTGAGCATGGAAGCATCAAATAATAAAAAGAACAGAGAACAATATCAAAAGTTGAGGATAAAGTTTACCAAAACTAAATGCCTTATGCAATGAGACAATTATTTTATTTCACTGTAATTAATAATACTAAATAAAGCATTTGTAACTTAAAAGGAAGCTGTTGATTTTACAGTAACTGGTTGAAAGCACTTTTCGATTAAGATCATAGCAAAATGAGCAACCTTGGAACTGTCCTGAGTAATTATCGACTTTTTCAGAAGTACACAACTGCCCTTTGCTTTAGTACCTGAAAGCGAGGCTAGTGTCACTGATCAAGAGTAAAGAGCAACGCTTTTGTTTTCGTGGCCGGTGCGTCCCAATAATAACTTTAGAGATTCGCACACCAGTGGTTCCTGCGCTGCCTGATCACAAAATAATGTAATATTTATTGCTGTATAAAATTATACCTAAGAGAATTTCGAAGCTGTGACACCGAAATTCGGACTAGTTAAGTTATAAACTACGAAACGGCTATATTCGTTCGGTGTCGATTCGAAACAACCTGTATGTAGCTCCATACAGCGATCACACATTCATATCTGTACAATTCTTTGGAGTAATCTATTTTAGTGTGCTTCTAAAAACCTAAAGAATTTCAACACCTTAAAGTACAATTTTCAACCTACTTTTGACATTTGAAGAACATCAATATAACACTTCGCACACTGAAACTTTAGTTTAGATTTTCAGTAATCCAGCTGCAAAAATCCTGGTATTCAATACAGATCTCCAACCAGAAAAAATGGTCTTGAGAGAGATTTTCAGCTTTCACGCTTTGATGTAAGCATCAAGTAGCACGCATGCCTATAGTCATTGTTATCCAAGACTTGGTCTTCCGAAGCAGATAGTTTTAACCTTAAATACAAATCATACTTATCTTTATAATTTAATAAGTATCACAGTTCCATTTGTTTCATTGGAAGGGCCATTGTGTATCATCATACACCGACCTAGTATAATGCAGTCATGTAATACAGAGGCTGTCTAGACAGATTATCCTTATTTTCAATTCCTAAAGAGGTCTGCTGTGCGAATGTGTGGCGATAAATAAAAAGACGCTCTCTCCCGTGCTATTGTAAAACAATATGTATGTGCCAGCATAGTCCTAGGAAGGCATATTTACCATATAATTTGTGAAAAGAGTGTGACAGAGAGAGAGGAAGACGAGATCGTAGCAGACAGAAGATTGGTGCCTCAAATTTTATTTGCTATAGGTAAATCTATAATAAATCATATTTGTTATGCTTTCCTCACTAGCCTGCCTTGTATAGGTTCAAGTTGTAAATTTGAATCAAACTGAACTCGGCATAATCATTCACAGAGTTGAGACAAACGTCTTCCAACGTACGTCAGGTCAAACGATGAAAATGCGAAACAGTTTAAGGCAATATTGCCGAACAAGATGTTGTGTTTGTGGTTTGCATTCGATTGCTCCTAAACCGGTCATTGTTACGTTGATTTTTTTCGCGGTTTTCGCGCTTCAGTAGGCAAATACTGTGTTGGTTTTGATTATATTACCAGTTTCCTACCATCATTTCTGTCTACCATCATTTCCTCTTTCAGGGCGATGGCGGTTGCAACAGGATGTTGTAATTTGTTATATGGTAAGATTTCTTCCTGGTGGTTGGTGAGAGTGCCGGCGTCCACTTCCAAGGACGAGTCTTCATTGTCGTTAGAATCCTGGATTACATGGAATTAGAGCCAGTGGACGTCACATTGTTAGTAAATTATGATCGACTGGACAATGTTGGAAACGTTAGGGATCCCGTTCTTGCATTGCACATAGTCAACCAGATCTGGTAGCCTCTCTGGTTTCCCCTTCATTTTTTCTTCCAGGCGTCACGTTGAAAGAAAAAATAATTTGGTGCAGTCTACTTCTGATGCTTGATTCCAGTTATCAGAGGCTGTCTCTGTATGCCTGGTGTAAGGTAATAAACCAGAAACGCAAACACACACACACACACACACACACACACACACACACACACACACACACACACACACACACACACACACACACACACACACACACACCTGTACTTTTGTATCCTTAATTTCAACTAAATTGTGAAGGAAAAGGGATAATTCGTGCCAAGGATAACTTTTTGAAAAGGAGCAACTAAGAAATTGACACTCCTCTCATATGAATAAACTTATTTTCATTTTATTGCAATTTAAAGGCGCTTTCATAAGAAGGGAAAGGAAAAAAGGGGGGGGGGGGGAATTCTGCTGGAAGCGGACTTCAAACTTACACATAGGAGATTCGTCACCTGTATACTTTCTGGGGACTAGGAGGAATAACTGATAAGTAGGTGAATGGCAGGTTCTACATAATTAATTACTCGCTCCACTGCTTGCCCTGACGTCACAAACCCGCGCGCTTCATTTGATAAACTCTGCCATGAATATTCAAGGCGCGACGCAACCTTTATCCATAGCGCTGCACAAGTCACGAGCGTCATTTGTCGCCTGTGTGTCGAAGTTTATCCACGCTGTTTATTATTTTATCGCCATAAACAGCTTAAACGGCTGTCCGGCTTTATTAATTTTCTGGAAGAGAGTCAAAGCGTTATATAATTTAGGAACGTGTACAGTTTACTTAAATCGTCGTAGCGTTCCTGACAGATTACGCAGCACATACATTACCCTCTCTTGAAAAAAAAAGTGTTTATAATGAAAAATGCTAGCAAGATAAGCTCTCTTTGCTATTACCTTCTAACGAAGGTAATAAATCACCTGTTCTCAGAAGCATGTATTAATGTAATAATGTAATAAAGTGACACTATAGAGCATTAAAACAACCAATTAAACTACAATAATACGAAATACTACAAAATGTAGAAGTTAAAAAGGTTCAATAATACTATAAAATGAGTTTACAACAATCCAAATGTTAAAATCTATTTAGGATAGCCAAATGGGCATACCTGTTTAAAATTACACATATGTATGCCAATATAATTGTAGTTTCTTGCATTTAGTTAACCTTACCTTATGAGAGACATAAAATAATTACTTCTAGTGTGTTCATAGTGATTATGAAATACTTCATTAAGTAAATGAATCGTAATAAGCAATTGTATATATAGGGCCTTCTTCTACGGAGTTACTATTTTGCAGATATTGGCGACATTGTTCCAAATATGGATGCCATACACTGAGAGAAAATGTCGCAGAGATAAATAGAAATACATTTATCTTGCTTTTTCTGTTGGACTATTGGTCCTACAGTGCTGAAATTACTTGCAAAATCTTTTATAACTAAAGGTGTCTGCTATAAGTTTTGAATATGGTTTTTGGGCATACTTATTAGGTAAGTGGTGTTTTCAGTCTATAGTTAAATAAGTTTAAATTTAGTTACATTATAATTTCAGTTACGAAATTAAAGATAAGATAGCAAAGCCAACTACATTAGTGGCAAAAAACGTATTTTGCCTGTGTAAGTAGTATTTCATGAAAAAATTGTTTAATTATGGAAATATCCTATTTAGGAAAAAAGGGTGTTATTTGGGGACTGTTTTAAAAATAACACTGAGAATTAGGACAAGTATTACAAGTTCAAACAATTAAATAATGCAAGAAAATCAGATTATTATCGTGAATGCATGGTTGTGACGAGGCGGCGTGGCCGAGGCATTCAAAGAGACGGACAGTGCAGTGCGGAGTTTAAAGCTCACCGAAACGGTGGGGGGAGGGTGACGGATTTCTAGAGAGTTCGTTTTTCTTCTAGCGCCGTCTTAATTATTTGAGAACATTACGGGTAGTGAGTAATCTATAAAAAGGGAGCCGCCGCCTGCCACAGTCAGTTGGTATTTGGACGCGTGCGCGTGAACAATTGTGTGAGCTATGTTTGTGGTCGATGATCTTGCAAGTTGCATTGTGTATGTGACGTAATTCTGGACTGTAAAGGTTGACAAAGTGTTTCTACGGAAATAAAGAGCAATTTTTAGTGATTGTAACCTGGACATTTTATTTCGCGAATCCACAAAATCACACTATTTTAAGTCTCTTCTGTCGGATTGTTTCCGTTTACTTAACTATAGGTTTATGAATGTTGTTATGTTACAGTAATGTACGTCGATGTACACCGTATGCATTTCTAAGCTATGGTTGCTTCTTTACTGGAGACATCAAAATTATAGTAATTTCCTCAGGTACTAAAATAAAAGTATTCTCATGAGGCACTCAGTGGATATTAAATTAATTTAATTGTTTATTTGTCCACGTAAAATTCTATTTAGATCACCCTTTGCATTCTTGTGACGTTTCGTCTATCATTTCATTTTGTGGAAACGCACTGACTTCCATTAGCTTTGACTGCGCGGTTTGTGAAGACAGGGTTTCTGAATTTCCTAGATTTGGTTACATCAACTGTAATTTCAATTTAACTATAACATAAGAAATGGAATTAAATACTCTGAAATACTGTCGTTCGAGTTGAATCCACACGCTTAGTCGCGGAAACCAATTTCAACTTCCAGGGGACTTCTATAAATAAATTGGTTAAGTAAGATCCAATACACACATAGTTTTGTTTATGTAATTGACCTTGATTTATTTGTTTTGTTAAAATGTGGTTTGGTGTAAAGAGAGATATAAAACTAATTAATCGTTGGTCATTATATTTCATTTGCGTAGCTCAACTTAATTATACCATAGTCTTCATTCTAAGCACTTTCGTTTGAGAAACACTTGATGGTTGAATTTACGGTTTTTAGCTTTTTTTAGATCTCTTTAGCATAAAATACGCTCAAACTAATTTTTCTCTGGGAAAGATAGAGAAGAATTCTTGTTACAGAAAAGCTCCCCATTAGGGCTAGTGATCGAAGAAGGGACCTTGTTTAAGAGCTGACCACTCTAGTGAACGTCCTTGGCTATGCTTTTAATGTATCAAAAACAGCTCTATTTCAGATTCAAAATAGTTTGGCACATTGACAGCAAGAATAAAACGTATGCCTGGAATATTCAGTGAATAATCTGTGCTATTTTTTTTAAAAAAAGATTGTATATCTGGGAAACCTTAAAGGATAGACAAAACTTACTGCAGAAGAACATAAAGCTTAAAAGTTTCCATGTTTTGGTCATTTTAAATATGTCTTTCGTGCTACAAGTTCATGGAAATTTTTAAGCAAGAATGCAACTAAAGAAAGTGTTTGAAAGTTTCTCCTTCCTTTCTTTATTACTTTCCTTCTTACTTCTTTTCTTTCTTTCGTTTTCTTTCTTTCCTTCGTATTCTTTTTATTCGTTCTTTCTTTCCGTCTTCCCCTCCCAAATTTGCTACGGATAATTATATCACTAAGTACCTCTTCTTTGGTTTAAATTATATATATTAGATTGCTTAATTGATACACACATATGCATTGCGCAATCTAATGTAAATTTGGCATCGGTAGAGAAAATCACTATATGTAATGTATAAACACGCTGGCCATAGACTATCTGAAAATGGCACTACTTATGCTATAACAATCCTAATAATATAAAGTATAATAATAAATATTGTGAAAAATTACTTCAGTTCTACCATTAGCATATTGTTGTATGTATAAGTTAATTTCATCCATGAGAGAACGAAAATTCTCATGACCCAGTTTCCTTGTTACTATGAAACATGCTAAAATGTGCTCTCCAGGATCCAGCGGTAGACGTCATGCTGGGATTTTAATAAAGTTACCCCCTGTAGGCAAACAATTTACTCAAACCTGAAATGTATATTATATGTTGCATCCTGTCATAGTTCACTAATGCCCTTTCACGTCCAATGTCAGAATTCTGTGTCATTCAGTTGGGAGCGATATAAAATAAAAGTACCGGGATATTCTGCCGAATAAGGATTTCATTTGCGGAAAAATTACTGAAAAATTGTACCATTCTTATTGCGAGAATCAGTGAACAAGTCCAGTTTATGATAATTTAGAATAATTGAAATTGAGACAGGAAAAAGTGCAGCTATACATTCCCGTAATACCTCGAGGGACCGTTCGACTTAGTGAGCACGTCAACTCGAGCTGTAATTGGAGCAGAACAACATAACCTATACTGAATTTTTGGAAGATGAGACACGTCTTAAGTGCACCGAAAGTTAAAATTTAAATTGAGCAATCAGTTATCTAATCGGTGAAACGTGTAGGTGAAATCAGTGCTACTTTTAGCGAAAGTTGTTCACGAACAAATCCTCTATATGTATTTTCTGGTAGTTTGAATATGTTTTATATCAACAAATGGCTCTGGCATTCTGATCGGCCACGCCGTGTCTGAGTGGATAAGATTGCTCGGCTCTCACCAAGGCGACAAGCGACCACAAAGTGAGATTTGTGGTGGAAAACACGGCGTTGGAGCGGGTTTTCTCCGGGATATCCAGTTTCCCCCCACCATCTCATTCCACCGGTGCTCGATTATCATCAGCGTCAGCCCCTGCGATATCGCGATGTCGTAAACGCGGGCTTTAAACATTACACATTTCGTTTCATCATTCTCAACTGAAGGGTACATTAAAAGTAATGGAAGTAAATCAACAATTTTACCAAGTCAAGAGAAGAGGTTGTTCTTATTCTTTCAGCCGTTTATTAAGTCTTTATTTTCAAACCATTTGTCACCAAGTGATGTACCAATAATTTTGACGAAGAAATGTGAGTTATATGTGTAACCTCTTACCACGCAGCTCTACCACTCGGTAAAGTATGTTCAGCAAGTTCCCCCTTTTTTTGTAATTGAGAGCGCATTTTTGTAATTAAAGGGGTTATTCATCGTTTTTGTTTAACCTTTAACTACATCCCTCCATTACAATGGTTAATTGGGGCTCTATTGCAATGTACATTTTAAATATGTACGCGTAATCTTTCACCAAAGGTGTCCGTAGTTTTACCTTCCAACATTTTCAGAATGTTGTGCACCTGACGTTTCGTTACTGTCTGTAAAGCACATCTTCAGAGGTCTTGCCATCTCATTGCTTCTCCCTCAGAAAATTTGAGATACAGGGATAGAAGCCCAGGTAAAGATGAGAATATTTGAATCTATGGACAACGGCAAAATAGCTCAAAAACCTTCTAATACAAACTTATTCATTTCATTGAAACAGTATCTGCAAATAAACGAGTGTATTTCGAAATACGAAATCTATGTTTATAGACGAGAAAAATGGAGGCAAATATTATGGCGCTACACTCGCAGGATAATATCGTGTGAGGATTTTTTTTAATTATTCGCATGATTGTCCAGTTTACATGGCATATGATAGTCGCATGACGTATATATATATATATATACAAGGTTATTTGATGAGTGTGGTAATAAACCAAGATTAACTTTTATTAGTGAACAACTCACCTTATTTCTCGACATAGTTTCCGTTGATGGCTATACACTTGGTCCAGCGATGTTCCAGCTTCTTCCAGTCGAAAAAATAGTTCCGTCAAGTTCTGTAAAATACATTGACGATGACTATCACTTCTTCATTTGATAAAAATTTCTTACCACCAATCCAAACTTTTAAGTTCGGGAACAGGAAGAAGTCACTTGGGGCTAAGTCTTTTTTTTGTGTAATTTACGTCCTCCAACGTTAAGTCATATCGGACGGTGAATGAATTGGGTGAAATGATGCTCAAATGAGTCCATAGTCCAAGGAGCTTAGAGTTACCGGACATTCGTCTTGAAGGATAAGGGAAAACCCCTGAAAAACCTTATCCAGGTAACTCACCCTGACCGAGATTCGAGCTCGGGACCTCTTGAACGTGAAGCAGCCCTGCTACCATCTACGCTACCGAGGCGGGCTAAGTCTGGTGAATAAGTGGATGAGGAACCAATTCAAATCCAACTCACGCACTTTCGCCATTGCGATTGCTGGTGTAAGCGATGGTGCATTATCCTGGTGAAAGAGCACTTTTTGTGTTTCTATCTCGGTCTCTTTTCAGTCAGTTCATGTTGCAAATGATCCAAAATTGAACGATAATAGGCTCCAGTTACGGCTCTGCCTTTTCCAAGTAGTCTATGAGGATTATTCCTTGATAATTCCAAGAACCACTGGCCATCACCTTACCAGCTCACAAAATGGTCCTTGTCCTCTTTGGTGCACTTTCACCAGCCTTTGTCCATTGTTTTGACTGCTGCTTTAAATCTAGTGTTTAATGATAGATGCAAGTTACAACAACGGTCACAAATCGTTGCAAAAGTCTTGCGGATTGCGATTAAACATTGCCAGACGCTCGGTAGAAGTGTTCTTCCGGATGCGCTTTTGGTTGACTGTGAGCACTCATCTTATACACAGTTTCTTCATTGTCAATTGCAATGAAATGTAGGATACTCTGCACTCACTCAGAGACTGCGAACAGGCTCAGCAATCTCAAGAATTTTGATACGGCGGTCTTGCATAACCATATCGTAGATTTTTTCCTGTGTGGTGACCTGAATTGTGTGATCAGAGCGCGATTCATCTGCGGTGCTTCTACGACTATGTTTAAATTCATTGATCCAAAAGTAAATGTTCTTCAATGTTGGTGCAGAGTCCGCGTGAACTTCAATTCAGTTTTGACTTGTGGGCAGTCCAGCCCTTCAAATGAAAATGTTTATTATAGCACGAAACTCTTTTCCTTTTTTTCAATCGCAACTATCACACTGATCAGTTCAGATGGCTGTCAACAATAGGCTGTATATTGTAGCACATTCAAATTTTCTGTACAATTAAGAAGAATTGTCAAAGTATTAAAAGTGAGATATATTTCATATATAAGTATTAGTAGCTGGCATGCTGAATTTATAAAAGTACTCACTCAACTGTTTGATGTTCACCTTTCCTCCAAAAGCGCTTTTATACCCTAAATTCGGGTCATCTTCAGTGAAGTCTGCTCCAACTACTGCTTGAGGACGTTCGTCTGCCTCTCCAAGAATGTTAAGGCTCCTCACATTGGAGGTCTCCTGATTTCTAATGCCAAACTTTGGAACTGGTACATTGGTACAAATCTTACTGGGCAAAGCTGATTGGTTGTCACCTGTGATATTAACAGGTTGAAGTTGCATTGTCTCTGGGTGTGAGGAAGTTAAATTTTTGGATGTTTGTTGAGGCAAATGTACTTCCTCTTCTATCTCCGTTTCTGGAACGATACTCTGGTTACCAGCTGTCTGTTGAAGTAGATGCACTTTCTCTTCCATCTGCTTCATGGGTGTCTTAGATTGGTTGAAATCTGAGTTAAATTTAACTTGATGTATAGTATATGTTTTCATAATGGTTGATTGAGCTTCATCGGTGTTGACTTTATTGACTTGTTTAATAAATTGTAGAACACCATTACATGCTGGTATATCAAAATTCAAAATATTTTCTTTTCCACTATTTAGAATATAATTTTTGTCCCAAATATCCAGTTTACTAACAGATTGTATATGTTTTAATAGTTGTATATTTTGACTCATTTCATGGTTGCATTTCCAAAAATGATTGGCAACAGCTGACTTATCTATCTCTTTATGTTTTATTTTTCTCAAGTGTTCCTTTTGACGAGTTTCAAGACTTCTCTTAGTTCTTCCAGTATAGTATGAGTCACAGTTATTACAAGGTATTTTTATACTCCAGATAATTTTAATTTTTCGATGGTATTGCTCAAAGGTTTCTTTAGTAAATTCTTGAGACTGAAGTTATTTTTGGGGCTAATTTTATATTATAATTTTGAAAGATTCTTTTAAATGTTTCTTTACAATCTTTTGGATAATCAAGCTTACCAACCTAAAAGATGAAATTGCCATCTCTTACCAGACTTGTCAAACGAACCTCATGTATAGCTATCTATGTGAGTTTACTGTACCACTTCATTCACTTTGCATTGTGGCATGTGAATATGCCATGATTTTTCAGTATGTTGTTTGCTTACGCGTGGTACGAAAATAAATTGCTTTTATTGTTCAAATGTTTATCAAGTACGTATAAGAAAATTTTTATAGATCAAATGATAAGACCAATTTCACCTTAACTCAACTTATTTGTCAATGAATTCGTTAGTCCGGTGCAACCTTACAATCGCCCTCTTTCTTTATGGTTTACAATTACATAGCTTATACAGGTCTCTATGTCATCAACTTGCGCTGCTTCTAATTTATCTGACGCACACAGAGCATTTCCCCTTTATACTGGTGTGCTTACCGACTCTGATGCAACTACTCCAATGTTCAATGTATACAGCGCTGTTCTTCAAACTGATTACTATGGATCTGAAACTTATTGCTCACCTGTAGACCGACTCACAACTCTGGACCTTACTACACTCATGAATTACTCTGAACTGAACTGGAAACTTGTCCTTGCGCAAGGTTCTGGAAGAAGAATGTTCTCGATTTGCGGAGTTCGGGCTGTCTAAAACAAATCCTTCTTGGTAACAATATAGCTTGGAAAGATAGTCTGACTGAAAAATTCAATGTCATAGCCGGGATTTGAACCACGGATCTTCTGGTTGCCGTCCAGCCGCTCTAACCGGTTCAAATCCCGGCTATGGCATTGAATTTTTCAGTCTGACTCTATCTTTCCATACTTTAGCCTACACACGGCCAGTGCAAAAGAACAATTACTTTCCATTAATTGACCTAATAGTTGTTAACTATAAAAGCCCGGGCCTTAAAGTACTTACACGTTATAAGTCGCCATTAAGGTAGTTGTCTCATGGTTATGAGAACTCCTAAGTGGTTTACCGGTAAAAACACGAGTCAGTTGGAGAATTTAATGTCATGTTGGCATGTTGACCATAGTAGCTCAAGGGTTAGAGCGGCTGGACAGCAACCAGAAGATCCGTGGTTCAAATCCCGGCTGTGGCATTGAATTTTTCAGTCTGATTCTATCTTTCCATACTTTATCCTACACACGACCGTGTGAAAGAGCAATTAATTTCCAGCAATATAGCTCTTATTTTACGTAAATTGAAAATACAGTACATAATGCATATCAGCCTATTATTACTTGCACTTCATTTTATATTATTCCATCACTTTAAACCTGTGCGACTGTTTCGTCATTTCTCTGTATTCAAACACAATAAGACAGAAACCTGTGTAAACAGAAAGTAAATGCCGGAACGACCGTTCCGTTTTGGAGAGGTTTTACTTCAATAGGTACGTGTAATACTTCTTGCTCCAAATATATGTGAATTAAAAACGGCCGATTTCTAGAGAATGGATCTATAGAAATCTTCATTTTTCGGTTAAAATGTTGGTAGAACTGTTAGACGAAAACCACGGGGTAAGAATTGCCAAAATTCAGTTTATTATTCCCTAGCACATACACTTTGAAAATGAAGTTCGTAATTTACGTTTGAAAAGAGAAGTACATGAACAGAATGGCATAAGTTGTGTGCAAGCTTAACAGGATGAGGTAACGCCAAGTATCATTGTTTTGTTCACTGTTTACATTTGGTGCTAACGATGCAGGTGTTTATGCTATTTACTTTAAATTGTTCCATTACTAGTTCTAATGTTCTGAATAAAGTTATTCTACATTTAAATTGAGATGAAAAGCGTTCTGCGTATTCCTGCAAAACACAGTTGCAAAATTACCTGAGGGAAATGTATTTATCCCTTTGTGACTGTATAGCGATGTACGTCTTTGAGTTACAGTGTGTGTAAATTGAACAATAGCGATACGAGGCGGTCATCTTTAGGTAGAAAGAGCTAGGGGGAGTGAATGAGAGAGAGAAAGAGAGGGAGAGAGAGAGAGAGAGAGAGAGAGAGAGAGAGAGAGAGAGAGAGAGAGACCATCTCCAAGTGTAAAATCATGTTGCATCAGAATCACTTTGTTATGTAGATCACAGGCTGAGAGGCTGTAACTTTGCATCTAAACAATGAAGTAGAGCAAAGCTCTCACTTCACGTGAGTATGAAAGTGAAGTGTATTCTCGTTGGTTCTTGAATCTAATGGCTTTTGCTTTCCCTGATGAAAGCTTTTGTTAATCGTTTTCAACAAGGAAACTAGCGTTTTGCTTAATGCAATGGGGTTTAAATTAATGCTTCTTCAAATGAAGATAAAGGATAAAGCAGCTTTTTGATTACTAGTGTAAGGATTTAAAGGCAGAAATTATGAACAGTAAAGCGGACAAGCGTTGATGAAAATACATTAAAATGGTGCAAAACCTCTGTTGATTAAGTTACTTTATTAAGGTTTAAATCAACAACATATCTTTCTTTATTGCAGTTAATCATTTTCAAGATTAATAAAGTTGTTATACTGAATTACAAGCAGCACTAAAATATTTTAAAGTAAGTCTGTCGCTTTGATCTCAGTAAATTCTTAGAGATTCAGAGATATTCCATTCGAAATCTTTAGAACTCAAGTGGAACATATCCTCACAGCACTCAGACAAAGTTGCAAATGTTTCCACATTTGGATTTTTCTTAAACTTTAATCCCAGATTCTCTTTAGCAAATTCATTAAGTATGTCCCTAACACGTATAACCTTCTTGTAGTATTCCTTCTTCCAAATGTAGACCATTAGAATTTGTAACTAAGCCTGCCAAATCAGTAGCAATAGTTAAAGTGTTTGTCAGTCTAAAGTATTTTGTAAGTTTTAGCTCCTTCACAAATGTCATTATATATTATGAAGGTCTAGCTCAAACTGTTCATTATTTAAATAATTTCAGCTAAAGTTAACTTAAACAGCACTTTGCCAATCGTATAATGCTCTCGTTGACATCATTTGGTGCAATCAACTGATATCAGTGCCTAATGCTTTTTTATTACTATCCTGTAAACAATTAAGGTTATTTTCCCAGTGTTAATCCACAGGAGATCAGAATCCCATGCATTTAAATTAGAACAGTGCTTTTACGTTGACATATTATGTTTATCTCTAGCCATAAACCAACCCCAAAAGCTTATTCGAGCTAAGGTGTTCGGAAAGTCCACGGAGAAGCACAATCATTATTATTTGGGCTGGTTTCAAACGTGCAACTGCCTATAACGGCGACAGCACACTAAAAGATGTAACATTCCTGTAATTATTTAGGCAACACCTTCAGATATCAAATTTCATATAGAAAATGCTCGCTTTAACTCTGAAAGATCAGGCACTGAGTATATCCAACTTCCTTGGCTATTCAATTGGAAAATATGCAAAAAATATGTCTTTTTTAAGTTACCATTTTTAGTGTTTGACGTGTTTACTCATCAATTGAAATAAACATTTTGGTTGAGTTCGAAGTATATATTGTGACTTTGTGGGTTTGTAGAATTAGAAGTCTTGTTTGCAGAAATTGAAAAGTGCTCTTTATTGCAGTAAAAAGACGCTTTGTACACCCCTTACAGCAGCGAAATTACGTAACACATACAAACGCAGTCCTCAAGGTCATCTTATTACTCCCACCACACGTAAACAAACAAAATCACTTGCGGTACGGTTCAAATGTCCACACAACTCACACACTGCACAACTGCAACTCACAATTCACTGCTCACTAGAAACTGACTCGCAACTCTCACACTGCAGGTTTTTATACCTCCAAACATTGTTCTAGAAAGCCGCCTATGTTTCAAGGCCTTTCGCGGCGTAGCGAAAGAAAGAAATATTTCTGTTTCTTTCACTCTCTCGGCAAGCGTTCAGCGCTCGCCCACGCGCCAGCTGAAGATTTCGGTACTATCTGTCTCTTTCCTGCCACGCGTAACCAGCACTGGCTTGTCGCAACTCCAAAGAAATAATGCGATCGGTGACAATATTTTTCAGAGAGAGCGTAGACGCCGGAGTAGTTGATGTTTTATAGCAATAGCATTGATAAAGTAATATACTTATTCAAAATTAGCTTCTCATTCCTTAATAATTTGTACGTTAAATAGCAGTTAGTTAGCAATGTTGAGTAAAAATAATGCAACATTTGAATTATCTCTTAGCATATAACTTTATTTTGGGTGATTGCCTTGAATTTCCCTTAGTTTGCCCAATCAATCACCATCATTTCATGCTTTTATGTTTATATTTTTTCACAGAATGGGAAATTGTACATTAAATTGAGCATCTTTGTTATATTTGTATCATTCACTATATGAAACAGTTTTAATACGCGCCACAGAGCAAAGTTATGTTTAAAATCGTCGATGGGAAAATCCTAAATTTTACCCAATCCCTAAAAAGCACTCTTTCAAGTTTCAATGTTCCGGAGTTTACAAGTTAGAACTGTCACAGCTACGAAGAGTTGCATTTCACCAACATACCAACTTCGGTTTCTGCTGTCGGTATCGGAAGAGCTTGGCAAATAAATAATCTTTTTCAACAGTCCAACTGAAGAGCTGAAAAGCTATTAGCGTTGATTTCCGAATTCCACTTGTTTTATTTCCTCGTTAGCTTACGAGTCCTTTTTTTTCACTAGTGTGGTTGAGGGGCTAGTGTGTGTAACAGACGTGGAACTTAAGTGAGGTCGATAATTGGGCAACTCTGGTATTGGAAAATCCGAGTACAAGAGTTTGAAGTGTGGACGTTTTGTGCATTCCTTGCTTTAAAATAGTACTTTGAAAATTAAATATCACAGCATAAAGAGAAAGTATTTCAACAGTTACTAACTAATATTCTCATTGATCCAGCACTTGTATTTAAATGATATCGAAGCTCTACTTTAAATAGAGGTACAAATATAACATAATATATTGAGCTATGGCGGCAACACGCCCGTATAAATCTACTCTTGTGAACACAGACTCATTTGAGATAATTTCACCAATATTCCAACCTTAAATCTTAGCTCAGGCGCAATAGCCAATTAAAGTTTACCGTTCAGAACGCAGCAGTGTAAAAGGACTAATCGTCAGGTAATTGTACCTTTTTGTGAAATAAAGTTAGTTTAAGATGTAGGTGGGGTTTCACCTCAGCACCTCGATACTGGCGTCCTTAGTTTTAGTTTCTGATCCAAAAGCAGGGGAGGAAGAGCAGGACATCGTCTGTGTATCATAGCCCAAAGTCTGCAGGAACTAACCCGTTCTTGAGAAGAAGTGGATTTATTCATTAGCTTTTAATCAAAGTACTAGATTAAACAGTGTGACGTGAACGCTTTGTTGCTGGTGGTGTCAGAGCAGACATTTATGATGTGTAGACGATTACAAGTTCAGCGGTAACAGAATAGGATCGGCGTGTCTCTTTCGATCAAATGCTTGCAGTGGCTCTGTAGTACTAGTTATCCTGTATGGTGTCCTGAGTTGGTTGTACTGACATTGGAAGGCAGTCAGGCTGGCCGTGATGCTGTTGTCCTCTCTCTGTGCACAAGACAATTTTCAAAGCATCTAATTTCTACCTCTTAGGACCTTTTTTCGCGTAAAGGGATATGCGCATTAGTATACCTGAACACTTTATAATGCTTATTATTTTCCCAAATGCTATTGTTTACATTTAATTAACATTATTTTAGGTTTCACACTTTTATCATACGTATGTGTATATTTTGATCCATAAATCTGCGAGCATCATTTGGCTTATGCTTACTTTCTCTGCTTCTGGTCTACAATAAGTAGAGGAAGTATGGAATTGGAATAGAAAATTTGACCTCATTTTCACAGGAATTTTAAAAATAAAATAATAATTCTCAATGTTTCTATAGTTCTTATTAATAAGTATAAAATATCAAAAGGTAGTTTGCTAAGATATTTAATAAAATTAAATATGGGAGCCAACCTGTTCACGCCGATTTCAACTCAGATCTTATAAGATTTCCAAGGTGGAACTAACGTTTATAGGTCTGAATTAAAAAAAAAATATCCGCATGCACATGTGTCTGTGGGTTGTGATGGGAAGAAAACATAATACAATTTAAGAGGAAATGATGCGATACGAAGACTTTCAAATAAGATCGCCCGCCCCAATTTATTTACCATTTCTTTTTCTTTAAAAATGGCTTGAGTGATTATAAATTATTTTTTTTTTAATCAGCGTGTTCCAACGTAGGTCAAATCAGAAGGACCGAAATTATGCTCAAATTATCCAGGACCCAGGCTTAGTTACTGGAATTCATCTTTCAGGATAAGAGAAACCCCGGAAAAGATCCCTATCCAGATAACTCACCCTGACCGAGTTTAGAACTTTTTTTTCTTTTTGTAATTTTACGTTCTCCAATGTTAAGTAATATCGGACGATGAATGAAATGGGTGTAATAATGCTCAAATGAGTCCGGGGTCCATGGAGCTTAGAGCTACCCGACATTCATCTTTCTGGATGAGAGAGAGCCCCGGAAAAAGCCTTATCCAGGTAACTCACCCTGACCGAGATTCGAACTCGGGACCTCTTGAACGTAAGGCAGACACGGTACCATCTACGCTACCGAGGCGGGCTGTTAAGAATTGAGTCCTCCTGATTGTGTGACAGACACGCTACTACCTGGCTACGGTGGTGGGCACGATTTTTATTAAATATATTAACGTTTACGATATGCTTAACCTATCGTTTAAGATATTTTCATGACAAATGAACTGTTTTGAGTTTTCAATGAATGACCGCAGAAGTCATGATTTCTGCGTAACGGATAAACGTAAGAGATAGACGAAGTTCTACTACACAAGAAGTAGTCTTCTTAAAACAGACAATTTATGTTTGATACTTTATAGTGATTCATTTTCGAGATATTCCATGTTATTTCTCTGAATATTTCTCTGTTATCTCTCATGTTATTTCTCTTAATATTTTCCTCAATGAGAAGTCGTTGTTCATATTTGCATCTCTTGCAAATAGGAGGAGTTTCAAAACCGCCACATAGCACTCAGCTCTTTAAAGTTTTGATAATGGCTTAAAGCCTACTTTTTGTATTCCCTTTTCAACTGCTCCTACAAGAAAATTAGTAATAACTTAACACCTGCTGGTGTTAGTAATAATAATTTGTACAAGTGTAAAGAAAGTCATGTGAGTGGAGCACATCATATTCTTTTTCTTGTGGCGCTGCACATATATAGCTACAGCATTCTTTATGCAGCTGCAATGTGAAATTAAACCTTACCTCGATTAACAAAAGGTGGATAGAAGAATACGCTTTTGTAAGAATAGCTTGTAGAAGAGTCAGTAGCGAAAGTGGTATGAGTACAACGAATCAGACATTTCCTTTACTGCTAGCTCCATTATTAGCCTTAAGGGACGTGATGAACAGTAATGGAGATAAAGGTACTTTGAGACTAAGCTACTCTGTGCAGCTATGCAAAAGGCCAGTAGACGTTAGAAGCTTTATCAATCATAAAATACGATGGGATAGTATTTTCATTTAACCAGGATCAGGAACGACTTAAGCAGAAGTAACCATGAAAACAACATTATACAAAAGTAATGATATGGAAACAATTACACTTGCTCACAAAAGTGAGTCAGTGGGGCATGGCTATCTCTGAGGAGACGGAACCTAATTTCAAGGTAGGTTTGAGAGGAAATCCAGTGTGAGCTGAAAGCAGCACCTGTTGATATGTGGATCAAGTCGTTTTCTACAGTGAGCAAAACCCACGAGGAATTTATATATCTTGAGCTAAAACTTATTTTAAATGTTTGAGTCAAAAGTGATAAATCATGCAACACATGACGCTAAGGTTTGAAAAGTAACTTCAAATTATTATCAGTGTTACTGCTGTATCTTGATCTTAGCTGATTGGTGTTGAGAATGTAAGACATTTTTAGTAAAACCTAACTAATGAACTGAGTGTTTGAAAGATAGCTGAGTAAAACGTTGACTCCGGAACCTTACATAAATCGGCATTGTTTAGAAATGATTAAGAATCAAATTATAAATACTGAGATGACAGATCAGTCGTTTATGATGATATGACCTCTTAAAACAGGATATTTTAACTTCCAAGCACAAACTCTGCTTCCAATTTGGTAAGCTGCAGCGGCATACCATAGCTATAATGACAAGCTTGGGCACCACAAGATGACAAGCGGGTCACGAAGAGGGAGAAGGGTTTGAACTGTTTATCTGCGGTGATAGGGGAACTGCTTAAGGAATTTGTATGAGAGTGCATACGAGTCACCCACGCTGCCAGATCTAATGCTCGGTCGCGCCGTGGCTCAGTGGTTAGACCGCTTGGCTCTCACCAAGGCGGCCCGGGTTCGATCCCAGGCGACCGGAAAGTGAGATTTGTGGTGGACAACACGACGCTGGGGCGGGTTTTCTTCGGGACCTCCGGTTTCCCCCACCATCTCATTCTACCGGTGCTCCATCTTCATCTCATTTACCATCAGTGTCACCGCCTGCGGTGCCGTATGTAGTAAAAGCGGGCGTTAAACACTACAGAGAGAGAGAGAGATCTAATGCTCGTTTCAGTAACTGTAGTGATACGCATTATGCACGGGTGAGTTATGTGACACACACTGTGTATTTTACATGAACCTAGCATCCTGGTCATATCCGGAAGCGAGCATAAATACAGTGAAAGTAATTACATTACACATTCTTCTGCCTTGCCTTCTTGGAGTGGGCAGACTACATGCGTTTGTTTCAGAACTTTATAAAATGCAACTAGGATAACTTTAAGTCCTAATGACTGATTAAAAATTACCATCCGTACACAAATATACACAAATACTCCTCTGTGAGTACAGTTTTATACTACCTTCTGATAAAGTATGCAAAATTATTCCTTACAATGCATTCAAAAACTTCAGAACTGCTTTCCTCTGACTTGTATTTTAAGGGTCGCAAACTTTCAATGCATATAGAAATAAAATCAGAATTTGGTATACTGTTTTTCTATATTGGAAAGCTTTGTCCCATAACAACAGCAATGAATCTTTTTTATATTTTCTTTTTTAAATTAAGTCGTATGACATAAACTCGTATAGGACTATGAATGAAATGGGTGAAATGACGCTCAAATGAGCCCAGGGCCATATAGCTTAGAATTATCCGACATTATTTGTCAGGTTTAGGGAAATCTCTGGAAGAAACCTTATCTTGATAACTCACCCTGACGTGACCGAGATTAGAACGTGGAATCCCTTAAGCGTGAGATATCATATCTCTTGCTAAATGGTTTCCTGCTGAAATTGGTTATGGTAAAACAATTGGTAATAAATTTTGTTTAAATAAATAACTTGGTTATGGTAAAACAATTGGTAATAGAAGTTGTTTAAATAAACTTCCTAAGGTGACCGATGAAACGTCAAATGCAAGAGTTCCTATAGAACGGAGAATATTCTACAGTGGTTTACAATTACAAGCTGAAGGAAAATAAAGCATTACAAATTACTTTTCGATAAAGAAGTGGAAAATGTACGCTTATTCCATAGGTATTAAACCGTTCTAGAAAATTTCTGAACAGGTAACTATATAGGTACTTGGAAATTCTTTGTATCAATTGTTATACTACCGTACTACCGTAGCTTCAGAAAATCTTCAGCAATTGTTTTACTAGGATGCGGAGCAGATATTGTGAGCTTAAAACGTCATGATCGGGGGAAGTCGTTATGGAAGGTTAAAGCGTAATTATACTGACAAGTGACAACTCTTTGGACTTCAAGGTACGAAAGTACATGTAAAGTCAGCCGACACTGTAGTGAACAAAATGTCGAATTTGATAAAATACTGCGATACCAAACCTTTGACTTCTTACGTTATAAACAGAGTAACTTGTAAAACAGTACCATCCTTACAGTTAAGAAGAAAGTGCAATAAATGAATAATTGGCGTTTTATGTTTCAGTTTTTTTTTTTTTTTTTTTTTTAAGTTTACGTCCTCCAACGTTAAGTCATATCGGACGGTGAATGAAAGGAGTGAAATGATGCTCAAATGTGTCCAGGGTCCATGGAGCTTTGAGCTACCCGACATTCGTCTGTGAGGATAAGGGAAACCCCGGAAAAAACCTTATCCAGGTAACTCACCCTGAGCGAGATTCGAACTCGGGACCTCTTGAACGTGAGGCAGACATGCTACCATCTGCGCTACCGAGGCGGGCTGTTTCAGTTTCGCTACCTCTATGTCTTGGTAAGCTCTATGGAGCTTGGGCCCATGAGTATCATTTCACCATCTCATTTCTCGTCGACATTACTTCCGTTGCAAGATGTTAATTAAAATAATATATGCCTTGTCTAATACTATGTTTTATGTTGCTTGTACGGAGATCCATGAACTTATTTCATTGTAAAAAGAAATTAAAATATTTTATTTGTGTATCACAAAGAATGTCCGTCTTAGTCTCTGTTATAATTTGGATTTTTATTTTACTTAAAGTTACTGTAAAACGGATATTTTAATTTAAACCGTTACCATGTAAAAGAAAACGAAAGTTGCAGACCAAACACAGCTCTTTCTTTTTCCATAATTATAATTTTAGCGTTGCTTTGATATTTTGAAGAGATTTTCTTAACGACCCTATATATTAATGAGTATTTTCTTTTCATAAAACGTTGGTTCCTGAACTACAGGTCTTCCTGAAGACTGTAGAAAAAGCTTCCTTACCGTGGTTTTGACATGAAGCTTCCCTCGCAATCCCCTTTGAAAGCGTTAAATAATGCATGCAACGTACCGCACGGGTAATCTTTGCAAATGAGCACCCACAAGAGTCGTGAGTGTATTGAAACGGATAACGTTATCTGCACATCAGGAGCAGCAGCAGTACTCCAAATGGAGCTTATCACCATCCCTTAGCTAACTCCCTTTTGTTGAGTAAGTCTGTGGGGACAGATCTGCCGCGAGAGACAGTAAATAGGTTCACACAAAGTTTGAAACACTGCACGCTCTTTCCACAAGAGCGGTTGCTCCTGTAGGCACGTGGGGGGTCATGCACTTTGTTATTGCAGCATTATTGCTGTTCTCTCTGGCCACCATAACTAGCTTACCTTCTGTATTTTAGCCTATACGGAGTAAATGAAGCAATTAAAAGAAAATTATCGCTTCAGGGATTACCTACAAAATTGCACCTTTATCAAAATAACAGCAATATTACTATACTACAGAGCAAAGCGAGAAAGCGTATCGGGAAAAATTCGCAACACAGAGATGTTTACCTCAGTATATCGCACATACACGGTGAGTCCAGTGTATATATACTCTGTTCAGATATAATCATGTCTTCTGGACAGCAACGTGTCATACATTGACAGGCGCGAAAAAACATATCATATAGACATACGCAGCTTCCAATCGCTCTATTTGTGTTTCGCAACTTCCTGTACTCAACTTACTAATATTTCACTCCTCTAATCTACCAGATAAGATCTCATAAGAGACAATACGCCTCAACGCTCTGTCGAGTAATAACTATGAAAGGGCAACGAAAAGGGACACCTCGCTCAACTCTGACCAACGAGGAACTTTTGTGGCTATCCTTCCTTACAGAATTAATGTGCAGGAGCTGTAAGAAGCTAGAGCCGCAGTTTGATATGTCACGAGGTCGATGACCTATCACGCCATCACGTTACCCACAGAAGCCCTCTGGCGGAGTCAGTGAGAATTTGGCCCACATTAGACGGCTCAAAAAAGGCTACTATCTAGCGAGACTAATACAACTTTCTCATGAGCAAGCGTATACAGTATGGAAAGAGATATGACATTCTTTGTATAAAAAGGACTACCTCACCAACCCATCGTCATAGTGATCTGCCCGGCATGAATCCAAGTCAAGACCTGTCGATTGGGAGGCTCACATATTTCTCGGAGCCATCATTAAGTCTCTGCCCACTGCAACACCAAATTGCTCATGCCATTTGTTATGGCTTTCCTGCCTTCGTTTTAGTCTCCAGGCTTATCCCCAGCTCATTGCTTATTGACATCATACCCAAACGTTGTTTCCATCTTTAGTTATACATATTTTACTATACTGTTTATTTCGTTTACTGTTTGTAAATACTTACAGTGTCGCCATTTGTATTTTGAGGTCCAGTTTTGGATCAATAAGTGATTATGGATAGCTTATGTGCGGAGTATAATCTAACGTTACCTTTAATGTTGACAACTCTCTTTATACGGCTAAATTAAACATCTCTTTGTCTCTCAAACTGATGGCACAGAAAGACTGACTCACCATTACGGAACACTGTTTCAAATAGGAAATATTTAGAAACGTTATCAGCATTGCACTCACACTTCCACTCACTACTCTCAAAAAATATTAAAGCTGTCCTTACAAAAGTTAGTAAGCTATTTGATCAGATTGTTGAAGGATTTTTTAAAAATAGAAAACTATAAAAGAAGAAGGTTTTCTCGTAAAAAGTGGGGGGATGTTCTGGAAAATCCTCATACCAAATCTTAGGAAGATATCAAAAACTTAAATAAGTTTTGATACTTATACGTTTTGAATTATTCTTTACATAGACACTGATAAACATGCTCTGCATTTTGGGTTCATGAGACCTCAAAAGCATATATTTCCGAAGAAATCTCGACATCAAATATTTTGTATGGATTAAAATTCTTCCACTGATTATATCTTTAAATACATATAAAGGAAGGTTGTGCTTGTTTAGCTCACACAACTGAACTCTGTGCTGATGCCGAGTAAGTATTTAAGGCAGAAACAGTTTGGCTAAGATTACGTTTTTATTCCTATTGGACAACCTGCAAGACTTACCCGCTGTGGGCAGCAACACGTCACAGCGTTCTTGGTGTTAACAAGGTAAGCTTTAAACACAGGAGAAATGAAAACCTTGAATCGAATCACGTCACGCACAAGAAGGGAACGCACCAAGCTTTGTCATTTTTAGAGTTTCTTCTCGAGTTTTGCTGGTTTTCATAACTAATCACGTCTTAAGGTGAAGAGGAGCTACCAGGTTTAAAATATGAATGGAAATCGCCAAAAAAAATAACAAATAGCATTGTGGTACACGCACAAGCAATTTTATAAAACTAAATTATGTGTACTCTAACAACTATGTGTACCTTAAGCACATAAGCGCCATGGGCTGCAACCCCTGTATAAAGATGAAGATATAAAGGTGTAAAAACTGAGAAACATTTTAAAAATAATTTATATATAATTAAGTGATATTACTTTTAAGGGAGATGAATAAATAATAAGGCCCGCAGAGGGGGAGTTCTTCCACGTAAGTAGTAAACTAGTACTGTGAATGTAAGTTCTTGTTTATAATTCTTGAAATTATACTAACATAAATGTTTCTCGTCTACAAAGTCTCATTTGTTGTCTTTCACGGTTTTGGACTTTTCAGCGCTCAATCAACCAGATGTATGTGGGATGAGTATACAATAATTCAATGTTTTAGTGTCTTGTTTTGTTCTGTTCGTTTAGTTCTATCACTGAGCAGTGCTCTAGGACATTGAACACGTCATGCAGAAAACAATCTCACCAAATCAACATCAATAATTTTTTCTACCACCACCATAAATTAAAACATGAATTGCTTTATTTTTTTTAAATCACCACCACCAAACATATAACATATGTTAGGTTCGAATGAAAGAGGAAAGCATTTTAAAAATTACAGCTACTGCTACTGCTACGGCACACACACTATTATACTGTGTATCTGAGCACAGCACCTAATCAATATAAAAGATTTAAAAAAATAAATTAGGCTTAAATTAGTCATACATAAATTTGTCACATAATGTAAGAAAATGTGACAACCATTTATTTATGGAGCTAACAATAATTAAACCAATACAATTCATTGCATTCCCCTTTATTGTACAGGACACTTTAAATAATCATCCATAAACTCTTGTATCCAGTAATAGGCGTTACTGCATAGATAGTTTTTAAGAGGAAACGTATACTTATTTATTTTCCCAAGAAGGTAATTTTAAGTATTTTAGAAGGATATTGAATATTCTGACACATTCATAATACAATCCTTTCTGGAAATAAACCAATTACATAACAAGGATTCTGAATAAGATAAGTGAATAATGAAGTTGTATTACTACTGTGTTTTGTTATTCTTAATATGAAGAATATCTCTATCCCCAGAAGCTTTATTTCAGTGCTCATTGCCGCACAAATACTCTTACGGAGCGATGAATCAATTGATAATAAGCTGTGGCTTTTCTGTGCAAGCTGTAAACTTCTCTGCATTCCGAAGAAATTTTGTATAAATTTATTTAAAGCGTAAACTTTAAGAGATAAACCAGAAAGAAACATTGATAAAATTCCCTTTCACCCTTATTTTACATTTAAGGATATTCTTACTCAAGAAGATTTATTTTAAATACATTATTGGCATCAGCTTCTCTGAAATATCCATTATCATGCCTTGAATTTTTCAAAACTTTTGTCATGTTTAAGAATTTAATTTCTTAATTTGTTTTCTATGGTTTCATGGAAAGAGTTGGCATGCGCACGCCAGCATATTCCCAAGTTTTGTCGATCCTGTCTTCTGTAGGCGTCTTCTACAGTGCGATCCATATAAACCTGAACCATTTCAATAGGTCATAACTTTTGAACCAATAATAGGACACAAGTGCAACTCTGGGAGATTTTAATACACAATTGGGAGATTACATTACGCTATTTACATCTCAGAGAAAATGTTGGAAGAGTTCTCCACCAGCATCTATACATGTTTGCACACGTCTCACCGTATTCTCTGAAGTTTTACGGAGAGTATCCTCGCCAATGTTACTTATTTCGGTTTGAATGAATTCCTAGAGAACATCAGTTGTCCGTGGCCTATTCTTGTACACTCTATTTTTAGATACGCCCACAAGAAAAAATCCGGTGAGGTTAGGTCATGGGATCTGGGGGGGCCACAAACCTTTTGAGATTATTCTATTATCAAAGAAACTGGTTATAAGTTCAATGGTGTCATTAAATGAATGGCACGTTGCTCCATTTTGCTGGAAATAACCTTCTCTCAATTCGATATCATCTCCATAAAACTTCAGAGAATATGGTGAGACGAGTACAAACATGTATAGATGCTGGTGGAGGACACTTCCAAAATTTTCTCTGGGATGTAAATAGTGTAATGTAATCTCCCAATTGTGTATTATATTCTGCCAAAGTTGTTGGTTCAAAGGTTATGGCCTATTGAAGTGGTTCAGGTTTATATGGATCGCACTATACCTGCAATAAACTACCTAATTTCTGCATAGCTTTATTTTGATTAACATGAAGTAGATAGAATAGTGTATAGCAGCAATATACAATAAACGTCTGTAGAGACGGTCGCGTAGGTAAATGTGGTGTTTTACTTTAACTCCTTATACACTTTAAATACATAACAGCACATCTACTCTCATCTACTGATTTCTCCGCTTATAACTCTGCGGACATTCATTAAACCAGAGTGGTAGAACAAAAGCAAAAGAGAAAGGTGTTTTAAAAGTGAAAGTTAAAACTCCCTTTGGTTCATACCAAAGGATAGAATGCGGCAATCTAAGAGCAATATAACTGAGAAAACAGCAGAAATGTTTCATAAACTTCCTCCAGGGCAAAGAATGCATCAAAACAAGTAAATGCTCCTCTTTATCTCTCAAAGGATTGTTTTCTTTTGTGGTTTGTCTGCCCCATTCCAATCCTGTGTTACTTACTAGAGATTTACAACGATCCTCAGGTATCAAAGGGACTGCTAATTTTAATGTTTAGCTCATGAAATTTACAAAGGAAAATGCAGTATTCAATTGCTTGTTTGCAATTTGACACAAGTAAGCTCAATATTGCCAAACATAATACATTCATTGGTAGTTTTTTACGATAATTGTTGTAAATAAGTGACGTTGAACATTTGTTTATTGCACTAGTTTAAGATATAATAGAATCAACGTACCAAAGCTAATTAATATACATTTTAGTGCGTCATTCCACTTTATTTCTTAAGAATAACTTCAAAATTGGTGCTTACGTGGCATCCTAATGTGCTGTCTTGTACTGTCTTAAAAGAAGATTTTTTTATGGTAAAACCATTTTCTGACAAATGGGAATGAGAAAATTCTACAAACGACGATGATGCCCGGGTTTAGCTATGGGACATTCCTTCTCGAAGTAAGACCATTTTTAAAATGTATTGTTTAAGCAACAAGACTTTGCAACTGAAGCAAGTAGATGCGTTTACATTTTAATTAACTCAAACCCACAAAATACAGTTGTAAGAGGATTGACTCATTGCTTCAAATGTCTAAACATTTTACTAATTCCCAGTTTTGTGTTTGTACGTTACAATACTTCATCGTCCACCTCGGTATCATGGATGGTAGCATGTATGTCTCACGTTCAAGAGGTTCCGAGTTCCTATCTCGGTGAGTTACCTGGATAAGGTTTTGTCCGGGGTTTTCCCTTATCCTGAAAAACGAATGTCCAGTAACTCTAAGCTCCATGGACCCTGGGCCCATTTGAGCATCATTTCATCCATTTCATTCATCTCCGATATGACTTAAAAAGTTAAAGGACGTAAATTACAAACAAAAAGACCTTCATCACGAATGAAATCATAGAAGTCATGAAATGGAAAAGTTAAATTAAACAAATAAAACAAAAATAGTCTCTTTAAATACATAAATGTAATAGAATACGTGCCTTTTAGAGCACGTTCTTCAAAACAGCTGTTTGATGGACTGTTAACATACCAAATTCGTCATAGAAACTCTTAGAAACATAATAAATATGACGCTGAATTTCGTGCTCACATGCGATGTTGCTTGAAGATGCTATGATGATGCACCACGTTGTGGCACCATCTTGAAGCAGGATTATTTGGGATGAAGTTGGATGCAGATTAATTTCTCACCTTTGGTGACCATCTTGAAGAAATCTAGAAGTTTCTCCTGCAACTCTGGATAATTAGGCGCATCTGTAATTGTTGAGCGATAAGATCTTTTTCTTTCTCAGGGTCGCGGTAACGGGGCTGATAAAGATAGTATTACTATATTTGAAAAATGAATAATACATTTCCTGTTCAAAGATGGAAATTTAATTCCTCATAAACATTTTTAAATTATTTAATACAATTCCAAATATTGTTAATGTAGTCCTTTTACAACTAGCGGTAGATGCCACGGTGAACTATTTCTTTTCTTGCGCACAGGCTACTTATGCATCTTTGATGCACACACAAAATTATTTCTGCACACACTCGGAGAGACAAATGCACGTCTTACCCCTAAGACTTTCATAAGTAGAAGAACAAAAATCTTTATTGAAAAAAAAATGTAACAACTTATCATATTACGTTGTCGTGGTTACACATATACCTACTTTACATTACTTCAGTTTATCACAAATACTAATCCCTTAGACTATTCCTAACAAAACGTTAAATATCTAAAACAACTGCTACAAATATACCTACACGCTGAAAATAAAATACACATAATGTCTATGAAAATAAAAACTCGCAGATTTGAAACTACTGTGTTGCAAGGGAGAGGACCATATTTTCTTTGTTCTTATTTCTCCTGTGCCATTTTCTTCTTACACCAGTTGAAGCCAAAAGACGGAAGCGTTTAAGAGAATATTAAAGAAAGTTTATTTTGTGTAACAGTTCTGAAAATGAAATTGCAACGAAGAAAGGAGTAATTATTTCCGCGTCGCCCCTGTAATTCTTCTGCTACGGCTATTTCTTTCCTGCGCCTTTAATTTCAGAGACGCCGCGCTAAAACATTAAGCACGATACGCGGGCGAGAAGAAAAAAGGCTCATCTTCATAAAAGCTGCATACTACGGTACATACATCTTGGTGCAGGAGTAAGAGAAAATGTTAAAACTCCGTCACATGAAGCCCATACGCTGTGGATGGGGTGGCTGCAGCAATTACCTACCCTCTCCCTTCTCACACAAGGTGATGTAAGCGAGTCGCACGAGGGATTAAAACAGCTCAGGGAAAAGTCAGGCTTCTCGCAGGTCACGTGATCCGTCTACCCATGCAACAGTGGCTTAGGTTTCCTCAGTGTAGCTTTGGTTTACTTTCGCGAACACTGATCAGTAAGCCAACAGTCTGCAAACGCATATCTGGATCGTAATTCGAACAAGAGACGAGCTGTCAATGTTTACTTCTATCGTACTTCCTAGTGCATTTGTTTGCATTATGTGTTGCAGCTCGGAAATGTATTGAGTTCAGTTTGTCTATGATTGTAAATGGCTAGCTTCTGCTTGCACGCTGTTGCTAAACAGATTAATAAAACATATTACCTCAGAGAGATTAGGAGTGCCAGAATTTATCCTAGCATGATTATTTCAAATTGAGAGAGTCCACTACACCTACACATCATAAATCTATTGTGAAACTACCTACATGGCAAACTTCTAACTTTTCTATCACGTATATAGTAAGTAAAAAATTCTGTACTAGAATTTTAGTGAAAATATACGTTTAAAGAATATCAAAAAAGCATTTTTAGAAAAACGTGTGCGAGTAAAATCAACTGTGTATGAACATCATTCAAAAAAAGAAAAATCTGTTAAATAATTTGGTATTTCAGTTGAAAATCTCTCAAGGATGCCACTAGGTTTATAGATTTATTTATTTGTACAGCTTCACTTACATTGTCACTACAAAAACTTTAACATCATACATGCACTTAAGATGTCACAAAAGATTTCCAAGAACACCCCTCCCCCACCACCATAGACTAACCATTTCAATTAAAGCACTACAGTTTAAGATGTTTTCATACGAATGAAATGCATGTCTTTAATTTTCTGCGGATGTCCGCTTCATTCTGAACGAATTTTCCATTACTCAGAAATCGTTAGGCATAAATAAAATATTACTCTACTAAATACGTAGATTTTTAAAAACATAAAATTAATGTAAACGTACTTTACTTCCATGAACCGTAACATTGTATACTACAATCCTTCGAGGAAAAGGGAAAACAATCCGTTAGCTCTCTCAACTGCCTTCCAACACACATGGTAGGGTACAACTGTTTTGTAGTGTGTTCATTCTCACTTGCGTTGTTAAAAATGATCAAGTACGAGTGGAAGATTTGGTGATTTTAAAGCATATTTGCGTGTACACAATTCTGCAAAATGAGTTCTAAACATAAGATATCACTGGAGGAAAACATTAAGTTTATTGAAGGACACGAAAAGAACAAACGTCCAGCTAAAAAACTATGTTCTTTAAAGTGGGGAAAACTCAGATATGAGACTCTGAAAAAATGAAACTTAAAGACTAATGGTTAAAGGGAATAGCAGGGCATGTGCATGTGTGCATTACAAAATCTACACAGTATGATAAACTAAATCGTATATGTTCGAGTGGCTTTTCAAGTGTGCGCGTTAAAGGAATTCCCATTTCTGAACCATTGCTTCAGGCTCAAGCTTTAGAGACAGCAAGAAAATTAGGCAAAGACAGTTTCAGAGCTTTCAATGAATGCCTCAAGAGTTTCAAACATGGCTATAACATTGTTGTGAATGCTGTGGGCGGTGAAGCAAATTATGTTGATGCCCAGACAGTAGCAGATTGGAAATGGAAAATTGAATACACACAAACTAGGCGATAAACTACAATTATTATATGTGTACTGAAAATATAATTCATAATACACATCATTATCTGCCCGCCTCGTTATCGTAGATGGTAGTGTGTCTGTGTCACGTTCAAGAGGTCCCGAGTTCGAATCTCGGTCAGGGTGAGTTACCTGGATACGGTTTTTCCGGGGTTTTCCCTTATCCATAAAGACAAATTTCGGATCCATGGACCCTGGACACATTTGAGCATCATTTCACCCATTTCATTCATCGTCCGATATGACAACGTTGGAGGACGTAAAGTTACAAACAAAATAATGATGATAAAAACAATAATAGTAATAATGATGATGATGATGATGATGATGATGATGATGATGATGATGATGATGATGATGATGATGATGATGATGATGATGATGATGATGATGATGATGATGATACGTGTCAGCCTATACTGTTTACACTTAATTTTATATTATTTCTTCACTGTAAACGTGTGCAAATATTTCGTAATATCTTTGCATTCAAAGACAACCGTCTATAAGACGGAAACGGAAAATAAATGTAGGACGATCGCATTCCGTTTTAGAGAGGTTTTACTGTATTAAGATAGAAGTGAGGTCGCCCTAAACCTTAAAGACAGATGAAAAATAACCTTCAACAAGGTGTTCGAGCTAAACCAGGTCGCAACACCAGTTGCCTCAGTAAGCAATGGTTTTTACCTTAATTCACATATTGAGTGTAACTACAGAATATCTCCTAAATAATAGAGATACTACACGTTGGACCATAACAGAAAATTCAAATGTCAGTTTACCAATATATCATTTACTATATTAATACGTTCAATGATATAATCGCCTCTATGTAAGTCCCGAAAGGTGGCAGTAGCTCTTGGCATTTTTTCATACCTCTATATAAAATTATTGTTTTATTATTACAGTGCGATTCATATAAACCTGAACTACTTCAATAGGCCATAACTTTTGAACCAATAGTACGACACACTTGCAACTTTGAGAAAGTATAATACACAATTGGGAGATTACATTACACTATTTACATCTCAGAGAAAATGTTGGAAGTATCCTCCACCAGCATCTATGCATTTTTGCACTCGTCTCAACGTATTCTCGGTAGTTTTACGGAGAGTATCCTCGCCACTGTTACTTATTTCGGTTCGAATGGATTCTTTGAGAATATTAATTGTCCGAGCTCATTCTTGTACACTCTACTTTTATATACCCCCACAAGGAAAATTCCCTTGGCGTTAGGTCAGGAAATCTGGGTGCCCACAGACCTTTTGAGAGTATTCGATTATCAAAGAAATGCTTACAAGTTCCATGGTGTCATTAGATGTATGGTACGTTGCTCCATCTTGCAGGAAATAGCCTTCTCTCAATTCGATATCATCTCCGTAAAACCAGAGAATATGGTGAGACGAGTGCAAAAATGTATAGATGCTGGTGGAGGACACTTCCAACATTTTTTTCTGAGATGTAAATAGTGTAATGCAATTTCCCAATTGTGTATTATATTCTCCCAAAGTTGCACGTGTGTCCTATTATTGGTTTAAAAGTTATGGCCTATTGGTTCAGGTTTATATGAATCACACTATACTATTATTGTGTATATACACAATATATACACATATATACACAATATATTATACACATAATAAAGGATGGATCGCATGGTTGCTCGGCGTTTTCGTTTTGTTTTGCGCTAGATCGCTAGATTTGTAGAATTGTTTGACTCTCTCAGCGAGTGGGAAAGTGGGAACTAAATAAACCCTGGCGCGACAGCCTTAAGAGGGCAAAGGCCTACCAACCTGACTGCCGGCCTCACGCTCACTTACGCAAGGCAGAGGTGGGCGATCATCCAACCGATACGGCGAGGCGATGTGGTCAGCATCTCGACATCAAAGTGGGTACTAATGCTCGAATTTAGTGAGGTTAGTTCGCTGTGTGGAGCCGTCGTTCACGGTTTTTGCAGATTTGGATATTCTCATCTCCTAAGTTGGGGTCGTGTTAGATGCTAGTAACCTGCAGTAAAAAATAAAGTACTCTTAGACATCACAACGTACAATCACTTGGATTATCTGGACAAGGATAAGCAACTTTGTATAATAGGGAGATCTACATCGTAAAATTAAATGTCACATAATTAATATACATCTGAGAAGAGCCTCAGAGCCACTCGAGCTCGCTGCATCTCTTGTCGGGCATGAGAGGGAACAGTTGGCAAGCAGGCGCATGTACGTGCCACGAGGCCCCCTCCCCATCAAGATACTACAGGCCAGCAACAACACAGTGTCATGAATTACGGTACCATCTTGCTTAAACCATATGCTTGCCCACTCTATGTTAACCCATGTGTGTATAGCTTGTCACGTCGAAGCTCAATTATCACAAATGATGCGAATATGCTTACAACTGATGCAGTAAATCTATACACACTGCATGTGACATTACACACATCTCTTAAACGGATGTGTTGTAAGAGTAAGCTATCTGCAAGATTTTTACTGCATATTTTGGATTTCAGACAAAAAGCGGAAAAATACTTTGCCTTGACTTTCTCTTGCCTCGATCGTTTATTATTATGATTACAAATTATTCTTTCAAAAGTATATTTTTTAATCTATCTCATTTTAGTGCATATGAACATTTAAAAACGGATTCGGCACGGATGTCCAAACTTGGTTTACTGTACCTATGCCCCTAAGTGCGGCATTCCCGGAAGGAAGGATGAGGCGAAAGGAGACAGAGGGCAGCCGTTCAAGTGACAGTGCAGAAGGCATGTCCCCTACACTTTATCAGTTGGATACACCCTGGTAGGCCGCACAACCGGTATGCCAACCTACTGTGGTCAGGAAATGGGTCTACCAGACCGGGTTCAGGGACCGGAGACCGTCCTACCGGAGAAGGAAATTTTACTCAGAGCGTATCATCCTGCCATGCAACGCCGACATTGAAAGAGATGAGATATGATGTTAATTCATAAAGGAAATAAAATTATGGGGCAGGAAATTCGAAGGGTGTAATTAAACTACTCAACATTCGCTTGGCGACCCGTGAAAACCCCAGAAAAAGAATCCAATGAGTCAGGTAGGTCAGCCACGGGAATCGAACCCGGACCTTCTAAATTCGGGCCAAACGAAACCGCCTGAGATATCTTCTCGGTCTTTATTCTAAAGCTGTGTGTGTGATTCAGACTCCGTAGGAGGGGATTCGTCCCCTTCAGCTGCAGTGGTGCGAGCGCTGTGGACCCCTAGTACTCGTGGTACCTCTGACGTTACTAGAGGATTCTCTGGCCGAATATTTGAGCCCCTCCCGAATGAGAGTTGTTCGGATTGGGTTGGACTCGAGGGGTCAGTGTGTTTCCGATACCCGTGGGAGATCGGATACCTCCGGCCAGGCTTCGGCCGCCCGGAGGGGGTAGAGGGTTGCCTAAAAAGTCCCGGGTGCTAGCCTGCAGAACTAGTAGAAGATGTCCTAGATCACCAGGCGGCCTCACAGAGGTTATTCGGTAGTCTTCCCTGCAGGGTTGACGCACTTAAGTGAGGTATCCACTTCCACCCGTCTTGATGTTGTTATCGATGGAGGGGGGGATTCTTAGGCTCAAGATATTGCCCCAAGGAAAGAGACCCCGAGTTTTCTATCGCTCCCGGGTAGTTGAGGCCGGACTCTTTTGACTTTTGGGTAGACCTCGTTATACATGTTTGATTCAGACTCAAAGAGGGATTCAGACTCCCTCAACACCTGTATTTTCAGAGAAACCTCGATATTAAGTTATCGGCTGGAATGCATACCTTTGCAAACCCAATACCTACATGTTAATCGAGATAAACCATTGCATACACTTTGAAGCTTTCATTAAAGCTACTCAGAGCTGAAAATTAGCGCAACCTATCTAAGGCTCGTAAGAGATCTTTTATATGGAATGTTTATGCTTGTAATTCATCCTGTATAATATTCTATTTACCAAGCTGATCAATATCCTATTTATAATACTGAACCTGTCTGCCACTCCAACATTCCTATTTCTTAACGAATTTTCTGGTGTCTGCAAATTAGTTTTGGCATTCCTTATAGATAACATTTTGGGGAGAAACCTGGAAACTCCATGGTTTAATGCAGCTAGGATGGCTTAAATTTCGGCCATATAATTCATTAATTTTCTATTGCCTTGACAGAACTGACCATTATCGAGAAGTTGTGGAACAGTTTTTATAAATTATTGGATAAAAGAACGTTATCAGGATTTTCTTCCATCAGTCATACCAAAAGGTCGTAGTAATTCTAAAACAGTTGCATTCTAATTAACTGCATTCAAACCTGCGAACAGCGAACATAAGTGACTGTAAAACGTGAACTTGTGATTGGTCTGCACATTGTACGAAGGATTGCGGGTGGGTAATAGCAGCACAAGCTAATGCTGGTTAATGTCCTTTCATCCTAACTTTGATGCTTAAAAATCCTATGCTTCCTAACTTCTCTATTCAAAATAAAGATGGCCAGAAAGTCCAAGCCAATGCTCTACCTTTTAATTTAAGCGATTATAAACAATTTTACCATAGTTGCGGAGAGATCCCCAATGTAGATCACTAAACATAAACCATACGTCCCTTGGGTTTTACTGTGAATTGTGGGACTAAGAAATAAGGGGAGAGACCCGAAGAGCGCCAACATCCCTAGGATCTCGGACACAAGAATAGACGGCTTCCCTAATATGTTGAGTACGATGTCGCCCGACCCCAAACTTCCTAACCAACGATACCCAAGAGGCCAAAAGGTGGAGCCCATGAGGAGAGGGGTACTGACTGGCAGTCTCAACCCACGCCAGGTAAACCTTGACAGGTCGTACATTCACCGTCCAGCCGCAACATGCCGAACACCACCATCTGGTCCTTTAATTCTAAAACAGATGGCAACAAAGAGAATAATGAGGACTACATAGCAGAGCGATGAGGCGTATTGAACTTAACTAACGAGCGCTGAGTTTGCTTGTTGTCTTCTTTGATAAAAGAACCAAACATTAACCTAGCGTACAGTAAGTAAAGCATCAGAAATAAAGCACTGGGGAACTGTGTGTCTATATTAAAGTTTAGATAATTAATTATTATACACAAATGTAAATCATTACCATTGCATCCACCCATTTGTCGCTTGACACAAAGGAACCTTGCTTTATCACAAAATTCAGCCGGTTATATATCACTACTCACGCCTACCGATGTATGACACGTTGGTGCTCAGGAGAGATTGTTGCATCTGAACAAATGTGCATACACTAACTTACCGTATGTGCGATAGGCTTGCGTAAACCACTCGGTTTCCTATACGCTTCCATCTTTGCCTGCAGTATAGGAAAGTCGTGGAAAAAGAAGAACCACACCAACATTCGCCGTCCGTTCCAAGGAAACCAAACAGCCCATGTATAGGGTTGAGGGTAGCTGGGGATATTTGTGTATGTGTGTGTATGTGTGTGTGTGTGTGGTGTGTGTGGTGTAGTGTAGTGTTTAACGCCTGCTGATACTGATGATACATGAAATTAAGAGGAGCATCGGTGAAATTGTGGGGGAAACCGGAGCACCCGCAAGAAACCTATCATTACGCTGCTTTGCCCACCACATGTGGTCGCCTGGGATCGAACCCGGGCCGCTTTGATGGGAATCGAGTGGTCTAACCAGTCGCATACGGCGCGGCCTGTCGCTGGGGATACAATGCAAGATCTCCTGAATACAAATTGGATTAATTACCATGGCGCCACCTTCCTTGATTTTGAAGAGTAAAAATACAATACTTTCCTCCAAATTTCAAGTCCTTGCATTCAGCACAGGAAGCTTAAATCTAGAAATTTATTAATGTGTCCTTAATAGGATATAAATTGTCGAGATATTCTTCGTTTGTCAGCGTCACAATCAATAATTCAGAATGTCAGAGGACACAGGTAAATGAGTGGGAGAAAAAGTGAAGTGAGCATATGGCAATATGAAGTGGTCGATGTTTGTGCAGGTAACTGGTCATCAGTCAAACTGTCCGAGGCAGTCCACAGCGGTATTTCAGGCCTCGAGGCGGGGCACAATGCGATAAATCCTCACTCAGCACTCCTCCAAATATTTTATTTATGTTTTGCCGATCATTTATCATGCTTTTCCTGTGTGTGCGCGTGAAAGTTAAATGACAACAGTGCTTGATTGCTGCTCCACGTGTATGTGTATGTATATTTAATGTGCGTGTTAATTCCGCGCTGTATATGTACGTAACTGGCGTACTGCACATTAGTAAACAAACTAGCATATTCCACTAACTCGGCGCGCAGACAGGTGAGCTCTACCCAGGCAGAACTAATGCTCCACACAGCATCTTTGTAAATTTTAGGTTGTTAAATAACCCTCAGTAATTGTGTTTGCTTTACTGTCTCTACTTTGAAAACTCCAGCAGGCAATTTTGGGAGAAAAATAGTAAATTTTAATATAAAGAAATAATATCTACGAGTTCAGATATTCTGTCTCCCTTCTCCATACCATTCATTTCATTAGCTTTTAATTGTTTTATAATGGCATACTATTTTTGTTGCTGTGATTTAATTTGTCTCCAAAAAACATAAAAGTGGAAGGTAGCTTCTATCACAAACAGATATCATTAGATACTTGCCTGTTCAGTCGAGCACTAATTGAAAACTTTTTCCCATAAGAGACTAAGGGGCTCTTTAAAATATTTATCTTTTTCTTTAACCATAAGATACGAGGGTCAGCTGATAAGTCTCGGGCCTCATATAAAGATGGCACCACTGCGGCCAGTTTGACGAATAGCTTCATATAGTTCAACTCTAGAATAGCTTGTATCCTTAGTTACAGCTCAATAGCTTGTTTAGTTTTTTAATGAAACCATTTTAAATAGGACAAGTGTAGAGGTTTCACGAAAATGGAGAATTTAAGGAAACGAGCAGTAATTAAAGGCTAAACGCCTAAAGAAATCAAAGAGGAAATGGATAGTACATTGAAAGACTCTACCCCTTCATACACAGTGATTAAAGGGTGGATGCACCAGTGATGAGACTCGCTCTGGACGCACTTTGGAAGTCACAACTCTAGAGATGATTGAAAAAATGCATCGTTTAGTACTGCAAGACCACAGATTAAAATTGTTTGAGATAGCAGAGGCTGTAAACATATCAGAAGAACGTAGAGGTAATATTTTAAGTAATGTTTCGGATTTTTACAAGGTCTTTGCAAGATGGGTGCCGTATTTGTTGACACCTGATCAAAAGTTGCAAAGAAAATGTGTTTCTGTTAAGAATTTGGAGCTCTACTGTAAAATACCAAGTGAGCTTTTGAGACGGCTTATCACCGTGGATGAAAGTGAATTGCGTAGGTGAATCAGTTCCAAAAAAAAAGGCAAAGTCAGTTTTGTCAGCAAACAAGATTATAACGAGTGTTTCCTGGGATTCCCAGGGAATTGTTTTTATTGATCACTTGGAAAAGAGTAAAAGTATCACTGGTGACTATTACGCAAGCTTACCGCAACGTTTGAGTGATGAAGTGAAAAGAAAAAGACTCATTTGGTATAGCAAAAAAGCCTTCACGACAATATTCCGACCTGTCGTTCAGTGACTGCAATGGGAAAAATGTGCGAATTAAAATTCTAATTGCTTGAACATCCAGCGTATTCGTCAGATCTAGCACCCAGTGACTACCACCTGTTCCCGAACCCCTCAAAAATTTCTTGGAGGACGAAGATTTCACTGCAACGAGGAGGTCATTGATGCGGTAAACAGCTATTTTGAGGACCAGGATACATTGCTCTACAGAGATGGTTTAATTAAATTTGAACACCTATATGACTAATGTATTAGCCTTTCTGGAGATTATATTGAGAAATAAAGAAAAAATGTTCAAGATCTCGGGAAACAAGCTAGGTGAAAAGACGATTAGAAATTGATGTTTCGGGAGCGTACATCTCTCCCATCACCAGCATATTTTAATATAGCCACAAACGTATCAATGGATATAAAACAAATATTAACAAAGACAAAACACCATCAATACTCGCATCACTGAACAAGATTGTTTTCAGTAAATTAAATGTCAGGTCAGGAGATGGCGTGAATATAGAAAATTAATTGTTTCAAAGAAACGTAGCTACTCAACTTGATTATCAAGCTGTATAGATCTGTGCTTCTTAAGTTGACGGATTTCCATTTTAGGCCGGTTTCCAAGAGGAGCTGAACTGAAATCCAGCATCACGATTAAGCGTACCCCTCTCGGAGGAAATGGCCAAAGCCTCCTTAACTCGCCGCTCCCAGTAACTGTTGCATTTTGCCAAGATGTTCGTCTCTCGAAAGTTGGCTCTATGGTCGTTATCAAAACAATGCTCTGCAAGTCCAGACTTCTCAGGTTACATTAAATGAATGCTCCGTTCATGTTCGTTTATTCTGGTAGCGATGGTCCTTCTGGTTTGCCCTATATACCGTGTTCCACATTCACAGGGAATGCGGTACTCTCCCAGAACTTGGAAGTCCAGTTTGTCTTTCACTGGCCTCCACAGATGTTTAATCTTCGTAGGTGGCTTGTGGATGGTCCTGATGTATTTGGCTTGAATTCTGTTGATTATGGCTACTCCGATTATAACGTTGAATCCTCGATCACCAGAGCTAGGAAAGGAAAGCCTGTAATAGAGCAAGCGTCAGATAAGCCTACCGCAATAGCCTGCATCTCATTTACCGGCAACATCTCCGGCAGAGTCAGCCGAATTCTTGCACTGTTATGTGCCGACCTTCTCTGAGCCGCCTCAGGTTGACCCTGTTCGCCTTTTTCTGCCACCGGAAACCGCTTCCCTGCGCTTCTCTGTCGGCTACCCTACCTGCGGTAGGGTTCCTTCCTTGCTACGGTTCCTTCACCTCGTTTGTGTAAATACAAAGATTCCATGAGGTGGATATCCGAGGATCCCATCCGTTTCTAGTCAAAATGACATGTTTTTACGATGTACGTCCAGAAAGTAAGTTCTGTTTGGTAATCAAATTAAATTGTGTACAGATACCGAAAAATTATTTATTACACAAAATTCTACAACTTTAAACTAATTTTCCACATAACTGCCGAAATTTTGCAGGCATTTGTCATAGCGAGGCCCAAGTTTTTGTATAACTTCTTCATAGAAGTTTGCCGCCCGTGTCTTCAGCCAGTTGGAAACATTTTCTTTCAGCTCTTCGTCATTGTTGAAGTGTTGACCGACAAGGAAAGATTTGAGATGCAAGAACAGATGAAATTTACTACGAAAGAGGTCAGGGCTGTACGGGGGGTGGTCAAACACGTCCCAGCCAAATCCCTGTAGGATGTTTTTCGTCGCATTTGCAGTGTGTGGTCGTGCGTTGTCGAGAAGAGAAACAACACCTTTTGACAGCATTCCTCGGCGCTTATTCTGTATTGCGCGGCGCAATTTCCTAAGTGTCTCGCAATAAACATCTGCTTTCATTGTTTGACCACGCGGTAAGAAATCAATGAGTAAGATGTCTTTCCTGTAGCAGAACACTGTGCGCATCATTTTTCGAGGTGCCAAGATTTGTTTCGGCTTAACCTTTGCTGGGGATGAGGTGTGCCTCCATTCCATTGATTGATGCTAACTTTCAGGGGTGTCGTAAAAAAAACCAAGTTTCATCTCCTGTGACTGTCTGTGTCAGAAATTCTTTGACGCCTTCATCACAACGGGTCAAAAACTGAAGTGCACTACCCATCCGTTTTGTTTTGAGTTGCTCAGTAAGAATCTTTGTCACCCAACGTGACCAAAGTTTACGAAATTTTAGTTTTTCGGTAACAATTTCATGAACTAGTGATCGTGAGATTTGGGAAAATTCCATAGCGAGAGCACTAATTGTAAACTTGCGGTTTTCCTGGATCCTGCCATCAATCGCGTGAACCAGTTCTTCTGTAACCAAAGATAGACGCCCACTTCGTTCTTCATTGTGCACTTCACTACTTCCTTCATTGAACTGTTGGACCCATCTTCTCACCATTGTATCACTCATCGTATTTTGTCCGTAAACATCGCAAATTTGTCGATAAATTTCAATTGGTTTCACTTTCCTAGCATTCGGAAAACGAATCACAGATCTGTTTTCACAAGCGGCGGGATGTTCAACCAACATCGACATTGTAAACAAGCACAACAAAGCGTACGTGGCTGACAGAGATCTCACAATGGCGCACGTTTCTTCTCCTTGATACAGAGTTTCTACCGCGCATGTGCGGAACTGCGATCGCAGCGCTGCGGTGGAGATAAATTGAAACAGATCTTACTTTCTGGACGCCCCTTGTATATGTACTTGACACCCAGGAGACCTAAGTTTGGAAGCTCTTACTGACCTCTGCATAGGGCAGGAACATGGTCAGGACACAAAAACTTGTCGTATTTCGTAAGCTTACTCCACGTACACCTTCAGGGCACACAAAATAGATCTCTGAAAACTGCCTTGATTGAAAGAAAACCAACATGTGCCTTGTTTTCATAAGACCTTCCCCTGGCGACATGTAATGTCAAACTTCGATCGTATAGTTCTGCTGGGAGGCTGAATGCCACGCAGTAAATCTGCCAGACCTTTGTTCTATTAGTTTGTGACTCATATAACCGGGCAAACAACTTTTAGAGAATAAATTAGGAGCACGGAACAAGTTGCTCACGCTGGTCTCTTCTGGCTCAGGTGCTCCTGGTTTTACGGCAGTAATAAAACGAGAGTCTGGCCCGACCAGTTTTATAATTGAATTTTACTTAGCCAGGTTAACTTTAAAGGGGCTGCTTATACTGTTTCTCCCAAGGGCGGTGTTTTTAAGAAGCTAACGATGATACTGTTGAAACTCGGTTCTGTATGTCCAATATTTAAAATGTCCTAATGAACATCTTCAGAAAAATAAAATAATACGAATACTTAAAAGGAAAATTTAAAATACACGCTAAACGCAAATCTTGGGCAATAAATAACATAGAAACAAGAAATAAACTAAATAAAACAAAAGTAGACAAATAGATCATATACCAATTGAATCTGAGAGACATTGATCTTCGGTAACCTGTGAGTCTCGGATTCGGATGGTCCAAGGTTCGAATCACAAGGCTGGCTATTCTGACCGTGATTTTTTTCTGGTTTGCTTTAGCCGATAGAAGTTGGGAATGACCCAGGCTACGGCCGCCCGGAGGGGGTAGAGGATTGCCTCATAAGTCCCGGGTAGTAGCCTGCAAAGCTAGTAAAAGCTGTGCTAGATCACCATGTGGCCCCACCAAGGTTTTCGGCAGTCTTCCCTGCGGGTTTGACGAGCGTAAGTGGCGTATCCACTTCCATCCCGTCTTGACGTTGTACACGGGGCGGGGGAGGGCTTTTTAAGAAATCAGGTATTGCCCTATGGAAAGATCCCCGGAGTTATCCATCGCTCCCGGGTAGAAGGAGGCCAGGGTCCTATGACCTAAGGGTCTGGGACTAATTGGGTAGAGCCTCTGCACTTAACTTAACAGTCCTTTTGTACCCCATAATCCCTCTCTCCCTCCTAGGATTGACATCAGAAGGAAAAAGAACCGTTACGGCCTAATTGTGATCCTCTGCTTCAGGTTTTGAAATACCTCTGCCTGTGTACCACTAATATTCTACCAATCGAATCATAAGCTTTCCTGAAACATCCTTGGAGTCTATATTAATAAAATCCTCTAAATTTAGTCCTAAAAGAATCTAAATATCTGTCCAGTTCCTTAACAAGAGATCGATACCAACACAACTCTCGGTAATGGATTCTCAGCATATGCTGATAAATTATAATTCCACGAGTAAATACTATAGATAATTGTGTATTTATGGCTCAGAATAAAAATATTTTATTTCAATAATTTATTTTAAGCACCTTTAGGAGCGTTCGATGATGGAGTGATCATGCTAGTGGTATTCTGCCTTTTCTAATTAGTATTTTTCCGACAAACCTTCAATTACAAATGCGACTAAATAAAATTTAAAAAGAAGACATACAGGAATGTAGGTAAACAAAAATGTTCAGCTCAAAGGATCTTTTTTATACCTCTGTTATCATAAAACACCATGAAAAGTAGAGTGCATGTAGCCTGAATGTACGGCGCAGAGTATCTGTACAAAAACGAGAGTTGAAGTACCTGGTTGATAATGAAGCCATCGATGGTTTCAGTTTCCGATTTCATCTGGTTTTCTCATATCATACTGGTTTCTTTCTATTGCAATTACATTGTAATTTAGAAGCATGTTTTTATAATGCAAATAATAAGTGCCGCACGAACAAAATGGATACATACTAAAGAAGTTTCTTTCAGTTACAAAGACGTACGCAGTCTTTGAATGTGAGGTGTGACATCGAGGAAAAACTGGTAGAATTAAATGCTCACTGATCGCCAGGCAAGACAACATACTGATAGCTTAGATATTTTTGAGGAATTTATAATCTCGTAAGTGGTTTTTCTCAGGCTTCGTGGTTAACCAGTACGTACTCGGGTATGTTATCTCAAAAATGAATTCATGAATGCCTTGTGGCTTACCGGACAAAAAGCCAGTCAGTTTGGGGAACTTAAAATTGTGCTGGCGTGTTGCCAGGTAGATCAGTTAGTAAAGTGCAAACACATAGGTCAGCTCAGGCAGTGCGAACTCCACGCAGATCTATTGCGGCTAACACCTCCAGGAGGGTTGCTCTCTCGGACACATCCGGCTCTTCAAAATACTTTCAGTGGGCACGTCATATCTCCTAAATATATTCAAGAAACCATGTTTTTAATAAACAGGCGGGAAGTCCCTAGCAACTAATGAGAATTTTTCATCCCGGAAACAGCCACCAACATTTCAGACGAGCATACCCCCACGTAAGAACAGTAACCACAACGGCGCCCACCACCGAGAACAGTACAATCATCCACGCCATGTGCCCGACATTGCCCAAATTACGAGCCTGAAAGCACACCTATAATTCGTAAAAATGGAATGAAGGGAAATTATATGTTATGAAAATAAGCACGCCAATATTCGACAAATTGACAAGGGGTGGCCAAAAAAAAATACAAGCGGAGTACACGGTCGACGTGGGATGAACCCATGATCCCTGAATGTGACACCATCACGCTCGGTATTTGGCAGAGTAACAACACGAAAAGTTGAGGATCTTTGGCTCAAAACCGTACGTTGCATTGTCTTTTTACTGTAATTTTATCTTTTAAACCTTAACCTACATACGCCTTGAGTAGAAAAACAATTATCAGTCTAATATAGATACTATAACACATCATGGCTAGGAGTACAGGATAAATTCTTACGGAGGGGATTGAGTACAGCGACCAGACTTGATTTATTTTACCTATGTCCCAAATGAGCCATCCCCAGGAGGAAGGATGAGGCGAGCGGAGACAGAGGGCGGCCGACTTAAGAAGTTACAACAGTGCAGAGGGTGCGGTCCCTATAATTGACCAGTTGGAATCCACCCAACAGGCCAGTAGAACCGATATCCCACACAATGTGGTCCTGAAACGACCCACCACGCCGTCCTACCGGTTGAAGAAGTATTTACGAGCAGCATATCATCCTGCCATGCAGCACCGAGACTCCCACCCAGACTCCCGTCGACACTTCTGCCCTGAAATATGATGTGAAATTATAATTTAGGGACAGGCAATTTTGGAAATGTAAGTAACCTATCCAGCATTCACCTGACGAACCAGGAAAACCCTCCAAAGAACGGTGTATAAAGCAGGTCTGCCACGGGAATCCAACCCGGACCTCCTGAATATGGGCCACAGACAAAACCGCTGAGACATCCTGCTCGGTTCGGCATTGGGATCTTATTATATAACTATGTTTTGCAAAACAAAGTGTTAAATTGTGTACGCGAATTAATAACACGAACTTGAAACCCACCGTTAAAATTGTAAATTTGACTGTCAGTGGCAAAGTGGGGCGACCTCCAGTAGTCGATAAGTTTAATAAAGTGGAACTGTTTTCTCGTTTCCCTTCCTTGCTGTTGCCCAATATTACTTCCATCGTATTTTCACTGCGCCTTCCTGTTCTACTTCCTTTCCAATTCACCTGAGATGAATTGCAAATTAGCATTCAAGTGGAATTTTTCGCAGTACTAAATCCCTGTCTGCTACAAAGCCCCCATGTGCTGTGAGCCAAAGTGATGCAGTATAAATCAGCTGGAATCTATTTATCGGACCGATTGCTTTCGTTGATGTGAGCAATTGTTTCAAAACAGGTACATTTGTTGGAGAGATTTCAAACCCCATTTCTCATGCCTGTTTTAGAAATACTTAGAAGGGAAGAGTTTCGACTCAAAATAAATGTTTAATCAAACATTTACAAACGAGCTTACCCCTTAGTGTTCACAGAGGAGGTCTATTCATGCGCACATGTATACAAATAGTTCTGTAGGTATTTACCCTTTTGAGAAATGTCGAGACTGCCTGCAGTTGACACACAGAATACAAGAGGTTACAGATCAACCTTCAAAAACCACTTTCTATACGGGAAATATAAATTGTCACCTTGTTTGTTTTGTACTTGTTTATATTGAATGTCTCAAATGAGTCTCCGCAATCTACTCGGAAGCATATGGGTGTAGTTAAGTTGGTACCGAGGAACATTGACCTTCGAACAGGTAAAGACCGACCTTCCTTCTTTCTACCGCTTGAATGCCATAGAGAAGAGTGCTTTTGTCAAGTGAAGTTAATATTGTGTTGTGTTTGTGAAGTGAAGTCAATGTGTTGACCACTGCCAACCTGACGTGAGCGAGCGCGTTAGCGCATTCCCATCAGTGCGAACAAGGATTTCAGACACCAGATATAATCATAATATAACTGTATATCCAAACCTTATTAATGACAAAAATAACGCAGCGTGGCGGATTCACAGAAACAGAGAAAAGCATTAATAAGTAATTTAGTTTTCAGTTTACTCGTTTAAATACACGTGATATTTCATCTTCTTTAGCAAGGTTTTGAACATAAATTCCCAGATAGTTCACAAAAATAGTCAATGTGGTTCATTCAATTTTTTGTTTTAGTTATTCTTCAAAGCAGCCTTTTCATTCTTTTCTTAAACTCGTTCTTTTCTATTTTTATTTTTACATGTATTTATTGTAGTTTAACTGTCTTTAACCTGCTATATCATGCTGGATGATGAAAGAAATGGGTGAAGCTTATAGAGCTTCAAGTTACCCGACATTTGTTACCCTGGAATAAGAGAAAACTGCAGAAAACCCTTTCCCGCATAACGTAACTCAACGAGAGCGGACCTTTACATACATAGGCGGGCTAGCTTATTCTATCAGTTTCGTGTTAATACAGATAAAGCTTGCTACCATTTACATATTTCGTTGCAAGACCTACAAGAAAAATACATTCAGCTAATGTGACAGTCAAATGTTTTAAAGGCAGTCCCAATGCACTTACGTTTTCTTTCTTTGTTTTGAAGGTCAATTTAGGTATCACCGAGATGTATTTCTACTAAATACATTCAAAATCATTATTCTTTCACTTATACTACCAGCTGCTAACCACCAGACCACAGAGGCAGTCAATAATGTCTTTGAAAATGTGCCCTTTTTGCATGAATATTGAAAACGAAAGAAAAAAGTAAAGAAATAGAAGAAAATAGTGATTTGCACTTGAAAATTCCACTGATACCATATAATATCTCTTAAACAACGTATCATACAAAAATGTTAATATATTTTAGTATGTGCTTTAACGTGACATAAATTTTGTGTGATAACATTTTTTCTATGGGCGCCGGAGTAGCGCGTTATTTTGTTCGCGGCTCCCGTGTTAAGGGTCCTGGTTCTGGGGTTGGCGATTTTAAGTCGCCGCTATCCACGCCTTCACCTCTGTCTAGCACATTTGAAGTGTCCCCTGTACCCAACGTGGTTCGGAGTCCACGGTATAAGCTGTAGGTCCTCTCGCTCCATCGTCATTTTCACTATCACCCTATCATTGGAGGTAATGGACCCGCCCTCTGGGTGCCTCCACCTGAGATATGGGTCCGGTCATCACATGGTGGGGCTAGGTTACCCTGAAGGCCAAGTTTGCCATGTGGGGCGTGTTGGTAACCAACCAACCAATATTTTTTCTGCATCTTATGCTTTTATAATTATACAGAAGCAATTCAGAATAAATATAACTTAACAGCAAATCTCAGAATATTATATTTGTAGATCTTATTTATCATGAAAATATTGATTTAACCCACAAGAATCAAAATTGAAAGCCTTTTATATGAAATAAGTTTCAAAAACGTTCCTGTAGTTTAGAGTAGTTTAAGGTAACTGAATTTTCATGTTGCATCCTTTGAAGGTTCTAAATTAAAATACGATATTTCTTTAACCAACTTTGGTTAGGTGTCCGGTGATTAACAGAAAATTCGTTGGGAATGAATTTGAAATCTAAGCGATTTCACTTAATCATGAGTACTGAAGTTCTTTATTCGTGATTAGCGTGTTTTGTGTAGTAAGTTTTACCAAAATATTTAAAACTATTTTGTACACAACAAATTTATGAAGATTCTTGAAAGAATTTGACTTCATACTTCTATGTTTCTACTTATAGCAGCACTTCTTTATTTGATAATTACCAAATTTCATGTTATGGAATGGTTATTCATTCAAATTCTATTAAGTTCTATATTTTTTCCGTTTCAAATTTTGCTGTGCTCTTATATTTTCCCAGTTATATACATTATATAACAGACAATAAGAAAATAAACCACTCCGTGGTCTTACCAAGACGGCTCTGGTTCGATGTCAGGAGACCGCATCTGAGATTTGCTGGTGGACAACACGGAGCAGGGGCAGGTTTCCCCGGGATTTTCGGTTCCTCCCGCCATCATTCCACCAACTGCTCCATTGTCTTTCCTTTCATTCTCTTCGCCCTCATTCTTTCATCTACTTCTTCCACTCATTGGACTTCCAGGCATCGGACTGATCACCCCTCCTAGGTTCCTTAACTGATCCGGAGCTTCTACTCCTTAAACCCGATGGCTAAAGGCATAAGGAATAGGGAAAGAGAAAGAATATTATTGTATATAAAGCGTAATATGGGTTGCAGGAAACTTATGCTTCATCTTGCATCCTTCAACGCTGCTGTACGTCGGTACTTTTACAGATTTACTTTAAAAGTGTCTATTTTATTATAATTTTCATCAGCAAAATACATTGACGTGATTAGGCATTCATCTAAATTTTCATTTTAGGGAAGGAAGGGATTCAGAAGACATTAAAATATGTGTTTATGGTAATATCACAAATTCTTGGTAAAATACGTTACCTAGCAGGGGTAGAAAGTACTCGCAGAATATGACCGTTTCACGTCAGATATTCTTTTATATATTAAAAAAAAAAGAAATTAAACTTATTCATCAGGGTTTATGTATATTCTCGTAAGTTTCTCTTTTATTCATATTCCTTTTTTTAATCAGCCTTCCGGGTACATTCTTTTTCGGTTGTTTTTAAAGTATTAATCTAATAATAAACCGTCAGAGATTTTGGTTGCGCTGTCCGTGTTTTTATTATTAGATGCATACCATAAAGGCGTGATTTCCCAGAGAGACAAGCCTATCTTGAGGCTATGTCCGGAAAAATTAACTCGTCTCTTGCGTATCCTTAGCTGCGAATTGTAATCTTACTTGTTAAAGCCGTGTTGGCATAGCTGCAGGACTAAAAAAAGAGGGAGCGTTATGGTCTGTGTCCTCCCACCACCAAATTTATTTGCACACCCCGGCGGAGAATTATGAGAGTCGGTAGCTTCTTTCCGTGTAAGGACAAGCGGACGGAATTTCATTACGTGAACGTTACATGTTTATGTAAGGGTGGCATGGTGGATGAGGACATCATCTGCATTGCTCATAACAGCGGCTATAAAAAATAATAATAGCAGAATTAAAGTTATGTGTTGGGAGGTGGCACGGCCATACTGTTAGTGTGTCGCTATGTTTAACATGCGTAAAATGTTAAAGGCCTACATCGTGAGTGCGTAAACTAAAAATAAGGTACTTCCATCATAGTTTGAACGTAACTTTTAAGAGGACGTAAATGAAAATTCCAGTTGTATTCATCATAGGTTCATTACACAGATTGTAAATTAAATATTAGCCGAAATTTATTAGCATTGCTTGGGAAGAGCCTCCAATAAAGTTTTCTTAAGTTATTAATTCCATAGAAATAGTGGCACATGAGGTGCGTTCAAGTTATAACAGCTCCTATTTTATCAGGACTGGGACCAAATAAGAACTTATGTTTTTTTTAAATACACCTGGACTCTTTGTAAATGTGTGGAAGAGATGGCAGCACTGTACAGTGCATAAAACTCTAGTGACAGCGACAAGAGTAAGGACTGTTTTCGATACCTAAAATGGCGATGTTTTAATTGCAAGAACAGCGTGTAATCATTCGTTTTCTCCATTTTCGTGGTGAGACACCTTTTTAAATTCATGGTCAGTTGAATGAGGCATGTGGTGATGGTACCATGGATGTATCTAATGCACGTTCCTGGGTGCGACAGTTCAATGAAGGCAGAACATCGTGTGACAACAAACCAAGACAGTTGCAGACATCGCCTCCAAAATTGGCATTTCCGTGGGGTCTGTGCACACAATCCTGCATGAAGATCTGAAAATGTTCATTCGGCGTTCCTCCAAAACAACGTACTCCACTCGCTGGATCATGTCGTCAGACCGGCTGGTGTGCGGTCGTGACTATCTTAGTTTGTAGTCACACGATGTTCTGCCTTCATTGAACTGTCGCACCCAGGAACGCCCATTAAACATATCCATGGTACCATCACCACATACCTCACTCAACTGGCGATTAATTTCAATAGATGTCACACCACGAAAATGGAGATAACGAATGATTACACGCTGTTCTTGCAATGAAAACGTCGCCATTTTTAGTATCAGAAACAGTCGTAACTCTCGTCGTTGCCGCTAGAGTTCTGTGCACTGAACAGTGGTGCCATCTCTGTCACGCATTCACAAAGAGTCCACGAGTATTTAAAAAAAAGAAAAAAAGGGTTCCTATCTGGTCCTGAAGAACATAGGTGTTATAACTTGAACGCACCTCGAAATAGCGTGCGTTAGTAAATACCAAACTAGACGAAATGTATTAGACAAATTTGTGCTTTACATAATCAAATCCAAATTTTCTATGCAGTATGTTCGGTGTATTCCTTAAGACTATATCAAAGTTTCCAAAAATAACTCTAAACCAGGTGAACCTTGCAAATACTTCCAATATAAATTTGTTCTATCCCAAAATTATTATGGTATTTTATTAACTCCATTATTGAGAAAATCATAAATAATGAAAAATACATGGGATGGGAGACAATCAGGGCTATTCTGTAACGTATGGATAAAGCTGAACCACTTGTTAAAGCCGCTAACCACTGGCTACGCGCCATTTGGTATTCTGTAGCATCGTAACCATAACATCTGGCTGAGAGGAAGAGACTTATGGTAAAGGTATAATACCTTTGTGATGCATCCTTGGATGCTGAGCTTAAATCCTATATTGATATTTATCCTTCTTTGCTTGTTATTTAAGAATACACATGGATTTCTTTAAAATGTTCTTTGGAGGCGGGGAGTTCCTGGTACAGTAACCAAGAGCTTCTAGTTGACGGAAATTAGGTACGAGAATGTAAAATGTGCATTGAGAAAATAAATCGATTCTATTCCACAAAAGGACAGCAACAATGGATTAAAGCAGAGCATCACTCCTAACGGGATATTCGCCAAACATCACATTGTTTTCACGTTGAAACGGTCGGTTGCTAACAAACCGGTTTCATTTCAGTAAATTAGAGAAGTTTGGACGTGCTATGGGAGGGAATGGATTTCACGCTAATCGACCAGGAAAGTCGTTTCGATATCGATACCCAGCATTTCACCTGAATGACGCAGCGCGGGAGTTTGCAATTGTCCGCGGCCGCCTCATCAACGTTCTCTCCCAGCTACTCGGCCAGCAAACTGCGGCATCCGAAATCAAATTAGTGCTCGTGTTACACGCAGCCCAGCTATAATAGATATCCGGCGTCAGCAGTGAAAAAAAAAAAAAAAAAAAAAAAAAAAAAAAAAAAACAGAACGGGGAGGGAAATAAGTAGGCAACTCGTTGATATAGTCAGGACGGTTGTTTAAAATAAAAGTTATTAGCGTTTTATGTATTTATTTAAATGTGTCTCTATGTCGAGACAATGAGACAAGCGGAACAGAAAACCGAAGTTTTTTTAGTGGTGTATGTATTAATATTAAAGAGAGAACTGCTATCGTTTTATAATTAAAAAAAAAACATGTTCCTCCCGATACACAAAACCAACTTCAAATATTACATTCTAGACATAAAAAGAGTAATATTGATTTACAAAGAATAAATATTAGCCTAAAATACGTTGGAGTAATTTTATGTTGCAATTGGATCATGGTGTGATTGTGTATTTCCATATATTTCGTTTTATGGAATGTGGACGGGATTCTACAGAATTGTCATAAGGAAACGTCAAAAACCTTAATGGTTATACATGGGTGAGGTTGAAATTAATGGCATTGAAAGTATACGGTATTTGATTTTGATATATTGGCAGTTCAATACTTCAGTACTTACATACCGATTAACTGAACAGCCAACACTCCAGGGTTTGCATTTTCATCAATGTGAATTGTGGTGCGATGTCGTTTCCGAGGTTAAATACTTCGTGAGTTTTAGACGAGGAGCGAACATGTTCAAGATTAATGGTTGCTCTCTGGATCGCTGCTCCTGTAAAGCACTTCTAACCTCATAGCATGTCTGATATATCCATAAATGAGGATCGTATCAACCTCCTCTTCATCAGAGTATACCTTCGTATAGTGTTGCACTTGGTCAACATGTACATTGGAAAGCAAGTCAGTAATCCATGGCGTAATAGTCCGGGTCGGATCTAAGACTGCCAGCCCGACTGCCTGCCTCACGCGCACATACTCAAGGCAGAAGTGGGCGATCATCCAACCGATGCGGGGAGGAGATGTAGCCACCCCCTATCGCACTTCCACAATGCTGAGTGGGCACCTGTCGTATACCTTGGGACTTCAAATCCTCAACCCACCTAGGGTGGGATCGAGCCCAGGCGCGTTCCGTTGCAGAGAACCAAAGCACAACGCACTACACTACACTATTATTATTATTATTATTATTATTATTATTATTATTATTATTATTATTATTATTATTATTATTATTATTATTATTATTATTATTATTATTATTATTATTATTATTATTATTATTATTATTATTATTATTATTATTATTATTATTATTATTATTATTATTATTATTATTATTATTATTATTATTATTATTATTATTATTATTATTATTATTATTATTATTATTATTATTATTATTATTATTATTATTATTATTATTATTATTATTATTATTATTATTATTATTATTATTATTATTATTATTACTATTATTACTATTATTATTATTATTATTATTATTATTATTATTATTATTATTATTATTATTATTATTATTATTATTATTATTATTATTATTATTATTATTATCGCAATATAAAATTGGAATGTACATAACACAAAGAGCATTGCTAATTAATAATCATAGCACATTTAATAAAGGGTTTTATAAATATGCTCTTACGAAATACATATGCAAGTTGTTTCTTAATTTGAATGTCTGCTTAATTGCTATTATTTAGTTAATATTATCTTTCAGATACACATATCCTTTACGTTTCTTGCGCTGAAATTGAATACGTTATTTCATCTTTAGCAAGTGTTAAAGTTGAAGTGTGGAAGGAAACAGTAATATCGCTTAGAGGATTTCAGAAGTTGCTATATTTCTTCGAGATAACAAGCCAAAATATAACAAAATACTCTTTTTTTAAATATATGTAGGCACTGCGTTTTGCTATATGTCTCATAATGTATTTCTTACATCTCTAGTGTATAGACATTATGACAGCATAACGTATTCTGCATTTTGGTCCGCTTGCCTGGCTATTATTCCTGGATTCTCGGCTTCGATTCCCGTATTGCAGCATCGGGGAACTTAGTTGCAAGGCTTTCCACGATGCCCCTGGGGTGATTAGGTTTCCATTAGGTTATAGGCCTCCGCTAATGCATCTCATATGTCCATTTTCACATTCATCTTCTGCAGGTTAACGCATTTTGCTCAGCTTTAAACCCTAGTTTTAATAATATTGCTATGTGGACAGAACTGTGGAATTCTTTGGAAAATTGTTAAATTGAATTTAGACTAGATTTGATTTTTCTTGGCAGAGAAGGCCTCTTGTTTGTGTTCCTTTTTTTGAAGTTGACAGTGGTACAACGTCAGCAATATAGCGCACATTTTATTTCTTCATCTGTGGTTCAAATCATAAATGTATAATTTAATAACAATATTTGGCTATTTACAAAGGACTTATATTTCCCTGAATATAAAATTTCGCATTTATAGTTTTCTAACGACAAAAGTTATAAATTTTGCCAAACTTCGTGGCTTTCACCATGATGCTGTATCACATTGCTAATACTACGCTGTTAGTTACGCCCCTTAAAGCTTTTCAATACGCAAGAGTTTCATTTGTTTCAGCTGCTACGGGCATACACAGAATCCACGCACGCGTCTTTGAATTCTCTGACTCAATGCAGCAGTTTCCCTATATTACAGTTTCAATGTTCATTCCTGACTTCCTTTGTTCCAAGCGAAATTACACGTCGAGTAGAACGAGACATGATTGTTTTCCACCCGTTCTTTTGCAGAGACATTAGCTTGCATTCATACTCAGCACTTTCCCATGTTTTCCAATCGCTCTCTCATCTTTAAACAAAAAGCGGGTTTTGGAATCAGCAGTATTGTAGTAGAAAACAATATTATTATTATCTTTCCGGTGTATTTTTTTTAGATCTGGAGAATATTGGTGTTTTTACTGTGTATTACTACTGACAACATTTCGAGATTACAGTCCATGAAAACCCCAAGACATGTCGGTAAAATTTGTGGATAACAATTCTACTAAAATCTGTATCCGGCCAGCTAAGTGGCTCCTAATCGGGAGGTTACGCTTTGGATTTCCATGGACCGGTCCCACTGATACTAAATTTTGCGTGGAGTGTATTCCGTCAATTTTCCCATCTCCCATTTTCTTTCGTTTCCTTTAATACTAATTTTATCTTTAAATTTTACGGAAGCACAATTCTTTTAACTAAAATTCTTTTAATTAAAAATATATAAAACCATTTTATAACTGTGTTTTGGCAGTTATACCACGATATTCAGATTACCCTGATGCCTATAAATCATAAAATATTTAATAGTTTATTTTCATTTATAATTTTAATATTACTTTTAATATTTTAATTTACTTTTCATATATTAAGTATAGCTTAATTTTACTTTATCTCTGATTTATATTCTCTTAGATTTAGAGTTAAAAAATCATTCTAGGGAGATGGATAGTGTTGATGCTTGCTATGCTTTGGATATCACGATGTAATTTTTGGAGACGTTAGGGACCCCATATGATCCCTGTCACCCCAGATCTGGTCGCTCTTTGTATGCTTCGCTTCACCCCTTCCTTCAGAAGGTTTTCAGAGTCACAATCGATGCATCGAAATCCATCTTCTCATAACCAGAATAAAAGCTTCGGTCACTTGGATGCACTACTTCCAAAATCTCTTTTCGCCGCCTCTGTAGCTTGGTGTTAGCGTGTCTGCCTCGTGTTAAACAGGTCCTGAGTTAGGGTGAGTTATCTGGATAAGATTTCGTTTTTGTTTTCAGAGTTTTCCCTTATTCTGAAATATGAATGTCAGTAACTCTAAGCTCTGTGGTCCCTGGAATCATTTGCAGGACCTTAACTTTAAAAATAAATCAAGTTCAGACTCTTATAATGCACGTGTGTTCTTTTATCTTCCTACACTTATTTTACATTGTGGTTAATTACAACAAACGTCTGTTCTAATGGACAATTTTTTGTTGAAGTTTGTTGATTCTGAAGTATTTGAGATAAAATTGAAGGTGTATCTGAATATTTGAATCGGACAGAAAGCTTTGATGCGTGTACAACTATGTCACCATGGCAGGTCAGCGTTAAGAACAATCTTAGAGTACCAACTGTGGCAATGAATTATTCAGTTTGATTTACCTTTTCTTCAAGTTACTGTTTACTCCGGCGTCTAACGTAAAAGTACAGTCATCGCACCTAATTAATTTAATTCTAATAGCGATTCACTGTAGCGGTCGGAATTAAAAGACTTGCTAAATTGTAAGAAAAGGATTGTGCGCATGAAAAACTCCCCAGGGCAACACGAGCTAAGAGCAACATTACGGGAAGTACTTCCAACCCGAAAATTTGTAATTCGGCTTCAGTTTTATAGTACTTGACGTATATGAATTTAGTGAATTTTGTAAACTGAAGTTAACGATTTGCAACACTTATGATTTTTTCTCCCATGTGAGTTCTTCATTGTCACGTACAGTTCTGAAACTGAGATTATAGGAAACTTGATTGTCCAAATGAAGATTTTTAAATATATGTAGGTAATTATTCCAAATGATATCCTCAGTGCTACAATGAATTACCTATATTGTTCTGTTCTCTTCCGAAATGCAAGAATACCTCCCATTAGTAGTTGAAAAGCAACCCTAAACTCTTGGAAGGAGATAACATGGCCTGTCTAATAAATTGTTGTATAATATAAAAAGCTACATTTCTCCTAATAATAAATATATTAAAAGATGTATAAAAACTAAGACTGAGCAAGGTTAAACCTGTTTTCACATTTTTGTAACATTCTGTACTTACACTGCGACGCCTGATACATATTCAAAATTTCGAGACCAAATATCGGAACGGTGAGATTTATTTATGCAGTCATGGGGACGCTGGCAAATGACAACATTCGCATTTGTGTGAAAAGAATTTGCATCAGACAACAAAATGGTTTTTCTCGTCTCTTCCTTGTTGTAAATGCACGGCAGAATCAATGAAAAGTATACGGAGTAGCAGAAAGTAAAGGTTTGTAGGGTCTTTTTAGTTTTAACCATTTCTGTGTCGTCTGCAAGGAGACAAAGAGCCAAAGACAAAAGATGAGAATGAATAAAGAAGAGCAAAGGTAGTGCAAGTGGTGAAGTGGGGGGGGGGGTGAGGAAGAGAGAATTGTAGTCTACTCCAGATGTAGGTCTCCAGCCAAGACGTTTTCCTTCAGCAGCCTTGGGAGAAGTTTCCTTTACTTCCTGTCCCTCAAGAAATAATTAAACGCCAATGGAACACCTTTGGTACATTAAGGACATCCAGGGCTTAATGCAAAATTTAGAAAGGAGTAAAATGAAAGGAATACAAGAGAAAGTTCGAATCGAGGACAGTGAAGGCTTCTCTTGAAATCATTTCGTGAAGCTTCTTCTATATGGAAATCGGTTACGTAATTTGAAGAGAGATGCTTACATTTTAGTTTGATTCGTCTCAAACATAAAAATAATTAACAGTGCATTTTAAATTACATTCAGAATACTTATTAATTTATTTGAATTCACTCTTGAGATACAGAAGCTTTCTGGTTTCTTATTTCACTGTGATAAAGCACTAAATAGGACAAACGTGCAACTTTGGGAGAGTATAATGCACAATTGGAGGATTGCATTACACTATTTACATCTCAGAGAAAATGTTAGAAGTGTCCTCCACCAGCATCTATACATGTTTGTACTCGTCTCTCCATATTCTCTGAAGTTTTACGAAGAGAATCCTCGCCAATATTACTTATTTTCGTTCAAATGGATTCCTTGAGAACATCAATTGTCCGTTACCTATTCTTTTACACACTATTTTTAAATACTCCCACAAGAAATAATCCGGTGTGATTAGGTCAGGGGATCTGGGGGACCACAGACCTTTAGAGGGTATTCGGTTATCAACGAAACTGGTTACAAGCTCCCTGGTGTCAGATGTATGGCACGTTGCTCCATCTTGCTGGAAATAACCTTCTCTCAATTCGATATCATCTCTGTAAAACTTCAGAGAATATGGTGAGATGAGTGCAAACATGTACCTATAGATGCTCGTAAAGGACACTTCCAACATTTTCTCTGAGATGTGAATAGTGTAATGTAATCTCCCAATTGTGCATTATATTCTCCCAAAGTTGCACACTTATTATTTTAATTTTTCAAATGTTATGATCTATTGAAATGGTCCAGGTTTATATGGACCACACTATACATTGTGAAAAAAGATTAATATACCTATTCATTTGAAAAAAATTAAAATATTTAATTTGGGGCATCTAATGTCTGAATACTATGATTAACTTAATAATTTGCTACTTGTCATGTACCTAAACTGTGGTATTAAATTCATTGAATTCATACCTTTCCTTCCTGGTGTTGCAACTTTCACAAACAGTAATTAAACATAATTTCGCACAAATTGCATCTTCTAAGAGTTTATATTTTTACTATAGCAAGCTTTTAGGATTCTATTGTTATACAAAATGATAAAAATGCAACCAAATAAAAAAATCATAGTATATTCATTGAAAAGGTGATATGTTATACTCATAGAACATTTCTAAAAGTATTGTAGTTTAGTATAAAAGATTACAACCGTTTTTTTAAAAATGTAGAAAATCACAAAACATATCCCCATATAAAGAGTGGTTTGGGACTAAAGGATTCCGAGTCGTATAGTTGGGAGCTGCCAAACTTTAATAAAATTAACAACTAAAATTTTTATTTACCGCATTTTTCATCTCTGAGTTACTCCTTTACTGTTCACAAAAACGGAGGAACCTTTTGCCGTAAATACTGTATTTTATTTAGGCAACTTTAAAAGGAGTAATTTGTTATTAAATTTCGACATCAAACGTGTGGGTGGAATGCAATATTTCCTCTCAGTGCTGTAAGTATGTAGCAGAGAAAGTAAGTACTGATTAATATTTCTTGTCCTATACTAAACGACAACTAAAATAGGTTAATTTTAGATAAGGTTTTAAAAACAGGTTTGCCTGAAGTAGCAAGAAAACTTCAGTTAAGTATACGCGTGTGAAATTACAGTGGAATTCGCCCGCCGCGTAAGTACAAGACGCGGCGAACGCAAATACTTAGGGGCTGGCTTCCCCTTAGGGGAGGTATATTAGACTTTAAGGTAGGGCTGAAAACATAGCATTAGTAATTCACGAAACCAGGTCGCAACAAACAAGATTAGTCAGGCTGTGTTGTGCGGAAACTCTTCCTCACTCCGGATGAATAAAAGTGAACTTCTTTCATCCGAGTTCCTCTGTGTACAATTTATTTCTTAGCTCATATTCTCGAATTTATAGGTGCTTACAGCAAGATACGGTAAAGAAGTTACACAAGAAACTGAACTTCCCTCCTACATGCGCCAAGGAAAGAATTGCAACTTACTGCAAATATATTTTTTGCGCCTTTTGTTAAATGTATATAATTGACTTCCAGTATTCTGTAATACATAAGTAGCAAATTGGTTTAAGTGTTTCTATCAAATTGATAACTACCAGTTTACTCTTAACCATTGAGCTGCGATCACAACATCCAGCATGACATTAAATTCTCCAACTGACTCATATTTTTTCCGGATTCCTTTTTTTTTATTCGTTTCTTTCTTTCTTTCTTTCTTTCTTCAAATCCTGGCTCTGGCATTGAATTTATTTCTGGCTCTACTTTCTAAACCTTGGCCCGCACACGACTAGTGTGAAAGAAAAATTAATTTACAGTATACAAAATTGGAAATTAATTGTTCTTTCACAGTAGCCGTTTGTAGGATTCAATATGAAGGGGTAAATCCAGACTGAAAAATCTAATACCATAGCTGGGATTTGAACCACGGATCTTCTGGTCTCCATCCAGCCGCTCTAACCCTTGAGCTACTATGGCCAACGTGCCAAAATGGCATTAAATTCCCCAAATGACTCGTGTTTTTTCCGGTAAACCACTAGGAGTTCTCATAAACACATAAGACAACTACCTTAAGAAGGTCCTACACACGGCTAGTTTGGAAGAACAATTAATTTTCTAATAGTGGTCCGAACTATAAAGCCCGGGCCCTAAAGTACTTACAGCATAGTAAGTCGCCATTAAGGTAGTTGTCTCATGTGTTCATGAGAACTCCTAGTGGTTTACCGGAAAAAACACGAGTCAGTTGGAGAATTTAAAGTCATTTGGCACGTTGGCCATAGTAGCTCAATGGTTTAGAGCGGCTGGACGGAGACCAGAAGATCCGTGGTTAAAATCCCGGCTATAGCATTGAATTTTTCAGTCTGGCTCTACCCTTTCACACTATACAAAATTGTTTAGATAAATGTTTGACAATCATCGCAATCAACTTAACACTAAAGGAATAATAATAATAATAATAATAATAATAATAATAATAATAATAATAATAATAATAATAATAATAATAATAATAATAATAATAATAATAATAATAATAATAATAATAATAATAATAATAATAATAATAATAATAATAATAATAATAATAATAATAATAATAATAATAATAATAATAATAATAATAATAATAATAATAATAATAATAATAATAATAATAATAATAATAATCATCATCATCATCATCATCATCATCATCATCATAATAATAAATACATAGGAATTCTTAAGGAGTTGAATTCAAGTTATGTACACTCAAACCAAAAGAATGCAAAACAAGAAGTTAGAAGGGATAGATAGGCAAAAGCTGGTCTCAATACTGTTGCATATGCCAAAAGACTACGCTAGGAATAGAGGATGGTTGTACACCTGACATTCTATTTTTATTAAACTATCAATGATTCGCTCTTGTTGGACGATTTTTCATAATTTATTAAGTAGTTATACTTTAACTTGATCAAAATATTTTGTTTGCTTTACGTTATTAGCACCAAAGTTCTAATGGTCAGTTCGTTCTTCTAAGAAAAGTTATATTTGATCCACTTTCAACCTAACATTTATAATATCGCATAATTTAATATCTAGTGCTTCAAATAATAATTTTCTTTGGCTATTTTATGCATGAAAATAGCATGTAGATAGCTTGTGAATTCTTTTCGAATTACAGCGGGATGGAGAATGAAATGGATTTTACAAGGGTAATATTGTCGACTTTATTTTATTTTTGTTAGAAAATGAAATTTCTGACACTACATATTCTTATGTTTACCATTACAATGAGAGTAGTATGTAGTAGTGGCTAAATAGTTCCAATAGAATAGTTACCGTACTCTAAATCCCATTAGCTTTGCTCGCTATCTGTGGCGTGAAAGCTTCCGAGGCGGTAGACACTGGGTTGCATCTACTTCCCTTTCTCTAAACCTCGTTATTGTAAAACAAAAATAAAACGTAATTATGAATAGAAATCCACGTTCTGTTTGTAAAGCTTTTTTAAATTACTAAATAATAAGCAGAATATTTCGATTTTGTTAATTTTTCGCCCATTTGATACTCCCTTCACTTTTGGGGGGCAAATAATTAGGTTTCCTCAGGGCCAATTTATATACTAAGCTTTATAACAGTTGGTTTGATCTTCTATGAAAAGTTAATATGCTGTGCACACATCTATCTTGAATATATTTAGAAAAAGTAAACGTAAAAGTAAGTGTATAATATACCGTCAAGAATGACGGTGGGAGCTTCGTCTATGAGCATTTGTATCCATAGTGTTAAGGATGCAGGAAGCATTCTCATAACTTCAAAAGCTTTCCTTTGTAAACCTCAAACACCGAACAAATAACGGCTCACCTTTCTAAGATCCCCGTTCGATTCCATTTAGCAGCTGTGACGAAGCTTTCCCGCGATTTTTTTCCAGGACAAGTGCTGCGGTCACTTATATTTTTCATGTCCCTTATTTATTTTCATTTCGTATGCTGTTACAGATTAGCAGGTTTAGGCGTGGCGTTAGGTCAGGAGAATACTGTTTCCTTCCTGGGATGTAACCTTCTGCCCGAATTTGCTTGAGGGATTTTCGGAGTGACGGCCAATGATGTTCAGTTTTGGATTCCGCTGCGCCTGGTCGTTCCTCGTATTCTCTTTCCTGATGAGGTTCTTCCTCCTAGCCTTGGCCACAGTGGTGAAATCCACCTTTGTTTCTAATGCCTATCCCTGCGGTACTAACGCAGCGGTGCAGTTCCGAATTTAATCCAATCCATGCAAATTTGTCTAACCAGTCGAGAAAAACCGGCAAATTGGGTCGATGAAACATGCTCTTGGAAACATTGTTCAGAACGTCTATCGTGTGCAAATGCTAACCTCGCCAAATCTTCTACAAGATAATATAGAATTTCTGTCCTAGATGTTGCAACTATGGATTATTAATAAATAATTATTTATTTATATGAACATTATGAAGCACCATTTACTATTGGATCTATTTTTAAGTTGGGTAACAAGTTTGTTAACACGCCCATCCCGACAATCTGCGGCCTCTTCTAATTCCTATGATGTCGAGGACGAGTAAAATATCTCTGAAGACTTTGGCAAGGAGTGGAATAGCTGTGTACTTTGTTATGTTGTTTTGTTTGTTGAGATTAAAGATGACGTGTGTTCAATATAAGTTTGTGTGTGTGTGTTCGTGTGTGTGCGTGTATGTGCGCGTGCGCGTGTGCGTGTGCGTGTGCGCGTGCGCGTGCGTGCGTGCGTGTGTGCGTCTGTGCGTGTGTGTGTGTGTACTTTTGTATTTAGCTAATAAGCCGGCCCATTATCACTCGCAGGACTTCATCCTATCAATTCAAAGCAGTTAAAGCTCGAAAATATTTCTTCAAATGGCCAATCGTACTTGATTGTGGCACTTGAATCCCGGCGAAGTTTTTCTCGTTGATTTCCTCTGCTACAACAGAACAAATTTCTCCTTGAATATAAGATTTTACGCTGTTTTTTTCGTGCTGAAAGTTCTGTTCTGGCACTTCAGGTAATAGGTACCAAAAAGAGCACTAAAATCTTACATATCATTACTTTCGTGTTTCGCTGTCTTTAGGCGCGATTAAAATAGGCTATTAAGCGTCCTTCCCTTTACAGGTGGACGTATTCAATAATCTTTTCTATTTTTTAATTTACGACCTTTAACTTTTTAAGTCGTATCGGGCGATGAATGGAATGGGTGAAATGAAGCTTAAATGGGTCCAGGGTCCATGGAGCTTTGAGTTACCCAACATTCGTCTTTTTAGGCTAAGGTAAAACCCCGGAAAAACCTTATCCAGGTAACTCACCCTGATCGATTCGAACTCGGGACCTCTTGAACGTGAGGCAGATAGGCTACCATCTACTCTACCGAGGCGGGCAAATAATCTTTGGTTCTCTTGTTGCTGTGTAACTGTGATGTTCTTGGTATAAATGTGGAAAAATCAGAAATGACAAACCCTATTATCATTACGAAGTTACACATATCGATATAAAATTGAGTTCAATTTTTCTTAAAATAAATAAGAGAAAACTCAAGGAAACATGGACACCAAAATGAAATAAAGACTGGTTTCATTTATTTCCAGAAATAAGAAGAGCAAGATATGTTCGCTCCCTTGATCCAGATGTCCCTCTGCTTCTCTGGTCCATACAAGCGGGATTATTGTCATTTGGCACTATGCAATGTTTAATTATTTTAAATGTTGTTACTCATTTTGTTCTATTCCTTTGTATTATTAATACTGGTTTTTCTTAAAATGAATACGTTTATGTCTTGGATTTTTAATGAAAGGGCAATTCCTTTAGCAATCTCACCGACGGAAGTATATCCCAGAATTCTGAACATTTTTCCCTCAATATTTCAGAAAAATATGGACGATTGACTACAGATAGTTTAGCCTGGATTGAAGCTAAAGACAAAAAGTGCTAAATCTTATTTTTTCACACGTTTAGTATTGCTGCCTAACTTTGTGACGTATCCCAGGCATCTGAATCTCATTACAGAGTAGGATCGAATTTCGTTATCAACCTCATGGCACTTCACGTTCCAAGTGACTGACAGCTTTGATTGCACAAATGCAATGGCACATGACATCGAGCCAAGAGGCGCTGACATCGACGTTGACCTGGCATTTGTGCACAATGGCATCTGAGAGTCCAAAACGTGCATCTCGAGAACAAGAGTTCTGTTCTCGAAACACTGAAAGAAAACAAAGTTCATCAACGTTCTATAAATACAAAACAAAGATAAATGTTAAGCTTAAACGTGTTGTAAATATTATTATACCGGATAAGTTAGTGCAAAGAAATTATTTCCCAAACAACAATGAAGTGCCGAAGCAACTATTCGTTTTTTTTATAAAGTAACAAACATAATACGTTGTAAAGTCAGTTGCAATAAAAGTTTCCCATGAGGAACTTTCTCTGCTTAAATGTCCTCCGACATATTGAAGTGCTCGATCTGTGAGCATCACACGCACACTTTACATAGTGTCAGTAAAATCATAATCTATTACTAATATCATTAACACACATACTATCACAAGAAAGGTATCACAGAGTACCCATTATTAAGTAGCAGCATACACAGTTACAAATTAAATTACCTTTAGTGCAAATTGAGAAAAACGCGTTGTAACGCCCATATCATTACGTAACAATTACTTAATAGCCCCCACAGTCAATTAAATTGACGTAAATCGGAACAAATGCGAATAATTTTAATATTCCAGAAAATTTCCATTAAAGTTAACGAAGTTGAGAAAGAAATTTACTTCTGAACTTGTGTCTGATACTATATTGAAACTCTTAAAGAGACAAACACAAACATAGAAACTTTAAGAATGATTGAAAGCCTTGTTTATATAAACGGCTACCTAGATACTTTTAGAATGAACTCACCGAACTTATTCACACACATAGACACACACACACACACACACACACACACACACACACACACACACACACACACACACACTCACTCACTCACTCACTCACTCACTCACTCACTCACTCACTCACTCACACACACAATCTTATAGCCCGCCTCGGTAGCGTAGATAGTAGCGAGTCTGCCTCAGTTCAAGAGGTCCCGAGTTCGAATCTCGGTCAGGGTGAGTTACCTGAATAAGATTTTTCCGGGGTTTTCCCTTATCCTGAAAGACGAATGTTGAGTAACTGTAAGCTCTAAGGACTCTGGGTTCATTTGAGCATCATTTCACCCATTCCATTCATCGTCCGATATGACTTAATGTTGGAGGACGTAAATTAAAAAACCAGTCTTTTACCCAGACAGCTAACCCAGTAGGCAACCTCTGTGCGGGACAGAGGCCACATGGCAAAGCAAACAAAATAATACTAAGCAGTGCTCAAAACTCACTCATAGACTTCCCTTGATACTAACGAACAGACAAGTAATACAAAGCTAACACACGCCAATTTGAATCGTATTGTTGTAGTACAAAATAACCGCAAATTCATCCATTTACTGATGAGTGTCTCTGCCTCTCTCTGGAACTGTTCTGATGAGCTTTGATGGCCTTTTTCCGTCTCAGCTAGCATTCCGAATTCGACTAGGTCGAGCTGATTGCCTGAAGTCTTTTATGCAGAGTTTCTCTTCGCTCCTAGTTGCACATATGCTTGAACTCAACAGTTCATTTAGTATATTTTATTCATGATGTAATGTTTTGTGTTAAAGAATGATACACCTTCAAAAGATTTACAATAATATAGCTTTAATGTCAATAAAACCTAAAATTATAGCATTTAGTTTTAGTGTATTTTTACTGTCACAAGTAAGGTATCTGCAAGTTTTTGTTGCTTTTTTACCAACAAAGAGAGCTATAGTGAACACTCTCTCTAACTGAAGAGCATCTAGTGTATATTATTACCAAAAACTAACTGGAAGATTGAATCCAACGACTGCGCTCCTGTATGTAGGGAAAGGAATTAGCGCATCTGTCATTAAGGCTAAAAGACTCGAGTTTTTTTTTTCAGAGCTTTCTGTTATCCTTGATCTCATTTCTTGAATAATAATGTCGTAACCCTGGAAAAAACCTTACCCAGGTAACTCGCCCTGACCGAGATTCGAACTCGGGACCTCTTGAACGTGAGGCAAACTCGCTACCATCTACGCTACCGAGTCGGGCTCATTTATGACATTTGACATTATTGAAACGTTTAAGTTTCTTATTTATTTGTGCGTTTTTATAATTATAGGTAAAGGGCTTTTTTGTAATTTACGCCCTCCAACGTTAAGTCAAATTGGACGATGAATAAAATGGGTGAAAGGATGCTCAAATGAGTCCAGGGTCCATGGATCTTAGAGTTACCCAACATTCACTTTTCAGGATAATGGAAAACCCCGGAAAAACCTTAGCCAGGTAACTCACCCTAACAAGATTCGAACTGGGAACCTTTTGAACGTGAGGCAGACATGCTACCGTCTACACTAACGAGATAGGTGAAGTTAGATTACAAAAATTGAAGAATATTAAATAATCTACTGGTTAAGTTCCAAAAATCTATAACGTTGTTCAAAGCAAGAAAGATGTGCTACAAAAGTCACCAACAGAAATGTGACGTACAAGCGACTCGATGCTCCGGTGTATTGTATTAAACATATTAAAGGAATAATGCAATGCAAACAAAGCCCATCGTTTGCAATGTAAAGTAGGCTTACATGGTCACAATAAATGGAAGTGGTTCACCCACACTCCCGTCTTCCGACTGCGGTTGGACATCCTTGCTCTAACAGTTTAACTAATTGTAATTTCTGATAGGCTACGTTCCAGTTCTTTCCACTGAGCTCTGTCTTGTGCTCCTCTTGAGTGTTTGCCTATCACTTTTGTAAACATATCCGTTCATTGTTATTATTGCGGTTAATAATGGAGGTGGAGGTGCTAGAGATGGAAGGACTTGCATAATAATATAGACAGTTACCAATGTACCTGTCTCTTATGCATGAGGAACACTGCATTCCAAGAAGCAAAACCTTTGTAGCGCTGCAGTCATAATTATATTTTACTTATGAGTATCAACTGGCATATATGATACATGGGGTATAGATGATGCTACGGAGGATGGAAAGTCTTGGTTTTAATCTATATAGATTCATTACGACTACCACCTCCATGAAGAGATGAAGTGGAAGAATCACTGGAGCCTACAGACTTCAGGAGGCAGGCCACAAAAACGTTCTAACAGTTTCACTCATCCTGCTGGACTTGCCCAGAAGGTCGATGTACAATCTGTCGACCAAACAGCCATCTAGTGTCCATGGGAGGTATTCTTTCCTTTAAGCAAAAATCCGTGCCATCTTCCGACACTCCTATACGCCATCAAACCTAGAAATACATCTGAAATCATTCAGAATGAAGACTTCAAAGGCCATTTCCAGAAAATTCCAGAGGTATATTTCATTTCTTATGAAAATATCTTAAACATGATACTTTAAACAAAATCATTGGAACATCGACATGTACGATAAATTTACGATGAGTATTTAGAATAAAAGGGTTTTCTTCAAAATTTTCGTGTTACACGACTAGGCGTTGGAAAACTTTAATACCAAGTTCTGTATTTAACAAACCTTTGTTTTTGTAAGTAATGCTGTTCTCTCACTTTCGCACACAGAACTTTTTAAAAAGTGCTTTGGGTTCAAGAGCCTTAGAATATGCATTTCCAATTAAATGTCAACATTATATTTTAATGGAATTCAAATAACTTACTTTCTATACACTCTAAGAAAAGTAAAAACTATCCAATCGATCAGTTTTTCAAACATTACAAACTTGTACGTTGCAGAGAAAGAGCAATATAGCTGGAGATGCAAGTTGAGGAAGAAGGGTGAAGGTGGATGCATACTTTTAACACAGGAACGTAATGGAGCATAGTTTCTTGATAAATAATTATTTTTTCTGATGTTGGCTGCAGCAAACGTAAACTTCAGTATTTTTGTTTCAAATGTTCGTGTTTTAGCAGTGTTGAATGTCTATTACTCTTTACGATGGGAAGGAACTAACTTCGCACAATCTCCAGCAAAAAACTGCAACGATATTATTGATGTGGTCTGTATAGGGGCTACTGATGGCGATGATGGAAGAGAGTGGCTTGGGACTTTGGAGCATATGCTTCATCGGGAATCGAAACTATAGTGTGTTCGCTAAAAAGTAGTCTTCTGGAGCAAAAATGTGCACCAAAAGTAGGGAAGAATAATCATGACATCGAGAGGGGAAAACTCAAAACCCTCCCGTAGTTTTTTATTCATTGCTTCGTATCGAAGTTTTCCTCTGGAGTAGAAATTAAATTTCGTGCAGGTATATGCACGCGTGTAGGTGCCGCCAGGTGGCTCTCAGCCATAACATTGAATGGTAGGGGTGAATTTGATCTGCCACCCCTCTCGGGGTCTGTGTTTACACGAGGCCGTAATCCCCGTAATGGACAAGGGTGGGCCTCCGCACAACCTCCATTACATGGCTCTACACCAACCACATAGGGGTATACAAGCTTTGTTGTGTTTCCTGCAAATTGCTTTAAACGCGGATGTTTTACATAATAGGCAAAAATGTAAACGGTGATGAAAATTTCAGCTAGAGTTTAGTGGTGTAATTATAGGACCTATTTTAAAATTAGTTTATTTTGGATACAATATTTACGGAACACCAGGTTCTAATACACAACTCAGAAAATATTTACAAAATGGCGGACAGAAATTAAATAATATTATGTAAAATTAAGTAGTAAATATTTCTACTACTAAGAGAAAACATTTTCATCTCAAGGCTCTTACACTGCGGAAGACAGGTAGTGGCGGTGTGACGTCAGCTCCGTGAGCTCCAACCGCCAAATATGCTCCCGAACAAAATGCAAGTTAGCGTGTGACGTCACCGCACTGATTACTGCTGCCCAAATAAATTGATGTGTTGGGTTCCGACAGCGTAGGAAAGAGGGTAAATGTATCGGGTATTAATAATATGTACAACTTACATATTGGTTGTTATAATGCTGACCGCTTTAATTACACAATTGCTCACAGTTTATAAACAATTGCAGTTTGGCTCTCTGCTATGTGAAAATATATAAAACTTCAACTCGTAGTCTATCTGAAGGTCAGGAATGTTATAAAGTAAATAAAATAAAACACAAAGTAATTTTCTTTGCAAATTAGAGGATACCCATTCAGAACAAAATTACTGGATATTTTCCGACACTTTGTTTCGTTTTCCTTTAATTAGTTTATCAATGTCAGGATGTAATATCCGGGAAATTTGTAATCGAAGGCTGCATGTTAAATTGTGTTTGGACTTAGCTAATTTCATAACAACAACAAAACTGTTCGCACACGTATGTCGAGCCAAACATACACAATGTCCATGCGGCAAGTGAATACAACTCGGAAATCTGGTTTGGGGGACATTCTTGAAAAATAAGCCCAGCCTTTGTTGTGTGCATATTTGTTCTTCAAATAAATCGTCACATTGTAAATTTGACAGTTGAATTAGGTATGTGGCAGCTACATCGGCTCTTGCCTGACGTCACACGCATTGCAGGCCTCGCTCCCGGCTGAAATACGTCACAACTCTCGAAGCTGTCTTCTTTTGGTCTTACACATTTAGAGAAAACATAATTCAGAATATTGAGCACTTGTAAAGACGGAAGAAAATAAAAAGCCTTAGAAACGTTCCTAAGGAGTGTCGCATGCTGTACTTTCGTTAACTCCCCCTAAAAAGACGAGTTGAAGAAGAAATTTTGAAGATTATATAGCGTTATAGAACTAACTGGAAAGAGGGTCCACAGAAAGGATGGAGACATAGGAAATATGCAAAGCTTTGAGGCTTAAACCATGGTACCTGCTGCTACTGACGATGACGATTATGTAAAGATGGTATAATATTACGTATAAATTAATTTTGGCATATTGCAGATAAAACATATATAAAACCTACGAAAAAAATTCAGTGAAATTATTTGCTCAATTTACAACCTAATTTTCATTAATTGATGTCTTAATAGTCTATAATAAAATAAGTTGGTTACTGAAAGTTTGCTAGCAGTTATCACCTGGAACACAAAAATACCTTTTTAACATATGTGCATGTGTGTACTTAATAAGAATATGCGTGTACGTATCTAATCAACTTTTCATTCAAGAGCAGTTAAAACGATTACAATGAAATTTTGAACTCATTATCATTAGTTTCTCCAAAATGAACACACCCAGTGAAAATATCCAGATTTTTTTTACTGTTTCGTAAAAAATATTATAAGAAAATTTGTTTTGAAAGCTTTCCTGTGCACACATTTTTGGTGGAATGAATATTTAGGAATTTGAAGCAGCATATCTACATATATCTTGCAGCCTAAGTTACACGCACAATAATTTTGCATCCAATTAAACGTTTTAGTGGCCTCTGAAGTTTTATTTTTGGTGTAATTTTTAAATCTCTGTACTTACGTATTTACGTAATTAGAGGAAACACAGCATTTCATCTAAAAATTCAGTAGATACATAAAGGGAAATACAGGGAAACCTCGTGAATATAAATGGGCATGTTTTCATAGTAAATGAGTAGTATACTAGGAATAGCCTTAAATACTCTTCGTTCTGTGTCACTTTTGTTTAACTGGTAAAACATAAAGAGACAAAATCTTATTTCACAAAAAAATGTCCATCTCGTTGTAGCATAAATTTACGTTAGATACTTTCTACGTATTAACCATTTCCGAGATATTTCTTGTTATAGTTTAATTTTTTGTACTTATATTTTCATCAGTTTTTAAATTTATTCCTGGCCATGCAAATATAATGGAATTTCAAAGATATTACATTGCAATTAGTTGTTAAACATTTGACTATCACTTCAGCGCACTGTATTTCTCTATTCCCATTTTACCTGCAAGTAAATAGGTAACAAAACCAATTTTATAAATGTCTATCTCGATAACGGGAGAACAATAGAAATAGAACAATGGACGTTTGTCTTTGTAAGAATAGTTTGTACAAGAATGAGCAAGAAAAGGCATTTAATGCATCACATTACATTTTATTAAAACAGCAGAACAACCACTGTTGTTCTGTATGCAACACTGAAAGTTAGGGGAACAGAGATAGAACTGTATGAAAGAATGAATCAGGGATGTGTGGGAGAGCAAGTGAGGGATAAAGACAGCGATGGAAAAAAGAGACAAGTTAACGCAATAACGCAATCAGAGTTGCGAGTTTTGCTAGTAAAATAAAAGCAGCAGAAGTATTTTTACTCCTATTCATTTTTTCAGCTTTTGTTTTTATTCACTGCTGCTTTGGGAATTTTGTATTGCAGGATCCATCCAATTTCACCCCTTTGGTTTTATTATATTTTCCGCCGTGTTTAATAACTTCAGCTACTTACATACAGTAAGTGCAGAAAAATACTATACAAATTTTACTTTTAACTTTAAAGTCTGCAGTAGCATGTCTTAAGTTTTTGTTGTTTAAGGAACTTCATATTCTAGAGAAGTTAATAATGCCAATACATACAAAACACCACTATCACAGTCCATTACCAAACCATAGTCCATTACCAACTGTAGCAGCCTTTAGAATCATAGCAGCAATAAATCCCATCCAAAACTTCATGAAACATTCTTAAATGTAGTTTACTTCAAACACCATCCTTAGAGACATTTTTAGGAAATCTATTTTTGACATATTTCATGATGTAAAGGGTAGTTCGCGGATCGGGGAATTTTCTCGAAATTATTCTTTTGGTATCCTTGGAAGAGGCTTAATTCTTAAATACCAAGTTTTGCTTGTAACAGATTTACATTTTTAATTATGCTATCTACATGCGCGCGCACACAAAACACACAAACAGATACATGCATGCACCTTTCCTTTTTCCTTTTTTCCCCTAAAAATGTTTCAGGTGGCTTCGAAACGTATATTTTTCTGAGAATTCATAGAATTTGCAGAATTTTTAATGGAATACAATGTATCCCATTCACGTTGATTCATGCAATTAGAGAAAGTAAAAGCCTAATTCACCTAACCGAAATTCGAGCTCAGGCCTTCTTGAATGTGAGGCACCTCAAGCATTTATAAGAAAAGCTTGTCCTGGAGTGAGCAAAGAAGGTCATGTGAATTCAACATATATTCTTTTGTTATTTCTTGATTGCTAATTTTATTAGAATATTTATGCCCTAGTAAAATATTAATAAATTTGGAGCTTAAATCTGCTTATACAACTTTTGTTTCATTTTCCTTACCATATAGTAGACTATCTGCTAGTACCTATTGACCTATTGTAGCAGTTTTTAAAATTGTAGTACCAATATTAGGACTCATTAAGTTTTTATATGAATTTAATGATGTTCTTGGAATTATTATTTTATTTATAGTTCTAGCTATCCTATCTTTAAAGGAAGTATAGTTCTACAAGAGTTTCATTTTGTACCTGTACGTGTATTTTTTGGCTTTTTCCGTCCTTTTTGATACGTCATTATTAAACCAATCTCCTATTCTGCTGAAATAGTGTACGTAAGCTCTTTTACATTTAAAATTCGTTTCACCAATGCCAGATGCCTTCATCAGAGTGGCATAATTTTGAAGTTTGTGTATTTCTCAATTAAAATACATTTGTTCACTTTGAATTTTAATATTGAACTGTTATTATACGAAGCTACAGATGCTGCTTCAGGATTTATTTCACCGTGAGCGTTTTCATAAACGGTCCACAAAACACACAGTTAAGTTAAACCCTTTAATTGGATCAGTCATTATTTATTCCTACAAGTAATGAAGCACCTACATAAAAAGAATGAGGTCTCCGGACTCGGCAAGTTAATTGCTAGGCGTTACGTTTAATTTCCGCTTGGCTTAGTACTGCTCCTAAACCGGGGATGGAATGGGACACTTGGTTTCCTTTGTTACGAGCTCTTTGCCAGGACCGGACATCCATAAAACTTCCTGTTAGCTACAAATCTAAATCCGCATTTTCATGGCTTGCAAGGCAGTCATTGTTGTTGTGGTAGTTCATCATTGTCGAGGTACATCACAATAAAATAATGGGATACGTTGAAGATATCAATTTAAAAATACATACAGATTTATTTGTAATATTTTCTTTACTCTCTTCATATGAAATAAGAAATACTTGTAAGATAGATATGAAGATAGATAAATAATTCCAATTAGTACTTACGTATACAATAATTACGTATATATGAAAACGTTAATTGATAATGTGGAAAACAGAGAGTTGTATTTTATCAGGTGGCCATTAGCTTGTTTTGTGTTAAACAAAAGTAATCAGGCGTGTAGCGAAGTTTCTATCTGATATTCAGTTATGCTTACATAGTTTCCCAGATGCTCCTAAGCTAGTGTGTAAAATTCTAATTAAAGGGGAAGCTAAATTCTTAGAACTGGGTAGTGACGGTGTAAGTAGCAACTTTAAGATTTGGCAATGTAAAGCTAAGATGTAGGTGTGAAGTGACGTTCAGTCAGTAAAACAGCGTGTATTTCTAAACTCCGTCTCCTTCCCTTCGTGTTTTCTATTCTTACATAGATAATTGCTGATCGATTATTGGCAGTGTAGTGCTTAAAGAACGCGCTAGGGTTATATATATTTAGCAGACACCGCCAGGTGTCCTTCCGCTTAGCATTTCTGCAAGTCACGGCAACATATACTTCGTCGCTGTAAATGATTATTGCGGAAAGAGTTAGACCATAGACTCTGAAACATCAGAAGCTCATAGATATAATTCAATATTTACAATTTCAAATGATAATTTCTATGAACAGTTCAATCCTTTAATGTCAACAATAAATCATCAGAAACACTTTATCTAGACGATTACATGCATCAACCAACAACCAACTTGATCAGTTATATATATATATATATATATATATATATATATATATATATATATATATAGAGAGAGAGAGAGAGAGAGAGAGAGAGAGTCATTTTTATTCTCTGCGTGCTCCTCTGCAAACTAGCTGTACACATCCATTTACTTATATTTTAGTATATCTAGAATTTATACTTCGTTGTTTGTCTGAAGTTGTTGAAATGTATTTCTTTACAGAATTTTGAAATTTACTTTAATTAACTTGACTGGTGTTTATTTTCACACATGACCACACACACACTCTTTTATTTTTATTTTGAAAAAAGTTTTTTATGGATTAAGCAGCCTCAAAATACGAATTTCCTTTGAAATTTTTAAATCAAATTTTAGGTAGAATGCAATACTTTCACTGCGTCTTTGCAGAGAGTGGAGAAAGAATAAATTGGGGCATAGGATTCGGAGAAGTGATCGAGAAGATATGAATTTGTGACTTGTCTATGGCCTAGTTGTAATAATTTGATTTTCTGACTTCACAGCTGAATGAAGATGCGGCTACGTATCCTTTTCTCACAACGTATCACTTACAGGGCACTAAATTTGTCTACCTTAACGTTCTGTCAGGCTTTTGAGATGGTTTATGGCATCACGATGTGAAATTGGAATTACATTTTGTTCTGGTATAATGTAGCATCTTTTCCAATTCTGGGGATTCATTGTTATTTGATAGGGTTGAATCCATACAAATAAAAGTTCTTACCTCGACAACTGCTTCTTTTGTTAGCTGAACTTCTTGAGGTCATAGATAGATATGGATGTGACGTAACAAATATAGAGACGACACAAACGATAGATATATCGGATTATGAAGCCCTTCGTCAGCCAAGAGAAAAGAAAACACGGCAATATAGGTGGTAGGAATAATGCGAACCTACCGGTGTAAATCTTGTTCTAAGAAAGGCAATGTAACAAACTTTTATTAAAACCCTATTTCATTTACTATTGCTCAGGTCTCTTATCAGATAGTTCTCAATATTTAAGATGAAAAAAGTCGCACTTTTTCTGAGAACTCATTACGTATACACACTTTGGCTGTGAATTCAAAATAGAAAATTAACCAAACAGTTTTCGGTTTTACTTTAATGTTGGGTTTTAAATGTTCTATTCTTTGCAGATGCAGTTTCAATTTTTAAAAATTAGTATGGGTATAGTAAGCAACTGAACAAATGCATAATAAGAAAAATTAGTGATTCACATAGCAATTAGCTTTTATACTGATTGATGCCAACAAGCACTCACCTGTGATTTGGATAAAGAATCGTTACATATGTTGGCACAATATGCACAGTGGGAGAACCAACAAACAATCAAATTCAAGGAAAAAGTCCTCCAGAAGGAAATTGGCAGGTTGGCTTCTAATGGGTTACCAGAGAGAGCGCAAAATATGGGCAATTTCCTGACTGAAGTGCTCAAAGCCAAATCAAATCTGTTGAGTTAATCGGAGGCACTATTCCTACTTTTTCTTTTGTTTCGTTTGGTCATTATTAACTAGCCTTTTAAATATACATACATTTCCTGTCAAAATGTATTTGTGTAATAACTTTAATTTTTCGACGCCAATAAATACACCTTATCCATATAACTTTAATATAAAGTGTAATTTTATATTGGTTTAGTACATTCTTCACAAACCTACAGCGTCTCATTTCTCTATTTACACTATTAGTTTATCACAATTTTGGATTCTGCTGTAACTCGTGTTTGCATGAAACGAACAACCAATCAGTTCTGCTGCTGTTTGTATGCTCAGAACTATGTTAAGAGGACGATGTAAAAAAACTAAGAAAATCAGCATGTAACGTTTTAATTAAACTGTTTGTACTTATACAAACTTAAATAGAAAACTTTCTTTGTGAATGTTGTTTGTTTTGATTGTTTCATTTTCTCATGTTAAACAAAAGAACTTCAATACAATGAAGCCTTCACAGTCTGTTAATTATTAATGACCTAAATGTTTACTAAGGTTTGTTCTTTAAAATTTCATCTTTCCTTTTCCACAGTTTATGTATAATACACTGGATCTTAAGAATTGTTTTATGCCAAAATAATTCGTGAAAAGGTAAAATGAAATTCGTGCTATGTATGGGAATACATTATCATTATCTATTCCTGACAACATAAAGAACCGTTTTAGTATTAGTTTCCTGCCTAGTGTTGAATTAGGAACGTCGTCTTCGAATATATTTTCCAAGTTATCCTCAGATATACAGTAGTACGCTAAACTTGAACCTGGAACGTTCTCTACCCAAAATTCATATCCAATTATTATTTCATATCTTGTAACACACGAAGATCAAACAATAAAATGAGTGTAAATTTTTCCATTTGCCTATCAGAGAATTATAGTAAAGTTTTCATCATTTTAATACTTTTCCTATGAATAAAATAACTAAATTATGCCTAAAAGGTAATGAAGACGGCTTGTTTTAGGTAAATATCACAAAACGTGATAAAATAAAATCTCAGATAAACAGAATACCTGGAATGAAATATTGCACTACACAATTTCCGTTCAGATAGTGACACACCTGAGCTTTTCAACAGGACTACAACCGCTATGTGGCTCTATGTGAGATACGTCTGAGAAGAAGTGTCCCAGGTCACATTAAGTCAATCAAATAGACCACTGAGGTCTTTTAGAGGCTTTCTATTAGTCCCGCCTCCGTTCCCTCTTCTTTGTTACAAGTATGTGTCAAATTAAACTAAACTGATAAAGCTAAAATGTAAATTGAGTTCTTTATTTATGGACGCTCCTAACTGCTGTTTTTCTCAGCATTCCATTCTTCGTTAGGCATGAAAGACCACATAATTTTGCTCATATGCCGTAAATCTATGACACGCAACTATAGGCTTTACTTCCCTTCTGAAGGTAGCCATGCTAGGGACTTAAGGGCCGAAAAAGTCCATCGTCCTTCGCCTGGTCTGAAGTCGCGATTTTGGGAAACAAGGCTGGGTATTACCCCTGGATACGAGTCCTGATCAATGAAACATATAGCTAGAACCCATCATCTGGATGCTATGTTGTTAAAAATTCCTTTATAGTGTGTTTATAGCTTTTAGTTTCTGATATGGTATCTCAGAAGGCAACTCGGTGAACCACTCAGCTTGCAAAGAAAATTGGAGCTTTCCCCAGAGAACCGCCTACCCCAAGAAAGGTGCAAATACTGCCTACACAATATAACACCTTGAGTGTCATGAACTTCCCCTCTACCTCCATTACACGAATCCTCCCTCCGTCAGAATGTTCTTCCCTCCAGACGACTTTATCCGCCCAGAGCAAACGCGTGTTTTCGATTCGCTCCCTGATCTTCATTTGTCTCGCTTGTTGTTGTTATTGCTCCCAGGGGTGGTAGGGTGTTCCCTACCTGCAGCCACATAAAGAAGCAAGGAAAAAGTTAGTGCTGCATCCAAGAGCTTCTGGACCGCCTTCTTCTTCAACCGCACGTGGATACACCGTCCAGAACGTGCGGCTGGCATTAAGCTTTATTTGTGGCTCTCGGAAAACTCTAGCAACCGCCTCTCTGACCTCTTAAAGGTACGGGTTCTGTTCCTGCGTGGGAGATAGTTTATGCGAGTTGTCATCCGCCCCCTATAATAATATCTATTAGGAATACCTACCACTGCAAATTGGTGTTCAAGAAAAACTTATACAAGGTTTTCAATGAAAATATATCTCAGTAGGTTAAAACTAGGATACAGTTAAGAAAATTCATTATATCTAAGGCATATAAAAGTTCCTATCTAACAATCCTTAAAATATTAGGGTTTATTCATCGTGAAATAAATTCCCTCATCTGATAAGATGTCATTTCTTCCAGAAAAATACGAGGGTTGGCTGATAATTCCCGGATCTCACATAGAGATGGCACCACCGGGCCAGTTTGGCGGATAGTATCATATAGTTTAATTCTAGACTAGCTTGTATCAATAGTTAAGGTTAATCGCTTGTTTATTTTTTGAATGACAGCATTTTAAACAAGACAAGTGTACCGGTTTCACAAAATTGAGGATTTGGAAAAACCAGCAGTGATAAAATGCTTCCATTTGAAAGATTTAACGCCTAAAGAAATCAAGGAGGAAATGGACAGTAACTTGAAAGACTCTGCCCCTTCATTTACAATGATTAAGAGGTGGGTTGCAGAGTTTAAAATGGGGCGTACGAGTACTAGTAATGAGCCCCGCTCAGGACGCCCTTTAGAAGTCATTACTCTAGAGATAATTCAAAAAAATTATGGTTACTACTGAAAGACCGCAGATTACAGTTTTTTGAGATAGCAAAGGCTGTAAAAATATCAAAATACCGTGCAGGTAATATTTTAAGTAAAGCTTTGGGCTTTCACAAAGTCTGTGCAAGGTGGGTGCCGCGCTGAAACCTGTTCAAAAATTGCAAAGAAACTCTGTTTCCATTAAAAATTTGAAGCTATACCGTAAAATTCCCAGTGAAGTTTTGAGACGCTTATTACCATGGATGAAACTTGATAAATCACTACACTCCAGAAAGTAAATCACAGTCACAACAGTGAATTGCGCCAGGGGAACTGTCTCTAAAAACTCAGTCAGTTTTTTCAGCTAACAAGTTTATGGCGAAAGTTTTCTGGGATGCACAGGGAATTACTTTTATTGATTACTTGGAAAAGGGTAAAGGTGTCACTGGTGACTACTACGCAAGCTTACTGCAACGTTTGAGTGATGAGGCGCAAAGAAAATGGCCTCATTTGGTAATGAAAAGATAACCTTGTTTCTTCACGACAATGCTCCAGCCCATCTTTCAGTCATTGCAATGGGAAATATGTTCGCCAGATGTATGATACCGAAATTAAGGGATGTAATGAGTGAAGACTGTATCTTGGTTACAATACGTACAGACAGGTGGTTGAGTCGTTTAACAAAAAACACGGGAGAAAGGGTGTTTTCTTAGCAAGAATTCTAAATGGGTAACACTTGACTCCGTTTGAAAAAACATTGTTCGGACCCTTAAAAATGGCATGACCGAGACTACTAATCACAATGGACAAAATAGTCACAAAGGAGTGTTAGGTGAATAAAGAGGGTTCGAGAACTGAATGTCACACACACGCAGCTGTGCCCAGTGAGGACACACGGTCCGTGGCTGGTGGCCGATTAAGACGGTCCTCTGCTTCTGTCTTGGGCGAAGGCAGACCAGAAGCGACGAGAAGAGATATCTGTCGGTTCATACGTGAGTAAAGAATTAAGTGTTATTGCGTACGAAGCATTCTACATACGGTCAATCTGAACAGTGAAGTATTGATAACCTTGGTTGGCAACTTCGAGTTTGATGTGATGATAAAAGGAAGCAGTCATTAAACCAGTTTGAAACTTGCATTCCAGTGTCATTAGAACCATCCTTACTCTCAGACATATCTACGCATACCCTGAGGATAAAGTGTTCTACCCTGCTCTAACTTATTTACCACATGTAGCACCCAGTGACTATCACCTGTTACCGAACCTCAAAAAATTTCTTGAAGCATGAAAATTTCAGAGCAACGAGGAGGTCTAAACTTTTTCTTTAATTTACGTCATCCAACATTCAATGATACCGGACGGTAAATGAAATGGATGAAGTGATTCTCAAATGAGTCCAGGGTCCATGGAGCTTAGAGTTATCCAACATTCGTCTATCAGGATAAGGGAAAACCCCGGAAAAAACATTACCCAGGTAACTTACCCTAACCAAGATTCGAACTTGGGACCTCTTGAACGTGAGGCAGACACCCTACTATCTACGCTACCGAAGCGGGCGAGGAGGTCATTGATGCGGTAAACAGCTATTTTGAGGACCATGATATATCGCCTACAGAGTTGGCTTAATTAAATTAGGACGCCGATATCACAAACGTATTAGCCTTTCTGGAGATTATTTTGAGAAATAAAGAAGAAAAATTATTTTTTTTATTGTGAGGCCCGAAACTTTCAACCGATGCTCGTATGAATACCTATGGGATGAAAGCTCAAACCTTTATATACATGGTCGTTTTGAATTCCTCAAATGAAGAATGAAGCTGAATGTAGTCCCTGCAAGAACATTCAACATGCAGCCTCAATGTAATATATGTACAGCTCACAGAGAAAGAGACAGTGATTACCATCAACGATTCAGTATGGTTTGCATTGTGGATTAGAGAAATTAAAGTACATCTGTACTAACACTACACACAAAGAAGTGCACAGAGCTTCGGGAATGAGATATTACTGTACTACAATATGCTCGATTTATTTGAGTATGTTGTCGTCATAAAGGATGTTCTTGCTCACCTACACAGACAGGTAGGCGTCATTCCTGCGCCAAAATTACTGCTCGGGGTCATTAAATTCCCCACGCCACAACACTTTGGTTTGCTGAACAACTGGGGACACAGTCACTTCTATTTGAGCCGTAATACATGTCCATCAGCGCGGTTTGAGTTGACACAGTGATTCATCACATCAACCAACTGATTTCCACAGTGATCTCGTACCCAGCTATGTTCCTAGTACTTAGGCTTTATGTTGCTCACCTGCTAGAACCTGTACAAACAATATAGTTGTTGTTTTCTTGTCGTTTAATTTAATTGTTACCATTTATATCATCATTCAAGGTTTGATCCCCATCAATCAATATCTCTCCATCTCTTCTTCGATCTTCCTGTGTTTCTTTTCGCCAGTTGGAGTGTGGCTGATCACTGTTCTAGGGAATCCGTCATTGATCCTCTGTACATGTCGTCTCCATTTTTTATTCTGTTTATTCCTTTCTTTAAAGTTAAGTATGTTAAATTCTTCCTTTATTTCTTCCTTTGCTTTAGGATCTAACAGAGAGTATCCAACATTATCTTAAAAACCCATTTCTGCTGATTCAAGTTTTCTTTTCTGTTTTAAGCTTAATGGTCATGTTTCCCTTGAATACAGTAATACAGGACTTGTCATTGTCTTATAGAATTTAATTTGCGTATCTCTTCTGGTTTTCCTTCTAAGGAGTCTCTTTATTGTTCCCAATTATAAGTTTCCTGTCATCATTTTCTCTACTGATACGGCGGTTATTTCTGATCCCAAGTAGTTAGATGCTGTTGTCTGTTATATAGCTTTCTCATTTATTAAAATATTTCTGCATAAACGCTACGATTTATATGAAATGTAACTTTATGTGTCTTTAATATGAGATCAAAAATGCGTTGAAGTATCCAAATCATGCCAGAAAAAAATTGCATAGGTACTTAATGAAATGTTTAAAAAAAGTATTTTATTTTGCGGATTTATTAGAGTTTTCTTCATATCTTAATGTAAACTGGACATTACATAACTCACGCTTTTTTTGGAGGGCTGTACTTACTGGTAACCATTTCAATAGGCCATAACTTTTGAACCAATAATAGGACACATGTGCAGCTTTGGGATAATATAATACACAATTGATAGATTACATTACACTATTTGCATCTCAGAGAAAATGTTGGAAGTGTCATCCACCAGCATCTATATATCTCGTCTCGGCATTTTCTCTGAAGTTTCACGGAGATGATATCGAATTGAGAGATGGTTATTTCCAGCAAGATGGAGCAATCTAATAACACCATGGAACTTTTAACCAGCATTTTTGATAATATAATAATCTCTAAATGTCTGTGGTCACCCAGTTCCCCTGACCTAACCTCACCAGATTTTTTTCTTGTAGGGGTATCTAAAAATAGAGTATACAAGAATAGGCCACGGACAATTGATGTTCTCAAGGAATCCATTCGAACCGAAATATGTAACATTGGCGAGGATGCCCTCAGTAAAACTTCAGAGAATATGGTGAAATAAGTGCAAACATGTATAGATGCCGGTGGAGGACACTTACAACATTTTCTCTGAGATGTAAATAGTGTAATATAATTTCCAAATTGTGTACTATGATCTCCCAAAGTTGCACGTGTGTGCTATTATTGGTTCAAAAGTTATGGCCTATGACATGGTTCAGGTTTATATGGATCGCACTGTATAAGCATGCAGATATTCTTATCTGGATACCTAGTTCTTACCATAATAAATAGCTTTATTCTCTGTCCATGTAAACTCCTCATGCTCACCTCCGTGGTGTGGAGTTAACATGTTTGCTTCCCAAGCAAATTTGAATCTCAATTAGTATTTTCCCCATTAAGATTTTACGGGGATCCTCCTTATCCAGAAAAGGTATTATAGCGCTGCTGGAACACATTCCATGGATTTATCTTTGTTAATAGAAACCTTTCAGATAACGCACAGATTATTCTTGTAAGAGTGAGAGGGGTAATGACGGGCCTCCCGGTTGTGTGCTAAGCACCAATGAACGCATCACTTCAGCCAATGGAATTTGCAGAAATCACAAATGACAGATATATGTTCACTCCACGTGAAGTAATCAGTGCATTATCTGAGAGGTATCTATTACCAGAGATAAATCCAATGGCAACCGTTCGAACAGCGCCACAATAACTTTGAGCTCTGAGGACTACAAGCATTATTTCATTCATTTTTCGTTCGATCATAACCTACCAGTATAATAAAAGTTAAAATTTACCCAAAGCATATTCATGTAAATTACGATTAATTTAATCATACTTCGCTTTCATTAGCATGCTGAAAGGCGAAACCTTATCGTTATATATGATACATCATTAGCATGATAACTATACTATCAATACTTCACCATCTCCTTAGTTCAAGTTCTCTACATCTTCCAGCAACGTAACCTATTTAATTGTCTCATTTTTATGAGATCCAGGTTTAATTGCATTATATATACCCTAAAAAAATTTAAATTGGGATTCTTTGTATGCTTTGTTACCACCAGAAACCTATTCAGTTTAAATGCAGTGTGCTATTTCTGATCCAAACACAAATTTTAATCATCTTTAATTTCCTATAAATACGATTAATTGTGTTTTCCTTCTTGATATATTTAAACTACATTGTTTACTCATTATACATTTATTGTTGCTCCAGTGATCTCTACCCATCTACAACAGATGCTATAATGTCAATTTTTAACAGAATTATTACATAAGATTATAATATCTCATCTGTTTTAATGGATTTAAGGGCAGTAGTGGTTCGTGATGGACAGTGGGTCCAAATGCTTGCTCATTATAATTATTTTTTTTTTTCATTTTTCCCAAATGCTAGCCTTCTCTGAGCCGCTGCCTGAGGGATTTAAGTTAGTTCCTGTTCAGATTAAAAAACAATTCTTTATAGAGACCGCCAATGTGATTGGATCATGGAGCTTGGAATTGTGAGGAGCACATCCTCTGCACATAAAAGAAAGGCATTTGAGCAAAGTTAAGTGGACTTTCACGTCCAATATAGAAGGGAACACTGAGAGGCAGAACAGTTAAAAAGCGTTCATAAAATAATTCAATTTCAGTCGACTGGTATGTGTGCGACTGTGGTTTCTTTACCTTTCCGTTTCTCCTGGAAAGGTAAAATGTCCACGTTGGGTCTCCTTTTGGTGTCATATTCTTACTTAACCAATGATACGCTCAAACAATGCATCTATCATACTAAAACGATGCGTGCATTTTTCAGCAAGTATTGCTTATTAAAAGTGATTATCAGGTGGATAAAATAATATAAGAAATGAAGGAGGAATTGAGCTTCTTGTTGATAAACTTTCAAACACGCCGTTACTTACTAATAAGTTCTCTGAAGGTTCGTTTTGCACATAGTAGTTGAGAAAGTAATTACTCATTATTTACCATATGAGAATTAATCCTGAATTTAGTTAAGGTTGTTTGAGGTACAAGAGTTAAAATAAATTGTTATAGTACGATTATTGCACGAAATACTAAATCAAGTGATTGAATACTTAATAGGAAGACAGGAAGGTAAGAGAAAGGCGATTTATGTAATAAAAATAAAGAAAATGTGAAGTCAAAAGGAAAACTTTGTTTACTTTGATGGTTTCTTAAAGATCAGACATGACATTAAACCCCTCATTTTGTAAGACCCATATCTGCAATAACGTTGCTTCCAAGGAAGTGCATCTATCAGAGTATCTTGAGTTATTAAAAGTCTGTGACCGCGGGCATCGTCATTATGCATGATGCCAAGTCTCTGTTCTACTTTACTTTCTTTCCTTTTTTGCCAAGCTTTCTAACTAGAATCTTGAGGTCTTCTTGTCTCTTGGTAAATATACATCGTTTTGTCTTCCAGAGGAATCCTCGAGAGACAAAGAATCTTCCTTTTCCTTAAATGTAAACATTGCGTTTCTTTCTTGAGAGATAGCTCCCAACAAAATTTAATGAACGAACTTTCTGCATGCGAAGAACCCTGGAAGAAATGCTTTGTTAAACGAGCCATCCAAAAGAAGGGAGGATCGGGAATCCATGGACCATGAAAGGTGTTCGCTTTTCCTAAATGAAAGTGGGTAGACCGAGAACGAGAATATTGCGCGCGCCAACTTTCAGCTGTTAACAGACGCCGATACGACCTTACTTAATCGCTTATAACTGGAGTGGATTATAAAATGTTCACTCATCAATGTCTCACGCTAGTGGCATCATAGTTTTATTTTTATATAGGTATATATCGATACCATTTTTTCTCGATTCTCGATAGCTGTACACGATATTTACTATGATACTTCGATACTCGACACCGTCATTTCTGCTTCTGTTTCAATACAAAATAGAATGTTTGGAGAACTGTAATGCCAATAAAATTTACTAGGTGATTATATACTTAATGATACAAAACTTATTTTGAAACTTATTTTTAAATTCAGATTAGACATTTGAAAGCAAAATATGCCACTTTTGTAAGTTTTTGTTCAAAAATACTAGCACTTTCACTCTTTCGGGGTCAAGTCTACTTCTTTTTTGTCACATATGAGTCCTAATGTGCTAAATAGTCTTTCAGAGAAAACTGTTGCAGGTGGAATACACAAATATTTAGCGGTTTAATTCTTTTAGTTTAATTTCTTTTAGATCTGGAAATTTTGAATTTGTTTTTCAGTAATCCAGTGGACTAGAAAGCGGAGGTGACAAATCGTCGTTGAGATATGTAGTAATTTCTTCTTTGGAAGTGTTAACTGGCACAGACTTTAACACAAGATTATTTTCTTGCATAATATCACTGTGCAGGTGCCACATTTCAGGTAATTTCTCGGGCTTTATTCCACTTGCGGCAATAATAGTTTGTTATTTTAAAAAAAATTTAAATTTTCAGAATCACCACGAAGTATCGAAAATATATCGAGCGAATTTTCTGAAGTATCTATCGTTGGATGTCGATACCATGCAAGTATCGAGGACACCTCTCTATTTTTTTTCCAAAAAGTTTAAGGATGTGTTTACTAAATGGCATATTTAACTAATTATCTATGTTATGGTATTTGATTGATAGAGTCGACATGAAAAGTCCAGTGCCACGGCCGGAATTTGAACCACGGATTTGCTGGTTTCCGTCCAGTCGCTCTTACCCATTGAGCTACCATGGCCAACGTGCCGTCCTGACATTAAATTCTCCATTTGACTCATATATTTCCCCGGTAGACCACTAGTGGCTCTCGTATTCGAGATAACCAGTTTATGGCGACTTACTATCGTAAGTACCTGAGTCCCAGGCTTCATCATTTAACTCTTTATTATTTAAGTTAATTGATGGAAATTATTCATTTATTCACACTAGCCATATACAGGCCAAGGTATTGGATTGATAGAGTCGACATGAAAAATTCAATGCCACGGCCGGGACTTGAAACACGGATCTCCTAGTTTCCGTCCAGTCGCACTTACCCATTGAGCTACCATAGCCAACGTGCCGTCCTGACATTAAATTCAACATTTGACTCGTATATTTGCCCGGTAAACCACTAGGGGCTCTCGTATTCGAGATACACTGTTACTATTGAAAAACTCAAAGCCACGGCCGGGAAAATAAGTTGGCCGTTGTATCTCAATGGGTAAGCATGATTGGGCGGAAACCAGTAGATCTGTGGTTCAAATCCAGGCCGTGGCATTGAATTTTTCATATCGACTGTATCAGTTTAATACCTTAGCCTGTATACGACTAGTGTGAAGAAATTAATAATTTCCATCAATTAACTTAAATTATGGTATTTGGTAAACTAGTTTCACATATTTCTTATAAATCTATCCAGCACGGCACTTCTCTGAAATCAACCATATTGCTGTGTTTTTTCCAAATACGACAAAATGGTCCCTGCCAAACCCTGCCAATTTTTTTCGATAAATCGACCAAATTTTATCGTATCATCTACTGATATATTTTATCTACTGGCTGTTGTATGTGTTTCCATTTAAGCTTTAATTTTAGAACTAACCTGAATATTATAATCACTTGTTTCATCTTCTCCGCAAAAACCGAATATTACAATGTGAAATGAAAGTGATGCACGTTTTCTTCAATGTCCTAAGTTTCATTGTTAAAACTTTTCTTTCCCTCTCAAGAATGCATAAATACTAATTTATTTTTAAGTATACTGCTTCAGTTTCCAAAACGTAATCCATTGTTTAATAAAATGTCAAAATTCAAAGTATTATACGAAAAAAATATAATATAGTGATAACAGATGTTATTTTTTGGTATGCTAATTTTACTGTTTGATTAATAATTTCATTTATATCTACAAGGATAATTCAGTATTGGAGCAGGGTATTAGTAATCCACAAAATATACAAAATAAGCTATTGTTTTAAAAATAAGCTATTGCAAATGTTAAACAACAGTTGTAAAAATATTCTTTAAAATTTGAAATCCAAATACACACTAGTGTGCCTATTGTAGCAAATCCTAAACTTATTTTTCAATATACTCTCGAGGGCTGAATCTATAAAGCCGTGTCATGTGAACACTATAAAAGATTACTTATGGGAATTTTAATTAAAATATATCTGAGCTTGTTACACTAATACAATATAATATTATGAGTATTTAAATCGAAGCTTTAATCAAGCTCTTTCCAGAAACGAAAGCAGTCCTTAAGAACATCAGTTGTATTCATTTCAATAATTTGTAATAATAATCAGAATTAAACACAGAAAATTATATGGTACATGTTCATGAGTTGCTCCTGAAATTATAGAAATTTAGATATCGTAAGTTTGCAATTCTTAAACATTTTACTATCGTTTTTACATTTGCATCTAAATGGAAATGTGTGATGTTATGTATTCTTGAAAATGTATTTTGATTCAATTGAAGTAGAGAGACAAATTAGCTTTCATTAGAAATATGATTGTAAAAGTCAGATATCTTGTCTAAAAGACATGCTGTATTATTTAAAACAACTGAACGGTATTCTCTAATATTAATTTCGGCCGAAAGGGATGTTAAATAAGAGCAAGCAGCTACGTGCCTGACTTTTGTGGTGAAGTGAATAGTCAACTGTTACATTGCTACGAGCAACAAAATGTAGAAGAAAAGTTTGAAGGCCGTGCTGAATTTAACAGAGAGCTTTCTATTCGGATATTCTACAAGAGCTGTCCGGTCTGCTCCTGTGGTGGAGGGTGCGTCTTCATGCTTTTCCGCTGTGGCTATAAACTTCCCCTCTTTCCCATCTTCACCTGAATGTCCTGCAGTCAGCCTCACATAAAAAGTATATCCTGTTTGGAAATCCTTCCGGGGAGAGTCGTTTCCTTTCTGCTGACGATGATTAACTGAGGCCCAGCAGGGAATAAACCACGTTTCCGGGGACCAGTGGGATACCAAAGGAACGGAAACGCACATCTCAAACTAAGTTTTGAAATTATTGTCGAAGAAATACAAACACCACGGTTAAAACGATTTCACTAGCTCAGACACCATTTTAAAGCTTACGTGATGCTTTCGTATATTGACAATCTAATAGATATATTTGCGATGGTGTAGTTAAGTATAATGACAAATAGTAATTATTATGAGAATATTAGTATCTATACAGTATCTATATCCATGTATATTCAAAATATTTTACTAATTTTTTCATAGAAAGGCTTCTGAGTCTTCATTCACCTTTACTTCATGTTAATAGAGATAGCCCTTTGTAGACATACCTGCATTATACATTTCTTGCTCTGTAAATTTAAGGAAAGCGAATCAGCAGTTCAGATATTTAAAAGCTGAATGACTACATCTTGGTACTAAATTGTCATACTCATATGACGTAGCGGGAAACAATTGAATAGCGATAATCCTTTAGAAAGCCTAAGGCATTTAAAACTTCAAAGTATTGCCAATGGATATCTCGGAAATCGCTAATGTTAGGATAAAAGTGATTATAAATAAATTGTGTGCTTTAAATGTATTTACACTTTTGGTGCGTCTTTTTCCCCTCTTTCCTTAGGTTCACAAGTTATATAAAATTATATCAAGATGTGCATTTTATTTTATATGTAAGTATTTAATGTAATATGGTAATAATACGAGAGCTGATCAACAAACTGTGACTGATATTTTTCACAGATGTTTATTACTGCAATACAATGTTTACATGATCTTTTTCAAAATAGTCCCCTCCTACTTCAATGCACTTTTTATAGCGTCTGTGCCAGTCATTGAACACGTGCTGCAGACCATTCTTTATCAAGTCCTTGAGAATCGTCTCACTTTTCTTGAGCACTGCTTCAGAGTTCTCAAATCGAATACCTCTAAGCTTTGCCTTTGTTGATCAGCTGCATCATTATGATCCTGAAGGAAAACAAGCCAGCACAGTGTAGAAATCACCAGGTTCTCCAACAACAAAAAAGGCAAAAGTTGTTCCATCTGCAGGGAAAGTGATGGTGATCATATTTTTTATTGTAATGGAATGATTTACCAGCATTCAGTTCCCCCTCACACTACTGTTACATCAGCATACGACAGGTAAGTATTGGCTACACTGAGGAAGCACATTGCAAAGAAACGACCAGAGCTTTCTCTGACTGGGTGGCGACTTCATCATGACAATGCACGGCCTCACATCGCAAATCAAGTCATGCAGTTACTGGCTCGATTCAACATTACCTGTGTACAACATCCACCTTATAGCCCCGATCTTGCACCCTGTGAATTTTTTTATTCCCATCACTAAAGGTAAAGCTTAGGGATATTCGATTTGAGAACTCTGAAGCAGTACTCAAGAAGTGAGGCGATTCTCAAGGACCTGACAAAGAATGGTCTGGAGAACGTGTTAAAAGACTGGCAGAGACGCCATAAAAAGTGCATTGAAGTAGGAGGGGACTACTTTGAAAAGATCATGTAAACATTGAATTGCAGTAATAAACATCTGTGAAAAAAAAATCTGTCTCAGTATTTGTTGATCTATCGTCGTAATAATTTGCAGTGTAACAGCCACAAGCGTGCCATAGACTGTAAATCCGACTTCCGGCTTCACGCCCACATACATAAGGCAGAGGTGAGCGATCATCTAGCCGATGCGGAGAAGAGATATGGTCTGCACCGTACCACCCTCAGCCGGAATGTTGACTTTCTTGACCGGGATTCGCTACCTATCGTGGCTCCTCATATTCCCGGTTCTATACCCGGGACTTAAAATCGGCTCCCCCAAGGATGAGATCGAACCAGGCGCATTCCTTGGCAGGGGACCAAAGCACAACACTCTAGTCAACTACGACACGGCGTAGGACTTAAGCATATAGTACTTTAATAAATAACGTTATTACTAACTGAGAAAACAGGGAGACTTAGCTGATCACCCATCCCTGGATTTCTTTCCCTGATCCGTAGTTGTGCCTCCTCACCCGACGCCTAAGATGGCATAAGGGAAAGAGGACCATAAATGAACATGACTTTGTCCTACATCAAGAGAAGAAAAATAGGAGGAAAATTTGGTAACAGTTTTCCAGTAAAGGTAGTTTGGAAAATCTTTTTAATTCCTCATATCACATATTTGGAAGGCACTGAAATGAAATCAGACATTCCATTTTGACTTGTAGTGTTCTGAGATAAAGTCAGAGGTGTTTTTTTTTTTTTCATAAAAATTTTATTATTATTCAAGGGATTTCAGTACGTGAATTTCAGATGGAAGTTCGATATCGAAAGACAGAGTGCATTTATTATTGTTATCCCTGTTATTCTAGAAAATCAGGCTTTCGAGGAAAAGCTCATAAAAATAAATTTATATATCCTAATGTCAACCCCATTAAAATATAATTTAACAATGTTTAGCTCAAGTGGAAAATAACTGATTATAGCAGAACATGTGACGTTACAGACTCTTAACCCCATTGAAATAAATGAGAGTTGATTACAGCATACTCACATGTTTTGAAAAGAAAAGTTGATTCTCACTGCAAATCTCTTTATTAGCAGGATGGGCGGCGGCCATAAGAAGTAGCTACAAGATGTGCAATCTACAATGAGGACGGCAGCGGCCTGCTGGACCACCGCAGCCGCCATCTTGATATCCGCCATCTTAACTGGTGAGTACACATTCTTGTTGGCTTTCCCGAGGAACACATTGGAATACTTTGTTCATAGATAAAGAGCATGACATAACTTTGCTCTGAAAGTGAATATGTGTGAGTTTACTGCAGAATAAAGATTCGTTTTAATAGAGAAAGTGAACCATTGTTATTTAGAATGTTCCGCAAAAGTCAACACCGATCCATCAGCGTGTTCAGTGTAACGTAGAAATGATTGGAGAAACGTAAAAAGGAAGTTGAGCTATGAATTAATGGACCATGTGATGGCACATACTTTGTGATGTCATACCAACAGGCCTATCTGAAGTATTCAACCAAAAATGTATCAAATGTCTTAGGGATCCGTTTTAATTCCACCTCAGCGCGAGCCCGCCTTGGTAGCGTAGATGGTAGTGTATCTGTCTCACGTTCAAGAGCTCCCGAGTTCGAATCTCGATTAGGGTGAGTTACCTGGATAAGGTTTTTCCGGGGTTTTCCCTTATCCTGAAAGACGAATGTGCGGTAACTCTAAGCTCCATGGACCCCAGACTCATTTGAGCATCATTTCACCCATTTCAATCATCGTCCAATATGACTTAACGTTGGAAGACGTAAATTACAAACAACAAAAAATCTCAGCGCAGTTTATATCATTTTGCCATTTAAGCAGATTTCACTCCGGCCTTGATGGTAAATGAATAACCCCTTTCCTTTAATTATGTTAATATTTCAGCACATATTTTGGTACGACATCGTTGTATTATTATGATAAGTATCAAAACAGGGCTATAGAATATAATGAAATATACTCATGGTTACAAAATATCAACATTCTCAGTTCAGATTATCGCAAAAGTTTCTCTGTCAACAGACATTTTCGAACTCACTCTAGAACCATAAACAAGAGCTTTTAGAAGAAAAAGCAAGAACTACAAGATTAGTCTGAAAATCTTTAAATTATAAAATATTTTCCACTTTTTTCTTATCAAATGGGGTTTCTAATACGTTCGTATACATTAGATCAAACTGGTTCAAATCCATAAAAATACCATTCATAAGATAAGGAGTACATCTTCGGTAACACTAAATATTCTCATGCTCTCAGTTTACACGTGGGTTACCAGCACTGAAAGGTTTATTATTAGATATTCAGTAACCCATCCTTAAGCTACCGCGATAGGTTCAAGCTTCTGTTTTATTTTGTTAAACAACATATGGATTAATAGAACAGAACTTTCGATTTTCATTCATCATTGTTAGTACATTGAACCATATATAGTTGTTTCAGCAACGTATTCACAACTACTAATTTGGCATTAGACTCTATAATGCCAAACATATTCTCTGCTCTAAAACAATCGGGCTGGTACAGTGTTTTTAACGTACAAACTATTCATTCAGCTACTAAACGTATCTCCAGCATGCGGCAAACCCGCATACCAGTGTTAAATTGATTGGGTTCTAATTGGAGCTATGAGTTCTCTTATCCTCAGGTGAATGGTTGTAGGAAATGGATTTTGGTGGTTGTTGGCTACTCAGTCGTATTAAGAACACTTTGTTGCAGAATTATTTGGTTTAATTCCTACTAAGTTTGCTTATCGACTTGGATTGGTGACCACCTGTTAGTCAAATTCCTAACATAAATTCAATTTTAGTTGTAACCCTGGATTACTTGTTTAAAGTTACTTCCCCACGGTTTCTATTTCTTCTTTGTCCGGTGACTACTTTGCTCTAATAAACTTCTAATGCTACTTCCACTTACGCTGGTTGCGCTATTTCCCTACGTTTCAGACTTATATATTTTCGCTTCTCTTCTCAACGCGCATGAACACGTACTTCCTGTCGTAGTATAACCTTTTAAGTAAATTTTAAAATTTTCTTACTTCACGATTCAGTTCGAACCTTATTCTGACCCCCTCTCTAACTTTATCACATGACCAAACTAGCTCACCCTTCTCAAATGTTACATTATTATTATTTTCTCATTTATTTCGAATTTTTGCTTTGGTTTGCAAAACTCATCTAACTCACTGACGTTCAGCCCACCCTGAGTTGTGGAACGCCTACCCTGAGTTGTATGTAACGGTATACATGGTTATCAAATCAGCGAAGTAAATCACTTTAGCGTTCATGCTCAACTTCATTTTGAAAGCCCACATTCCTGACTGAAAGTATACTATAGTTCTCAGACATTGAACTTTTCCTAGCACAAAGAAGACAACGGTCCTCCCTTCCTGTCTCTCCAAAATGTACAGATTTTTACAAGAATGTTTTATTTCCTTGCCTGGATGCCAGTATGTATGCTATATTAAATTATATTCTTCCCTTCTTATTCTTTATGTCAACTGCTATTTTAATCATCACTCTATCCAGTCTAATCTCATATTATTATAACAAGATTTTTATATTAGTTTAGCAAAGCATTTTTATTGATTTATCTTCTTTTTTAATTATCTGATTTCGATTAATTCGCCGCCTCCTAATCACTGCCTGATACTGCGGTTACAAGCAACAGTGTGGACATGCCTTTATCATGTAACCTCTTTAACAAGCACATTGTGTGTTCAAACAACAGCGAAACGAAAGAACAAAACAGATAAGCATTTGGAGGAAAGACAAATCTGCCACTAGAAAGCACTTTTTACAATGGATTATTATCCATTTACTTATCTTAAACCCTATTTATTGCTAGCGCAAAAAACAGTTGTGTAGCTCTCCTTCACTACCCGCAGTAAATAGGCAAGACGTACCAGATAAATGGCTTGTGTACGAGAAGAAAGGAAAAAGGGACGTGTTGGTAGCTGTTCATCTTGCCGGGTAAAAGAAAAGCAAGCGATACTTATCTGGAGATGCCGCAGTGGTAATGAACCCCTGTGGGAGAACATCCCGCCATACTGACCGCACCATTTCTATTTAGTAGTATTCTATGCTCTCTGTAATACACATTCATACATACTAAATGCCCTGTGTTTTTCTTTCCCTATGTCCTAAAATGTCAAATATTCTTCATGTTAACGAATGAAGTTAACCTAGTGGTGATCTAGAAGAGTTCCGATTTCTATTTATTCTTTATGCAGTAAAAATACAGTTCATAGCCACTGCTTCTTAAAGAAACACAAAAATATTCGGTGAAATTGCCCGGCAACTCTGGAAATCATTGAATGTGAATTAGTGAATTTGATAGCAAAAATGCACTGAAACTACCACCACTCTAGAGTTTGTAACAGGAAATGTTGCAAACGTGAGGGAAGGCTGAAGAAGTGATGACGAAATGATTTGAAGATTACCTTGTTAGACGTTCTTGTTGTCAGGTTCCTGATTTTCCTCGGCTGCTCCGGTGCACAAGATCTTACCTCTGGTCGTGGTCACGGAGTAGAAGAAAATAATATTACTGCTGAAGGATTACCAAATGATTATTTTCTTGTTTTAGTTCTTGCGAAACATTTCTGTTCTCTGATACAAATTAAATAACATCAATGTATTCCTTTTACAAACAATGGTCTATGTATCAATTATTACACACACACGCTAGTCGTGCATCCTAAATACACAGTTAAAATTGTTTCTGCACAATCTTGGAGAGACACTCTAATACGTCTTTCATCTCCGAAAGTCACTTGCAGTTTCTCACTTTGCCAGTTAAATGCCCTGCTCTTTCGTCCACGTTGCTGTCGCAACCAAATAAATCATCTTCTGATCCACGTCACCACATTACGTAATCTCATTTTTACATCTACCAATACCAAAAATGTTACTCAATATCACATTAATAGTGCATCATCTCGTGACCCATTTGATTTCATACTTTCATTTCTTATTCATTTTAACTTTTTCCTATAGATCCTTTAATCATTAAACATATCTAAACAATTTTACAACTCTCGGGGTCTAAATCAAAACCACTGTTACAAGTTTTGTATTTCAGGCAATACTATATATAGTGATATATATATATATATATATATATATATATATATATATATATATATATATCACTTTAAACCAAAAATTGTCATACAGTAATGAAAAAGTAGTTTAACTTTGTACATGAGCGAATCCATGGAGAGGCTAATTTGGGATAAATAGAGAAAGGAAATCACACTGATTGAGAGAATCAAATGTGCATTAGTTTTCATTGAATAGTTCCTGATTGAGGATTAAGGAACAGAGGATAAATATATCACAAAACATTAAATAATCAATCATTTATAAAATGCATCTTCATTTAACAAATAATTTCTAAAGTTTTCTCTATGTTTAATTTAATGTTTGAATAACGTTTTCAAATGTATTGCTATCGCCTACACATTAAAGCCATGGAATAATCTTTGGATCATTTATGTAATGTTGAAAATTTAGAAAAGAAAATGATCTACTATTGTCTGCTTTTTCCCCATTGCTAAGTTCCTTTAAAAATATTTATCCCCTCGGTAAGGGTATCCTGGATAAGATATAGCAAGTCCCAATATATTGTAACGGGAGCGCTGGAACACCCAGTGAACCAGCTGGGAACGGAAGGCAGGGGGAGGACCGCGTTAGCCACACCTCCCCCTCGTTTGTCTTGTAGCGGTGACAGGCAGTGGTTGGGAGGAAAAACATCAGTGTGCCGTCTGTTTCTGTCCACCTGGTTCCAGAAATTACGTAATCTGGAACATTCTCCTGGTCACTAGAAACCGGCGATATTCCTATATAAAGAAGGTTACAGACAGACGAAGTTAAGTTGTTGGTCAATCAGTTGGTTAGTGTGTGTGAGTGAGGACAGTTCTTGGTGTAAGAAGGCAGTGTTAGTCAGTGACGTGTTAATGAACGGAAAGATTGTGCAACGGAAGACTGTACGTAACTGTGAAGGTGTACAGGAGCTTACGTAACCGCGAGTACAAGGAAATTGTAACGGACGAACTGGTGAATTGTAATTGTTGCAGCACGTAATTCTGTGTAATTGGCAAGTGTTTAACTGTAAGTTGGTGGAAATAAAGAACATTGTTGAGTGGTGTAATTGGACTTTTTATTTCACGAACCCACAAAGTCGCACTGGTGTCAGGAAGCGGGAAGACAACAGCACCGAACATTACGGCCATGGAATCCGCAGTGGAAATGCTTTTGGCGAAGATGAACGAGTTAATAACAAAAACAGAAGCGGCAAGTAACAACATCACCGCAGAATTGAAACAAGTGAAGACGGCCAACGACAACATCACCGCGGAACTGAAACAAATGAAGACGGCCAACGACAACATCACCGCGGAACTGAAACAAATGAAGACGGCCAACGACAACATCACCGAGAAGATGGAAGAAATGAAGGCCGAGTTAACCACAGAAATGAGAGCAGCGAACGGCAGTCTGGCCACGGAAATGAAGGCGGCGAACGAGGCTCTCGCCGCAAAGTTTGAGGAACGGTTGGCCGGCGTGAGGGATGACGTCACGAACCTGGGCAAGCGGAAGGGTCAAGTAGACGACCGCCTTAATGATTTAGAGGAAAAGGCCGACAACATCGCAAAACCCCTCACCCGCCTGACGGAGGAAAACCGGCCTTATGTGTGGACGGAGGACGCCGGAGACGCTTTCCAGCACCCGAAGGGGACCCTGTGCAGTGCTCCAATTTTGGGTTTCCCACAACCGGGTGGCGCCTTCATTGTGGACACCGACGCTAGCGACCATTACATTGGAGGTGTCCTATCGCAGATCCAGGACGGCCATGAGCGCACAAGAGTGGAAGAGAAGGAGCGTGCCGCAGCAGTCCGAGTAGTTGTGGCAGTGCCTGCTGAAGGCTGGGATAGCGCAGGCCTGAGGAGGGAGCAGCTGGCGGACGCAGACTTGGGGCCACTCTTGAGGGAAGTGGACGCAGGGACGAGACCAACATGGGAGGACATCGCACCGAGGAGCGCCACCTACAAGTCGCACTGGGCAAAATGGGACTCGTTGAAGACCAGAGTGGGCGTGCTGTTCCGGGTATGGGAGTCACCCGATGGGAAGGCGCAGAGAGGACAGTTGGTACTTCCCCGGAGCAAGGTCCCGGAAGTCTTGGAGGAAGTGCACGCCGGTACTTCAGGAGGACACCTGGGAGCGAACCGAATGATTCACAAACTACGGCAGCGCTACTTCTGGCTCAGACTCCGGGCAGATGCTGGTGGTACACCTGGACCGCCTCGCACGCTACGATGGGGCTGTTCGAGGCGAACAGCTTTGAGGAGGGAGCAGTGTAACGGGAGCGCTGGAACACCCAGTGAACCAGCTGGGAACGGAAGGCAGGGGGAGGACCGCGTTAGCCACACCTCCCCCTCGTTTGTCTTGTAGCGGTGACAGGCAGTGGTTGGGAGGAAAAACATCAGTGTGCCGTCTGTTTCTGTCCACCTGGTTCCAGAAATTACGTAATCTGGAACATTCTCCTGGTCACTAGAAACCGGCGATATTCCTATATAAAGAAGGTTACAGACAGACGAAGTTAAGTTGTTGGTCAATCAGTTGGTTAGTGTGTGTGAGTGAGGACAGTTCTTGGTGTAAGAAGGCAGTGTTAGTCAGTGACGTGTTAATGAACGGAAAGATTGTGCAACGGAAGACTGTACGTAACTGTGAAGGTGTACAGGAGCTTACGTAACCGCGAGTACAAGGAAATTGTAACGGACGAACTGGTGAATTGTAATTGTTGCAGCACGTAATTCTGTGTAATTGGCAAGTGTTTAACTGTAAGTTGGTGGAAATAAAGAACATTGTTGAGTGGTGTAATTGGACTTTTTATTTCACGAACCCACAAAGTCACAATATGGAAATACGAGTTCCGGATAGATATGCCACAGGTGACTGGCATATCTGCCTGCTTCCTGATTAAACCTTGTCCGCTAGTCCCAAACGCTGAGTACTGACGAATTTGTCCACAGTCTCCTGAGTGGCGCTTCTAAATGAAGACTAGAAGGCATTCCCTTCTGTCCCTTAATTAAACAGAACCAGCTCCAATTCATGAAGGTTTAAGACACGCGTTGCAATTTGAGTGTACTAATACAGCCGAATAAAATAATCAACTATTCCTTAAATGTTATTTTGTTCCACCTTCTTTCAATATACAGTAAATCTAAGGTTGTAAAGCTACAACATGAAATGCGTGGATTCTGAAATATGCCAGCCTTGTCCTTGGTGTGTAAAGAAAAAGTGCTTTTATGAATAATTTTCATCATTCGAAAGATAACCAGCAACAAAGATACATCCATTTTACGAGAAATTATAGGAATGAATTTCCATAATTTTATAAATTTATAATCCTTATTATAATGAAATAGCCCTTCACACTTTCCATTTCAATTATTAGTTATAATTACCTTTATTTTTTCATTTTAAGTCCTTCAACGTTAAGTAATATCGGATGATGAATGAAATGCGTGAAATGATGTTCAAATGAGCCCAGGGTCCATAGAGCTTAGAGTTACCCGACATTCGTCTTTCAGGATAAGGATAAACCCCGGAAAAAGGTTATCCAGGCAATTCACCCTGACCGATATTCGAACTCAGGACCTCTTGAACGTGAAACCAACACGCTACCATCTCGCTACCGAGGCGGGCTCTTAATTATTTGGTCCAAATATTAGTAGCATGTATCAAAAAGTAAAAGTTTCCAAATATTTTGCCTTTGTTTCAGAAAATGTTACATAATTTAAATCGAGTTTATTCCAGTTGAAAAGAGATTGTTCAGTTCTTTGATTTTTTTTATTGTATATGCTAAGGATCTCCGAAAGGTATGGCATTTATAGAACATTTTTAAATGAAAATATTCTGTTCTTATTTAAATAAAATGTGTATTATGTAATCTAAAACAAGTTATGCATTTCATGCTGGCTAAGCATGATTTTCTTCTGGTTTCCTGGTTTATTTTATGTGTCTATCGAAATTATAGAGTTAATTAATGTATAATTCTTATGGTTTCCCCAATGAAACTGTGGTTCCTGTCGCTTCCCGTAGTATTTAATTGTTTGGAGTATATTACCTACTTGTACAGAAGCAAAGAGTGATGCATGGGTGACACACTGCCACTTGTTCGTTCAAGCAACAGCTCGAGCGATCCATGGTGATACACGGAGTGTACGTAAATGAATATCGAGGTTTTAACTCTTTATAATATCTATTACATTAAACTTACAGTTATAAATGATATGTCAAATGAAGAAAAAAAAAACTCAAACAGTTTTGTTTGTTGGAACCAGTGCGTATGTGCGTGCAATGTTTCTGCCGCAATCCGCTTGACAGCCGTAGTAGCAAAGATGGCAGCTAGTAAACAGAAAGTGTGTGGGATTTTTTTTTTTTTTTTTCAGTTTGCAAAGACCGAATCTGTAGTTACTGTGCAACGTGCGTTCCGCATTAAGTTCGGTTGTGATCCTCCTAGTGATTATAATATTCGTAGATGGTATAATCAGTTTGAAGATACCGACTGCCTTTGTACAGGGAAGAGCACGGCACAACCAAGAATAAGTGAAGAGACTTTGAGCGAGGGAGAGAGTCGTTCGCTCGTAGCCCAAATAAATCAGTCCGGAGGGCTAGTCGTGAATTACAAGTTCCTGTGTCGACTGTTTAGAAAGTTGTAAGAAAACGATTATGGCTACGTCTTTACCGTTTACAGATATTACGGGCTCTAAAGCCGACAGACCAAGGGTCACGTGCCAACTTCGCAAATGACATGTTGTTTCATGACGATGAGGATTTAATGGATCCTGTTGTCTTAAGTGATGGGTTGACCTTTCACCTTAGTGGACATGTTAACACTCATAATGTGCGCATCTGGGGCTCAGAAAACCCTCACGAGATGGTACAAATGAAGCGAGATTCTCCTAAAGTGAATTTTTTTTGTACCGTATCCTGGCGAAGCGTTTATGGGCCTTTCTTTTTTGGTGAACCTACTATAACTGGCACTTCTTTACCTTGATACACTAGAGCAATGGCTCTTCTCTCATTTGGAAGCAAATGCGCCATAGAACTTGATTTTCCAGCAAGATGGTGCGCCATCTCACTGGCATAACGAAGTGCACCATTGGCTGAACGTCACTGTACCCAAGCGCTGGATAGGCCACAAGGGTCTCAATGACAGGACTTGCTATGCATGGCCTCCACGTTCCCCTGACCTAACGCCATGCGATTTTTACCTTTGGGGCTTCATCAAGGATCGTGTGTACGTGCCTCCGCTACCAGCTGACCTCCCTGAATTAAGAAACGGATTGAAGCAGCTGTGTTGCTACAATTACTGAATACACACTTATCAACGTTTGGGAAGAACTCGGCTATAGACTTGATGTGTGCCGTGTGACAAAGGGTAGTAACATTGAACATTTATAAGGTTCTTGGTAAAACTGTTTGAGCTGCTTTTTCATTTTACATATCATTTATAACTGTATGTTGAATGTAATAATTATCATAAGGAGTTAAAACTCCGATATTCATTTATATACACCCTGTACATTGTAGTCAAAAGAAGTTCATTTTTCGGACTTCCACATTGGAGTTCACCGAGAATGATTTTTGTTGCTCTAAAGATCATAGGCTAGATATTAGGGCGGTAGGAGACCATCTCAGAAACACAGCACATTTTGGTGTTTGCAGATGGTGGTGCAATACTCTTCCCGCAAACATCCTTTAAAAAGGGATAAAATAGCAGTTCCATTAATTCTACATTCAAAATGACAATTAGAATTGAGATTCTTCGGACGAATTCATAGTACGGCCATACCTGGTATCTTTGCACGTGCCAGGAATACGCTGTCAAGAACAAATGTCCTCCCCGAGCAACAAAGGGCGACCTATTCTAATGACAGCATACGTTACGCTGTATTGCTTTGAGCGGCGGTACTCCCATACAAGTTTCAGCTCCATTTGGTCAGTGATTATATAAAAGGAATTTTGTTAATTATTTTCTGAAAGCCTCGCTGTTATTTGTAGAGAGAAAGTGAGAGGCGTATTTGATCGGTTAGTAGGAAATGCGATGGAAAACAGGAAGTCCCGCTACGAACATATAAACAAATGTTCGTGATATAAAAGCAGAGAAACTAATTAAATATCATACAGCAGAGTTTATCTGTATTTTACTTATGATAAATATTTACAGAACAGTAAAAATTTTTGTCGAATAAATTTAATAAACACGCAGCATGAACGCCATAGACTGATATTCTCTTATTTCTTTTAAACTTCCTAGCTCTTTATTTATTCTATGATCATAAATGCCTTTGGCTGAGGCTTTCGCTCGTGGTGTTTGTACTATAGTTGGTCTTAAAGAAACTAGATTTAAAAAATAAAATGTATGTACGAGTACCAAGTTTGCTTTAAACGTGCATCTGTGTTAGAAAAGTTATTTTAATTACTTTTTATTTATTTATTTATTTATTTATTTATTTATTTATTTATTTATTTATTTATTTATTTATTTATTTATTTATTTATTTATTTATTTATTTATTTATTTATTTATTTATTTATTTATTTATTTATTTATTTATTTATTTATTTATTTATTTATTTATTTATTTATTTATTTATTTATTTATTTATTTATTTATTTATTTATTTATTTATTTATTTATTTATTTATTTATTTATTTATTTATTTATTTATTTATTTATTTATTTATTTATTTATTTATTTATTTATTTATTTATTTATTTATTTATTTATTTATTTATTTATTTATTTATTTATTTATTTATTTATTTATTTATTTATTTATTTATTTATTTATTTATTTATTTATTTATTTATTTATTTATTTATTTATTTATTTATTTATTTATTTATTTATTTGTTTGTTTGTTTGTTTGTTTGTTTGTTTGTTTGTTTATTTATTTATTTATTTATTTATTTATTTATTTATTTATTTATTTATTTATTTATTTATTTATTTATTTATTTATTTATTTATTTATTTATTTATTTATTTATTTATTTATTTATTTATTTATTTATTTATTTATTTATTTATTTATTTATTTATTTATTTATTTATTTATTTATTTATTTATTTATTTATTTATTTATTTATTTATTTATTTATTTATTTATTTATTTATTTATTTATTTATTTATTTATTTATTTATTTATCGATGGAATGTTAAGCAATGGTAACAGCGAACTGTATTTTGATTAAATACTTATAATAAATTCGTGCTTAAATGAATTTGAAATCTACAACTTACTCCAACATTTATAAAATAAATATATAATATAGTATATTATATATAATATTATAATATATATTGGAACTCAGACGTCTTGAATTCGAGGCAGACAAGCTACCTCAACAACAGGAATGGTCGTCCGTTTATGGTGATTAAGTCAACGTGAATGGGAATTGATTTTCCTTTGATTAACTAATATGGTGTGATTCTGAAATATGACAGAAGACGAGTGTCTCCTGATTTTCTCTTCACTGGCGCTCATTTCTGCATATGTGCGTCAACCTAACCATGAGTCGGTGACAGCTTGCATATCAAAATTTTTATTACAAGACTAGCCTTTCTATATTTGTTGTTTTTCTCGATTTTAGTAGCAATAATAAAATCAGCAGCTTTGCTTGCAATTTCTTTTCTTTCTTTCTTATTTCAGCTTGGTCCCTGGTAGGGTAAGTGATTCATAAAGGGGGGGGGGGGTCAGTATCAATATCTATTGCAATATTTATGAATAAAAATACCTAATTAAACATTTCAATATTGTATTAATATAATCCACCACGTTATAAAATGGATTTTCCATCATTCATCCCGTAACTGAGGTTTGTACTTTCCTATATTTAAATTTCTTATTCTTGTTTTAACTTCATTAAAAAGGAATTACTAAGGCTTGGAAAAGTGGTTTTTCTCCCCTTGGTGACCACTATCAACATCAACAAATAGTATCAGTATTCGTTAGTGTTAGTTATTAGTAGGCTTTAGGGCACACCGAGTCCCAAATACTCAGTCTTTATAATTACTATACACCTTGAATAGATAGAATGAAAAATTCAAACCTTGGCCGCGATTTGAACCACGGATCTCTCGGTTTCCGTCCCATCGCTCTTAACCATTGAATTACCATAGCCAACATGACATTAAATCAGGGGAAGACATGTAGTAGCGGTGTGATGTCTGCTCCATCAGCTCTAATCGCCAAATGTGCTCCCAAACGAAAGGCAGGCTAGCGTGTGACGTCTCCGCGCTGATTTCTGTTGCCCAAGAGCAAGGAAACAGTTTGATGTGTTGGGGTTCCGACAGTGTAAGAAACACAGGAAACGTATCGGGTATTAATAATAGGTACAACTTACATCTTGGGTGTATTAATATTAATGCTGACTGCTTTATTTACACAATTGGTCACAGTTTACAATCAATTACATTTTAGCTCTGTGCTATGAGAAAATATATGAAACTTCAACTCGTAGTTTATCTGAAGGTCAGGAATGTTATAAAGTAAATAAAATAAAAATAAAGTAATTTTCTCTGCAAAATAGAGGAGACCCATTCAGAACAAAATTGCGTGGACATCTTCCGCCACTTTCTGTTTCGTTTTTCTTTAACTACTTTATCAATGTCAGGACGAAATGTCTGAGAAATTTGTAATCGATAGATTGTGATACGACAAGGTACTTCGGGATTTGGACTTAGCTAATTTCATAACAGAAAAAAATTGTTCACACATATATGTCGAGTCAAGCATACACAATTTCCGTGCGGCAAGTGAATACAACCTCGGCAATGTGGTTTGGGGGACATTCCTGTAAAAATCAGCCAAGCCTTTCTTGTGTATATATTTGTCCTTCAATAAATCGTCACATTGTAAATTTAACAGTTCCATTAGGTACGTGGCAGCTACAGTGTTGTCAAGTGCGCTACACCTGACTGAACCCACAGATTCTGTACTCACAGCGTCATTTATATAGGCAACTTGGTACTGCACGGCTCTTGTCTGACGTCACATGCACTGTAGGCCTCGCTCCCGGCTGAAATACGTCACAACGTCACAACTCTCGAAGCTGCCGTCCGCTGACTCGTATGTTACTCGGTTAACTACTAGGGGCTCTCATATACAATGAGATACGCACCTTTAAACTAAAAAAATAAAAGATAATAAAATTAAAGCTAATCTAACTTGAGCTACTGGGGATTATTTCTCTTTTACCAGAGGTCTTATATTCATGAAATGATATTAGAATGCAATTCTAAAGGTGTAATTTAATTGTGGGATTTACTAACTCTGTAAGCACTTAAGACCCAGGCTTTGCAGTTACCACTATTAGGTTATTTGTTTGAAATTTAATCATTCTTCCACACATAGTGTGTAGGCTAATATACTTCTGACTTCACAAATTGTGATATTAAAACACATAAAATATCAGGAGCATCTTACAAATGCAGTTAAAAATTAAAACAACAACCTAGAAATTATTCTATAGCCTTCTTTCGGAATGTGAAAATATGGTTTATGAAAGAAAAGTTTCATACAGCAGCAGATCATATCGAATTAATCTTACAAAATAGAGCAAAAAGATTGTTTCATATACTATTTAGATTCCTGATTTATAGGATCTCTCAATAAATAAATTGTCTACTCTGGGTAAGCGTTTACAGATATACTTAGTTTGAGCTTACTATATTGTGCATTATGTCAAGTTTAGTTATATATATATATTAGTTTGTTACGTTATGCTAGTTTAATGTAGTTATATTAGTTCAGTTATCAATTTATCTTCTGAAGATATAGTCCAGGTTTTGTTTTTTACCGGAGTCTGCTACGAGAGGATTGTGTTTAAGGAAGGAAAGAACTAAGAGGTTTGTTTTCGTTCGGTATTGAAGCTTGTTGAGAGATAGAGGAAATGGGATCACTTGTTGCACTGTCAATCTTACACGAGATCGCCTTTATCGATGTCAACCGTAACCGAGAGACGTGTTTTGTTTCTACCAGGTGGCCGATCAAGAAAAGAATTGGTCCTCTCTCCACACCAAGGTTTAAAACGTTTAACCTGTTGTTGATCAAATCTTTTTATGCTCATGGAGCTTTCTTCTTTTTACTAGCACCACAACGTGCTTACACTAAGAAAAGGATAACATGATTTAACTGGAAATATGTTGGGACTCCCTGAATTAAAAAGAAAAAAAGGCAGTTTTAGAAAAGATCTGGGTGTGTGTATACAAGGGTTGGCTGTTGAGTCCCGGGCCTCATGTAGAGATGGCGCCATTGGGCCATTTTGACAGATAGCATCATATAGTTTAACTCTACACTACCTTGTATCCATAGTTGCATTTCAATAGCTTGTTGAATTTTTAATGACAGCATTTTAAACAAGACAAGTGTACAGGTTTGACGAAAATGGAGGATTTGAAAAACGAGCAGTGATTAATAATTTCCATTTAAAAGGCCTAACTCCTAAAAATATCAATAATGAAATGGACAGTGCATTAAAAGACTCTCCTCCTTCATATACAATGATTAAAAAGTGGGTTGCAGAGTTTAGAATGGCACGAACGACCACTAGTAAAGAGCCTCGCTCTCGATGCCCTGTTGAATTCACAACTCCAGAGATCACTGAAAAAAGTGCATCGTTTAGTTCTGGAAGATCGCAGATTAAAGTTGTGTGAAATAGCAGAGGCTGTAAACATATCAAAAGAACGTGCAGGTAATATTTTAAGTTTTGGCCTTTCACAATGTATGTGCAAGATGAGTGCCGCGTTTGTTGACACCTGATTGAAAGTTGCAAAGAAAAACTGTTTCTGTTAAGAATTTCGAGCTCTACCGTAAACATCTCATTGAATTTTTGAGACGACTTATTACCATGGATGAAACTTGGATACATCACTACACTCCACAAAGTAAATCGCAGTCAAAACAGTGGATTGCGCCAGGTGAACCAACTCCAAAAAAGGCAAAGTCAATTTTGTCAGCTAACAAGTTATGGCGAGTGTTTTCTGGGAGGGACAGAGAATTTTTTATTGATTACTTGGAAAGGGGTAAAAGTATTACTGGTAACTACTACGTAAACTTGCTGCAACGTTTGAGTGATGAGGTGAAAAGTAAAGGACCCCATTCGGCAATGAAAAAGATATTGTTTCTTCACGACAATGCCCCGGTCCATTATCCAGTCATTGAAATGGGAAAAGCTCGAATACTTGAACATCCACCCTATTCGCTAGATCTAGCACCGAGTGACTACCATCTGTTCCCGAAACTCAAAAATTTTTATGATGGACGAAGATTTCACAGCAACGAGTAAGTCATTGATTCGCTAAACAGATATTTTGAATACCATTATAAATCGCACTATAGAGATGGTTTAATTAAATTAGAATGTTGATATGAAAAAATGTGTTAGCCTTTCAGGAGATTTTGTTGATAAATAAGGAAAGAAAGAAATATTTTTATTGTGAGGCCCGGGACTTACCGCTGACCCTCGTATGTGTAGCTGTCTTCAACATTACTCAAAAGCAAAATTTCCATTAAATAGAAATTTGCTATTTTGAATTTAATATCAAAGAAGGTGACGCCCGAATATTATAAAGAAAACCTGTAACCCCAAGAAAGCATTTACATCCAAAAATGTTCGAAAATGTTTATTTTCTCTAATATGGCATTTTGATTAAAATGCCGAATATTCGTCATTTTCATGAGAAATGAAATTTTATATTGCGTGGATTAGAGAAAGCAATAGTGACCTCCCATTTGAGAAAACTGTAACTATTTTAAATTTCAAATTAGTATCAAGTAATATACTAAATCGTTAACTGCACTAAAAAAAAAAAAAAAAATTATTTCTCTTATTTAACAATTTTTTTATTGTTTCGTTTATTTTACTACCTGTTTTCTTTAGTTTCACACATATACACTATACACCTAAACACCCATGTCCAAGGCGGGACTCGAACCCGCGACCCTCTACGCGACGCAACTCTAGAGACAGACGCTCTAACGACCGTGGCTACGAGGGCCGCCTTTAAAGAAATACTGTTCCATGGAGTAACGTAACTTATGGCGCAACAGCCCCAAGTGGGCCTGAGCCTACCAACCCGACTGCCGCCTCACGCCCACTTGCGCACGGCAGAGATGGGCGATCGTCCAACCGATACAGGGAGGAGATGTGGTCATCATCTCGGCATCCCGCAGCCGGAACGTTGGTTTTCGTGACCAGGGCCGTTTACCTAGCGTAAGCTCCTCACGTTCCTCACGATTCGATATAGTTGTGTGCTTTAATTATATCTACATTTTTTGTTTAGTAAGAGTTTGTGTATATTTTACGGTTTACCTTATGCAAATACCATCCAAAAGAAGAGAACTTCAGAGCCTGTTTACAACTAAAGGTTTATTAGAACCTGTTTGATATAGAAATAATAATGAACTATGAGTATCCTTAGCTTCCGGTGAAGGCCGCGTCATCTTGGTCATACTTGCCGACGTTTCGGTCGTCATGTCGTGAGCTTCTTCTGGAATGAGGATACTCATTAAGCCATAGGTCGTGGAAGCCTGCTCATCCACTTAATAAATGAACTATTACTGCAGCTGCAGCAATAAAATGTAATACAAAATGAAATGTAAAGAATCGATTTAATGTAGGAAGAATGTAAATTCTTTCTCTATTATAGATAAACAGCGGAGAACTTAAATACCAATCCAAGAATGTTCCTACTACAAAGGATTACTATTGTAAGCCACGTAGTATTTTTGTTATTTTTGAGTTAGAAATATTCCTTAAAATCAACATATAAGTTACATTTTTTTATAAAAGTGCTCAATTGTTCGTTTATTTTAAAAACAATGGTTACCATATCGTGTTGTTAAGAAGTAAATACTTGTCGTGCATACAAAATATAATATTTTTAAGTGATAAACTGTAAGTGTGATGAAATCTTGTCTAAATAAAGTATATATTTCATTAGAAAACGGCACTCTTTTCGATGTGCTTCATATTTCCAGAAGATTTTGAGTTCAGTCCTTCGTTTATATGTTTTTCACTGTTTTTATATGTTTTTTCTGTAACCTAGCGTTGTAATTTGTAACCAAAAGCACGGCTATTTCAAGCTATGAACTGCACATTTATTCTCGCTATATGTACAGCACAAGACTAAGTTAATTTAATGAGGTAAGCCTTTGCTTGGAGATTTAGAAAGACGTATGCACGAGTAGTCAAGACCATTTGCGTGACGAAGGAACACGCCCTGTGCGGGGGTGAGTGACCCAGGAACACGCACTGCTAGGTGAGGTCAATATAATTAGCCCCCTACTGGTTCGTGGAAAGAAAGGAAATTACCTCTGGCCTCCCAGTATCTTGCGTTTGCAAGAATGAAAGCGAGCTTTAATACAAAAAAGTTAGGCAGAAATGACGTTGAGTACACGAACATAAATTAAGGGAGGAATAAATAATGGTAAACATGTCACCAGATAAAATGCTTTCGTATTATGTATTTATAGAAGCATTAACTGTCTTGGCCAGCGACAAAATCAACATAGATACGAATTTGGCCCATATTCTGTCACGATATTTAATGTTGAAACAACTGACCAGTTGAATTTGCGAGATTACTTACAAAAATGATATGCTCTTGGTAAAACTTCCTCCTCCAGTAGAACGTTCTCCAGCCTCCGAACCCTGCGGTGAGGTCGTTTCCGGACTACAGTAAGGTGGAATAACGGTTGTACTGGTCTGCCGGGGAGTTTCCAACTGTAAAATGTGGGGAACCTCCATCTGCACTGTCGTGACTCTTTGGGACAACCGCCCTTGTCTCCTCTCACTTCATCCTTTCCCTCGGGGATGCTCCACTTGGGAGCATAGGTACAATAGACAATGTTTGGACCTCCGTGCCTAATCCCTTCCATAGCGTAGTCCAGGCTACTCCAGTCCAGAACACAATAAAAGCAAGAAACTTCTTCTTTTTACTTCTTTTAAAAGCTCCACTAAAATTACGTTGGCTGGCCCCGTAGTTCAGTCGGTAGAGTACCCGCCTGTTCGTGCTAGGGGCCCCGGGTTCGATTCCCGGCCGTGGAGTTGGGATTTTTCTCCCAGCAAGATAATTCCCCATCTTCCCCAGAGTCTGGAAGCATGAATGAGAGTGTGAATGTGTGCGTGATCTAACGATTAAAACCCAAAGAATGCGAGTTAACCCCCTTGATGTGTTCCGAAGGAGAACGGCCGCCGATATGACCATTGGAGTTAAAGGCAAAAAAAAAAAAAATCATCCTTTAGTCTATGCTGTGTAATATTTGTAATTTGCTTTCACAACTAGGTATCAGTAAGTAATAAGATGGCGATATTGGATTCCAGAAAATCGTGTTCATTTGTGATTTCTCAATTGATATTTTTGGATAAAAGAGTAATTTTCTCTATATAAGTACTTAAATGCAGTAGTAATCAAATCTATTGCCATGTCCAAAGAGCGAAGCAGGCTGGGCCATGATTACATGGCAACTGTACTGTCATAAAGTAAAGGATACAGTTCAGACAATGGATGGAGACATAATCTATTACCATTTATACCCTCCAGGAGGAAGGGATGAACTGATGGAACTGCAAGAGGGCACAAGATTTTAGGTAGGTCACAGAGGCGCGCGAAAATACCAAAGAAGTGCTGAGAATTCTTCACGCTGGCGCCACCAAACACTACAGGTCCAATGAGGATAGGTAACGTCCACCTCATATAACAGCAGCAACCACAGAAGTTTAGCATCGAGAACAGGATTTGACATCCGCAAGCATCGCGCCATCTGTTCGAAACGCTCTACTGGGTTACATAGGTTATGCGCTGGCCTTTTAATCCTAAGGTCATGTGTTGAAACCACGTCCAGGCCGATTTTTAAGTTTGCTTAAAATCTAAAGCTCAATGTCAGTAGAGTTATTTTAATGTAAAGGAACTCCTGTGGTACAAAATTGTCATTGATCAATTGACGGCTCATTAACAAAGAAGACTTTCATTTCATACTGTGATTGCCTGGCTCTATTTGGTATCATAAGATAAAGTTAAAACTTATGTGTTTTTCTTTTTCTGCCTAAATAGGAATGGACCATCGGCCTGTTCCGGTCTCAGTCCATCTTTGCCTCGGACTTCCCGGATCTCTTCGTCGTGTGGATTTATAACTTAAAATCTTACTTGGTATTCTTTTACTGTCCATCCTTTGTAGTGTTCTTTAAGTTTCTCTGTGTTCCCTAATTTTATTATGTATGTTAAAATGTTTAGCTTTTCCCTAGTCTTGGTTTCTTGTTTTAACACCTTATGCATAAATTATAGTAGGCGATCAAAGAAAGTACCAACTGTCCACCGGTATCGGTTGATTGTTACATTACAATGTTCGGGTGAATTCAGTTGTATTAATAACCGGAAGGCAACCCATAGCAAGAAACATCATAAGAACTTTATACAATGTAGTCTATCCCCACTGACAGTTATAAACTATGAAATCTAAGCAGCTTCATTTGGAAATTACTGAATTCTGCTTTTCTGGGCTTTTCCACCGTTTACCGACTGTCCTTGATTTTCTCCTGCCTATTTTCTCGATCTCTCCTAATACCCATCTACGTACATCGATCATTCATTATCTGCTTTACACTAACTTTCTGCATTTTCCTTGTTCACCCACTTTTCCTCCTTCCTTCCAAGACCGCTGGGTGTGGGAAATTAGGCATAATAAAAGGGTTAAGACACAAATAGTAGATTTTGTTATGGTCAATAGATATCGTTTTATAGATAATTTACTGAAAGATAAAAGTTTCAATGGTTTATGATGGCTGTGTTCATATATAGGTTTCCTCACCCATAGTTATATAAAAGCACATGCTCCCCTTTACTAAATTTTATTCTAACAATATTCCTTAATGCTTTGAGCGCGAGCCTTTGTGAAACTGCAACTTGTCATGCACAGTACCCGCCTCCTACTCCGTGTTAAAGGCTGAGTGTTGTGTTAAGTTCACTGATAGAGATGAGAATCGTTGTGTTGAATGTCTTACACAGTAATGTAGCTGTTGCAGATCCACCATTACACAGATCACTAAGTTTATATGGTCCTATTCAAAGAAATGGCGCCATCTACTCTTGCCGCAATCATCATATACTTCTAACCCGTTAGTTTCACACAAAATTCTACTGAGAGTTTCTACGTCCTTCTTAACTACGGGATAGAACATGCTGTTTAAATTTCTTCCTTTATTTTTTCTGAGAGTTCATGCCTCTGATATTGGCATTTAAAAATTATTCCTAATAGTTTCCTTAATAAATAAAGTGAATACGTTGCTAGCTCTAAGGTGTTTCCTAATTTAAATTAATTGGAGATACATCGTAACATGGAAACTTGGATAGTCTCCAAAATTAACTCCAGAAATTCCCTTGAATCTTTTTACTTAATATCACATACGCACACGCACACACGCGCACGCACGCACACACACACACACACTCGCAGTATGCCATAGGAGTGATGCATTTTGAGCTTTTACTTTTGTTTTACACTTGCCTATGACAAATAGGGGAAATATTTCTACATTCCAAAAGTTCCAGAAATATCATCTGAGTCCATAGCAGTAACTTTTTACACAGAATTCTGTTTGCATGAGAGATAGAAAGTGAGACAGAACAAAGGAAGAAAAATTCAACTAACTGAATGCCAGTTTGGATTATTTAAGTCTACATCTGACTAGGGTGCAATACGAAATGTTTAAGATATTCCATCATTCTCAACTACCTTTTCCATGGAAAATATTCACCGCTGAGTCGCAATCTGCTGAATCTGTCACCTGGATCCACAGCCATGTAATAGGTAACAAGGACTGAAGTTGTGAGTGAAGAAAATGAAGACCAGAAAAGGAATCGCCAAAGTATTCGCCTAGACCCAGAGAAACCATGAAGAAATCATAGTTTAGGGTAGATGGTCGCTGGTAATAGAACCCAGCGTCTCCGTAATGAAGTCTCATAGGTTATTGCAGTGCCACCTCGCTCCCAAGTAATTCACTGAGGTATTGTCATTGTAATGTATCATAACAGCAACAAAGGAGACTTTTGATCCTATGGACTGCAAAATATAACACTTGAAACTTTCCAGGAAACTGAAGAAGGCAACGGAGTCAAGAGGGCCGAAACCTCAATCAATTTCATAAATTTAACAGGGCTGGTAGCTCGAAAAGCCCTAATTAGACTATAACATATTTCTGTTCTATTTCTCTGCACTGTTTACGCATTTGAGCTATTTTTCGCATTAATAAATAATGATAACTAGAAATTCTGAAACTGAAAACAAAACGATGTTATTAATGTGCTGGAAAGGAGTATCAGCCCAAATGCACAGGACCGTTATGTAAGCTGTTTGCTTGTGAACCACCCGTTATATGCACACTTCCCTTAACAGCTCAGTGCACAGTTGACGTAGGTCCGTATCTGGGACGTGTGTGTTTGTTTTCTCTCCTTTTTTGTCACTCATTTGTTTCCACGTGTTGTCTTAGCGTCCGTGAAACTTGTTAAGGTTGTTTTCTCTTTCCTTTGCGGCAATGGGCGCCATGACGTAATGAGATGGGCCTGGTTTCAAAGCCTTAGCTCCTTTTGGAGACTTTACACTGGTGTAAAGTAAGCAGCAGGGTGAGAATGTTGCTAATTAACAACCCCTTTTAACTCTGCACACGCGACCCTCATCAGCAGCCAGAACTTAACGCACATCACTTTATTTGTCCTAGACTTTTCTTAGTAACATTTTATTTTTGCCACGAAGAAGTGAGCGTATCTTTAGTTTATAATTTGCTTTGTCAGCGTTCAGACTGAAGTCAGTGTTTTATACACCTTCACTAAAACGCTATAATTTAAATTAAAACTTAAAAAAAAACCTTCTAAATAATTCAAATAATCTTGTCAGCTATCTAAATAGACCATAATTGTTATTTACTCGTGCTTAAATAAAATTGTTTTAACCCATGCATCATATGGTATTTTAAACAGCCCTGAATATTTATAGATATATTACAGATTATATAGAAATATGTGGTATTGTTTTAACTTTCTCATAGTTATGATATTAACGGGTGGCGATGTTCGTTTGCCTTGCGTAGCATCAGTGTTGACAACATGGCTTTTATAAAGCCACGACACTCTACACAAAATAGGCAGTGGAAATAATAAAACGTTGAAAATAACTTAGGTAACAAAAATTAATTAATTAATTAATAGATTTCAAATTTTTTGAAACTTGCTCATTTTGAAAAAAAAACTGAAATTCTGATTGTACAATTATTATATTTTGAAATAGTTACTCCTGAATGGAGGAAGTGGGAATTAAATTATTCGTCACATTATTTATGATAGGCCCATTGTTTGTTTTTAACTAATTGAACATGTAGGGAGAGTTGATTTATTCTGCAATATTTGTTTTTCTTGTGGTTCTCTATGGAATTTTCTATATAGGCCTTGGCAACCACTTATATAACTTTCTGTATAGAAAATGGCTACTCAGCGTTTTATACAAGTATTATTTTACTCCCAAGGGAAGTACCACTGTACTCTCACCGCTACACACTTGAAAATTTAATGGTATAATGCCTACTGTGTATAAATCTTCCGCACCAAAAATCTGCTGAGGAGTAGAACCGCAGCACCCAAAACTGAAGGCTGGAAAGTGTCGCATGCTGGACATCCCTCGTATTCTGGACTCATTTTCGGGCCCTTCCAGCTATACTCCTCAACCGATTGTTGGCACACAGGCCCCACACTGAGCAAAGATGATGCCATCAAACTCTCAAGCGAATACAGGTGTGAGCAAGTTCTCTTGACGGATTCAAGGTCTTCTTGAATGAGGTGATTGTGACATTCCGCAGAAACCAAAGTTGACATCAACGCGTGTTAAACGTTTTTGAACTTTCTGCAGCTACTCTAACATTCATGGAACTCGGAATACGGCTAGTTTCTGCAACGTGGCACTTCCGAAAGCCAAACATAAGAATCTTTATGAGAAGAATTAATTTACTGGCAGTAATGTGATTGGAATATTTGCTATACGACGAACTAATATACGAGATAAGAGAAATGTTCAACTAAATAACACTATAAAACTACGTATTAGAGTAGGTACTGCAAAAAAGAGATTGTATTGTTGTAAGTTTAACCTGTACAAAAGAAGATTAAATGAACTATATCAGTGCTGTGAAAGATAAAACTACCAGTTTATTGCAATATATCCACGAGTGTGCCAAACCCAACTACAGATAGAAAATTCTGAGCATCAAATTCAGAACTGTTCTCATGAGCACATAGCTCTAGCTCTAAAGGTAAAAATAAGTACAAGCTGCGTTTTATATCTCTCCCAAGTTATAGAGAACTTTTGCAGGCTTCGTCTTTACCTGCACATTTTTAATTCTACAGTGAAATTTACTTTCGAGAGAACCTACATATGTCATGCGAATAAATGTAGCTTAAATGCGGACATATGTATAAAATTGAGATTTGTTTATAACTGTACCCTTCTTTCATTTCTACATCCCTCTATGTCCTCCCCTGCCTCTGAAATCCCTCTCCTTTTCCCCTAGAGAATTTCTACTTCATATCCTTTTACTTTTAGTCCTCAACTTACTGCAGATTGTGTATCTCTCGAGCTTCTTCTCCTTCTTCACCTTATCATTCTTCTAGAACAGGATTTTCTGGATTAACGGGCATGTACGAGGGCTATCCAGAAAGTAGATTACGTTTTGGAATAAAAAGTAAACAAAGGATAGGAAACAAATTTTATTATATACAGATGAAAGCCACACTCAAATACTACTTTTCGACATAGTCACCATTCAAATTAAGGCATTTATCGTAGCGATGTACGAGCTTGGAAATTCCTTCGTCGAAAAATTCGGCCGCCTGCGCCTTCAACCACTTCGTTACCTCTTCTTGCAGCTGTGCGTCGTCATCAAAACGCTGCATAGCCAGCCACTTCTTCATTGCTGGGAATAGGTGGAAGTCGTTCGGTGCCAGGTCGGGACTGTACGGCGGATGAGGAAACAACGCCCACTTAAAAGATTCAAGAACTTCACGAGTGACATTTGCCGTGTGGGGCCGGGCGTTGTCGTGAATCAACAAGATCTTAAAGCTCAACATTCCTCTGCGCTTGTTTTGAATGGCTCTTCTGAGTTTTTGGAGAGTTTGGCAATACCTTTGAGAGTTTATTGTAGTGCCTCTTTCCAGGAAGTCCACCAAAATCACACCTTTTCTGTCCCAAAAAACAGTCGCCATCATCTTCCTTGCCGACATTGTTTGCATGCATTTCTTGGGTTTTTGGGGAGAACTTGTGTGCCCCCACTGCATTGATTGCAATTTCGTTTTCACAGTTCACGTGTTTCACCCATGTTTCGTCACCAGTAACGATGCGATCGAGTAAAGAGTCACCATCCTTATGGTAAACGTCCAAAAAGTTAAACGCTGCAGCCATTCGCTGATTTTTGTGGTCCTCTGTCAAGATTTTTGGAATCCATCTTGCACAAAACTTGTGGTAACCAAGCTTTTCGCTGATGATTTCGTGCAGCAAACTTCGCGAAATTTGTGGAAAACTCAAAGAAAGTTCCGTTATTGTGAACCTTCGATTTTCACGGACTTAAGCATCGACTTTTTCGACAAGTTCGGCAGTCACTATGCTGGGTCTCCCACTTCGATCTTCTTCGTGAACATTGGTTCGGCCATTTTTAAATCTGATGACCCACTGACGCACTCCACCTTCAGTGATAATGTTGTCCCCATACACTTCACAAAGCTGCCGATAGATTTCTATCGGTTTACAGTTTTTTGCAGTCAGAAACCTTATTACTGCACGCACCTCGCAGCTCGCGGGATTTTCAATTAACGCAGACATTTCAAACCGTCACAGTATCTGAACGGAGCACAGCACGAACCTCTCACTAGCACGGCTAGATGCCGACTGAGCTGCGCAACGCTCTGAACCCAAGATGGCCGCGCTAGCCCCGCCCCTAGCGGAAACAGACGAAAACGTAATCTACTTTCTGGATAGCCCTCGTAATACACTTCTGTCTGGGTAGGTATTATCTCATGAAAATATATCTTGCGCTTGTTTGACACATCTTTAAGATTTCTAATTCGAGCCTATGAAATCTCCAAATAACTTTTTAACCGGCAACTCTGCTTAAACTGTTGGTGCATTGATTTCCGTTTTCTACCATAGGCTTATTCACCGAGGTAATAAAATGAAGCATCTTATTCCACTGAGTGAAGCGTTCAACGCCTGCTATATTAAATATTGGAATATGCATAAGTATATTCTTTTTTTTTTTTTTTTTTTTTCAATTTCAAGCATTTAAATATATGTTCTGGAAGAGATAAGAAATGGCTTTAATATTTTATGGCATAATTTACTTCTCTTTGATTGAGCTGCAACTCGTGGAAAATGATTATAGAATAGAGTCGTGCTGCTCCGTTCTATAAAACACCTTCCAGCTCTACGTTTTAGCGGCAGTAGTTATAGTTACAGAAACTCTGAACTCTCTGTAACTTGATTGTTTACTGACTCAGAGATTATAGCTTCTATAATCGATGTAGTTACAGCTGTGCAATTTCACATGGCGCCACGTTTAGTTTACAGAAACTAATATGAAACTGAATTTTGATCACTGCATTTAGGTAGCTGTGTCATTTCAGTTTTCCTGAAGAGAGTGAGAGAGACTGCAGCGTAACTGTTCTAAATGTGCGTTAGGAGATTTGTTGTAAACATATCTGCCATGAAGAGGAGATTTTAAAAAATAAATGTTGTTCTTGATTTTAAGTTTACCGATTAGTTACTGTAATGTTGAAATTTAAATATAAATTTCAGTCATAAAATATGCAGCTTATAAATTGAAACCAGTTTTATATAAAATGAAATGTTTAATGTTATAGTTGGTTATATAATTTTGTTTAAATATAGCACTTAACCTAGCCAGGGAACCAATTTGTCAGTTTTGGGACTTTCATGTTCTATTATTATCTGAGAGTAATTTTTCCGCCTGATTGTTTCAATGTAGGAGATAAATTCAGAGCCCTTTTAAGTCTCTGCTTTTGCATGCCGTTTTGTATAAATTACCTAAATATATCGTTGTTTGGCTTCTGTAATACATCTCCTTCACTGTCAGTTGCATTTGAAAGTTATTTTGCCCTCATACAAAGCATCTGCTTTCTAATACATACAAAAATATGTTGAGTTAGGCTGAATACTGTATAATTTAGGGTAGGATAATTTCAGTTGCGGAGAGGTTTGGTTGTATCCTGAAGTCTAGCATCAACTTCGTTTCGTTTGTATAGTAGGTAAATCGGGCTTTTTTCCACCTAGGACGCCTCGGAACTCGTTCCGGTAAACTTTTACATATTCCAGTGAAATTCAAAATTGAAATTACTGCCCATATTGAGTGCAGGAGTTTGCATTATGTTATCATCGTTGATGCCGAAGAAATTCTTTATTTCACTGCGTTTAGTGCTGTCATATTCCATTCGTTGATCTAAAACTGTCTTGCAGCCACCTATCGCACCATTTCAGTTCCTTAAAATTAGTAGGATTAGAGAGTGCAGCCTATGCACGAGCAAACGGCAACGCCGGGGTAAAACAAGGAGGCTGTGGTAAGATGCAGTCCTCTTCTGTGATATGATTGAGTGAGAGAGTTCTAGTAAACTTTTTTACATAAAAAATGCGGTAAATTATGATATATTTGCATCTGACATATAAAATTTGTGACTCCAAAAATGAATCTTCTTTTTCATTGTTTATGAGCTGGGGGCTGTACTGTAGTACATATTCCATATTTCAAGAAACTGTTTATAAAAAATTGACAAAAGCATTAATAAGCATTATTTTAATTGCATTAATTGCATAAAGCATTAATAATGACCTCAAATATAAAATTTAACTATTGGAAAAAATCTGTTTTTGTATTGACGAAGTGTATTGACTTTACCGTTACTATGGTAATTAAACACTTTCTTATAGGTCACGTCATGCTTAACGACCCATACAATAATTTCATATTTAATTATTTTTAGTAATTTCCCTTTTAAAACTTAATTTGATCAATCTAACACTCAAATATTATTTGAAATAATTTAAAACGTCTAACAACATTTTTAAGGCAAATTAAAATAATTGATTCTCTCCTCTTTATAACTCCATCACACGTGTTTCTTCCAGTCGTTATTTAATCTCGCTCACCTCACAACCATTCCAAAAACTTACGATGATTTCTTTTTAAATATTATTAAAATAAATTTAAGATAAAAATATTTTAGAGTTTGAAAATAAAACAACTGCTTTACATGTATCATATTCACGATATAATTAAAATGTATATCTTAAATTTTCCGTGAATATCCGAAGGAATTTTCTATAATGTGTCATACTGGTAGACCAAAAAGGGCCAGACAAATAGGTACTACAGAAAAAACATACATCTCCCTAAACCACACAATTATTCCAAATTATTGTTCTGTTATTAGCCATTTTCAAGATATATTGTTATTTATTTAAATGTTTAAATACTTTTGGCATGTTATTGCTCTCGCAATTCAATTTTTTATGTATGGAATTTCTAGGCCAGTTTATTTACACTGTCTGGCACTTAAACGTCTACGATCATTGATTTGGTTTGCCCTGTCTCTCATGTAACTTTAACAAATTGTATAGTGAAATTATTTCTTCAAAAGTTTATTTTGATTCAGCAAGAAATAAATAAAAATAATTTCACAAGAATAGTTTTTAGAAGGTGTAGTTATATAATTAGGCGATGTTAGAGAAAGTCAGGCAAATGCAACTTCAGTTTTCTGCATGATGTATTACCCGTACTTAAAAAGCACACAGTCTGCCGCGCCCTCTGGAGGTTTTCCTGCGGTGGGGTGACACAAACATCGTACAGTAAATATGCTGTGGGCCTGAGATACGGCAAATTACCGCTGTAAGCTAAGCCATTTATCATTCCCAGCGTTTACACAAAATGCATAGCATTATTTCTTGGAACAAAATTCCCTTAGCTTGGCAATGAATCCCAGACACGCAATGATTATTATAGTTGATAACGCTAATGTGCATAGTTCTCGTATTTAATACTACTTGGTCTTTTTTGTGGTTCATCGCACTTTAATACCTCTTGTTCTATCTTTGTTGCTTCTTTTAACCTCTTTTCGTGATAAAATGGATAACTTTCGATATTTACAGAAAATAGCCATGGGTTGATGTAATTCTGCCGTCTCCTCTTTAAAAAAAACGCAGGTCGTTTTCCCTTTCTTTGGAGGTTCTGAATATCCTTCCTCTAGGTATTAGACCTTATTTTGTTGCTCGGAAGTGCATATAGCTACTGAAAATATCTCACGCATCAATAAATGTAAAGTAAAGCCGTATTTTCAATCTTCTGGCATCGCTATGTCAGGACAAGTTATATAATTAAGACTCGCAACTAAGGTGCTCATAGCAGTGAAGCGGAATCAGCTCCTATAACGTGATGTAGGGAAGATATTAAGTTAGGTATGAGTCGCTACTGGATGAAGCGGGGTAGCAAAGAAACCTACTGCAGCCAGTGAAGGATGCAACGGAGGGATCTGGAAAATACATGCTTTGATGTCTCCTGGTTGTAGATACATTTGTGTCTGTACATATGGTAGAGAGCCATAGAGAGCCAAGCTCGGCTACCTTTTCTGAGTCCTGTTTTCTAATCTCACGCTATGTTTTCCTTTATTAGAACTTTTCGTTGCGCTTAACACTATAATCCAGGGCGTAACAGTCCGCAAACGGGCCAGAGCTTACCATTCCGACTGCCGGCCTCACGCCCACGTACGTAAGGCAGAGGTGGGCGATCATGCAACCGATGCTGGGAGATGTGGTTAGCATCACGGACCCCCATCCGGAAAGTTGACTTTCTAGACCTGGATTCGCTATCTAGCGTACCTCCTCAATCTCCTCACGATGCTGACTGGACATAGGTCCTAAGCCCGGGTCCCTCCATGGGTGGAATCGAACCCGGATGGCTTGCATGGCGGGGAAAGCAACGCTCTAACCCCATTAGCCACGGCGTTGGATTGCGCTTCACATTATCTTACTGTAATTATAGAGTTTAGGCTACGTGCCCCTTTCTGTTTAATGTTTTGTGTGTTTATTCTATCCTTCTAATGATGTCTACTACTACGTCTAGTCAATATGGTTGCTATCAATTCGGGCGTCTTCTAAAGTTAGTAAGGACTCAGGAGGAGGTTAAGTTGGATAACCTAAGAGGCTGAAACAATGAAGCTACTGCCAATTATATAATGGAGTGTGCCTTTCGGGCAGGTCAAGGAATCTTAGGCCTTTATTTATTTGTTCTGTGGAGGGTAGTATCCCAATGTCCACCTTCCCATAGAGCTGGTGTCCCACTGTTCCTACCATTCTGCTTATAGATCTTTAAGGAATTCCAGTTCATCTCTGACTAGGAGCTCAGATACTTGTGCCACTTTTAGCATGTTTTCTTTTCTCATCCAATATACGATCCCCCGCCTTCAGAATTCAAAGTCGAGTGCCAAAAGATTCAGGATGACCTGTAACACAACGGTCGCGGTCATGTCAAGCGGTCAAATGTATTAGGAATTTCCTTTGTAATTTATGTAGAGCTTTCTGTGCTAATGCAAGACCCGTACACTTGCTGCAGAAACCATAATTGGGCTACAGGTTCATGTTGTGATAGGTTTCCATCACTTAATAAGTCGGTCAGGGCAAGTTACCTGGATAAGGTTTTTTCCGAGGTTTTCCCTTATACTGAAAGACGAATGTCGGGTAACTCTAAGCTCCATGGACCCCGGACTCATTTGAGCATCATTTCACCCATTTCATTCATCGTTCGATATGACTTAACTTTGGAGGACGTAAATTAAAAAAAAAGAAAGAAAGAAAAAGAAACTTAATAAGTGATGACACTATCGCTGAATGCCTTCTTGTTATTTTATGTATTATTGCTGCCGCTTTGGCTGTTTCGGTGTTCTGTTACTTGAAGAGCAATACTTGATCAGTAATGCCAGTATTATGTTTGGTATTCTCAAGTGTACCTTCTAATTCTATCCAAGTTTTTCAATTCTGTTTGCTTTAGATTTTATCCGTCTGTGTCTGTTTCCCTCTTGAGCAGAGACCTATCTCAAGGTATGCGTGGGTGTGTAGTCAAAGTAAGGATGAAATCTGCTCCGACTTTGAAACGTTTAACAAAAAATATTTACTTTATCCGAGAAGTTTCCGACCAATGAAAACTTCATATATAAATATTTGTATACCACATGGCTCTATGCCTGAGGCAGGAATGACACTACGCCTTGGATTTGTGCGGCAGTCCATCCCTTCAAATGAAAAGTTTAATAACAGCACGAAACTTTTTTTTTTTTTCATTTTCAGTCGCAGTTTTAACATTGATCACTTCAGATGGCTGTTAATAATGAACTTTAAATTGTAGCACATTCAAATTTTCTGTAATATCTTTTAAATAATTAAGCTTACCGGCCACAAAGTTGCAACAAAAAATTGCCATCCCTTCATGAAACTCTACCAGACTTATCAAATGACCCTCCTGTTTATCTGTGTTCTTAACAGTTCTTAACAGTTCTGTGTTCTTAACAGTTCCGATGCTAATTTTGTTTAAGAGTGTATCTCCTGCATTGTGCACATACTGCTTTACACAAGGGATTTAGTTAGTAGAAGAAAAAAGTCTATTACTATGGAAAGTAGTATTAAAACATAAGAATACAAATTTCCTTAGGCCAATACATGAATAAAAGAAATAAATACCGAGGATGAGAAACAATTATTTTAAATAAGCATTATTATAAGCCTTCTTGCATTTTCCCTCTCTCTCTCTCACCCTCTATGCATATGTGTATAAAAAGGCATTGCTTATTTAAAGAAAATTTCCTTGTAAACGAAGGAGCTGCCTGACGGCATTGAACATCTGAAGTTCTGGAGATGTCAGGAAAACGTGATGGGCTGGCGTATAAAAGGACAAAGGAAAGGAAGAAAGCATAATAAAAGAGCACTAAAGTGTTAAGGCAGTGAATGGCAAAGCGTTTGGACGGGAAGTAAAAAAACGCTGATGAGAAACTTGGAAATAGTACCGCAATGCAGCGACCTAATACATTTTCCTGCCAGAAGTAGCTACAGTAATACTGTTGTACTGTAAGCACTTGTTTCAATTTGGATATTACAAGATTCCACTCAGACTGGAGCTCTTCTGCGTACAGCAATAATCATTGTTGTCCTATTGCCATGATACAGAGCAAAGTTGCTAAAGATAGACCAGTGAAAAATTGCTTAAGTATCAAATATAAGCAAGATGACAACTCTCTTTAGAAGGATAGGTATTGCACTTTCATATATTTAAGCTTAAAGTAGTAAATTTCTCTAACAATGTCATTCCGAAAAGTCTATTGTGAACTTTTTCACAGCTGCATGGACATAAAATAATATTTTTCACAGATGTCACTCTATAAAATCTAGTGCAAACCTTCTCTTGCAAATATATTAAGCATATAGTACATATTATGCAAATATAACTATTTGTTACAAAAAACTTCACTTATCTTAAATATGATGTTGATTTTTCTTATAAGTCGAATTAGTTAACGTTGAAATCGCGTCGTCAGTCAAAGAGAACCACAGGAGAAAACAAATTCGTATTTAAGGAAGTTACTATGTTATTATATTTTTTCAGTGTTACCAAAATCTGAAAACGAAACAAACTTAGGAACAGAATCAACTGCTGGTATTTCAAAATTCTTTAAGCGAGTGTATTTTTTAAAATAAATATATTTTCCCAAATCATTAAATCATTGTTTTAATAATTTAACTTCAGGATTTATATTATGGTTAAATGACCAAAAATGATCTGCTACGGCCGATTTATCAGTTTGTTTACACTTAATGTTACGAAAGTGTTCTTTCGTTCTGGTTTCCAAATTACGTTTCGTCCTACCAATGTAAACCCGATCACAATCTAAACAATCAAATTGATAAATATCAGATTTGTTTATTATTAGGAATTTCATCTTTTTTAGAGAAATGTAGTAAATTTTAATACTATATTTGAGTGGCTACCATGTAAATTTGGCCTTTCTCTTTAAGATACTTGTATTGCAACATGTACTTATATATTGAGTGCAACACAAAATGAAGTAAAAGGATGACTCGCTTACGGAAGTAATCAATCGTGGAAGCAGACATGATGTATTGGCAGATAGCCCAGTGAAGTGACAAAGCGTACACGATAGAAAGCTACTATGAGTCTACATACATCATAAATCAAAACTGGTTCAATACTGATCATTGTGTCCTGATACAACTTATCGCACTTTGAGCTTCAGCTCTGTCAACAATTATCACATTTCCTGATTGTACATTATGAGCATATTCTGTGGGTTTATCGATGGTAGGCAACATTGAAAAATATTAAACAAAGATTAAGTTTGACTTTTAAACTATGATGTTTTAGAAAATATTTCCCTTTATCCTCGATAGGTTTTCACATTTGATGAAACCAGTCCTTAAAAAATTATGCCTGGGGTCCTTCAGAATTCAAGTTTTTATTTTTCTTTGCTTCGCCCCATGATATAAAAGATATTTCACTCATTTTATATGTAATTTATTAAACAAAAATAAATTAAGGAAAAGCTTACAGCTATGTCGTGAGGGGTCCATGATGCTGACCTTCAGGACATCCAGATGCTCAGTTGTTACTTTTGCAGTACGTGATGAGGCATTTTTATGATATAAATTTATTGTTACTTTTGCACGTTTTTCATCAATTTCTTTTTCACCAAGTTACTGCCAATTTCTGACAGTATCCTTTAATCTTATTTTACAAACACGAAATAAAGCAAAAACAAATAAAGCAGAATCTAACAACAATCATTTTGCTTGCAGAGTGAGTTCGCCGCACTTTTGTGGACACATTTCGTGAAAATAAAGGCTCATTACAACTGTAAATCTAAAATTTATCCTCAGTGACGACATTCCAAATCAAATTTTAACAGCCGTTTGGAAATTTTCTAGAGTTTTTTCATGCAAAACAATGCACTTGTTAGTTTTTTATCAGGAGTTAGTTTATGTGGAATCCATCGACAACAAAATTTACTTACGTCCAATTTTTAATGTAAAATGTTTCGAATCTGGATCATACCAACGGCCGAATAAATTTATAAAACGTTCATCTTCGAGAATTGCTCCAACAGCGGTGATATGGTCTGCAGTAACAGCAGTTCATGTACATCTTGTAGGAAATTCGTCACTAGATATCTGTTAAATTCGGTGAATCAGTTATAAATTGTTTGTACGTAGGACTTCCTCAGCAAATGTGTTTCTAAGCTGATCTCTATTTAGCCTCTAATGAGGATTTAAAATCATAAAAAAGTCTTAGCCCTGAAATGTTATCTAGCCAAATTGAGCTTTCGATGAACAGATCTTTAAATTGATACGTAATAAATTATAAGAAAATACTGGACTAGATTTAGATAAGATTAGATTTTGATCAGGGAGAATTGAACAGGAGAGACACAATCCCTATCCGCCCTCACCGAAACCTGAGGTTTATTTTACGGTTTTTATCCTTGTTTCCCCTAGTCATTCTCTCCTCAAACCCTAGTAAGTTTGAGGACTTCATGGATTCGGTTCTTGTTCGATAAAATCTCCTTTGGATCCAAGGTTCCAAATTGATTGTATCTATCAGCTTTCGGTGCTACACACTGGAATATTAAATTAGAGGATGTTTCCTTCTCTATTCCACACATCCTGCACATTGGATTCTGGGAGAGCCCAATTTTTTGCAGGTCGTTTCGACCTGCCCACCATGAGTCTCGTCTGCTTCCTAGTTAACTTGACAGTAGTACTTTTAGGACATGGTTGTAGCATCGTTAGCTTTCCATGCCTTTGTTTCTGGATTTTTTCCAGTATTCTATATGCTGTCTTTGAATTCGGCTTAATAGAATAGATCTTACCATTAATTTGGTAATATCTAAGACAGGTTCCAGGCCTATACATGGGATCTGTTCTCCCCTCTTGCCATTCTGTCGCCCATTTCATTTCCATTACTGCAGAGTGGCCAAGGACCCATGCTAGAGTGGATCTATTATATTCCAATAAACTTCCTAGAACTTCTTAGCACTCCTCAGTGATCTTTGAACTCGTAAGGACAGCCTTAACACTGCCTGGCTGTCTGAGTACGACATATCCAGATTTCCCGCCTAGCGTAGTATCTGTCCACACCCTCCACGCAAGCTCTAATGACATACAAGACAGTACACCGCAATAAACTCGTAACAAATAATAAAACGGCTGTAAAATATTAACAAATTTCCTTTATTTTAGAAACGTTTGCGTTTTCATATCCCGAGTTTATTACAAAAGGAATTATAGTTATACTACCGACCTCATATGTTCTGTATGTTGCATAATCTCAAACTATTATTGTATTATATGCCCTATTGTTAGGTAGTAAGTATTGTTTGCCAAATCTTGGAAAGAACGTACATAGCAATATGGCAACAGTGACTCCAACAACAGCTTAAGGTCACACTTTACAACTTGAGTGCGACGATAATGTTTACTACTAAATGTCTTATGATTTTAGAAATTTTTACTGGAATCACCTTCTAAGCTCAGCTTACAGGTGCTGCGGTAGAGTTTGAGTGACAGCTGTACTGTTTGTCATCCATGTGGCTATTATCTCATCCTGCATTCATGGAAAAGCAGTAGTGGTTATTTTAAAATTCAGTCAAATAAGGCAATGTAAACGAAGCAAACAAATTCTGCGAAAACCATTATATATGCGTGCTTAATTCAGCTTAAGCTGGACGCTAGTCATCCAAAATACGCATGTTACAGCCGTCTAACTTCGCTTTGTGGACACCTAAATGGTAAGTTAAGAACCTACAACCAAACCCGTTATTTCTTTACTTTTTTCACTGTTATTTTCCCACTCCCTTTCCTTCATTAAAAATGTTTTACGCATTCATATTTTCTCCCAGCTCTCATGAACAGTTTTCAAATAAGTTCAGGAAGTATAAGCTTTTAAGTTAGCTTTTTCTTGCAAAGGATTTCAAAATGTTTTTATATATTATGAAGCATAATTTTTTGTGAAATATTTTGTGTTGAAGTAAAAACAGTGCCAGAAAAATAGTGGCAGTCTTGTACGTGCCACAAGACAACTGTGGTAAATTTTTTTTTAAAGAAAACGCTATTATTCTTAAATATAAAAATGAATTTGGGGTGTAATAATAAAATTAAATTTTAAAACAAAATAAATTTAAATTTAAAATATAGCAACCAGAAATATAAAACGTTCAGGATGTGTTGAGAAAAATTTATCATTAAATTTAAATAGAACAGGTTGAAAATAATATTTTAAATAAGACTGTCTGGCGCTTTATCAACAGTATTTTTACATAAGTTTCTTATTTCTCTATAGAAGGTCAAAATTCCAGTGGGATTTAAGTGATAAAAATAAAGTTGTAAAGATTGCAAGAAGTAATCTGTAGAAGTCGTTAAATAAATTATTGTTCAAACTGCTTCCATATACTCTATGGTGTTGACTTCTCCAAAAGAGGGAAAGAGAGAAAGCGGAAAAATTCCTCAAATTTTAATACAATAGAGGCCATGACAGTCAGACGTATCAAGACTTTAGACATTTGTGACCTGTTGGCGCTGCATGGGTCCACTGGAAAAAAAACTGACGACCCGTGCAATAACTGTGTGTGTTAGTGTGTGTGTGTGTGTGTGTGTGTGTGTGTGTGTGTGTGTGTGTGTGTGTGTGTGTGTGCTATGGGACCAACTCTGCAACTGTATCACGTTACCACGTGTAATAAACATGGGAAAACTATAGTGAAATTGTGCGAGACCTAGTGACATTTTTGTGCGACTTTTGCATCAAGTGGTCTCACTATTTATTTCTTTTCTTTGCACAATTTGGGGATACTTCCCTGGTATTTCTAAGTTGTTTGGTGCCATGCTGTTTTGGTAAAGCTAACAAGCTAAGTTTAAATGTCTATGCGGAAAACAAATGACGATGAGAAACAAATAAACAGATGTAAGCAGTTCATTAAATTTGAGATAAGCTAAAATACATTTTGTAGTGATTTATGGTCAAATGTAGTATAGCACTGTTTTAAATTGTTCAGTTGAAAGTCTTATTGACAAAAGAATATACATTTTGTGCAAAACAAATGTTTTTTAGAGTTCTGAAGAGGAAAACAAAGACCGATTAAATAACATTGATTGTTCTTTTCTAAGTAATATTTTTGGTATCATGATGTAAATGTTGTTTCATATGCGATATTGCTTAAGCTGCAATCTAATCGGATTGAATTGTGCAGATTTCTTCTCTGTTCTAGCACAGAGACTGTTTTCTCACCATGGAATTTCCACATAAACATTAACTTCAGCTTTACTGCAACAGTAAGGAGAGCAACCGTCTTTCCATTGCATCAGGGAAAACGAAACTGAAGTTTCCGAACAGATCTTCTTTATTCACTCCTTCTTCTTACTTTACGGGTCCCTGCAGGGCTATTGTATCCGGGAGAACATGTTCCTTCAACCACAAACTTTGGTTACCATTGCACTACTCCCATCTGAATTTTTTCCAAGGATTGTTTAGAAGTGTAGTTTAACATGTAGACTGTACCTGCATGCAGTAAAACTGTGGTTAAACTTCATTCACTACCTTCATATTAGTCAAATATTTATCAATAACAGGTGTAAGTCGCTGTAATTCAAAGCAGAGTGCTAAAGAAGTATATTATGGGAAGCTCTTTGATTCAGAAGTATGAGATGGTTTTTGAACGTATATTTTAAAGTTACAACGTGTAAATGCAAATAAAATTAATAGGATAACGTAAATAATTAGTCTACGTCCAGGACCAATCACAACCACTCCCCATATGAATATAGTGTCACCCAATTAGCGGAAAGCACAACCAACGACAGCTGAGTAAGGGGCCAGAGGCAGCCAAGCCACACCCACCCATCAGTCTCTGTCACTAACTGAGGGGATGATTAGGGAAATGTCACTTGTCGCTGGCCTCCTCTCCCCCCCTTCTACTGCTATCAGGAACCTTCGCGGTGATTCACGGAAACTAGAGTCTTCGAGAAAACTGCGATATTCCTATAAAAAGGGCTGCAGTGAGTTGTGTCAGTCAGCCAGTTCTTGGCGAGTAGCGTAAGAGTGCAGTGCTGGTGTACGGACGAGAAGACTGTGTACGTGCATCGGAGGATTGTACGTAATTGCGAGAGCAAATTGGAATTGTAACGGACGAACTGGTGAATCGTAATTGTGTGCATTACGTAATTCTGTGTAATTGGCAAGTGTTTAACTGGAAGTTGGTGGAAATAAAGAACATTGTTGAGTTTGTGCAATTAAACTTTTCATTTCACGAACCCACAAAGTCACAATATTCACGTTTGATATACAGATTAAGGCCGTGTAGGCCATCTGAATGAAGTTATTCTTTTAAATAGTCTTAGAATGTCAATGGTTACCAGAATTTTAATAACGTTTATTAATTGCGTGATATAAAAATCAACGTGCTTTGGTAATAAAATCTCTAGAATGACTTGCAACATTCAGGGGCTGCTTAAAACGTTGGGATTTTGAGCATAGCTTTCAAAGTGCATTACAATACGTTTTACCATGATAATTATTTTTGCTAACAATAAGGTGTTCCTGAAACTTAACACTAAGCTTACATTTAAGGTATGCCAAATGCCTTTTTTCAGAGACAATGTTGCAGTAGTGCAGTTGTATAGATTATCTTAAGGTATATAAATATGTTAAATTAATTCATTTGAGGAAGCAGTGAATATCGTGTTATAAAATTGATTAATGTTTGATGAAAAATCTATTAAACTAGTTCTAAAAACTAATATTGCACTGTAATAAACTCTGAACGTAAGAGTAAGAACAACATTAGACAATTTGTAGATAGAAGAATTTTCCGGGCTCAGGAGCCGTGGTCTGCTGGAGTTGGCAGATCCGAACGTTTCGTTCACGACTGCAGTGAACATCTTCAGTGGCGTGATCTGAATCTTCTGGGTGAAGGTTCTGTAAATTTGCATGGTAAATTGGTTTGTTTGCTATTTATTACCACCTTTACCATATTTAATTCTGTTGGGAAGGCAAGATAGACCTGCTAAAAGCCTCTCCCTACAGCATCCTTCCACCTGCACATCACGGTTGAGATAAGAGGCAGGCTCAGGCCTGACAACATCTTTAGATCTCAAGGTGTACACATGGTATCTCACGGGTTCTCCTCAACCTGCATCTTCTGTGAAGGGTTTGGATATTAAATTAATTGTCTACTAATGATGTATGCCTATGCCTTCTGTGATAGTGATAATGAAGGCGATAACAATGGGGGGTTGGTGGTGGTGGTGGTGGTGGCGGTGGTGGCGGTGGCGGTAGCAGTGGCGATATACTTTTATTCAACTTCTATCCATTATTTTACATTTTGAACCTTTGTAAGGAGAAAATACACTAAGAGAGTGATTTCCTAATAAGTTCCTGAAGCCGAAAAATTGTTTAGCACAATGCCCATATATGTCTTCAATATACGTAACATTTTATGAGTAATGTTTGTTCAAAATGTATTCCCTGGCGGTTTTGATAAATATAGCTCTGAAAGAAGCACGTACCAATATCTGTAATAAGGAAATTTTTATGATTTAGTTTGTTATTTAGTATAATTTTAACATTACACTTTCAAAAACCTTTCATCTTCTAGCCAATGGCGTTGCTTGCAATGACTATGCTGAAGATCGTCATATTCACTTAACCTAACTAGTCTTGACATCAGAACTGAGGAACTTTCAAAATCTTAAAATACCAAAGATAAGTAATTTTAATTGTTGTGTTGTGTATTGTGAGTTTATAGCTAATATTATTGTTCATTTTAGATTTTTGCACTTGAGTTTATATTTTCAAAGAAAAAGTGTTTACAATTTGTTTCGAATTCTAAAAATGTAAATATTTTCCATCGGTAAACAATAATATAATTTTTATTATTACTATCTTGAAAACCAATCATGTAACTAACATTTTCTCTTTTTTAACAAATAATTTTATATTCTTCAAATGAAAGTATTATCTTCCATTTGTTACAAAGTGCTGCCATATATCAGCATACACTGAAAATGCATTTAGTATACCTGTTGCGTACATTTTGCGTAACAGCAATCATTGCAATTCCACTAGATATATAATTTTTAAAGAACTCGTGTTATAAGAAGGTTCATAAGGATTGAAGTTTCGTCTCAAATGGTTCATTCAGGAATTTTTGAAAAAAGGGTGGCACTACTTAAAGAGGTGTCTCATTGGAACTAAATTAATAATGGTCACCTCATTCATATTTTGTGTTTTACTTCCAAAATAATATTTTTATTCTCTTTAAACTGCATTAGAAACCTAATGCATACATTTTAATATTTATAATCCGCTGATGGAATAACAACGTTAAAAAAATGGCATGAGAGGAAATTTTGGCATTGCCGGTAACTGTGGTAGGGAAGGTAATTTTGGAAAGTTGCGGAGGGTAGGCAATCTACCACTGTTTCCATTGATGATGGTCTGTCCATTACCGAAAGCGAACGACGAGCCATGTTGAGCGGCTGACGCACTTATACCACAACCATCACTTTTTGAAGTCGAAATATGTACATTTTTTCTACCTCTCGGCCTATAATTAGAATTTCCGTCACCAGCACAGCAGGAGGGCATATTCGTAAAACCATTCACGCTCCTTTTGGAAACAAATTTCTGGAAAGCAATATTGTCTTCTTTTTCCTTCTTAGCACTCTGCTTACGGCCGGATTCGAGGTCCATTGTTGAAGCTAAAACAGCGACACTATTGTGATTCACAGTTTTGGAAGAGTTCCTTCCATGACTTGTTGCTCGTGTGGATTCTGAAGTAGTGTGTAAAGATTGAGGATCATTGAACAAACGTAATGCCGTTGTCAGGAAATCCTTGCCTAGAAATGTAAAATAATTTTAAAGTATAATTCATTATCTATAGGCATCTTATACACACTAGAATTATTTTCAATTAGCTTATGAATTAAGAAAATGATTCAAATTCGTTCATTACCAAGAGAGTTATTTCTGGTGTTGCTGCCAGAAAGTTGATCATAACTAATTTTAAACCCTAGAGCTTTCTGATACAATCGACAATGCTGCCTAAGCATGGCTAGCTGGAGATTTACGAGGTTTTTCAACGTTTTTATTTCTACACATTCTTCCTTTTTGTCTGCAGAGAATTTCTTGGACTTTGAGAAATCCAGTGAGATGTCATTGTTTGTTACGGTATCTGAGACACTAGATGGAGAATCTTTAGAAAACTCAACTGCCATGGCACATAGCTCGTTAGTTTTCCACCTGTCACACGGTGGTGGAAGACATAGATGTTGTGAAGTCAGACCCATCCGTTGACAGTTATCACTCAATGGACAGCACACCGCTGATAAACCTGCACAAAACAGGATGAGATCATCTCTTAGCACTTACGTTCTACTATGAAATATTCATGAGAGGAGATAAAAGATAATATGTATAAACTCAACCACTGATTATACAGGCTGTGCCAAAATTAGACCTACAAACTTTGGGAGCTATCTCGTGGTAACTGGACAAAATTGAAAACGATGCACTTTCCCGTATCATGTTCACAGATGAAGCAATTTTCACGCGTGAGCAGTTATTTAACTGTCGGAATTAACACGTTTGGGCCTTCGAAAATCCCCTTGCCACATCTCATAGGTGTCATCAACCGAGATGTGGTGCTAATGTGTAAGCTGTTTCGTGAATAATTTCTTAATAGGACCATGCGTTTTGCTGGCCAGACTCAATGCATAAAATTACTTATTTCTGGCAACAAGATTTGTCGGACCTGATGGAAACAGTTCCCCTCTATATGTATCAGACTGGAAATGTGGTTTGAACATGATGGGGCACCAGCTCATTTTGGTACTGGTTCCATCATTGCTTTGACATTAACTCACTTAAACGAAGCACCGCAGCAAAAGAAAAAAAACGTTCCTTAACAAAAAAAAAGTGTTTAAAATAATGCTACCTCTCAGTTCCCAAAGTTTGTCCGTCTAATTTTGGCATTTTCTGTAAACCAACATTCTGTGCCACTTTTTGTTTTAAGAAATGTTAGTTGGCTAACACTAAGGCACTATTTACTTTCTACTATTTGTATGCATTAATTGCTCAACTTTAAAACAAAAATAAATATTTTGACCGATTTATAAAAATTGACATATTTTTCACAAACTCTGAGCAATGGGGTTAGCACTGTCTTCCAAAACTATTACTAAACAATCCTGTAGAGTTTCCTATGTTGAAAATAATATTAATTGTTATTAACAGACATCGGATGCCGTATACCTTAGTAATCAATGTACGCTCACAGGTATTATTATACATGACCAAGCGAGACATCAACAGACGTCTGTGTCAACAAGTATACCGAAGCGCTGTGTGTGTACAGTCTGGTACGGATACAAAGTATAAGCTACGTTACAATAATATGCCATCCTTCTCATTGCTTTCGTTGTGGGAATTACAGTGAATAACCATGTACATTCGTAAATTGTCGAATGTGAATTTTCTGCGCCTCTCACTGAAACAATATAAAATATTGGGAGAAAGTTCGTTCTACGTCACATGACGTTAATGGTGCACATGAGTAGTACAAATCATTTTCATATGTTTGTCCGAGACTTAGTTTATTTCTTATATGACGCAGCACTGAAAATCCATTATTTTGTGTTGAATACTGGAAAATGCATTTTTTGTTCTTTGGTAGGTGGTTAATTCTGTATATTGTTAATTTTTGCAAAGTGCATTCATCAAACTGTTTAATTGTTGTTGATAATACCCAAAACTGTTGATTTATAAAATGGAGAATGTCCAATAATTGCGAAAGTAAAACTATTAACATAATATGTCCAACACCTTGTACTCCCTGAAAGACAGATCTACCTATGTGTGGAGCAGTAGTTGTAATGAAACTAAAGTTACACGTGCGAACCGGACTAACCCCGCGTGTTATCCTCGGGACTGACGTCAGCAGTTATATACCGCGAGACTAGTAAACTTCATATACCTTTAAAGGTGTACGGGCTCCGATGCCTGATTAATAATAGCAATGAATTTAAGAATTTTTTCAAACTAAAACTATAAACGTTTTATATAAAAGTATTAGTTTAATCTAAATTTTGATACACACTTGTATCATAACTATAGAAACGTCACCCCAAGGTTTTATTTCAGTTAACTGTTTAAATTCTCAAAAAAAATTGTGTGATTTTCAATTATTATTTCTACATGCTGGGGAAAAAGCTTTTAACTTTCAGCTTTTCTATGACCGTCCCTAACAGAAATATAGATACCACTGTTCAGAAAGTAATGGGTATATATGCAAATATTCTGATAAATGCAACTTTAATATGTATTGACTTCATTTCCCACGGTTTATAAATGTAACACAAAATAAACCCCTGTCAGTATAGGCTGTTTATTTTGCTTCCGCTTGTAGACATCTCAGTGCATGACTTGCTGCCAAAGTAGTGTGAGGTTTTTGGCCTTGAAGAAAGCATTTGAACTCTTGCGTTCATTATGTCAACTTTGTCTTAAATGCTACTTATTTCTTCACACATTCTGTTCTTCAGTACCAGTCTGTTGAGCAGTTTACTTAACTTTGAATTCACGTTCTTTATTTAGGTTTAAGTTACTCGACAAGTGTTGTTAATACACGTAAATGTGTGCAGCTATTTGATAAGTGAATTTCATAGTGAGAGGATGAAGTAAGCCCAACTGTAAGCGATACCTGTCCGGAAATAGACATGCTCTGCGAGAAAACTTGACCTGTGCGAGAAAAACATTTATTTTCCATTTCAGAGCTACGATTAAATTGAGGAAATGCCAGAACAAAAGATAGATTATTAGAATTTCCTCGCATCGTAGTTTGGCAGTATGACTATCTGAACAGAACAACGCGTTTGCGAGAAAGTGGGCAAAGAGTTTTGTACATTGAGGAAAGATGAGTGGACAATAGCATCACAATGGGCAAGTGGAGAGGGATTTAAAATGCAGGGAATAGACTGACAATAATAGCTCATGCGGGTTGTGTAAGCGGTTTTCTGGAAAATTTTCTGCTCTGGACAACTGCAGGTGAGGGCAAATTAATCACGTGAACTTTAAAAAGTGAGTTCGAGAGCAACTGGCTTCTAATTTGTCTCTTCCTTCTCTTTCGGTCCTACATAACATCCCTTATCATTTGTAGAGATGGATAAGTCTCCACCTGAGTTCTGTAAAACTTGATGTGAGATCCTGGTTGCAAAACTAGGGAATCCTAGTGATAGTTATTTGCGTGAAACAGAACTTTAAAAAAATCTAAAATGTTAAAGTAGGCCATATTTTCTTTCTTTGGGTGATACCGTGTTATCTTGTCCCAATACATGTATGAACAAGCTTGTGCCAAGGTGAAGTTAGGAAAAGGGTTGTTACATGATTGACGCTTGAGCGTAAATCGTTTGTGACCGAAACAGACTGGCAGGATTTTTGAAAATACCTAGAGAAGGTTGAAACTTTTTACAAAGAATATGATACTATACTGGAAAATGTCACTCACAGCATTAACCCAGCGAAACAAAATCCCCATGATACTGGGAATCAAACCCAGACTTCCACTTTGATCACACTCAGGAACCTAAATGAAATAAAGCTTGTATTAAAATATTTTATTACCTTAGTCGCATTTTTAAAAACGTTAGAATAACGATTTCATTTGTAAAGCTTTCTTATGTAATTGAAAGATATTCCTGTACTGTATTTGTATTTTGTTAAAATAAAGCAATTATCTATCTTGTTTCAATGGCGTTGTTTATGAAACATAAACAGAACTTTTGTAATCACAAAGAGGTGTAAAGCTTAAAACTTAACGTTTAAACTTAACTTATTTTTAAATAAATAACTTAGCTGTTTTTAGCTGAGCACTTCTTTATCCCGCTTTGTCTACTTTATTTCCGTATACTTATGCATATATATATATATATATATACATATATGTGTGTGTGTGTGTGTTTATTTATTTATTTATTTGCTTGTTTGCTTGTTCATTCGTTCCTTCGTTCCTTCGTCCGTTCGTTTATTTATTTATTTATTTATTTATTTATTTGTTTGTTTGTTTGTTTATTTATTTATTTATTTATTTATTTATTTATTTATTTATTTATTTATTTATTTATTTATTTATTTATTTATTTATTTATTTATTTATTTATTTATTTATTTATTTATTTATTTATTTATTTATTTATTTATTTATTTATTTATTTATTTATTTATTTATTTATTTATTTATTTATTTATTTATTTATTTATTTATTTATTTATTTATTTATTTATTTATTTATTTATTTATTTATTTATTTATTTATTTATTTATTTATTTATTCATTCATTCATTCATTCATTCATTTATTCATTTATTCATTCATTCATTCATTCCTCCCTTCCTTCCTCCCTCCCTCCCTCCCTTCCTTCCTTCCTTCCTCCCTTCCTCCCTTCCTCCCTTCCTCCCTTCCTCCCTTCCTCCCTTCCTCCCTCCCTCCCTCCCTTCCTCCCTCCCTCCCTTCCTCCCTCCCTCCCTTCCTTCCTTCCTTCCTTCCTTCCTTCCTTCCTACCTTCCTTCCTACCTACCTTCCTTCCTTCCTTCCTTCCTTTATTTATTTATTTTTGCATCGTGGTTATCGGGGGAAGGCAGAGATAGTGTTTTACTCTTCACAATTTTCAATATAATATCTAAAATAAGCATTTAAAAATGTAGAATAAATTACACGAAATGTATTAGTCATTAATTGACAAATAAGAAATGAGAAACTTAAGGGAACTAATCAATGAAAATTAACAATAGTTTGTCTACACGTATTGCTAAAATGTCTTATAGAATTCAGAAACGTCAAAAGTGCAATTCCAGAGAAATTCCGATATGGAATTATGGGATGTAGTGCATTAGCTCCTTTAGTTACTACATGTAAGTAAACATCAGAGAACATCATTAATCGATTCTGAGATATCGAACGTTACACGAGAGGAACTCCTCAGAATATAATACGAAATATTAAAAACAACATGTGAAGTAATAAGAATAAGCACTGAGAGTAAAATAAATAATCAAATATGGAATTAAGAAATGGTAAAAGCAGCTCTTTATTTATACAATTTATTTACGTGAACCTGTGAAGAGAATTGGGGACGAATATATGAGAAAGAAAACATCGCTAAATTAAATTAAAAATATAAATTCAAATATTGAACATGACATACATAAAACGCAAGCACTGGCATAGAAATGAATAAAAATGAATAAAACATATGCATCCACAGAAAGAGGTACAGGAAACGTCAGCACTATTGACAAATGCAAATAGGCACAATATTATTCCAATTTGTGGTATTGTAAAAGTTTAAAAACGTATGAAAGAGAAATGATGGATGATCGTCTTGCTGTTTAGAACTGCATAACAAACAATAATGAAGATATTAATTCTGAACTTATTGAATCTTGTATTTTAATTTAAAATTAAAACTTTAACACACTTTAAATGGCCGTGTGCACCAACCTCGTTAAGCAAACCCACAAGAGACGTTTGCCTAAACGCAGTTAAAAGTTGATCGCGGTAAAGCTTACATCCTGGTGCACCATTGTCAATCGCCGGTTAGCTGGCAGTGATTATCTGGCAGGCGCTCGGTGCCGTAGAGCGCACCGCTCGTTTCAAATGTAACTGTTAAGAAGGCTACCGAACACACCCGGAAGTTCATCGCTTTGTGTTCGTCATTTGTCGTTTGTTTTTCGCTTAGCATTTGTCCAAGCAGAAGCACGTGCTTAAACAGCTATAATGGAAACAACGAGCAAGAGGACTCCAAACTTTTCTGCTTTTGAAGTAGACATTTTGTTAGATTTGGCGTCTCACTATAAAGAAGTTGTAGAAAATAAAAGAACTGATGGAGTTACGATAAAACAGAAGGAGGCCACGTGGGAGAAGCTGGCCGTACAATTTAACAGCAGTCCAGGTAAGCGAAAAATGTTACATTATTCCAAAATTATGATTTTGGCTGAAGTATTTTAATAGTCTGTTGTTTTTAGAAGATGATTCTCGGCAAGTAACCTCTGGTTAAAGTTATAATTATTTATCAAGAGTTTGTGAAATACTAACTATATATTGCGTGTACAAAGAGCCTTGTGGAATAAAATTCTAGCGCACCGACAACGCTGATACATTGTGGTAATTGATATAGTTAATAAACAAAATAATATTTAATTTTTAACTTAAGGATTTGTGATTATTGATGCAAAGCAAACTTGCTCTTGCCAAACCGGAAGAAAGGGTTATCAACTTCATCTTCTCAACAACAATTTGTAACTTATATCCATTATACTGAGGGACATGCTTTGCAGCTTTTGTCTTAATAAATTGCTTTTGTTTTAGGGGTAACACAAAGAAGTGCATCAAAATTAAGAACGTGCTACGATAATTTAAAGAGAAAAGCAAGAAAAGACATTGCCGATGAGAAATTGGAGGTGTACAAAACAGGAGGAGGAAAAAGGAGGTGCATGAATGTTGTACATCCCAAATTAAAAGAGATGCTTGCATCAACTGCAACACCCCTGCAGAACGCATTCGATAGTGATGCCACATACCAGCAGGCAGCAACAGCAGATGGTATGTAATAATCTTAACTAATTTGAGTGTCTTATAACTAGAAAATTCAATGGTGTCATGGCTTATAGTGCTGGTAGCAACACTTTCATGGAGTTTATTTGCAATGGATTAGTAACAACACATTTTAATAACATTTGCACTATCAAAAGAAAACTGCATGAAATGGACTAACAACAGTTATATTTTGAGTTCTTGAAATTGAAATATTTGCATCATTTGATGAAAAATAATGCAAAATAATTAAAATGTGTGTTATAGTTTATTCTTTCTTGGCAGTGGATAAAAATAACTGCTCTTGCACTGTCTATTCACCACAAGAAGACAAGCTAGGCCTGAAGAGGGAGAGGGGCTTAAACAGTTTATCTGCTCTTTTAGTGGATATGTTTACTACAAAATGAATGTATGCATATGAGTCACCCATGCTGTCAGATCTAATGCTTGTTTCAATAACTGCAGTGATAGATTGGTATTATTTATGGGTGAGTTATGTGACAACATTGTGTATTTTCAAAAACCTAGCATCTTTATCATATCTAGAAGGCGAGCATAAATACTGAAAAGATAATTACATTGCACATTCTTCTGCCTTGCTTTCTTATGGCGGACAGACAGTACATGCCATTTGCATTAGTCATAATCTACTATTGTGCTATGTAATGCATTTATTAGTCCAACTATTATTTTTGTAGTGGTATACTTATTTATTGCTCCATTTGTAAGAATTGCTAATATTTACGTAGGACATTACATGGATCTCACATTGGGATACCAAAGAAAATACATGTTGGGCTACTGCTGAACTGGGCCCTGGTGCTTGTGCAATTAGGACAGCTTTGTCTTTCCATAATCAACAGTAATGAGCTAAACAATTGCTATGTTATACATGTTACAGTAACGTTCACTGCTGGAATTTCAAATCTTACACGTACACATGTATGTGAATAGTTATTACAAGGACTTTTGTTTTTCTCTGTTGCAGATGTTACAGAGCTTACACAAAGTTTAGAAACCTCCAGTGATGTGGCTCCATTAATAGAAATTGAGGTAAGAAGTCATTTGATATTGTCACATATGTGATATAGGTATGTTGTTTTGTAACACCCAATGGTTGACAATGATTTGATATTGTCACATATGTGATATAGGTATGTTGTTTTCTAACACCCAATGGTTGACAATGATTTGATATTGTCACATATGTGATATAGGTATGTTGTTTTCTAACACCCAATGGTTGACAATGAAATCATTAGTCTTCTTGCACTCCAATATTTTTCATAATCGTTGTGTATATTGTGAACTGATGTATAGTTCTGAAGATGAGTGTAGTTCATTTTTAGAATACATAGTGGACAAACTGGGGACCAGTATATTCCATTTCTATGTTAAATTACTATTTGTAAGGTTTTGCGATGAAGAACATATGTTAATAAAATTAATACCCTTGTGGTTAAAAATAGTTACAATGTAATATCATTTTTGAACTTACAAGTGAGTCTCATGCTAACAAATAATTTTAATATTTGGGTACTCTTTTCACTGATAAATAAGTAAATATATATATATATATATATATATATATATATTGTGTCATGCTGTTAATTCTTGTTTGCTGATATTTTTAAATTGCTAAGAGCTTTATTTCAAGTTCAGGTTCCAAAAGGTGTCAAATGATGATTGTTTTTGCTACAGTTCAAGCTTGTGCCAATCCAGGTTTTCATACACTTTTTCAGTATTACTAATGTTTTCAAATGCTAGGCTTTGGCATTGAAGCCATTAGCTCCCTTTCTCTCCAATATTTCTGTGTAGTGGGTCCGGCATGTAGGGCTTCACAGGTTAAAAGATGTTCTTCAGTCATTTCCTCTTCTTTGTTGCACAGAGGATAATTTGGACTTATATAAATTCCTATTGTGTGTAAGTGTTTGGCCAAATAATCATGTTCCGTAAGTAATCTAAAATTTGCTACTGCAGCTTTACGTGGGATTTCTGGAATAATTTCTGGATTTTTAATTAAAATGTTCCATTTCTTATCTTTGGCATTGTTCGATATTGAGTGGTTTTGTTTGTTTTTATATTTGCTTTTAATTTATCCTTTTATGGATGTAAAGGATAAAAGTTAGATGTATTGCATAGTTCCGAGTTAAGGCTTGCATTGCCGTGATTGGAGTTCATTTTGCTGCACCGGTTATTAGTCGAATTATTACTAATGTTGACAACGGTTATAAAAATATTACAAAATCATAAATCCAGAAGCAGGGAAAACTTGACATATAACAATATGGAAATCAAAATTTTAATGTAAGATTATAATTTTCTGCCCCTGGTTTACTTTCTACAAATTGTAATTATATTTAAATGAAATGCTGTGTATGTATGGAGTACCTTTTTGTTCTTTCCTTTCTTAATGGCAGAAAGGCAGTATTTTTCTTTAACTATATTTGGGTATGTGCACAAATCTCGTTAAACAATTACTTTGCCTGTAGTAGATATATATATTACACATAAAACAGGTATACTGAGTGAGAAAGTACAATTAATTAAAAAAAATTACATGTTACTGATACACAATTACACTACAATTTCTCTTATTCTCTCTCTCACATATGCTCACACCTACATATTATGTATTACACAAATTATACCATGATTCCTCTCATTGTCTCACACACACAATAATAAGCCATTTGAAAGCAAATCAACACTTTTTTTCATTGTTACAGGAATTCCAGCTACAGGGAGCAACACCAGCTTCCATGCCAGCAGAAGAAGCTGAGATTCATGTGCTCAACTCTATGCCGAAAGGGTGGCAGCAACGCAGGATGCCACCCAAACCCAAACCTGCAACAAGCATAGTTGATGCTTGTGAGAAGCGAGTTGAGGTTCTCACGACACAGTTGGACCTCATTAAAAAGGAACATCAAAAGGAAATGGAAATAAAAGAGGTCAAGTTATTGGTACTAAAAGAAAAACTTAAGTACTGGAGAAATAAAAACAGTGTGTAAATAAATCTTATATGAATAAATATACATACGTACCTTAACTAAAGTGTTGATTTATTATTGCCTGTCTCACTGCTCTTCCTGATACTGCATCATTACGATGCATTTGATGTTCTGCTGGAACAGGATCATTTTCCTCAATATCTGCTCCCCTCACTCGTTGCAGATGGTCTAGCAGCCTTTGAATTTCAGGATCTTGAGGAGGTTCCTCGAAACTGAAACTCCTGGCGATGTTGTGCAGCACTGCTGTGGCTACGATTATTGCCATAGCATTTTGCAGGTCACATCTTAACCCCAATGACAGTACTGGAAACCTCCTTTTCCAAACTCCATACTGCCTCTCCACTGTGTTTCTTGTTCTTACATGTGCACTGTTAAAACGTTGCTCAGCAGCAGTTTGTGGGTTTATAATTGGGGTAATTAAATATGGTCTGCAACCATAGCCACTATCTCCTAGTAAATAACCATGAGGCATTTCCCCATTTTCAAACTTTGCTCTTAGGCTGGAGTTTCTAAATATTGTACTATCATGCACCGAGCCTGGCCACCTTGCAACAATGTCCCTAATAAGTAAATTATGATCACTTACAGTTTGGCAATTGAGTGAAAAATAACCTTTCCTGTTTCTATAAACTTCGCCATTTTCACCTCCAGGCGACTGAATCCTTATGTGTGTGCAATCAATGGCTCCAAGTACTCCTGGAAAACCACTAATTGCACTAAAGTTATCAATGACTGACCTTACATCAGCATTACTTGCCGGAAATTGTATATAATTGCGTCCGAGATCAGTTATTGCTCACGACACACTGTTTATAATACGCAACGCCGTGGTCCGATGAGTATTAGATACGTCGCCGATTAGTATATTACATGCACCCGTTGCATAAAATCTTAAAGTTGTTAATACTCGATTCATTGGTGATATCGGATTATTTCTGTTTGTTGGGAATTCTAACCTATCACACAATTTGTCCACTAGCCACCACACTACTTCCTTAGATAATCGGAATCTTTCTTGAAATTTTCTATCGTTCATATCATCAAAAGGATTTCCTCTATCCACTATAACGGGTATGCGATTATTGTCACCACCGTCAATATATTGCATATATAACATTTCGTCCTCGAAATTATCGCGTTCCAAAACATAAGCCGCCATTTTACAATTACGAGCTAAGATAATCGGCCATTCACGGCCGGTCAGAGTTAAACGGCGATTAAAGCCTGGATAAAGTTTACCGTCGTCGATGCACCAGAAATGACCGCTCATCGCGGTAAAGTCAGTATTTAACCGCGATAATATTTTGATCGAGATTGGTGCACACGGCCATCAATCTTTGTTAACCTAGATTGCAAAATACCTAAAAATGGATCGTTGCAATTGTAGTATCATTATCTGTAAAGAGAATAACAATGGGTTGTTGATTATTGACAAAGAGAATTGCTAATAACATTCAGCATTCCGTATTAGTCTTTTAACATATGTCATAGTTTGCAGTTTAAATGATCTTGTAAGAAATATTGATATTTTTCAGATTTAGGTTTTAGGACGTAAAGATCAAATAGAGTATTAAAACAATAGTTGAATATAATTACTTGAAACACAAAGTGGTCAGGACATTTATCTCGTATATGCCAGCTCCTGCGCCATCTACTACACCGGCATGTTTTCCAGTTTATAACTCCCCTTGTATTAATAACTTACTATATATTCATGTAATAGCAACATGCGCCATTAACTATTTTTAAAGCAGTGTTCATCTGTACTGAGTAATTTCTAGTATAATTCTTGAACAATATTGACCCCTTTGGATGACTCGACCAATAAAATCCAAAAGGGTCCATGAATGGAGATGATGATCTAAGCACTTTGTTCTCCAACATACAGAAACATAGTGTTTCTCACCCTGCATTGCGTAGCAGAAGAATTTAGTATACTTTAGAAGTGTTGCTGTAACACAGATTTATAATGTCCTGAAACTACTAACACAGGCCACACTTCTCTTTGTAGAATTTTGTTATGTATTCAAAACACTTTTACGAAAAATTTAAGCAAGGCTAGTTTATATGTAAGTAATTTTATACGTTTTAAGCTTGTTTTGTAGTAGTTTCTGTTGTAGTGCGATCCATACAAACCCGAACCATTTCAAAAGGCCATAACTTTTGAACCAACAAGAGGAGACACGTGCAACTTTGAGAGAATATAAAACCAAAATGGGAGATTACATCACACTATTTAAATCTCAGAGAAAATGTTGGAAGTGCCCTCCACCAGCATCTATACATGTTTGCACTCGTCTCACCATATTCTCTGAAGTTTTACGGAGATGATATCGATTGAGAGGTTATTTCCAGCAAGATGGAGCAACATGCCATACATCTAATGACACCATGGAACTTGTAACCAATTTCTTTAAAAATCGAATAATCTCAAAAGGTCTGTGGCCCCCCAGATTCCCTGACCTGACTTAACCTCATCGGATTTTTCTTGTGAGGATATCTAAAAATAGTGTTCAAGAATAGGCCACGAACAATTGATGTTCTCAAGGAATCCATTTGAACCGAAGTAAGTAACGTTGGTGAGGATACTCTCCGTAAAACTTCAGAGAATATGGTGAGAGCACAAACATGTATAGATGCTGGTGGAGAACACTTTCAACATTTTCTCTGAGCTACATATAGTGTAATTTGATCTCCCAATTGTGTATTATATTCTCCCAAAGTTGCACTGTGTCCTATTATTGGTTCAAAATTTATGGCCTATTGAAATGGTTCAGGTTTATATGGATCGCACTGTATATGAAAGTATTATGGAGTAATCTTTGTTGCTTCTCGGTATCCACATCCGGTATATTAAAGTCCTTTCCGGTACAAAACTTTCCTGTATTTGATATGAACTAGATAGTCTTCTAGAAAATCCCCTACCATTTGTGAATATTACACAAAACAGTTTTTCAGTTCTTCTGTATTGATAATTTGCAGATTACTCTGTATTTCTTGGTGCAACAAAGACCTTACCTTCGACCCTTGCTTTTCGTTCATATTATCACTTAAAAAGACAGTATGCCATTAATGATTACACATTGGTTCAGGATTTAAACAGATAACATACTTTATTGGAAAAGTAGTTGGAACTGATATTAAATTCTTGTGATAATAAAAAGCTAGTGTCTTTCTAACCACTGAATAATTCATCTACAAAGCACCATAAATTACTAAACATGGCGCTTTTACAGATTTATTTATACAACTGGCAAGGAATAGTAACGAGTTTGAATAATTTATTTGTAGTGTTCAATCAAAGAATGTAATTTCATTTTAAAACAGATACAGATAAAGTCTATGTAACACGAAAATGGTTGAAAAATAATATTTTGGTTTTTGAAATGAGAAAATACATGACTGCTAACCTGTTACTGGAAGGGTGGAAATGTTAGATACCACTTCTACGGCCTTTATTAACTTCCGCTACTTCTCTACGTCAATATGTTAAAATATTATTTCAAATTGAATAGCGTAGTGTGTATATTCCATATCATTTAATTAAAACTAATTGACTGCTAAAAAGTAGCATATAGTGTAACTCCACTCTTAGTTTTGCAATAAAATTGACGTAATTAATTTTCTGCCGAGAGTAACATCTCATAGAAATAATCTCAGTTATAGTTAACACCAAAAGTGAAACAGCTATGATAGATTATATTGAATTAATATATTATTATAATATATTATTGAATATTATATAAACATTAACTATTCGTATTTTGCTGCGTGAATGTCTTTCATTACACGTACTTCCTTCCTTTTCAGCTGACAAAATTTTGAATTTTGCACTTTGTTGTAATTTTTTACTTTAGGAAGATATTTGTAGTTTATTTTATTTAGAAACATAACAGTTATCTATCTCAAAGATTTGAGCCAGTAGTGTGTTTCATCCCCCTCTCAGGAGGTTCGTCAGAATTCCTCATTTTTTGTCTGTTGACTGAGGATAATACTATAAATATTTACTTGGTTCCTTATTTTTTAATTTCTCTAGCAGTCGGAGCTTATGAACTTCTAACCTGAGGAATCAAATTTTTCTCATTTTTCTATTAATTTAATTTTAAATTTTACAGCTTATATTTCGTATAATTTCCTGGAGGAAAAGAATTAATCTATAGATAAAGAATGATTTAAATATAAAAAGTAATTTAACTTAATGTCAAATTTTCACAGCTTATATTTCATCATCGATATGGTTATTACTTTACAAAGTTTCCTTTGTACTTCTTTTAAATGTTTGGTTTTCAGTTTCATGTTTATTGATTCTAATATCTACCCGAATTTATTTAATTTAACATTAATTTTTTTCAGTCTGTGATATAAAAGCCGATGAAATAAGTTGCTGGCACATTCAGTTACATCAGTTTATAACTGCCGCAGACGGCTCTTTACTACAAAAATATTTCCTATTTTATCTTTTACTCTGCTATCTTCAAATTATTTTTTCAACTGTTTTCCAAATAATAACTTGCAATTTTCACATTGTTTTCTAAATCAGTTAAAATATCTGATGGGCCAGTAAAATTTTATGAATTACTTTATTTTCTAATAGTTTTGTAATACCCTCTTCCAGTGTCTAATGCTTACCTCAGATGTGAAGATAAAAATCAGCTCTGTTTAATTCTGGGTTTGGAAACCCTATCTGTTTCGCTGTGTTATTTTGCAATCATCACGATGAAGAATTATTTTATTGGATACATTTGGCACAAAGTGTATAATAATTTCTCGCCATTTCGTCCATTTTGGTTGACTTCGTTGAGGTAAATACCGAACGCTTATTTTCAATAGTTTAAGAAATTCTGGATAAATGTTATGCTGAAATAATAGTGAATTTTACAGAGCTTGTTGATAGATTAGTCAATAAATCACCATTTTGGGTTTCTGCAAGTCATGAATATATTAATTTGAAAAAGAAACACAAATAATTTGGAAGAAGTATGAATATCTTCAAATTAGCCATTTTAATGCAAATTAATTGACCTGATAAATAAGCATAAATTACGTCAAAGGACTAAAATTTAAATGTTTCCTTAAAAGTAACTGCAGAGATTATTGTTTATACCACAAGCTCTACTTACCAGAAATAGGCGCGGCGTTGGAATAGCTTCCCTGAAAATTAAAGCAAATCAGGCCAACTCATTAACGCCGCATTGAATGACATTAAAATGTACTAAAATAACCAATACAGCTTAAAATCATCATGTACACTACTCTTCTAACTATAATATAATTGCTAATGGGACCACTAGCTCGAGATGAAACCTGACATGAATTAGCTGCCAATTGATAGCAGACTTAAATTACCTTCATTTTAACTAGCAAATTTGTTGGAGAGCTGTGCCATAACAGGAGATCGACAACTCTGTCAATACGCGAATATCTGTAAAGGCTCACAAATATAATCTGTACAACACGACTTCTTTATATGCAAGGCTTTTAGAAAACTTTTATTCAGGGTTAGTTAGGAATGTTCAAGGTAGCTAATTACTGTGTGATGTGACATCCATAGTGGATGCAATGTCAATATAAAAATCTATATTTATAGTTGAAGTAAATGCTATATTGTTTTGATTCTAGTATACCATGGCAAAGGGAAACCCTTTCTGCTTTAAGGGAATAAAATATAGATTCTATACTAGCGATAAGAAACTATAGAATAATAAAATTCTGTATTTAATGGGAGACTAAATAGCAAAAATTACTAAAATGTGATATTTTTAGTTGATTATACAGTTGTATAAATGAAGTTTAATCTTTAACTTGATAGATATTTGATACATATTTAGATCATATTTCTCAAAATGGTACTGCATCTATTTGGTTCCAACACATCTCTCAAATCTGCACCACCTCACGTCTACCCACACATTGCAGTTGCATATTAAAGTCTATATCTTTCTCTATTTTTGTATGCTTAACCCATGTGGTACCTTTCTTTGATAATATAGTTACGGTTTTTTGTAATTTTTATATGAAAGTATTTCTATAAATGAAATTTTTATATAGACTGCCTTTTCCGAAAAACTATCGACAATTATAAGCGAAATTTTTAATTATAAAAAGACTTCTGCTCTAGATCTAGTGTGGTCTTAATTTGTTTTTTTATTTTTTAAAAAGAATAATTGCTGATACATTGTAAAAAGGAGGGAGTGATTTGATTGATCAAAAAATTCTCTTATTCTTAGTAAGAAAATTTAATTCTATAAAAGTAGATCTGTAAACTTAGAAGAATACATTCACAACCTATGAAAATTATTTTTGATGAGTTAAATATAAGATAATTGTCCATGAATTTAGAAAATTTAACGTTTGTTTCAGTGCTTAAATACCTCTTACGATTTAAAATTTGCAAGGCCAGTATGTGCCGAAAAGAAAACATTTCATTATTTGTTAAAGTGGTTTAACTGATTACAGCATTCAGTTTCGATACATTTACTTTAGTCAGTATTGGTGAGATATTACTGGAATACGAATGTTAAAATCCGTCTCTGTAGTTTCTGGATTTGTTGATAGCATTCCAACATGGATCACCCCCAAAGTTGCTGTCGAAAAAAGAGCGTTTCTGCTGCGGGGCACGATCAAACTAAAGTAATATCCGGCTCGAGAGTTAATTTGTATTTTGATTAAAAATCTGTAAAGCGTATACCGCAAGGTAGCTGCTGGGTCGATATTAAATAACTACAGTCGCACAACCAATCGGTCTCTCTTGGCACAGAAATACAACAAAATGAAAATATATCGGCTATATGACATGCATTCCTTTTCTCTTTATTACCTCATGAATACCTACTGCTACTTCAATAATGTTGTCTTTCTTAAATTTGTACATTTTTATTCACTTCAGTCTTGTTTTAGTTCCTTCATTCTTTCCCTTGCATTTTCTAAGTATTTAAATAAGATTATAGTTATTTTTTAACTTACTGTTTCCCTACCACGTCCTGGTGGGTAGAGAAAGCAGATATAACATTTCACCCAAAAATTTGACTGGACATCCATACTTCAGAATATTCAGAATTAAAAAGAAAAGATTTTTTGAAGGTGTGTGAAGGGGTAGTTTAAAAAGAAAACTTTCCATTTAAGTTCATATCCCGAAATATTTAACAAAGGCCTTTAATTTAAAAAAAACTCACCTCAAACTACCATAAATATGGACGTTTCTTATTTTCTCAAAAATATCTCATACTTTTTGATTAAAATAGTATGGACGTGAGGCATTTATCTGAAAAACATAATGACGTGTTGAATTTACTGGGATTAGCCTAGAAAATCCTCTCGATTCAAAAGCAATTTCCTATAATTTAAAGTAAATAATTTCACATAAACTATGTATTTATATACATAACTTTGGTGACAACAGGCATTTTTGAGATATGTGTTATTATTGGTTTTAAAATTTGACAGTAATTCCTTTCTTCAGGGTGCTGTAGCTATGCAGTTCTTTCCTACGATAAAGTGGAAATAGTGTGAAATTTCAAGGTCAACATAATGTGTTTAAATTTTAAGCATTTGCTTATCGATTTGATGTGCTCTATCCCCGAAATAAGACTAAGGTTATCTCAACATGAAGTAGATAGAGAAATCAGCTTATTATACATGTAAGTGTAACGCCAGATGATTTAAATCTAGGCGCGTATTTCATTTCTTGATATACTAATAACAACATTATTATATCTGTGCTTCTTCAACGTAACGAAAATTAAATGTAAAATGTTCCTGGTCCTTAAAGTAATCGATAGGGATTGTCACTGCCAAGCATCTTATGCAGTGACCTTGAGTTTATGTCATATTTCATTTAATATGTATTTGGGCCGTATAGCCACATTGATGGCAGACCTAGAAACTTGATCATTATTACCAATACTTACGCTAGAATTATTACAATTAAAGGCCACCAATAAAATGAAACAGTCTTAAGAGAGGATCAAAATCTGTTTTGAAATGTCCACATTTTCCAAATGAGGAGATAAAAGTAGAAAGCAAAAATCTGTACTACCTGAAGTTCGTAAGTATCCTTCACATTTTTGGTATAATTTGACCATATATAAGCAACTTCTCTGACCATTTTGTTTATAAATAATTTCAAATTATACGATAAAAATGTAGCTATTTAGAAGATGTTGGAATAACACAACTATGTATAAAGTCAACTAATACTAATAATCATCCCAGATGAGTAAAATATATTAGCACGTTCATATATTACACCTCTTAACGTGTATAATGTAGTTAATTTATTGTTTATATAGGAAATTACGAGATTGAGGGTTTAGCTTGGTTAAGGACAGGAACCATATTGAGAGGGATTTCACCAAAGGAATGCATTTTATGTGGAAATAAAATAAGAATAGAACATTATGTTAGTAGAATGTAAGGAAATAGAAAACTGGAGGAAATTAATTTGGAATAAGAACTGGGATAATAAAGGAACTTTCGTAGTAACTATAAAAATGCATTGAAAGGAGAGAAAAGAATAAGGGAGGTGAGGAAGTATGCACTACAAAGAGAAATGGTTGCGAAGGATAAGAAAGTTAGGAGGTACAGAAATGGAGGACACAACGGAATGTTAGGTTAAAGTCACACAAAGTCTGAAATAGAGGTAAATAACCGCACTAGCCCGTAAAATAAGCAGCTGGAAAATTTGTACATAGAATAGAATTGGAAAACTGTGATTGGAATTGTAAGAAAGTATTGTATGTTTAAGTACAAATAAACTAAATTACACTAGTAAGTTAAGCGTATTTGTGGTTTCTCAGTTGTATACGAAAGCAAATTAAGTATAAAAAGGACCTCATGGGATATTTACAGAAAATTAAAAATTTTTACTCTATTTTCTGTGGCATTATTCATATTCAACATTTAGATACTTTTCTTTAAAAAATGGTAAACTAAAATGTTTCCGAAATGTTTTGAATTAAAGAAAACCCAACGGAAATATCGATTGCGACCCTAAAAAATTGCAGGTACAGAGAGAGAGAGAGAGAGAGAGAGAGAGAGAGAGAGAGAGAGAGAGAGAGAGAGAGAACCACAGAGGGGTAATGGGTAAAATTGGCATATGGTAAAACTGGCTTGTGTTTAGATTCAGAGGCTTCGAAACTTACGTTTCCATGTTGTCTATTTCGAGATCTTTTAGTGGAACTATGTAGTTCCCCTACCTTATATATTATCTTTTAACTGGTAGAAAAATAATAAACTCGAAATATTCCTCGTAACGGATTTTCATGAAACTGTGGTGTCGTAAGTTCATAGTTATAGTTTATAGATGAATCCCAGTAATTCTATTAAAATTGTATGATTTGACAGAGTTGGTTTGAAAATAATTATTTTAGATGCTTTAATCTTGCTTCAGGTGTAAATGACAATGTAATATTTGCATTGAATTTCATATTATCTGTGTGAAAATGCTCTTAAGTTGGTGGAATTAGCATTTACTGTTTGCCCAGGACAAAAAGGCAAGCTAGAGGAATGTATAACGTAATCACTTTTGCTGTCCGCACGGTGTATATGCTCCCCTTCCGAGTATTACAAGGATGGAAGGTACGTTTAAAATACACGAGTGTTGTCACATAATCCACCCATACATAATACCTACCGCTGTATTTACTGCAACAAACGTTAGATCTGGCAGCATGGATGACTTGTGTAGTCTCATACACTCATTTCCTAGTAAACAGATCCGCTACCGGAGCAGATCAACAGTTCAAGCTCCTCTACCCTTCATTCCCCTCTAGCCTTCTTGTCGTGGGCATACAGTAAGTAAATAAAAATACACAAATAATTGAACATAAAGATGTAACACCAAAGCCACAGTCGAATAAATATTGACAGTGAAATTGGGGTGCCTATGATCCACCCAGTCGACATTACATGTGCATTTTAGTAATCCTTCGTTCATATTTGCAAAAAATACATTTGAATTACATCAGTTGTTCTATTAAATAAGGCTGTCGTTTAGTTTTCATCCCTTAAAAGATTATTTAAACTGAAAGAAGTTACCAAAGTGAAGCTTTTTTATGCCGTTTAACGATTCGTCATAATTTAAACCTCAAATGAGACGCTTTTCTTTTTTTAAACGAGTAAAAATCATAAGAGAAAGTAATTAACAAATTCGAAAAGCGCAAAGAGAAAGCTAAAGGTAGTGGATATAAACAAAGACGGCGCTATAAATATCACTGAAACAGCAATGTGAGAGATGAATTTATTACAGTTTCCACGCGCACTGAATCACAGTCAAAGAGATCGTATCCTACGGTTTGCACTACATTTCCGCGGGTGTATTGCACTCGCTTACCTTTCACAACTCATAAATATGGAAAACACAGAGATCCTCCTGCATTTTCCTGTGAGCAAGAATAAAACGGTTAGTACAAACAATTTTAACGTTTTTAAACGGATTTTATATTTTAAAGGCGTTTTATAAAGCGTATAATTACCAAAGCATCAACCCTATGTGGATGTAACATGCAACTGGAAACGGGAAATGGAATTGGAAAGGATTTTACTGCTGTTTTCATCTTTACCTACTACTTCATCTTTTATTATCCATCTAATACAAAAACACTACTTAAAACTGTGTTACTTAAGGGAGAAAAAGTGTAAATGTGTATTTATTGACAACAATCTTTCGCAGTTATAATTCTCAGTGTTTCAGTTTTCAGTGACTTGCCCTTTATAAGGATAATTAAAAAGAGAGAGAGAAAATAAATTTATATTTTTCTAGCAGAATCCGCAACTCTTCTCGCATAATTGCGTTAGTAAACAGCTTGTTTACTGCCCTTTTTCTCTCCTTCCCTTAACCCTCCTTCCATCTTCGCCACCCTTGTCTTTTTCTCTGTCGATTGTTTACTCTCCCTTTCTTCCTTTTCACACTTCACTGTTTTTCTTATCCTGGCAATGCAAGTTTAGTAACAAAACACTCGTAACTGTTTAAATGTTCTCTCTCCATTTTACTTTAAACATAAACTTGTAAAAATATTGTTTTTAAGCTTTCGTTAAATAAATTTATCAGATTATAAGAGTCCCATCAAAATTTTCTCCGTTAGAAAAGGTAATTAAATAATATAATGTTTATTTTCCAAACTATAAACGACCTTGGGAACCACTAAAGCTACGTCATCCTATTCATTTTACTCCAAGAGCACTCTTGATTATGTCGAACAAGTGCATAGTGGAGTGATACGCAATTCGTTTTGAAGCTAATTTAATACCAGGGTCGGCTGATAAGTCCGGGGCCTCACATAGAGATGGCGCCACTTATCCAGTTTGGCGGATAGCATCACATAGCTTAATTCTAGACTAGCTTGTATCCATAGTTACAGCTGAATAGCTTGTTTAGGTTTTGAATAACAGGTTTCGTGCTCAAATGTTGTGCCGGATAGATGGCGCAAATGCTAGCTGCAAGGAAAAAGTTGTTTTGTGGGCATTAGAGGGCTATTTGATTTGACGGATTGTTCATCGGCCAATCTGGGCAGCTTTAGGAATGAGTCTTGAGCTGGTAACTTTTAGAGACCCCTTTTAACAACTTGTTATATAGTAGCAGAAGTGGATTACTACTATGAACCGTGCCAATGAACTGTAGTATGTTGTTATACTGAACCTTAGTGCATCTAGCCTTGAAATACATTGACCTTTAAATTATTGTCTAAGTGGAGCACATTCAATTCAAGTGGATCCTAAAAGCACAACTGATTTGGCTAGCACCAAAACATATACGAGCTTTGTTTGGTCATTTATATAGCATATCTATATAGATATGCTATATTGCACTGTTGTGCAATAATCTAAGAGTGTTATAAGTGACAACACAGCCAAAATGTAAAATAATTTTCAGTCGTTAATATTCATGTTCAAAGTTTAAACTAATAAAATACAAGCGATAAGCGCATCACTTTTCAGAAATTCCAAAGTGTAACATGATCTTTAAGCTTGCAAAACTGCAGTCACAGTATATATTTGTGTGCTTCTGCAGAATAAACTTGATAATATAATCAAATTAAAAACGAGAGGCCATAGCTAACATTCTACAGTCGGAAAAATGTCCATCATAATGTGAGAATGGAGAGAGTGTAAAGATGTATGTCAAATACGTACCAACCCTCCAAGACATATTAACAGCAAGGTGACTGTACAACACATGGCCACGGTACCACGCTCAATATCCATCAAACTGAGCAAATAATTTTAGGTCCATGTTTTGTGGGTACTTGCAATTATCAGGAGAAGTTTATCTCATTTATTTGCACGATAAAACAAACTCCATCCCACAGGGCTTTCCTGCGGCACGAAGCCAAGGACTTCTATTTTTTATCGGCAGATTCAGGTGAGCAGGTTATAATTTATGATATAACAACACAGTGTAATCTAGGCACTTAAATCCTTAAAATGCAGTAGATGGCGTTTTATTGCTGGAAGTAAACCAGATAAAATGTTTCATGCTTCAGCTGCACCATGCCCATTATTTCCTCAATAGCAGAAAACAGTGAATCTGACTGCAAAATGCTGCTGGTTCAAAATATTACAAGCCATCGAGTGGCGTTGGTAATAATTACAAGCCAAACTATTTTAGTGACAAAATATATACTAATTCTGATTTTTTAATTGACTAAAATAGGAAAAATTCTGAAAGCTGGAAGAATATTAGTAAGTCTCAGATACTGTATGAGTGTATTAAAACAAAAAACACGAAAACCATTACTAACACTATTTACACAGGGGGATGGCACAGTCGGTTTCGTCTGTGGCCCTCATTCAGGAGGTTCCGAGTTCGATTTCCGTGGCCGATCTACTTGACCCATGGGTTTTTTCAGATCTTTACCCGGGTCACCAGGCGAATGCTGGTTAGGTTAATTATACCCCACAAATTTCTGTCACTCCATTTCATCTCCATTATCATTTCACATCATCTCTCAAGTGATGGTATCTTTCAGGGTATAAAGTGATGACGAGTGTCTCGGCGGTGAAGGATAGGAAGATGTGCTCTGAGTAAAGACTTCCTTCTTAGCTAGGACGGTTACCGGTCTCCAACTCAGGCCATGTGGTCTGACTGTTCCAACAGGGTGGGATATCCGTTGTCCTGGCCTACCAGGGGACTTTCCATCTAGCAAAATGTAGGGATCCTGCTCTCTGCACTGTCGTGTCCTCCCTCGTCTGATCCTTCCTCCCGGGGAAGCCCTCACCTGGGAACATAGATACAATAAGCCAAATCTGCTTGCCGTGTGAGTTCCCTCCGATAAAATCCAGTTAACGTCCCAGTAACTTTATTCCGTGTTCCATGTGGACATTAACGTACTCTTTAGCCAGTACTAAGCTGCCTAGATAAATGTTGGGTAAACGCAAACATTGGTATCGTTCTTTGTCGTTTCTGTTAGCTAATCTTAAGAAGTTGCAATTGTTACGTTAAAAGTGTCGTTTGGCACAATCCAACAGCAACCTGTTCCAGTAACAACTTTCTCACCTATAAGCTCGCTTTTTGAAATACATCGGCATCATCTCATAACCGAATAGAACACAAGGGCGCCAAACACCTATACCCAAATAGTCTGCTCTCTTCAACACAGTGTTCCTCCTACCTTTAGGACGGCCAAAATTCCCGCACTATAGGGATTATACTATCATATTTCGTGCGTTCAATATGAGAACCGTTCAACTCACAACACGTATATAAAAACTAGTTACCAAGTTTGGCGTGTGACAGCATGGCACTCTGCTACTGTTCGCTCTCCATGATCTTTACTTCGTACACTTTTGACTTCAGGTACCCTACATTACAAAATCTATTGGATTTAAATCAGGGGATTGAGGAGCCCACCCTGCTCGTCCTCTACGAGCTATCCACTGCGGGAATTTTCGTCCAGTCAAGTCCGTACTTGATGTGGTGATGCACCATCCTGCATGAACCACTCAGGGTGGAAACCAATGACATCCAAATCAGGCAATAATGAATCTCCCAACATTGTCAAGAAAGTTTCACTGTTGACATTTGTGTCAAAAAATGCGAGCCAGTGGTAGGATTTTTCCACAAACCACACCATAAAATTACACAAGCATATCTTTGTTCTTTGTTGCTAAAATAACGAATGAGGATTACTGTCGGACCAGTAACGTAAATTTTGTCTGTTAACTTCCCCATTTGCATAAAAATTTTCTTCGTCCTAAAACATAACTGTTGATAAGAACTGTGAATTACCAATTATTCGTAGAAACCATTCACGCATTTCCATAAGACGATCCGGTTCATCTTCTGTCATATGGTGTAATAACTGCAACTTGCACGGGTGAAATTTGTGCTTTTTCAAGATAGTTTGGATTGTTGTGTAAGGAACACCAAGTTCACAATTTGTTCTGCGAGTTGATTTCTTGGAACTTGCTGCTATTTTCGCCAAAATCACTTCTTCCGTTTCTGCTGAATAAGACGGGCACCCAGATCGGGGAACATCTTTCACACTTCCACTACTCTTGAATTTCTCAAGCAGCCTCCCAACTGTGCTGAGCAACACTGGTTCTCGCTCAGGTTGCCTCCGATTAAATTCAGCTGCAACCTCTCGTGCACAAAGGAGAATAAGTTCCACAAGTTCTTCAGTAGTCGACATTGTTTGCCTGAAAAAAGTAAAACAAATTATGTACCTATGGTAGGGGATTTTTGGGCCACCTGCATATTTAGCTGGTAGATAACCTAAAGGTAAAGAAAACTGTTTAGAATCAGATAATTGTGCAGCTTTCTGCAGAGTAAAAATTCCTACTGCGATACACATAACTGCAGCGTCACACTATGGATCAAGCGTTTGGGGAACAACAACGCAGATTTCATTCGATGGCAGCAAGCTGACGATTGCCTCTACCAAACTAGATTTATATTAATAAACTACTTTCTGTAAGCTAAGTGTTCTCCACTGCTACCATTTTAATATCCCACTGAAACGCCGACAGAGCATTTTCTTTGAAGCAAGAGAAAACAATTTTCCTCTCTGACGCCAACACAGAAATCAGTACATTTATTTTAAACTTTCATTATCTCTGAAGACATCCAGCCACGAGAGTTAATGTCTTAGAGCTAATGAAGTGTCGTAATCTCATAGTTTCTTGAAACAGCAATTAGCAAACTGCGCTTCTTGGATCATTAAACCTAGAATAACTTCATCTTGAATAAATTTGAAACTACTTCTCTCACCACCAAACTTCAGAACTTTCTGTGAACGAAATCGCATATTGCTAAAATGTCAGACTACGTTGTTTTGGGAACGAATTAAACTTCCACTTCTGAGTCAGAGGTTTAGGGTTCCCGCAAAAACGTATCAACCTACAATGTTTACTTTCTCTGCCGCGTAAATGCATAGTATTGCAAGAATTTTATTCTACCCAGCCAATATTTTGCTGGAAATGCATTTAAGAAGGCCCCAATTCACCCAAGAAAAAAGATCTGTCTTAATGTGATGAGCTCAATACTACAAAATGTCTTAATCGATTGTCACTGTGGGACATATATGCACCGAGAATGGCACTTATATTATTTTGTGTTTAGGATTAAATTTTTCCTTATATAAAATTGTCTTGTAAACTTCCGTTTAAAAAGTTTATCGCAATTTGAGACTTCGTAACAGTTCTACTTTGGTAGCTATTTTTACAGGTGGAGTAGAAATGCAACTTCATAACATTACTCTTTTTCTTTGAAGATTATATAATAAACAATGAAAAACATCAGTTTTGACTCATATATTACGTCATTACACTGCAGTATCTTCAAGTGTGAGGGAATTCTTAAACTATGGAAAGCCTGTCTTTCTTTCTTACTTTTGAAACCTATGTTCTCCACATGGGAAGTCATTTTCCTGATATACTACATATAACAACGTGCCCCACGAACAACCTAGTTCGGTAAAAAAAAGTCAAAGTTGGTAAGGGAAGATATACTGAAAAAAACTACGTCGCATAAAGAAGTCAACAATACGGTCCATTGTGTAGCACGACTAATTAAGCTAAGCAATGCTACGCCATACTCCCTGCATCGCCATGCTTCCCTACAGTTGCTTCAAGCCTCCATAGCCTTATTTTTTTCATTAAATTCATGAAGACAAACTAAAAGTTGTTAGGAAGATTTTTGCTTCTGTGAGCATATACTCGGTAGTTAAATGTTTTCAGCTATATTACCTTTCCATTCTGAATTTCCAACTGAAATGAAATGTGTAGTGTTTAACGCCAGCTTTTACTACATATGGCACCGCAGGCGATAATTTCCAACTGAAATAAGCTATTGAACCAACTCTTACAAATTACAAATTTAAAATGTGCTGTTAGTGCAATTGCTAGCTCTCAATTCATACTTTCTAAACTCAAAGTTAAGAGGACTTCACTGTAGGTTAGAATTGTGAATCGTTATATAAATTTTTTTGGGATCAAGGAAGTACAGTCAAAACCTGATTGCCGGGAACAGAACGACTGAATACACCGACATTTCAGTAATTAATTACCGGAAGAATATCTCGCCAGCCATCACAGCGGAGCCGTCAACTAGTGCGAAATTGCTTCACGTGGACCAAATTATTTGGTAGTACTGAAGCAAACTACATCAACAAAGTAATTCCCTTTTATAACAACCCAAATCACATCACAAACACAGAATCCAATTCTGGTTAACATATTTATTTTGAAGAAAAACTATATCTGGCCTGAACTTCGTGAAAAAAGTATCAACTACACTAATTTATGAAGATGAGTGATTGATTTTCTGTGTGGAATCTCTAATAATAAAGCATGGAAATATTAGAAATATAAATATTTAATTTTCTACCTTCATTTCAGGGTGTCTATAGGGTTCCGGTAAAAAGTTGTTATTATAATCATTTTACATTAATCATGATACATTATGTTAAAGGATTTAAAAGCGTTGCTTACTACAGCTAACTTTGTAATCATAATTAAAATATAATAAGCAAGGCTTCGTGGATGATCAGGTTTATGAAGATCGAGCTTCCAGCCATTCTATACTCCATGCCCTTCTTCAGGAGTATAGAATGGCCGAAAGCTCGACCTTCATAAACTTGACACAACTGATCACCCACGAAGCCTTGATTAACAACGCTAGCCATTAAAGCTGCAAGTATAAAGTCAAAATCGTTCGAAGGAGTAAAAATAAACATTGTAAAATCGCCCAGGTAATTGTTTTTATTGTGGGATTTTCTTGGCATTCATATATAACCTTAACAGGTATTTGAATATGCTATTCATCCGAGTTTACCATTTTGAGCTATACAGATCAGCTAGAAATTTTCAATTGAGGACACCTTTTGTAAATACATTTCGTTACTAAATGGGGAAAACACAACTCGGACTTCGGACAGCATTGCAATAAAAATTTGCATCCAGAATATAATGCAAAATTAAAATATTGTTTCAGTTAATCGTGGTTGTGCTAATTGTTTTCAGCCTTGCATGTTACATTATAATTTAAAATTCCGTAACAGTGTTATTGCTGTGATTTTATGTGTAATAAAAGAAGATAGTTATCTTACGGTTTTCATAGTATGAACCTTTCAAGAACCTTGCACAGCAACCTAAGCGATTAAAGGACGGATGAACTGTTAACAAATAATTTTATACTGCACTCCATTATACTCTCGTATACGTAACTTTTAATTTTACAAAATTCCTGACCATCATGTGTATTCTTCTGTTTTAACTTTCGATAGACAATTCAACAACTTTCTGTGCATAAACATTCACTATGCAAAATAATTCATCCACCATCATAAGAAAAAACACATCATTACACGATAATTTTGCTACTGGAAAGTAGGCTTTAACCGTTAGACATGAATAATTTTTGCAAGGAGTCACATTATCTCTGCCGGAGTCAATATAGCAGCTCAAACAGAATAATAAAGTTAAAATTTGCGAGACACAAACACGCTATTCTTCAGGAACGCCTACTCTAACATAGTGTCAAAGACATTATATTATAATCTCTTTGACTATCGATTACCTCGTAGGTAGCTTAGTCCGATGTTCAACTTTTCTTTATCTGAAAAACAAGCAACACACATACATATTTTTATAATTCAAGTATGTTTTTATTTAGGTAATGGGCTAGCAATGCTTGATGTTTATCAGGCTCTTGAAATTTAAGACCTCGGCTCTAACGCCTAGAGCGTTAAATTTTTTCACTCGCTAATAAACATCAACTCACCTCGCAAGTCCCATAAATAGCTATTACTGCTATAATTACTAAATATTTTAAAACAGTTTCCTACATGGCCCATTCCATTTCGCCCAACGTTTTGTGAAATTTTTGTAGTTAAATGAATAGAATATAACAATGCCAGTATTCGTTAGCAAAACCTGCATTCTCAGCTGATCCCTTTTATATGCTAATTATATTCCCGGTCAACATCGGATTCATTCGCTTGGAACATAATTTAATTAGGAAGTTACTCATGAAAAGCATGCCTTATAATTCAGATTTTAGAGCAAAGGTGAAATGTCAGATGAGCTCCCTCGAACAACAAAACTCTTATACGCTGTTTCCTGTTTGCGGAGAGATTTTGTCGTTCTCTGGAGTGTTACCTTCCCCCCACACTTATCCTAGAGATAGCAATGAGGTGATTGTCTTTAGATTACTAGAATACTTCCAGCTAGTAGAGCTCAGTTCTGAAAAACCTTAAGTACTTGAAGGAGTTTGCTTCGATGTTGCATTAACATAGTTAACTTAAATATGTCACTTAAAGCTCTTTATGTGAGAGGACATGAAGGACTCAATGCATTTAGGACCACAAGTTTGTTCGTGCGAGATCTACCCGGGACGGAACTCCCTTCTATAAACCAGGGAGTCACAGAAGCAGCTCCGGGGAGCTTTCCATTAGGACTATAGCTTCAGTCTAAAATGCACCCCTTTTGGTTAAAAGTGGCACTCGATGTCTACCCAGTCGGGAAGACTATCGATACTAGGGTGAGCCGCGCGCGACCTAACACATCATACTACTACCTATCCAGGCTAGTACCGGAGATTCTCATTGACGTCTGCCGACTCCGTCTGGGCGGCTATGCCAGCCAGATGAACCCAAGACCCGTGGAAATCAGACACCACTGTCCCACCCAATCTGAACAGTTCCCCTTCGGAAAAGCTTGAATGCAATATCGGGAGTAGTTATAGTAACGTCAAAAGTACCAGAGTACAAGTGCACCACAGCAGCTGAAGGGATGGGAACCACTTCCCTGCGAGGTGATACTGGTGATATATGAAATTAAATGAGAAATTGGCAAGAAAACTTCAGGGCTAAATTTATGAATGCCTCACAATCGTTTACAAGATCTGAAGATTGTGAAAAATGTAGAGAAAATCTCAATCAGGGAGGATGGCCCTCGCGGGTTTTGAATCGAGAATTCCCGTTAGGGAGCCTCCGTCGAACTCATAATTTCATCTTATATGAATTCTACTTAATGTATTCTTCCATTATGCACTACTATACCTGCTGTGACTGAAAACTCCTAACCTTTGTTAAGTCAATACTTGTATTTATAATTCATTTGGTTCCAAGAATAGATTAATGGGACGCTGAATTAGGAAGCTGATTAGAAACAAAAGGGAGATAGATATTTGGATGTTTTATTAACTATATTTTACTAGCATAATGCATAGGTTCTGTAATTTCTGTAATTTATTATACGTTAAGCCTAATCAATTGTAATAGCTTTTTATAACCTATGATATGAGCATTTGTCCAATGACAAATGACAGTGAATTGTTTCATTACATGAGTAATTTAAAATGCCTTTTCAGACTACATATAAATTTATATAAAATATGCAGAGTAAGGAAATGCTCAAACGACGTTTAACTCCATTTAGCAGCACGTTTTAAATTCTAGTGTATTTTAGATCCCTGTTTCTTCTTAGATGTGTCAAACTTTTTTTTTAAATATATTGTACTGCAGTTTTCGAGAGATGGAGATGTGTAATCTTTGGCGATAGCCTACGCATGACTGACTAGTGGAGGTGGGAAGCTGCTCTAAGCTGATGTAAAATACTAGAAGCGCTATCAACCGCGGCCTTTTGCAAGCACTCTCCGAGCACGTGCGACTACAGTTCAGAGACCGTACTCGCGGCAGTTAGTGAACTGTTAATGTTCATGCGTCATAAAAGTGCTGGTGTGTTCTACGAGTGATGTTGTGACGACACCCCTGACATGCTGCTCGGCAAGCAATGGAGAAGAGTTGTATTCTCTGTCTTGCAGTACCTGAAGCGAAAGAAAACAGCGACTGCTTTACATATTTAATTAATATCCCTTCATTCGGTTAAAATTGAAGCTACAAAATAACTCACACTATAAAAATGAAATGGAAATGCAAATTGAACAAAGTCGCAATATATTAAGTAAAATAAAAGCAAATTCATAATGTTTCCTCTTATCTCCTAATATTTCTCCAAATTTACTACTCCTCACGCAGAGAATGAAGCATGAGGATTAGATGGGATCAAAAGTAAGACAACCATCGATTTTTTTTAGAAAAAATACTTCTACGTTACTGGATCAGTAACTTACTTTTACATTTACTCTTGCCTTACCAACTACAAAGTCCTGCCTCAGCCATATATCGCAAAAAAATTAGGATGCTTTAGGGTAATAATTTCTACTGTATTTTGGAATACATCATTAAGAATAACTATTCCTAAAACAGAAAATGACAACGGTCAGTATTGAAGGACAGGTTTAACCATTAGTAGACTAGCTACTGAATATTGTGTACATCCAAAATACAGTGCGATCCATATAAACCTGAACCATTGCAATAGGCCACAACTTTTGAACCAATGCAACTTTGGGAGAGTATAATATACAATTCGGAGATTACATTACACTATTTACATCTCAGATAAAGTGTTGGAAGTGTCCTTCATCAGCAGTGTCTACATGATAGGACCGTAGACACTGGAGTGTATATGGGTATCTTCAAGACATTTGTAGAGTAGCTGAATGATATTGAATTGAGAGAAGGTTATTTCCAGCAAGATGGAGCAATGTACTATACAGCTAATGACACCGTGGAACTTGTCACCAGTTTCATTGATACTAATCGAATAATCTCAAAGATCTGTGGTTCCCCAGATCCCCTAACCTAACCTCGCCGATTTTTTTTTCCCTGTGGGGGGTATTTAAAAATAGATTGTACAAGAATAGGCCACGGACAATTGATGTTCTCAAGGAATCCATTCGAACCAAAATAAGTAACATTGGCGAGGATACTCTCCGTAAAACTTCAGAGAATATGGTGAGACGAGTGCAAATGTGTATAGATTCTGGTGGAGCACACTTCCAACATTTTCTCTGAGATGTAATCTCCAAATTGTGTATTATATTCTCTCAAAATTGTTCAAAAGTTATGACCTATTGAAATTTTTTCAGGTTTATGGATCGCACTATACATAATTTGTGGAAAGTGTTGTGAAATTCCCACCATAGGTAAGTTCGGCAATGACCAGTGCAATTCGATACGGTTTTAAAAATATTTTATTCGTATGGTAGCTACCGCAGTAACTAGTGATGACTTCTAGCTAGTCATGATTTTTCTAAATCCTATGTTCATTCATGAGTGATCGGTGGAGCCGCTGTATAAGAAAGTGGTAAACACTGGACGTTCAGTACAGATTTAGCAGGAGAAGACTGTGTCATCAATCATAACTTGGAAAGTTAGTGATACGAAAACGTAATGCCAAGGGGAATGCTGCGTTATCACCAAGAAACCAACGCTGGGGAAATTGAATTGCCACTGTTTGTAAAGATCCATTGTATATGGCGCTTTGAGGAAATGACCGCAAATCATTCTGACCCTCCCCACAACAAACCCAAACAATAGTAAGCCATCGATTCAAGCTCACTTCTCAAGAGAACCTCCATATCTTCAAAGATGATCTAATCTTGACGTTAGATTCTGGCAAACATTTTTTTCAGTGTGTTCGATTTCATTCTATTTGTAAAAATTATTTTTATTACAATAGACTTTTGTGAAACATTCCGCTGCCTTTGTGTATTTGATGAATAACGATTTCGATCGTAAGAAAGGCATAGTAATTCAGTAAAAACAGGCATTTATCTGGGATGTTGATCTAATTTATTTTTATTTTATTTTAAATCTCGTACACATTTTATAACAGTGTACTTACGAAAGAAATGGCATTTTATGCTCCAAAACAGCATTCATTGTTTTATTTGATAGAGATCTGGAAATATTACATTTCTACACAGTTCTAATGTTTCTACTTTCTTAAATTTTAATGAACATCAACTCTGCTGCGTTAGCACTTATTAACAGGTCACAGTTTCTAATATATTTCTATACCTGACCAAGTTTGCTAAACTGACTTGTTATATTTCGTCATTTCAGCAATGACACGCCTACTCCTCTACCTGGCGTACTGCTACTTGAGTATTTAAACTTTACTCTCTGCTACCTTATATACTACTCAACTTAACATAAACTTTGTCGTTTGAGCTTTCTCCCAATCGTATTGCTTAAAACTTACAATAACAAATTATGGAAGCTGAGGGTGGCCCTACCTGATTCCTATTTACAAAAAATTCAATTAACTTGAGAACATTCAACTAAGTTGATGTAGATTAAATCAATATACATTAAGATATATATAATATATATACAAAAACCTTCTGGTAACAATACTCTTGGCTTAATAAAGAATAATATGTGCACGAGTCTAAAAACAGCAATACTGTTTAAGAAATACAATAAGATTTAATACATATCTAGGGAAGAATATGTCAAACGCGTATTATTTGATCACGTTTCCAAGACACTAGGTATAATCATTTTAGTGACTATGAAATAAGTTAAACTGTAATTCAGTAGATCTTAAACACTGTTCAATGAATAGCATCATTAGTCTATTTGAGTTATTTTACATTTATATTTAAAAAATACGATTTTTGTATCGTGTGCAACACCTGGTTAATTGCTCCAATAAAAGTAATATAAAATGTGTTTTTTTTCAAAAACCATTAAAGATGTCTGCATGAAATGTAAAGCACACTTATGATAATTATGATAGAGCAGCAGATGAAAACATTTTGATAACATTTATAGTACGAGGTGTGTTCAAGTTTTAACACCTATATTTATAATCAGGCCTGGGACCTGATAGGAAATTCTGTTGTCTTCTTTTTTTTAAATACACGTGGACTCTTTGTGAATGCATGACAGAGATGGCAGCAGTGTACAGTGAATAGAACTCTAGTAGTAGCGACGAAAGTTAAGACTGTTTTTGATACTTAAAAGAGTGACGTTTTCATTGCAAGAACAGCGTGTAATCATTTGTTTTCTCCAATTTCGTAGTGTGACACCTATTGAAATTCATCGCCAGTTGAGTGAGGCATGTGGTGATGGTACCATGGATATGTCTAATGTGCGTTCCTGGGTGCGATAGTTCAAAAACGGCAGAACATCTTGTGACAACAAAGTGTCACTGCCTTTTTTAATATAGAAAATATATATCTATGTATATAGATATATACTTTTCCTTTTTCTTTTTCCCCTTATTTAACCGTTTTTTTTATCTCCCTTTATTTTCTTATATATTTTCCTTAGTTTCACACATATCACTATACACCAGGGGCGGCTTCTGAAGGGGGTAGCATGTTTGCGCTACAACCAAAATGCTGGGTCTCCCTTTAATGTAATGGCATGTTCCATTTGGAGTTCATTTCGACCTTGTCTAGTGCAGGGGACCTGAGCGCGCTGTATTGTTTGCAGGTGCCAAGTAGTTCACTCCCAGATGCAAACCACTGGCATACAATAGGGAGGTATAGGGCAGGACGAACCTAGGATTTGCCGAGGCAAGTAGGAGGGCGATGCGGGGCGTATGGCTGCATGTGGTTGGTTAACCTAGCTGCCAGAGAATAGTGGATGCCTAACCAGCTCGTTCTTATCTATTGCGCCTATGTTAAATGTAACCTACGAGTACATAGCCACATGGTTTGTGCCCTGTTTTGTTAGCCCTGCCGTGTTTTGAGTAGTGCATCAGAAATATTTATATAAATACAGGTAACCTGTGTTGTAAGAAGAAACAATGAATTCCATAAAGTGGCTTTTAGCACATCCTTTTTCAAACATGACCTTAGAAGAAAAAATTGAACTTAAGCGACTTGGAAGACCCATGCCGAATCTAAACATCACACAGATAGTCAAAACAAAAACAAGATGTTTTAACAGGAACTTTAACAACGATGTATACGAGAAATATTCTAGAGTGTTTATGAAATGTGAATGTTGTGTTACACGCTGTGAATTACCGTTAACTTGTGTGTAGAGCAGTCTGTAGTGACAGGCTTAAAGAAATGTTGTTACTTTAAAAAATTAAGTTGCATGGATAACTTTGTGAACCACCAATTTTCAGAGTCACCAGCCGCCCCTGCTATACACATAAACACCCATGCCCAAGGTGGGACTCGAACCCGCGACACTCTACGCGGCGGAACGCTAGAGACATACGCTTTAGCGACCATGGCTACGAGGGCCGGCAAACCTCGCACCAGTCAGACGATATCTACAACGCTCAATCGGCGATCCTCCAAAACGTTCTCTACTTGCTGGATCATGTCGTCAGACTGGCTGGTGCGAGGCAGTGACAATCTTTGTTGTCACACGATGTTCTGCCTTCATTGAACTATTGCACCTAGGAACACACATTCGACACATCCACGTCACCATCACCACAGGCCTCACTCAACTGGCGATGGATTTCAATAGGTGTCACACTACGAAATTGGAGAAAACTAATGATTACACGCTGTTCTTGCAATGAAAACGTCGCCATTTTGAGTACAGAAAACAGTCCTAACTCTCTTCGTTGCCACTGGAGTTCTGTGCACTGTACAGTGATGACATCTCTGTGACGTATTTACGAAAGTTCACGTGTATTTTAAATGAAATCAGAAGTTCCTGTCTGGTTCCAGTACTGAAAAAAGTAGAAGTTGTTATTACTTGAACGCACCTCGTAAAACTCACGGCTTAGGAATTTCAAATTGCGTCGGAATGTTTCTCTCATAATGCATTAGAAATTCACAGCTCCATACTTTATTACGCTTCCTTAAAGTAAATTTCAAGAGTTTCAAACATCTGAGTCTATATCTGGTCAAGAATTTATACGAGTGCTTTGATGCTTATCTTTATAATTGAAGATGTTAAAAGCTCCTTTCAATATTTATTTTTGTGAGGGTTTGGTCCAGTAGCGAAGGCTCCTCAGAATTTGCTTTTACTTATGGAAGTCATTTTATTTCCAACGCTGATGTTTTGATTAACTGTGATGTACGTAGTGTCAATTCAATTAATCATGGCTAGATCAGCATTAAATTTCCGCACTTAGCGATAAATGTCAATCATGCAATCCATTTTCATTTCGTGCATCAGTTGATCAAACTGGTAGTGATCAATAGTTATCATCTGTGAAAGGAAATGCGTTCACGAATCTCGCCCACTACCTCGTATCTAAAAAGGCGAAGAAATAGTAATTGGAATTATATTTTCTGTTATATTGGAAGTATATTGGGTTTTAATTATTTCATAACTCCAAAACTATGGAAAATAATTTTAAAGTATTCTGAAGGAACGTCAAAAATACCAGAGACAGATTATTTTTCAAGGAATAATAATTCTTTTGCACCAACTAGACAGTCACAATTATGTTCACTTTCTAACATATCTATAATTTCAGTTGCTCCGATTTGGAAGTTATTTTTCTTCTAGCGTTTATCCTTAGACTGATTCACGGTACATATAATCGCAACTCATCTATAAATATACATATATTCCATGTATTACGATGTTCTTATACATAAACATATAGGTATCAATATTATAAAATAATGCTCGACAAAACGCATACAGTACATAATGCATCGTTTTGTGCATCTAATTCGTAAAATCATGTTCCATGCTTCTCACGTAGATTATTCTGCGGAAAGTAGAAATGCTATATTTTCCGCCAATGAACAGCCTCCAGCGTCAGAATGACAGTGCTTCAAACGTATTCAGAGAGGCTGATATAAACAGCGATTAACAAAAAGGTTATTTTCATTAGAACACATTTGGAAAGCGCATCAAAAGACACAATGAGCGCTTTGCCTCTTTATCATCTCTCGTGCTTTCTTTGTCCGGTGACCTCGACGTCGTCCTGATGACAAAAACGGTCAACCTTTGGTCTAAAGGGAACATTGTGGCAATGTGAATGGGATGGTAGAAAAAAGCAATTAAGACTTGCCAGCTATTCTGCAATAAATCAGGCAGTAACATGGGTTTTGTGTTGTCGGCCATCCGGGGCAGGCGAGACTGGCATACACTGCTATTGGAATTAATTTTTCAGATATCCCCAAGAGAATGTGCGATGGCTACAGCGTTCCGGAAGATATTTTTATTAGTAATTAACGAAGAAGAATGGCGGTTCTTCTTTGTCACAGAGGTGATAGTATTGCTTTTTGGTTTATCAATGCAGCGTAAGGGGAATATAGGTGAAATATTGCTCCGAAATTAGAGTATGATATTGTGTAAGAGTTGTTGCCTCGAGAATTGAGTAACTAAAGTTATTTTGCACGGCTTACTCTTTTAATTTTTACTGGCAGATTCAATATATGCTTTTACTATAAATAATTTAATCTCAAAAATGTAAAATATTTCTAATCTAAAAATATTTTCTTATTGACTTTTAGTAATAATTGCATAGTTAAATTCGTTTGCTAGGAACAGGCTACCATCTTCACGCCAATTTTTTTAATTAAGGTATGAAATGGGTGAAATTATACTCAAACGAGCCCAGGTTCCATATAACGTAGTTACCCAAATTCACCTTTCAAGATAAAGGAAACCCCAAAAAAACCTTATCCAGATAACTCATCCTGATCAAATTTTGAACTCCAGGCCTCTTGAAAGTGAGGCAGATATGCTACACCTAAGTTACGGAGGCAGGTATGCTTGATCTTGAGCTTCGCAAAACGTAAAATGAACGAAGAGTAACCTGCTGATCACTTTTCATTGCATTTAGTTATCCTTTTAAAGGATTTCAGATTATTCATAGTTGCCTACAGGCAATGCTGAATGGATGACAAGTACTGTTATGTGACTCGTAATGTGTGATAGGAAAAAATTACAAATTTTAGTTGAAGCTTAGACTATGTTTGAGCTGTAATAGACATTCCTCAGTCAATTTGTGCATCGCCAGCAATAGAGAAATCCTGACCATCTAGTGGTTTCATCCTTGAGTGCATTTTCCAATTTATCAAGATAATTAAAAGAGCCTTTTATCAATTACATATATACTATAGTTAGAGCAAAATATAATGTATATTTTTTCGGAACGATTCCAGAATTGAAACAGTTCCAAAAAAGAATCAAAGGTCGATTACGCAGTTCCAAAATAATACGTTTGAAACTTTGGACTAACCCGGCCGTTCAGTTATTTTTACAAACAGTCCCAAAACTAACACTCTGATCATAGGCTACGTTCCGTTTCACTGCAACAGCTTCAAGTATATATGTAAAGCTGAGTTCATGCCTAAAAGTCCCGCTCACTCTACAACTTTCAGAGTTTGAAATGGTTACATGGACGTCGTCCATACTTGCTGCTTGATGCCTCTGAGGTTAATGTAAAAAATCAAAAAGAATGTTAAATAAATTGTATACCCTCTTTCTTCTTAATTAGTAAATATCATTATTGAATTTTGTAATACTGAAATGTATAGGGTGTTCAGAAAGTCACTATGCAGTTACAACATGGAAATGCAACAATGTTGCATTTCTCAGTAAGTTAAACTGTATTAAGCTGTTTCTGGGAGTCTTACAGAAAATTCCCCCTGCTCAAAATATATGTGCATGCTTCACATTGTTGAAGAAAACACGATCTAGAAGTGAAATCACCATAATTTAAAATTAAATTGGACGTCTAAACACTACATTTACCAATTTCAATAGGCTTAGTCAACTGCAACAAACAAGGAAAGAGTTGGAATATATGTTAAATGACCTAGGTGGGTAAGCACAGGACCAGAACTTAAAATTAATCCAAAGAAGACAAAGTTAACGACATACTTCACAGAGGAAGCATCCTGAAAAATGGTCCACCACTCGAATATGTACAGGAACACACACACGCACACACATACACTAGCCGTGTGTAGGCTAAGGTTTGGATGAGCAGAGCCAGATTGAAAAATTCAATGCCATAGCCGGAATTTGAACCACAGAGCTCCCGGTCTCCATGCGGTTACTCTAAACCACTGAGCTAGGTCAACATGCACATGGCATTAAATTCTCCAACTAACTCGTATGTTTCCTGGTAGACTACTAGGAGTTCTCATATACAATGAGACACGCACCTTTTGTGGCTACTTACTATGCTGTAAGTACTTTAAGTCCCAGGCTTCATAGTTATACCACTATGTCTTTAGGTAAATTGATGGAAATAATCATTTCTTTCACACTAGCCTTGTGTAGGCTAAGGTTTGAATGAGTAGAGCCAGACAGAGAAATGTAATGCTTCTCATCCAAACCTTAGCCTACACACGGCTAGTGTGGAAGATATGATTATTTCCATAAATTGGCCTAAAACATAATGGTTTAACTATGAAGCCTGGGACTTAAAGTACTTACAGCATAGTAAGTCGCCACAAAAGGTAACTGTCTCATTGTATATGAGAACCCCTAGTGGTTTACCGGGAAACATACGAGTCAGTTGGAGAATTTAATGTCACGTCGGCTCGTTGGCCTTAGAAGCTCAGTGGTTTAAAGCAACCGGACGAAGACGGGAGATCCGTGGTTCAAATCCCGGCTATGGCATTAATTTTTCAGTCTGGTTCTCTTCTTCTCGAGTGGCGCTACAGCCCCTTCTGGGCCTTGGCCTCCTTCAGCAGGTGCCTCCATTCCTCTCTATCTTCAGCTCTCTTCCTCCACCCTCGTATTCCCAATATATGTTGTGTGTCTCTCTGTATGGCATCTTCCCATCTCATTCTCGGTCTTCCTACTGCTCTTGTGTTGTAGAATTTACCATTAAGGACTCTTTTTGGTATTCTTCCTTCTTCCATTCTTATTATATGACCTGCCCATCTCATCCTCCTGATTTTAATATCCTGAACAATATTTATATCTTTATATATGCTGTACAATTCTTCATTCCATCTTATACGCCATTGCCCTCCTTCCTGTATTGGTCCATATATTTTCCTCAGAATCTTTCTTTCAAAAGTTTTTAGGGCATCTTCCAAATTCTGTGTCAATACCCATGTTTCACTTCCATAGCACAGTACTGGTTTTATTAATGTTTTGTATAACCTAATTTTGTTGTTCCTATGGATTTGTTTAGATCTAAGTATTGCGTGAAGTGAGTAATAAACTTTATTAGCCATTAAGATTCTTGTTTTTATTTCTTCCGATTCATCGTTATTGTTGTTAATTATTGTTCCCAGATATTTAAAGTTCCTTACTATATCTATGTTATGTTGGTCCATTTCCAGTGTTCCTGTATACTTTCTTCTCCTACTTTGTATCATGGCTTTTGTTTTAGATATGTTAATTTCCAGGCCTATTGTTTTTGCTCCTTCTTTTAATTCTCTGTATGCTTCAGATACTGCTGTCCTCGTTCTTCCCATTATAATAATATCATCTGCGTACCCTATTAATTGTACTGACTTATAGAAAATTGTTGAGTTTGTTCGTACGTGCATTTGTCTAACAACATATTCCAATGCTATGTTAAAAAGGGTAGGTGCCAGCCCATCTCCCTGTTTCAAACCGCAATGTACTTCAAACTCATCTGTTATACTTGTTCCTATTTTAACATGGTATTTGAGCTCTACCATTGTTGCTTTCGTTAAACTAATCAGTTTCTTTGGTATTCCAAAACTTCCCATTATAGAGAGTAACTTCCGTCTTTAATGCTGTCATACGCTTTTTGGAAATCTATAAATATTTGATGTATTTCGATATTATGCTCCCATGCTTTTTCTAATATATTTTTAACTGTGAATATCTGGTCAATGGTTGATCTCCCAGGCCTAAAGCCTGCCTGATACTCCCCAATTATACTTTCTGTGTATTTCTGAAGTCTATTATTTATGAGTGAAGTTAATATTTTATAGCCTGTACATAACAATGAGATTCCCCTATAATTTTGGCACTGTAGTTTGTCTCCTTTATTTTTGTATATAGGTACTATTAAATTTTTCTTCCAGTCTGTTGGTATCCTTTCTTCTTCCCATATCTGTGTAATTAACTCATGCATTGCTTTTAATAATGTCTGTCCTCCCCTTTTATACATTTCGGCCGGAATGCCATCTATACCTGGTGATTTATTATTTTTCATCTTCTGAATGGCTATCGCTACATCTAATTGGTCTGGTGGTTCATCTTCCGTCTGCAACTGTTTTGGTTCTATTTCGCTTCCTTGTTCTGGTGTTAATTCCATATTTCGTTCTTCTATGGGGGTGTTCAGGAGTTCTTGAAAATATTGTTTCCATCTGTTCCTTATTTCTTCTTCATTTGACACTATTTCATTGTTTCTTCCTCTTATTAAGTTTGTTCGTGGTTTGAATTCCTTATTAATCATTCCCACTTCTCTGTATGCTTTTTTAAATTGTTTGGTTTTGATATTTTCTTCAATTTCTGTTATCTGTTTATCTAAATAAATTCTTTTCTTCCGTCTACATAGCTTATCTGCTGTTTTCCGCAGCTTCTCATATTCTCCTCTTTTTTGTCTTGTTGGCCTTTCTATCCATTTTTATATGCCCCATTTTTCTCGTCTATTGCTTTTTTACATTCTTCATCAAACCATTGTTTATTATCTTTCTTTGGTTCATATCCAACTATCTGTTCTGCTCCTTCCCACAAAACTTTCTTCATTTTTATCCATTTTCCTTCTATTGTGCTTGATTCCATACTTTCAAGTTCTTCCTTTATATATTGTTGATACTTTTGGATAGTTTCTTTGTTTTGAAATTGTTCTATATTAAGTTTCTTTGGAACTTCAACTCGTTCCGTTTTCTTATAGGAGATTTTACTTCTAAATTTAATCTTGACCAAAAAATGATCACTATCACAGTTTGCTCCTCTGCATGATTTCACATCTAGTATATTTCTCGCATTTCTTTTGTCAATCAAAACGTGGTCTATCTGGTTGTTTGTTAATCCATCTGGTGACTTCCACGTATGCTTATGTATCTCTTTATGCGGATAACATGTGGAGGCTATGACCATATTCTTCCCAGCTGCAAAAAGCACTAATCTCTGTCCGTTATCATTTGACGTTTGGTGTAAGCTATGTTTTCCTATTGTTCCTCTGTATATCTCTTCTCTACCCACTTTTGCATTTAAGTCACCCATTATTATTTTAATGTCATTCATCGGACATTCATCATATATTTCCTCCAATTCCTGGTAAAACATTTCCTTTTCTACTTCTGTTTTTTCTTCCGTAGGGGCATGCACATTTATAAAGCTTACATTGAAAAACTTTGTTTTTATTCTTAAAGTACATATTCTTTCATTAATGGGCTTGAAGTCCAATATATTCTTTTTGATTTTACTATCTACTATGAAGGCCACGCCAAATTCCCTTGTTCCTTTCTCTTTACCACTATAAAACAGTGTATGGGATCTTATGTCCATTATATCTTTCCCCTGCCATCTTGTCTCTTGTAGTGCAGCCACGTTGAGTCTATATTGTTGTAACTGGGAAATTAATGTTGCCAGTGTTCCACTTTTGAGAAGTGTCCTAACATTCCACGTACCAAAATTCAAGTCCAGTTCCTTAGCCAGTCGTTTCCGTTTATTCAGTCCAATCCGAGGCTCCGCCGTTGGCTTCTCAACATGATTTGTTTTACGGTGTGGGGTCGTTAGCGCCACGCCCAACCCCCAACCTGGAGGACCAGGTCCCACATTTATATCCCCTGGGACAGGGTGGCCCAGTTATACCCCCAGGCACTGGGTACTCATTTTAGTCGCCTTTTACGACATGCATGAGCTGCAGTGGGGTTATTCTTTACCCCCGGCCACCACACGGGGGAGTCTGGTTCTACTCATCCAAATATATATATATATATATATATATATATATATATATATATATATATATATATATATATATATATATATATATACAGAATCTGCATCTAATTCCACATCGTGGAATTCCACGGCCGGTTTACAATGGTTTCAGGGGACGAGTCTCTTTAGCTTCATCCAATAGTCCTCTCATAATTATAATAATAATGATAATGTTCACACATTGTGTATTTTTTCATGTGGTTCGTGCATATCCAGATGGGGAATTCGTCCTTTATTCTGTAATGTGTGCGAAGAATTAAATCTCATAATTTACTCATAATTAAGTCTCAGTTACTAAACGTGGACAGATAGTCGAGTGGTTATAGAGAAGTATGTAGGAGCTAGACCCACAAGGTTTGAATCCCAGACATTGTTCTGATCTTTTTATTGTAGAAATATTTAATTTATATTACGCACATTGTAATATAACATCAATTGCTAAGGTTTACTTGACATTATGTCATTTATGCTCACACATAAAAACTTAAACATTACTGTTTTTAAACTAACTTAAATGAAATTAATTTCGTAGGGGGTGTGTAAACCCTCTGCTTCTATTACTGCCCTCATTCTGTGGGGCACAGGTGAGATCAAATACCTAGTAAATTTTCACTAGAGAATACTTCTCATTACATATATGCCGTCAACATATATAACACATGAATGCGCCCGAGTGTTAACACAACTAGTAGCATTGTATTTTTTATCTTTTTTCTTCTTTTTTATCTTTTTTAAACATAAGAAAATGCTGTTGTGTCCTTAAAAATGAATGGATTTAAAACATTATTATTTATTTTCTAAAAAAAGAACACAAGAAATTTCTATTAAAATAACAATAAAAAGGGAAACATGCACATCAAGGATTCGAACTCGTGTTGGTCTACCTACGAGACACATGCGTTTTACTGCTCGGCTGCCATGCATACGGTCAAGCCACAAAGCATCGCATAGCTTTGAAATGAAGTCAGAGTGGTATATTGGACAAATTAATTGTTGCGGGCGCTGAGGATCCCTAGCACCCGTGGTACCTCTGACGTTACCAGAGGAACCTCGGGCCTAACATTCGAGCCCCTCTCTGTTGGGAGTTGTTCGGATTGGGTTGGACTCGAGTGGGCAGTGTATCCCCGATATCCTTGGGAGATTGGGTACCTCTGGCCAGGCTTCGGCCACCTGAAAGGGGCAGAGAATTACCTAAAAATTCCCAGGCACTGGCACTGCTGAGCCAGTAGAAGGTGTGCTAGATCACCAGGCGGTCCCACCGAGGTCATTCAGTTGTCCTCCCTGCGGAGTTAACGCGCTTAAGTGGTGTATCCACTTCCACCCGTCATACCGAGCGGGATGGCTCAGGGGTTTCGACTGTGGCCCGCATTCGGGAGGCCCAGGTTCGATTCCCATGGCCAACCTACCTGACCATGGCTTTTTTCGAGGGTTTACGCGGGTCCCTAGGTGAATTCTAGGTAGATTAATTACATTCCCCGAATTTCCTGTCCCTCCATTTCATCTCCATTAGCATTTCACCTCATCTCTCATCTGATGGTCTCTTTCAGTGTAGAAGTGACGGCGGGTGTCTCTGCGGTGCATGGCGGGATGATATGCTATGAGAAAAACTACTACTCCTCCGGTAGGTCGGTTGCCGGCCTCGGCTTCTCTTCTGGGACCATTTCGGGACCGCCAGCCAGGGACCTTTGCGGCTCGGATCGCCTGCCAGGGACCATTAGGGCTCGGCTGCTGGGCTCCCTGCCGTCCCGCAGTAGGAGAGCGGATTCGTTTGTCCTGGCCTGCCGGGGAGGTGTCTATCCAAGTAAACGTAGGAACTAGGGACCCTGCCCTCTCTACTGCCTTGGCTCCTTGGGTCGGCCGCTCTCTGTCTCCTTCGCCTGATCCTTCCTTCCGGGGGTGCCCCCACTTGGGGGCATAGGAACAATGGGTCCAGCATGGTGACCTACATATGAATCCTCTCCGTAATGAAATGCCAATCCCAATCCACCCGTCTTGATTTGAATGGGGGGTGGTAGCTTTTTAGACTCCAGGTGCCCCAAGGAAAGCACCCCGGAAGTGTTCATCGCTCCCGGGTTGAGAGAGGCTGAAGTTGTCGGACTTTCGGGTAGACCTCGTTGTACAACTAGCCGTGTGTAGACCAAAGTATGGAAAGGTAGATTCAGATTGAGAACTTCAATGCCACAGCCGGGATTCAAATCATTGAAGTGTCTGACTCTACCTTTCCAAAGCATGTATTATATATAAAGAACAATCAGACTTACATGAAATAATATATTAACCGCTGACACACTGAGGTTGAGCCTAAGGCACAGGTACCAGAGAATGTGTAACAGCAGCTCTGTCGTATGGCAGACAAGCATGGTCACTAAAAGAGAAGTGAAGACAATTATCCGGTATGTCAACGAAAAATGGAGAGGAAAATACTGCCAGTAACACTCAGCGACAGAATACCAACAAAGAGAGAACGGTAATTATCGTAGCAGAACATGTCAGATTGAAACGGGGTGACCAGCTTATCAAAGATGTGAAACAAAAAATGGACTTAAAGAATCATACAGAACGTCAGAACAAGACGAAGATACGTGGATGGACTTCCTTAAGCAGAAAGGGACATTTGTGGTCAAGGCGGGTAGAAGTGTGGAAAACGTGGGCGTTAATGTAAAATGTGTATAATATAGAAGGAACACGGACAGAGTGGTTTGCAAGAACTTCGAAAGGTGTTAATGTAAATACATTTAATTTTATGTGAAATGTCGTGTTATGTAGGTCAGATCTTAGAATTAACTCCCCTAATCAAGTCTTTTTGAGCTACTCTGTTTACAAATAGAAAACCTTAACCCTTGAGGTTTAACACAGATTAACATGAAATAAGAACTTAAACAGTTAAGTATTATGCAATAATGGAGAGAATTTTAAAACAATGACGCATATATAAAAAGCGATACAAACTTGTGTTAAGATTCTATCTACATAAATACCTCAATTTGGTTCGAACTGTTTGCATATCAGCATCATCTGCTTCAGAACACAAAGTATTCAAAACAATGTTATGACGATGTTTAAAACTCTCGAGCCATCCATTGGAAAATTCCGAAATGGTCTTTGCCTAATTTTCTTGCTGTCTTTAAAGCTTGAGTTTGAAGCAATGATCCAGAAATGGGAATTACTTCATCGCGCGCACCAACAAACCACTTGAATACAGTACGATTTAGCTCGTCATACTATGTAGATCTTGTAAAGTGTATCACATGCCCTGCTGTTGCCTTTAAGCTTTCAAAATCTCCTAAATCTGAGTTTTCCCCACTTTAAACAACATTTAATTGTTTAGGTAGACGTTTGTTGCTTCAATAACATTACTTTTTCCATTGATAATATCTTATGTTTAGAACTCATTTTACAGAATTTGTGTACCACAAACTATGTTTTTAAAAATCACCAAGGTTCACAGTTTTCTTCCACTCATACTTTATCACTTGTAGCAACAAAACTGAGAATGAATGCACTACAAAACAGTTATACCCTTACCATGTGTCTTGGAAGAGAGTTGAGAGAGCTAATGATTTGTTTTCCCTTTTCCTCGAAAGGTTATTAATTTATGACTTTATGGTTTATGTAACTCCGGTGCAAGCAGAGTCGCCTTCAAAATGATTGCACTTTTTAAAATACTTATGTTGTAACCCATTACACACAAAGTAATCCGTTTTATAGCCCACCTCGGTATCGTAGATGTTAGTGTGTCTGCCTCACGTTCAAGAGGTCCCGAATTCGAACCTCGGTTAGGGTGAGTTATCTGGATAAGGTCTCTTCCGGGATTTTCCCTTATACTGATATACGAATGTCGAGTAACTCTAAGCTCCATGAACCCTGGACTCATTTGAGCATCATTTCACCCATTTCATTCATCGTTCGATATGACTTAACGTTGGAGGATGTAAATTACAACAACAAAAAATTAATAATAATAATAATAATAATAATAATAATAATAATAATAATAATAATAATAATAATAATAATAATAATAATAATAATAATAATAATAATAATAATAATAATAATAATAATAATAATAATAATAATAATAATAATAATAATAATAATAATAATAATAATAATAATAATAATGATAATGATAATGGTAATGATAATGATAATGATAATGATAAAGATAATGATAATGATAAAGATAATGATAAAGATAATGATAAAGATAATGATAATAATAATAATAGTAATAATAATCATAATAATAATCATAATAATAATAATCATAATAATAATAATCATAATAATAATAATCATAATAATAATCATAATAATAATCATAATAATAATAATCAGAATAATAATCATAATAATCATAATAATAATAATAATAATAATAATAATAATAATAATAATAATAATAATAATAATAATAATAATAATAATAATAATAATAATAATCATAATCATCATAATCATCATAATCATCATAATCATCATAATCATAATAATCATAATAATCATAATAATCATAATAATCATAATAATAATAATAATAATAATAATAATAATAATAATAATAATAATAATAATAATAATAATAATAATAATAATAATAATAATAATAATAATAATAATAATAATAATAATAATAATAATAATAATAATAATAATAATAATAATAATAATAATAATAATAATAATAATAATAATAATAATAATAATAATAATAATAATAATAATAATAATAATAATAATAATAATAATAATAATAATAATAATAATAATAATAATAATAATAATAATAATAATAATAATAATAATAATAATAATAATAATAATAATAATAATAATAATAATAATAATAATAATAATAATAATAATAATAATAATAATAATAATAATAATAATAATAATAATAATAATAATAATAATAATAATAATAATAATAATAATAATAATAATAATAATAATAATAATAATAATAATAATAATAATAATAATAATAATCCATCTTAATCAGGTTATATCCCAAACAGTTCCCGAAAAATATTTCCGTTTTTGTTTAGGAAGTTTTCCGGCTTTGAGTATAATTTTTTCATGGAAAATAGCTCCTTTCCGAAATTTATTTTCCGTTTTTCCAGGTTTCCGCCATATAAGGGATCTGTTTTAGGCAGGTTTTACTCTGTTTTGTAAATGAAATAGTCGAACCTGTTTTTCAAGAGTAACTATTGTTATACTAGCATAGGTCCTCGATACTTGCATGATATAAAAATCGAACAATACTTCAGAAAATACTCTCGATACGTTTTCATACTTGAGTGGTGATTCTGCAAGTTTTATTTTATTTTAAAAGCACAATCATTGTCGCAAGTAGAACATTCCAAAGCCCGAGAAATTGCCAGGAATGTGGTACCTGCACAGTAACATTATACAAGAAAATAAATCGTGTGTCAGTTACTAGTTCCCAAGAAGAAATCACTGCACATCTCAACGTCGATTTGCCACTCCTCTAACTAGTGCACTGAATTACTGGAAAACATATTCAGAATTTCCAAAACTATTAAACATTAGCCACTGGATCTGCGACAGTTTTATCTGAAAGACTATTTAGCACAAAACGACTCATATGTACAGAAAAAGCAATAGACTTGACCTCAAAAGAGTGAGAATGCTAGTATTTTTGGACAAAAACTTATAAAAGTGGACTGTTTAGCTTTTTAATGTCTAATGTAGAGTTTAAAAGTAAGTACACTGATGGTTTAAAATTTTGTCTGATTAAATATCTGCATTTAATTAATGTCATTCGCATTAGACAGCTCTCCCAACATTCTATTTTGTATTGAAACTAGCAGCAAATTAATGACGGTATTGGATATCGTGGAAAATATCGTGTATCGACCCATTCCTAATTTTTACTTTTATAATCTTACAGTTTTCTGGAAAGCAAATAAAAAAGAACGTGTTGCTTTTGTCGCAACATTTACTAAACTAAAATTCTTTTAATAAGTTTATCTTTATTTTATTACTATATTAAAAGTAGCAGAGTGGAAAGCAACGAATATACAAGACCATCTATTCGGTATAAATCCTCAATGGCAAATTTTATTAAAATAAGTGGAAATGAATGGAACTCCAAAATGATTAGTTACTTCTTTGCTATGTTATCCATGCCAGAAAATACGAGACGGTATTAAAATAATCCCCTTCCTCCTTCCGCCCTCTCCCTTTCTCTCCACTAATTACTTAGAATTACTCGACGGACGTTATTCAAATTAAACTTCTTGAATGGGTACAATTTTCCTGAAATGAACTTCAGATACTCATACATCCGATAACAGTTTTTCTACTTCTAATTTCTCCAGGCTGTCTGTGAAATCTGTGTTACTGCATTTAATTCCGTGCTATTTATTTAACAAACGTAATGAATAGCTTTAACTCATGAATATAAGTTTCTCTTACCGCGAGCTTTTAACTATTCTCTGTAGTGTGCTTCCTCTGTAATATTTAGAAGGAAGAGAAAGGAAATGCTGTCCTATAATTCAGCAAGCGAAAATCATAAGTACAAGATCTAATACCTTGTAGTACTTCTCTTTTCCAAACCGTATATCTCTGAATAGAGTGCCGCTACCACTCCTTCCAATATGCCTTTGATCATAGGGCAGAGAATCCTTTCTTTCTTGTCTGGTTTAATATTGGACCTTCCTTTTAGCGAGGCACCCGCATGTAACTTTCACTAACAGAAAAACTCTTTTCTATACAGCTGGAAGTTATTTTAGGATTAAATAAAATTAATTTTGTAAAATATCATGTCGATAATTTAATAGTTATATGCCATTATATCTATTAAGTTCTCTACATTGTATTACACAAAATTAACTTTACTTGATCCTAAAATAATATAAGGGTATGCAATAAATATCTCTATAGCAAAAAAAATGTTAGATTTTCGTATAATGTAAACAATTAGAGTAAAACTAATATTGGAAGATAATATGATAGAACAGGTCAGCAATTTTAACTATTTAAGCTGCAATGTTTCATATTTTAAAAATGAAGATGTAAATAAGTTTAATAGATTTAACAATATTTTCGGTACCGTAAAAAGATGTCTCAAGACCACTAAAAAAACTAAAAATTTACAAAGTAATGGTAATATCTATGCTCAATGGCTGAAAATTCTTCAATTCTTCATAAAAGAAAAAAAACAAATAGAAGCTGCAGAATTGAGATCACATTATTGGATAGAAAGAGAAGTTCTTATATAAAACATAAATTTGTATATTCAAAGAGAGAAGATAAATGAATATATAACTAACTGGTAAGAGCATTGGAAAGAATGGAAAATCATCACATACAAATATTGTTGTTGAATTATAACCCCAAAAGGAAAAGAAGCATTGGCAGACTAAGAAAGAGACAGCTACATTTCAAGGTTGGAGATCGGAACAAACTTATTAGGCTTTAAATCCTGTAGAGGATGATGACAGTGTCGAGAGTATTAGTGAAGTAAAACCGAAAAGAAAAGAAAAACACGAACAAAATCTAGTATGTTTCATTCATATGAATTTCTCTACTCAGTTTTCTAACACTGGTTCAACAAATGCATATTCTTCTGTCTATTTACTATTAATCGAGATAAACCTTCAATACAGGGTCGCCGTTGAAGGATACAATAGGCAAAGGACACCAAAGGATTTCTGAAACAGTCTTTGGATGTCATTGAAATTCCGTTTTATCTAGATGAGCACGGTGGAAATGAATAAAGTTAACCAGCTTTAAAAAATGACAACTATTTGAAAATTCAACACAATTCTTTTTTATCGGTATTCTTTTCTATCTGATAAATTTACCCTCGCAAAAAATAATATTTTAGCTAAATAGCAATAACAAATACTAAATATGCAATAAATTCAAAAGTAATGGAAATTAGGAGTCTCCTGGCAAAGTTAAATCGTTTGGGTAGCCTTCCAATAGATCTCCTCCCATATTGGGGTAAACGGGAATGAAGAAGCAGATTACTTGGCAAAAAAAAGTTCCAAAATCATAAATTGCAAGACAAGACCCTTATCTTTCCATTCAGCAAAACTCAAAAATTAAATCTTCGTTCAAAGCGGAAAGGTCAGACACAGTGAATAAAATATTATATGAAAAGCAGTGGATGGATCTACTCCTAAACAGAAGAGCAATTCCAGAGCTATCACGGAGTGAAACTGTGGCCGGATTCCGGAAGATAACGGGACATCATTGTCTAGTAGAGCATCTCGATCGAATGAAGCTTTTTCCTACACCCAACTGCATGCTGTGTAGTGAGAATGTGGTCATGCACTTTGGGATATGCACTGCACTCAAAAATTACAGGAATAAACCAAGTGGACCATTATATTGGTAGGCTAGAAGACGAATGGAAATGTTTTCAAGTGTATCTAGCAGTATAATAAATAAACATTTTAGCTAAATTGTTTCGTAATGAAATCTGTATGTTTCAGTGTAGTATACTTTAACGATTGTAGTAAAGTCCTTCAGTACGAAGAACTTCACTGGCTGTTCGCAGAAATTTTGAGATATAAATTCTATTTATTATAAAAATAGGTTAAACGTATAGTATTTTATTCAAAATCATTATAACTGTTTTTGACGAAACCAAAAATAATATACACGCCCCCCCCCCCCCACAAACACGCGCGCACACACACACACATGTGCACACACGGATCATTTCCTTATAGTGTCTTTTTACACTCACGGAGTCCCAAAACGTAAATTTTCCGTGAAATGTCTATGTGAGTGAAATGCAATGCTTGCCTTGTTTACTATAGGATGTATAAATGATAAGAATTTTCTTCTACAGCAGCATTAATGTATGACATCCGAATGGTATTTATGGTCTGTACATATGTAAATCAGCATCCATTGGATCCCAATATTTCAGTGGTGCAGCATGGACCATTTAATCTTTTTTAAAGAGCAGCATACATTTCGGAAGTATGGGTATACTTCAATGAGGCTGAGGCTGTTGAGAACCCCGTAGATGTCAGTGAGGCTGCTTTCATCTTTTATTCGCTCTATTAACCTAGAAACATTGCTCCAGACATTGTAAATATTTTAAGTTCGCTATGCATGCAGTAAGCACGTGTTTTGTGATGTGATGAATGGAGGAACTGGTCCCTAGAGCGTCCAGAGACCGTTCTTTATTCCAACAAGAGGTAGGTACGTAGTACAGGAAGTGCTCTTATAGCACAGAAACTTTGGAACTACGTTTCCTTTATCACGGGAGATTCATTGAGGATAAATAATCCATAGCAATTAAGCACACAAAGGGCACCTTAACTCCTGAGTGTGTCGTGTAGCATATTTGTAACATACTGGCTTAAACTTACATACGTGCTCCTGGATTAGCTGACCGTGTGTGAGATACACCCGCAAGCGTTATGTTGTGTGTATACGCAATTCATTGTGTAAATATGAAATGAACCCTAACAACACAAAGGAACACTCCAGTTGTATGTAAATGCTTATATGGCAGTTATATGCACTTTAGCTTGAAACTAACGAATAACACGACAGCCATCATAAGTATTGCACCCCAGAGAACATGTTACTGTTAATCTGATGCCAATATTGGCGCTCCAAAACATAGCGGTAGGTACACAGTGCGGCCAAAATACGGTGATGTGAACATCTGAAAATACACCAGGACATCCAAACGAGGTGAACGTATGAGTATATTCCTTAACGCTGCCATGATTATTTATATAAGCTTAAAAGTTGACCACTGGGGCGACAGCCCTAAGAGGACCAAACCGACTGCCGGCCTCACGCCCAAATACACACGGCAGAGGTGGGCGTTCATCCAACCGATACGGGAAGGAGACGTGGTCAGCATCTCGGCATCCCCCAGCCGGGATGTTGGTTTTCGTGACCAGGGCCGCTTACCTATCGTAAGCTCCGCACTTTCCTCACGATGATGAGTGGACACCGGTCCTCCGGGACCTAAAATCCGCACTCCATGGGTGGGATCGAACCCGGGCCGCTTTCCGTGGCCAGGGACCAAGGCATACTGCCTTACCGCGCTACGCCATGGATTTATATAAACTTACAAGAGAATTATCACTATGCTCATGCTTGCCTCGGTAGCGTAGATGGTAATGTGTCGGCCACACGAGTTCGAATCTCGGTCAGGATAACGTTTTTGTCGGGTTTTCCTGTTATCCTAAAAGACGAATGTCGGGTAACTCCAAATTCGTTTGAGCATCATTTCACCCATTTTATTCGTCTGATATGACTTCACGTGGGAGAACATATTAAAAAACAGTATGCTCACACCTGTACGGGCTTGAGAGTTTGATGAGATCATCTCTGCTCTATGTGGGACCTATGTGCCAAAAATCGGGTGTAGAGCTTAGCTGGAAGTACCCGAAAATGAGTCCAAAATACTTAGAAACATATAGGCATAATAGCACTCCATTGTACGAGAGGGTCACAGACTAAACCGCTCGATTTGTGTCTTACTTATTGTTTACTACTCATCCACAATGAAGAGGACTTTTGAGGTCATTCATAGCAATTCAAAATATAGGTTTTATTTTGCCATGAAAATATCCAAAACACATGGAGCTTTTTAAATTAAAATGTACAACCATTTTCTAAAACATCACAATGTTCAAAAAATTGTTCCACCTCTATGATCACCAATGAATTTCCCTCCAACAACCAGCGGCCTAAGAGCGTTTCATTAAGGTACCTCTGTCTTTCTCCTTGTCTCTCTCATATTTACATCTCTCATAGTATGAGATAGGTTAGGCAAAACGTTGTACATCCCCTCCTTCTACGTTAGCTTGTCCTTTCCCAGAGAAACTAAGGACACTTTCCGGAACCGCAACTTATTAGATAATCCGCGAATGCAAATATTTCACACTATTTGCCCCGCCACATTAATTTACATTAACAATGGTCCAATGTTTAACAAGGAAATGGTCATTAGGCTCAAAGCAAACGCCGACTTTTGCACAGATGTGATGTAATAATCGAGTTTGCTTTTAATTACAAATTCTTGGTACCCCTTCTCATTTAGCCCTCATTCTCTGTTTTAATTTAAACTCACAGAGAACTAAAGAAGGCCGCTCGCTCTGGAGTTTGCAGGATTTCCGGCAAACTAAAAGTGGAAAGGAAAAAGGGACATCGTTTTCGATTTGCTTCCCTTCTCTGCCTTAGAATAGGTACTTCTTTCTAACCAAGTGAAGTGGGAACTGTAACGTGAGAGACTCGCATGTGAGAGAACCTGTGTTCGATTCCAGTAAATCACCATCTCTGAACTAGCGGTTTTCGTGGATTTTTGTGAACGGTAGGAAGATGTCAGGGTGGTTTACCATCTACCAAGATTTTTTCTCTCTTGATGCCATAATTATTAGTTAAGGGTAAGTGTTATAATGATAGATAAATCAATTTTTTCTTGTAATTTACGTCCTCCAACGTTATGTCATATCGGACGATGAATAAAATGGGTGAAATGATACTCAAATGAGCCCAGGGGCCATAGTGCTTAGAGTTACCCGACATGCGTCTTTCAGGATAAAACAAAACCCCGGAAATGACCTTCTCCAGGTAACTCACCCTGACCTAGATTCGAACTCGGGACCTCTTGAACGTGAGGCAGACATGCTACCACCACCGAGGCGGGAAGATAAATCAATCATTTTCTAGAAAAACGTGTGAAAATCAATGTATCAGGTAATAAGTCTAATTAATGTTTTTCTCAGGGTCTTTAGCGAATTCTGTGTTAAGTAGAAGCAATTAAATAAGACCATGCCGTGCCGTTCAATGTTCAGACACTTGTCTCTTCCAAAGATTCCAGGCAATTGCAAACGACCTCATGTTGGATTTAAGGCGTATTAAACGGCTCCTGTATGCGATTTCTCCGAATTTTCTTGTTTTCCCAACAGTTTATTCCACCAATTGCTCCACCATCATCTTCACCTTCATTTCATATCACGTTAGGCAATTTCATACCATACTTTTCGGAGCCTACCTTGGTAGCCTAGATGGGTAGCGTGTCTGCATCACGTTCCAGGGTTTTCCCTTATCCTGATAGACGACTGTCAGGTAACTCAAAGCTCCATGGACCCCGGACTCATTTGAGCATCATTTCACCCATTTCATTTATCGTCCGATATTGACTTAATGTTGGAAGACGTAAATCACAAAAAAAAAAAAATACTTTTCGGACTTCCCCGTCTGTTCTGTTTCTCTGGTAACTACTCCACTTCCAGGATGTGTAGACTACACTCTCCAGCCGGCAGTGACTTGAAGCACTACTCAGGTCCCAGCCTCCACTTCTGCTCTCCCACTCATGACGCCCGTTGTGAGCTGAAGTAGGAATTTCGGACCGAAAGCCTTAACCATCCATTGGCTGTTATGCCACGATGTTCAGTTTAGTTAGGTTTACTCCACAACGATACCGTGATTCTCTTGCTAATCTTTCGTTATAATTTTTTTAACCTTTGTTCCTCTCAGATCTATGGGACTATGTTTCTTTGTGTTTACATACGCATAACCATAGAAACATGTTTGTACTCTCACAAAGGAAAGACTTCCAATACATCCCCAGGGAATTCGATTGCCGTGTAGCAGTTTTTTTCATGTCTTATTGATAGGTCTCGACCTGGCTCCGGAGTAAGTTTGATATACTACAATATACGTAACGTTTATTGGATACCACCTTTGCGAAAAATTGCGAAAAAAAACAAGAGAAAAGAGCCAGCTTGATATACGCCAAGGGTTCTCAACCACGCAGCACATGTTCGTTTATCCTACACGTTATTTTGCTCCTACCAGGGAAACGAGAGACAGGCGAATGATTGTGTACACCTTTTGATTTCCTTTACGTATGAATGACCCCAAGTGCCTTCATTGCAACACTATAACCATGGATAAGTAGGTTAAGCTGTTGTAGCGGGTGGAAACATGTGACTTCAATCTATCCTTCTTACTTTCATTAGAGCACACATTCATACTGATACACGCATTTAGCTGAAGTCTATACATTTTTAAAAAATTAACATCCTATAACGTAAATCATATTGGGCGATGAATGAAATGGATGAAATGATGCTCATATGAGTCCAGGGTCAATAGAGCTTAGAGTTACCCGATATTCATCTTTCAGGATAAAGAAACCCCGGAAAATCTCTTATCCAGATAACTCCCCATGACCGAAATTCGAACTCAGACCTCTTGAATGTTAGGCGAACATGCCACTACCAGCTAAAGAAGCGAATATGTGATAGAATGCTTACCAGCAGAAATAAGTCGGTGAATGGTTTAGTTCATGCAATAGTAACCTCTTGAAAATTTATGAAAACAAATATGTGATTTCAATTAATGGCAGAATACATTACTAAACTGAAGCAGAATGAAGGGGATATTCTTTTCAATTTTTAAGTGATTGTTTCTCAAAATCAATACAGCATAACATAAACGCTGATGCATTCATACGATTTCTCTACTCGCGTCCCATAAAGTACGAGTATTATTATAAAAGCTTATTTAACTTTCTATATCTGTTACTCGAGATAAACTTCCATCATACACTTACACTTTACTTGTAGGCTTAAGAAGGATGCAGTGGGTTAAAGGGACAAATCTGTTAAACATTTATGCCTCTGAAATCGCATGCTCTTTAAATAATGACGAGAAAAAATGAATAACGACTTCTCATTTCAAATAAATTGAAATATTTGACATTTCAAACCAATAACAAAGGATACTTTGTAAATGGTTAACAAAACTATATTTTTCATAAATCATTCGCTTTAACGAAATTCACATTTTCTATGTAGAAAAATGTATACCAATTTAGAATTAATAGAGAGCTGTTCAATAAAGTGATCCCAATATTTTTGACAACGTACCTTTACTCATCCTCATAATTTTGATGGTCCGTCTCAAAATAATCTCTCCTGAATGCGATGCAATTGTCCCAGCGTTTCTGCCAGTCTTCAAAGACTGCTTGAAACCATTTTTAAGAGATCCTTCAAAATCGCCGACGCAGCCTACACCACTGCTTCTGATGATGGATAATGCCTCCCATGAAGGCGTTTCTTCAAGTCAGGGAATAGAAAAAAGTCACATATGGCTAAATCCGGACTATAGGGAGCGTGAGGGATGTACTTCATGTTGATTTTTGCAAGAAATTCAGCAGCAATATTGGCAATATGCGGCCGCACATTATCGTGGTGCAGCATCCAAGCCTGTTTCATGGAAATGTGGTCTTTTGCGCCTGATATGGATTAGCAATGTTTTCAGGACATCCCTGTAGTATTGTCCAGTTACTGATGTGTGTGCAGGTACAACATGCTGATAAACCATTCCATGAATATCAAAGAATGAGATGACCATAACTTTCCCAGCAGAAGCAACCACTTTTTTGGGGGGGGGGGAGATTTCCACACTTAGCTTTGCTGTTTGCTCTCAGGATCAAAATTATGTACCAAAGTTTCATCAGCAGTGATTACGTTTTAATGAAACTCTGGATCTTCCTCTAACATCAACTTTAACTGCATGTTACCTCCATTGCAGTGGTAGGCAATACTGAACATGTCTGAACTTGCCTGGTTCTCACAGGCGGGAACCAGGAGTACCAACAATGAAACTACTACGGCGTGTTTTTTTTCACATTAAGCTAACGGAATAAAATAAGATTGAATTTTAGTGCGAAAAATTATGTCCGTAAAAAATTATGATCATTCTTTATTGAACAGCCCTCGTATGTATTTGAAATTCAATTAAGTAAGTTGTGGTACTTTCAGTTATAATATGTAGAAAATAGTTCAAGTATTCGAAATGAGCTACGATGTTGTCATTATTATTTAGAATGAGCAGGGCCGCACAGGTTATTCACAAAGAAAACTCAAAATGTGTACTTTATTCGTCCTAAACTTCTCTTACACTTATCATATTTGAAGAGCTGTTTTTCAGAAAGTGTAAACTAAATAAATTTGTTAAAAGATGTAGTTTGGCTGGAAGAATGTTCTTGAAACTCTCTGTGTCGCATCCCTAGAAATCACTGAAGTTGACTTAAATACATACCGAGGCATTCAAGCGACTTCTAAAGTCGTGTTTTTGCTTTTCTTTAAAACTACATGCGCTGTATACAGGTAATCTCAAAATATTTATTTTTTATAAAAACTTGGTACTGACCTTTTAACTAGAGACATAACACTACTATCCATCTCTATGGTATAGGGGAAGTAGGTGTAGCGTGTCTTGCCACACATTCGAGTTGAAATCTCGGTTTGGGTAAGGTTTTTCTCGGGATTTTCTCTAATCCTAAGAAGAATGTCAGTTAACATTAAGCGCTGTAAATTTTTTATTCATTTACCTATCATTTTATCCTTGCATTCATTGTCCAAAATTACCTACAAGTTTAAAGAACTTCTAGCTACAAAAGTAAAAGAATAAGAAATAATTATTCAAGAGAAAATAAAAAGGGAAGTTTACTATTGGCACTCATCAAAGTACATATTTATATAATCGCAAAGCTTTGACCTGAACTGGTTTTAAATAAGATCAAATGAGCTTTTCTTTGTCTTGTATTTTTGTATCATTGTACAAAGAAATTTGATTGTACGTACAAAAAAGTTGCTACGCGAAATATCTAAGGAATGCTTCAAATGTAAGTTAACATTCATTGCAAAAATACATATCCCTATATGGGTGAAGACAACATAGTGCCATTGGAAACGTCAGAAAATAATTTGTTGTTGTTGGTCGGCAATTGTAGCCTCAGAAGACATGGGCACAAATTTTGTTTCATGTTATAGATACGCATCAACTTGGCATGACTGAAGACTGTTTAATGAACTAAAAGAAGAACCTTTATTCATGACATTCAAGCATTAGACGTCACACGCACGCTATTGTATCGATTCTAGAGAGAAGGTACTATATTAAGTTCGGTATGGATTTTTTTACCTATAGGCCGTGCGGTCTCGTTGGTAAGCTGATATTGGCAAAATAGCCCTTTGTAAGTACAGCCTTTACGTAGTGTACTCAGAGGCCGAAGTGTGGAATACAAAGGGCTTCATTTATTAGCTTATTAAATATACAAGGTAACTATTTCCGGACTGGACAAAAAGTCGGGTGAACTATATATAATATGAAAAATAAACAGTTAATGCGAATTTTGAATATTCCTTGATATTCAATATAAGATATTGGAACCTTTTTTGTAATTTACGTCCTCCGACGTTAAAATCATATCGGACGATGAATGGAATGGGTGAAATGGTGTTCAAATGAGCCCATAGATCATAGAGATATAGGAACTGGATATCGGTATTCTGACGATTCTTAAAATAAAATAAGTAGTATTAGATTCAAATTAAAAGTTTGATTCTATAACATTGCAATATGGTACTGAATGTCATTTGAGGACGTGATCTTATTTTCTAAATAACACATCTATTAAATGGCCTCCATTACTCAGTATACATTGTTGTAGTCTGTGATGCAGATTCTGTATCGCTGATTGTAACATGCCATTTGGTGTGGCTATAATTTCCTGCAGGGCCTCCTTAAACTCATTAATGTTCCTTGGTTTCCTAAAGTACTGAGATTTGAGATAGTCCCAAAGAAAGTAGCCGCATATTGACAGATCTGAAGAAGAACTCCATTTGGAAACATTTCTTTAAGGAATTGACAGTTGGCAGTATGCGCTGTTGAAACCAGATGGTGTTGAGATCGATTCCATGATAACGTAACTCATGCTTAAGGAAGTCCCCTAATATCTCTACTTATCGATCTGAGGTCACTATTACAGCTCATCATTCTCTTCAAAAAAAAAAAAGAAAAATAAAGTCCGAAGGATTCCAAAACTCGCAATGCCACACCAGATTGTTGCATGTGGACTATGAAAAGTGAGCACAAATATTTGTTGTGCATTTTAATCTCTCCAATAGCGAAAAAGTTGTTTGTTCACCATGCTATTTAAATTAAATAAGCCTCATCATTCATTAACATATCATTATTAAAGTGGTCCATAATTTTTTTACACAAATTAATTCGATTAGCTTCATCACAATCTTTTAACTCTTGAATTACAACCATCTTGTAGGGATGTAAACGTAAATGTTTGTGAAGAGTTTTCCTAAAATTTGTCCGTGATAAACGTAAGTTAGCAGCGTGTTTTATTTTTGGGCGAATAAGAGTAATTCTCATTGCTTGTTTGACTATTTCAATGGTTTCTGATCTCACAATGTATACAGGACCTGATGGTTTCTCTTCCCTGAAGGAGCTGTTGCTCGGATATTCTGTATCCATAACTTCCTGCTAGAAAGTGGGACATTAAAATGACGACGAAACAATCTTCGTATCGTATAATGACAACCGAGTCACCATTTCAAAAGGAAAGTTTCTATCACAAAAGCGCGATATTCAGCATTTCATTGCATCATTTTCACAACAATGGCAAACATTGATCTTGCTCATGATACCTTGCGCATTAATTTACTTGTCATATTGATTAACTTATTTAAACTTGAAATCCATTACAACAGAAGAGAACATCTCGCGTACTGCGACTGGGTCTACTGTGACCAACTTTCCCTAGGAGCAGTTTAGCCATAAGAGTTACAGGAGGCCACAGGCTAAAACCCACAGCGACATGCAAAAGTCACTAACAGTTCTAGGCTAGAACTCTGCTAGAGATAGTTGTGAACAACTTGTGTAGTGTCCTCGGTGAGTACCTAACTCTTCTCTTTGAGCAAGCATCCGCTACATCTGACGCGCACTGTAACGGAATAAGAAAATAAAGTCATGGCAGATGAGAAATCCCCCAGCATTCTTTACCGACCAGAAAACCATGAAAAACCCAAGGTGATGGACGGAATCAAACCAATGGCCTCCTGACTGCAAGCCTGAGACTTTATACTGTGATGTTTACAACCAGACATACTATGTACAGCATATTATTGGTGTGTATGCCTGTTTCCCATTAGTTGAAACACATTAGCACACGTGCATTTTAGCCATTAAACAAACAGAAAAATAAATAAACTAGTAATGCGCATGAAACATGGATTTAAAACTGTTCCTTACGCAGTTGTATGCAACAGCGATATATGTCCTAACTTCCTTAACACTGAAAATGGAAATTTTATGGTATCTTAAGAGAATTATCTGGTCTCCCTCAATTAAGTTATTTTAACTTACTTTTGGTTCCTAGTCTTTCTTCACTTAAACTAACTGCCGGTATTTTGGAGGCCTTGAAAGGGAGAATAAAAACCCCCCTATTTGGTGTAGAGGTAGGGTATCTACTTCGCATTTAAGAGGTAAGTATTGAGTCAAAATTGAATCTCAGTTACGTTTAGTTATCTGAATAAGGCTTTTATTCGGTATCTTCCCTTGTTTTGAAAGATGAGTGTCTGGTTCTTAGCTCTACAGCCCATGGGCTTATTTGAGCAGCATTTCATTCATCTCATTGTCCTTTATGACCCACATAGGAGGATGTTAGATTTAAAAAAACAGTAATGAAACAATGGTAATAAGAGAATAAACCAATCCGATGGATGTGATCATATTACAGAAGCATATCTAGTATTCGCCATCAGGTAAGGTTATTGTTGTTTTAGAAAGTATTTTTGGTCTCAATTCGTATGAATATCTATAGAGTCTCTTTAGCCGCATATTTATTAACTCATTTACTGCTTATAATAATTTACTTCCATAGTTTATCAAACATCCGAAGCTATTTCCTCTCTTCTAATCAGAAGTCCTATCACTAAATAACGAAACCTATATGACTTCAAAACGTTTTGGAAATATTCATTAGTCAGTTTTTTTAACGATATTTTGAAAATTGAATAAAAATTTGAAACATTCGCGTTATTGGCGTACTTTTCTGGAAATAATAAAATTCTGAAATAAAAATCTGAAATTGTGTGCATGTAATTATTAGGAAGATTTTAGGGACTGTGAAAAGTTAAATTCATTTATTTTTATACATCAGAATTCAGAATATCTACATCAAAAGGTTAAATATATTCTACTAATAAGCAAAAGAAAACAAATTATTTATTTTTTGCACAATAAAGCGTGTCATAATAAAAATATATTAATTATATTGCAGGTGAATTTGTTTCAAAATTCTTTGAAGTTAGTGCACAGCACATGTCAAATTGCCTGTGAAAGAATCTGCAGATGATCATGGAACGTTGCTTGGTATTGGGAGAGTGATTTTATCATTCAATGTCAGGAGATCATTTTATCTCCTGACATTCCTCTTGCATATTTCATAAGAGGCACATCGCTAGCACTTATTCTCAATATTCATCCTGGATTTTTCACTTTAAACAGGGAAATATCCGCCGAGACAAAGGAACTGCATAGCTGTGAATAAAATTCACGACACTTGAATGTGAGCTAGAGCGTCCTGTTTCTGCAAAAAGCAGCCCCTTCAGTGACAGTATTACATCACTTAGAACCATAGATCGGCTTTTATGCACTTTCCATAAGGATAAAATATAGAATTGTGAAAGTATGTACCTAGGAATTCTTTAACATAATGCCGCAACCGAAAAGTTTCTCTGCATTTTACTTCAGCATCTTGTGAACACAATATCGATACGTGAATAAGTAACACGTTTTCAGAAATTGCTGGGCACTTCCAAATGAAGGAACGAACAAATCGAAAGGTAAACCAGCGAGTGTACAGTATATAATGCAATACTCTAGCATGTGAAGTTCTTTCCGCGCATTTATGTTTGTAACAGAGTGCAATCGAAACAATATACTGTTGTTAGCACATTTATATTAATCTAGACTGAGGTTATAGAGTACGGAAGAATACCTACTCTTTAGAGAAAAAAAAACTAGTTTTGTTGTTTGTCACGCACAATAAAAGGAAAAATAAACTTAGTCACAGAAAATATAGTTTGATTCTAAAAATGTATTAAATGCGTCCAAATTATATAAGTTTTAAATCCGTATTTTCCTCTAAGGTTTTTTTTTTTTTTTTTTTTTTATTTTTTACGATAGTGAGTCATGTTTAATGTTATATTTAATGTAAGCTGAAAATGCAAGCAGACAAAATATCTATTTAGCGAATAACCCGTTACCCATGAATTACGTTAGGCTCATATCTGAGGTTAAGATATTTGTTTTTTCTTGAAAGGAATATTATTCTAAAAATGTTGTAGTTTTGAAGAACTAAATATAATTGTCTAAATTTCAATATTTATAAAAAGTATGGTGGCGCAGCCATACTGAAGAAGTCCTGGGGGCAAGTAAACAAAATTTCGTCTAAAATAAGACCTGAACCTTTCCTGGGGACGAGTATGTTCGAGATCTTCTCGGGGAATATTAAGGAGGCTTTGGCGACTTCCTCCGAGAGGAGTACGCTTAATCGTGATGCCGGATTTCGGTTCAGCTCCTCTTAGAAACCGGCCTTAAAATGGAAATCCGTCGACTTAGAAGCACAGATTTATACATCTTGATCATCAAGTTAAGTAGTTACGTTTCTTTGACCCAATTGATTTTCTATACTCACGCCATCTCCTGACCCGGCATTTAGTTTACTGAAAACAGTCTTTTGTTAAGTGATGCGAGTGTTGGTACTGTTTTGTCTTTGTTTATATTTGTGTTATATCCAGTGATACATTTGTGGTTATAACACTTATTAAAATATCCTGATTATGTGAGAGATGTACGCTCCTGAAACATCAATTTCTAATCGTCTTTTCCCCTGGTTTGTTTCCCGAGATCTCAAAATTACATCTTTTCAAATCTGTTTACCCTTAAGTCCTGACCAAAGAATATCAATAAAGGTGCATTTTAAAATATCTAAAATGCTTTCATTCCATGTTTTAATTGAAAAGCAGCTCAATATAGATGTGATTGCAACAGTTTTAATTCAGTGCAAGTAGAAACTTGTAGAACAAGTAAGTAATTTTATATAAATATTAGTCCCTATATTATTATTAGGATATAAAATATATTTCTTTGATGTTTCCTTAAAATATATAATGGTATAAAAGGATTTATTACAATGTAACATTTGTTGGTCATCATTAAATTTTATTTATCATCCCCATACAATATCAATGCTCAGACCACAAGCCTGATACATTAGTGACCACGTTAAGCGCATGAAACGTACGTACAACATTAGAGCTGAAATGCTAAAGGGATTTGAACTGCTACAAATTAAACTGCACTAACTTTACACACAGTTCTAGATAATAGTGGAAACAATCGCTGAAGGGAATATTACAAACAGTTTAGTGAGAAAAAGAAGAATAAAAAGTAAGTTCAACATTTTAATATCTATAATATTCTCGTAAAATAAGTATTTTTGCGTTTCTGTGAGTGAATGTTTAGCAAAATTTTCTATCATTTACATTAGATGCAAAATATAAACGAAAATATAAGGTAAAGATGGAGGAGGATTTCAGCACTTCTACAATTCTTGGCCTATTGCACCTATCTAATCTCCTTGAGGTAGGAATGAGGAGAGGAAGCACTTAAAGTTCTCAGATCTGGTGACCGCAGGCATTAAGCAACGGGTCCCCAATCACTTCATAGTACGCATCCCGGCATAGCATCTCTACGTTTGGACAGGTGAAATTTTTAAGAAAGGAAAAGGTACAATATCTGTACTGAAAATTCTCTATTATCCTTTTAGGGGAAAATCAAAATGTTACGAAAACCAGCTAAAGCAAATAGAGTGGATATGTTAAATTCCATGTCAACGAAACTTAATTTTCAGAAATGTCATTGTGTTGCCTCAATGTAGGCCAGCAGATCGTCGCAATATAACGTGGCTCTAATAACAGATCAGCTATGTCGTTTGCAAATCTCCCGAGCCTACTTCTTCTTGTATCATTTGTTGCACATAAACCTAATTTTGAATCGGAAAGGTGTACGATACGTGCAATTGCCAGGATCAGATCAGCGCAGCCAGTGTGTCTAAATCTTGACCACAAGAGTTCTTATACATGCCAGTACATCTATTGACATGGTGCAGTAAAGACATTTAAGAACATTCAAATTGCAACATTTTCCTTAAAATTATTAGAAAGAGCATTAAATATTTTAAGTTTTCATGAATTTCATTGTGTGCTATAAACGTGACTCTAGATTTTGGCTCATTGGATTCAAAGAATTTTCAGATCGAGAATATGCTAGGAGGGATTAATATCTTCAGTCTTAATTTTTATAAACTTATTTTGCATAAGTAATATTCGTTTATTTTCTACAGAGTTGTCCAAAATAATATGCCAAATTCCACGATAGACTTAAAATATGTATACTAATTTGAATGTATCTATAGAAATTGCATTAACTAGCGCTCGAATAGCATAAGGAGAAGATCTGAATTTGGATAATTCATACAGTCAAAATACCTTTGCTTTCAAGACTAGCATTCGTGTAGTATTTTATAGTTAATATTGTTACTTTGTGGGTTCGTAGAATTAAAAGTCTAGTTTGTAGAAATTCAAAATGATCTTTATTTCAGTAGAAAGACGTTCTGTACACCCCTTACAGGTTCTAAAAGTGACGTGTCATACACACCGTAGCCTCTGATTGCTTCACCATACATAAACAAACGAACAAAATCACTCGCGGTACACTTCAAAGGTCCACAATGAACAGTTCTCCACTTTCAACTCACAACTCCGCTGTGTTGACAGCAGTGGCACTTTTATATCTCCAGTCACTGTTTCTAGAAATTAGTGGAACGCTCTGTAACAATCATGATGGCATCAGGAAGGAAGAAACTTCCAGACATCTGTCTCTTTCTTTCTCTGTTTCGTCAAGCTTTTATCTCCGCGTTGCACTGTCTCTTTCGCGCGCGCCGGCCGCGCCCACCGCAACAATGTCTCGTGACAATATGAACAAAGTGCATTTAATTGAGTGAGTGTGTGGTGTTTTAGGGCCCGTCGACAACAAGGTCATTTGGGCCGCATTTAATTAATAAGACATCACTTGTATGTTAAGATAAATCCTAAAAGTCTACATGCACATAACTTAGGGCATTATTAATTTAAAAGTTAAAACATATCCAAAACAATTAGAAATAAAGCAAAGATTTAGCATAAGCTTGGCATTAGTTTAAAGGATTTTTTGGACCATTCAAATAAAATATTAAATGTTTGGGAAAGGATCCTCTCTTCCACAAATACGATTGAGTATATCGAAGATACCTCACAGAAATCATCTAACTTCAGTAGTAAAAGAAAATAAATATATATTTTTTTATTTATTATCAATATATATATCAATATATGTATATATCAATATATATTACTTCTGCATCAATGGTTTAATGCCTTATTACTGAGTCAGAGGTATATAGTTTTGCTAAGACTAACGCAGCTAAATACTTACTATTCAGTATGGGTGCCTTATAAGGATTTCTATCCTATTCTACATGGTATAGTTTCAAAAACGTTTTAACAAAGTTGGCTGATGTTATGCATATTTCAATCTGGCCTTGAACCTATAGAAAGTCAAAACTCAGAGGTTGCACTTAGAGAATACCTTCTTCGAAAAAACGTGATTATACAATTTGGTACTCCAAAAGTTAAACATAGAGCTTTCAAAGCTGTAAACACTCGTGAGGTAAACGAATTAGTTGTTAATGAATGAAAGAGCAGTTTATTATTCGGTAAGCATAGAGCAGATAAAAGTCACCACTATCTGTTCTCAGTGGTGAAATTCCGCCCCTCTATTGGAAATCGAATCACAGGTTTATTCATGTGTAGCCAGCATGGTAATATCTGGGGTACCACCAGTTAATACTGTGCGTGGCTAATGACACTTATAAATCAAACACGCAACACAGGTCCCAGCCACATCATGTCTCTTAATTTCCCTATTGCTCTCCAAAGTTACCTCCAGCTCCATTTTATCTGCTCGTTCGCTATTGATTCTTTGTTCCGAAATGCATTGTAATGCGTAAAAAAGTAAGACTAAACAAGTGATTTTAGCCTTTATTTCGAATTCCGATATTTTTATATTTATCCTTGCAGCACATACATAACGTTCTAAATACCATAACTATGATTTTATTTCCAGTTTTAAACATGACACGAAGATGACTAACTTACTGTACAAATAAATATCAAATATCAAATACTGAGCTGCAGCCAGACTCTTCACTCCGCTCTGTTTAAGAAACTTGCTGTAACTGGATATTACCTGGGGAAAACTTTCGAGTTTCCATTACACTTTCACTATAATAACTTTGACATTGTATCTGCACTTATTACCTATACATGAAATTGCTGACCCTAAGATTTACTCGCTGACGCAGGTCCCCTAGCCATAAGCTTTGGTTTTCCTGAGCAGCTTGGTGTCATTTCTTCTTGACCTTCGCTCCTTTTACCCTAATCAACTTTCCTCTTAACTTATATAAGAATTCTCCCATACATCTATTTTTCTTTGCATCCACCTCCGCGGCCCACCTCGGTAGCGTAGATGGTAGCGTGTCTGCCTCACGTTCAGGAGGTCCCAAGTTCTAATCTCGGTCAGTGCGAGTTACCTGGATAAGGTTTTTCCGGAGTTTTCCCTTATGCTGAAAGACAAATGCCGGGTAACTCCATGGACCCCGAACACATTGAGCATCATTTCATCCATTTCATTCATCGTCCGATATGACTAAATGTTGGAGAACGTAAATTACAAACAAACAAAAAATCCATCCCCGTTAACATGCCTAACACCACTACCTCTTTGCTCACACTGTCCCATTTCTTGTCCCATATTTTTCTCCTGCAATTTGTTAACTCCTTACATTCTACCAGGTAATGAACAGTTCTCTCTTCATCTCCACAAAATTCACATATCCCTACCTCGTTATCTCTCAGCCCATTCCTACTTTTATCAATGCTATGCCTCCTCTATATTTTTCCCTACCCCATTCTGCCTTTAATGGTTTATGAAATTTCAAAGATTTCTTTTCTTCTATACCTTCCCATATCTCCTGCCTATCTATGTCTTGTACTCTGGTTCTCACTTCCTTCCAAAAATCTCTATGATTTGACTCCTCTGTTGTTCATAAATCTCCCATGCCTATCTTCAATACCACTCTTTCCAATTCCGACCACCAACGCAGTTTAGTTGAGATAAGGTAGTACTTAAAATTAAAATTAACTCAAACCATTATTAGAACCATTCTAATGAAGAATATCCAAAGACCTATCCTGAAGCTCAGAGTAGCCACAGTATGTTCCATTTTCTAAATTAAGTTATACCAGGTGGCCCAACCGCCCTGTCCTTCACCTAAGCAGATATCCCTTCTTGCGTTAAAAAAATTGCAGAACGCAACGGGAAAATTCCATTGGTGTGAGTGGACAACACACCCTGGTTTAATCCTGGAACTACCTCTTGTCTTTCGGAGTAGAACTAAGTCTTCTCACGTCACTGCAATGCGTTTAACTGCAACTGCCCCGTTTCCTTCTGTAACTCCTTTAATCCACGAAGAGATATCTGTTTACTTGAAAGACGGGGCAGTTGGGCAACCTGCTGTAATACACTGATATCACCAGTATATGTTTTCTGCTCTACTTTCTCTGTAAATACTAATAAAAAATTATTATGCTCCACCACGTTTAGAGCCCTATGAATCTAAAAAGGAATAGAAGTTTTTCAAAAATATCTGTCTGCCTGTAAACTCCATAATTCAAAAACAAGTTGGCTAAATACTAAATTAGGTATTTAAGTTCAGCTTCTTCCAAGGATGTGATATAAAGATGTTTAAAAAATTCCTTTAAATGTAGATTTTTAAAAAGAATGTGTATTTTCTCCACAGCAGCCCTAACGATTGTGATAAAATTCTATACGCTTACGTATTTTCATGACAAGTGAAACACAAAACTATCTTGTCGTTTTTGGCAAAACTTCTGAAATCTTAGTGTTCTCTTTATTTTGAAAGTCTTTTGCATTCCGCATATAAAACCATTTCCGAAAATACTCCTTTTGTTGGTTTAAATGTTCCAGTATTTATTCATTTCTCAAATAGGTCGTTATTCGTGATTTTTCCCCTCCGTTCAAGCAAAGAGAAAAGAATTTCAAACCCACCACGTAACAACCAGTTATTAAAAGATTTTACTATTATTTAAGCCCACTGCGTTCCTCTGTTCCTTTTTACCTGCAAGGAAATATGTAAAAAATACTATAGATTAAAATATATTTGTTTACGTAACAAAGTTGACTTCCATATCTGACGCTATTTCGTATAGGTTAAATACTTCGTAATGGACCAACGTAGTTATTGTCTGTAGCTTCGTTTTAATGAAATAACCAAGATATTTCTTTCCTAAGGTTTTACGGACGCATCTAAACTCTTCAGCCTTTGAATGTAAAAGAAGACTATCATTAATTGCCATTTGTTTGCTTCTAGGTATGGCTAGCTGCTGTAAGTTCAACAGAATGTTTTAATATCGAAGTTCTTCTTTAAATCACCTTTGTTCATATTCTGGTATCCAATTAAATATTTTCAGTGATACCTACCTTTACGTTGCATAATACAAGAAAAGTTTTAGTTCAATACCATTGTTACTGTCCTCAGTAAAATTTTCATTTTATGTGTCCTTTGTACGGCAAGAGACTTGATTAACGTGAAGGATAAAAGCCAAATTTAAAATAACACAGAAGTTAATAATTACTGCAAAATTGACACTGGGGGCGTATTTCCAATTATGTTTTACACTTGACGAACCAAGCGTTATACTTGATGAGGGGAAAAAAACCAAGCAACTCTCAATTTTCTACAACACTGCACTGCTGCATTTATGCTGCGATATACTTTTTCTTTACCACCCAAAAGGATAAATTGAAGGACGGTGAGCAAGCAAGTAGAAATTATTTCTCATTTTTATTTACCTTATTTTGCTCTGCTTTAAAGTTACAAATTCGGTGTTGCTGGTACAAAATAAAATAATAAGTCACAGAGTAAAAGGAGCTAAAGCAGCTTGGAGTAATACATCTAATAAGACACCATGTCATTTTTAGTTGGTGATATTGTAAGTTAAATTATTTAATTATCTTATAATCTAATAATAATCTAATACTGGATACTCAGAAACGTGATATGTATCAAGTGAAGAATGCATTCAAGATCTGATAAGTAACTTACAGTTCGTGATCAGCCAATTACCCTTTGCAATACTTCAAAAAACCGTAAAAGGCAATAATAAATCTAATTGATCCTATTCTGTTGAGTATTGCGCCATTTGCTATTGGTACCGTATGTATAATGCTGGCAGATGTTATGTCACTTCCAACTGGTCACGTCAGTATTGAAAACTAGAACCATAAGTATTAATGACCGGTTACATCCTTGCTGTCATGGCAAGTGACAAATGTATTGTACATTTAGCTTACACAACTAAATATGTGTTCACAATTATTAACTTATAAACCAAGTATTGCAAAAAACTCATTAAGCTACAATACAGGCTGGATATTGTGACTAAGGGTTCGTAAAAATTAAGTCTAGTTTGCAGAAATTCAAAATGCTCTATATTTCCGTAGAAAGACACTTTGTACAGCACTTTGCAGCAGAATTACGTAACATACACAAACGCAACCTTCAAAGTCGTCTGCTCACACGTCCACACAGCTGCATACTACAACTGTCCATTGACAACGCTCGGCACCGACCGACCGACCGAAGTGCTGGCTGGCTGTACAAAGCCAGAAGGTTTTTGCTGCGTGCCCACCCATTAAGGGCTTTACAGTACGTAAGGTTTTTCGTTTCGGGATTTTGTAGGATGTGATGTGGGTTTTGAGATTGAAGATTCTTGTGAAGTTACAATTTTGTACCTTCGGGTTGAAAGGACAGGATGCAATACCTTGCAACCTGGTGTTTTTAATTTTGTTTAAGTTGGGAAACATTTTGATGCCAAAAGCTTAGAAAAATTATGTGGAACTCAGTCTTAGCTGCTGTTAGGATTAGCTCCTGGTTTATCTCGGTCGCCCGCAAGCCATTTGGGGTACCCGGTGTAGTCTAGAACGGCGTCTAGTGGGGTCATAATCTCCCATGATCTAACAAGGGCGCTTCTATGTGTGGGTAAAGTTGCGTATAATTTTGATGTCCGACGCCTACTTTCACACCGCGGCTTTTATACCTCTACCATTCTTTCCAGAAACTTGTCGACGCTTCACGGCCTTTCACAAGGCAACGAGAGAAGGAGAGAACTATCCAGACATCTCTCTGTCTCTTTCTCTTCCCGCCCCTGTCCCTCTCTCGGCAAGCGTCCCACTCCGCACCCACGCGCTGGCCGCTCTATCGGTCCCTTTCTTTCCTGCCCACGCGTAGCTCTCTGTCTCTTTAGCACGGGCCCAGCACTGGCTTGTCGCGGCGATTCAACAATGCCTCGGCGACAATAGGTTTCCAATTTCTCCTAATGTGTGAATAAATATACATATCTAACTAAAAGTGCACAGAATGGGGTAGGGAAAAAATACATAGATAAATGTGACAAAACTGGAAGAAAAGGCACAACATGGATGAAAGTAGGAATGATGTATCTAAAAGGTTTGAGAAGTAACGAGGTAGTGATATATGAAATTTGGGGAAATAAAGAGAACATTGTTCATTATCTGGTAGGATGTAAGGAGTTAAAAATTGCAGGAGAAAAATATGAGATAAAAAATGGGACAATGTGGGTAAAAAGGTAGTGGCGTTACGCATGTTAACGGCGATGGATGAAAAGAAAAATAGATGTATAGGAGAATTCTTATATAGGTTAAAAGAAACGTGGATTAGGGTAAAAGAAGCGAAGTTCAAGAAGAAATGACACGAAGCTGCTCAGCAAAACCAAAGGCCTATGGCCAGGGGACCCGAGATTGAGATTTCATTACGGAGGGAATTCGGTACGTTGGGCCCATTGTTCCTATGCCCCCAAGCGGGGGCACCCTCGGGAGGAAAGATGACGTGAAGGAGACAGAGGGCGGCTGACCCAAGGAGCCACGACAGTACAGAGGGCAGTGTCCCTACAGTTTACTTGGATAGAGACCTTCCCCGACAAGCGAGGACAGCCAACCCAGTCCCCTGCAGCGGATCCGCAACGAGCCCAGAAGCCGAGCCCTAATGGTCCCAGGCAGGTGATCCGAGCCACAATGGTCCCTGGCTGGCGGTCCCGAAATGGTCCCAGCAGAGGAGCGGAGACCGGCAACCGACCTACTGGAAGAGGAAGTAGTTCACTCAGAGCATATCATCCCGGCGTGCACCGCTGAGACACCCGCCGACACTTCTACCCTGAAATAGACCACCAGATGAAAGATAATATGAAATGAAAATGGAGATCAAATGGAGGGACAGGAAATTCATGGGATGTAATTAACCTACCCAGCATTCGCCTAGCGACCTGGCAAAATCCTGAAAAACCCCTTGGGTCAGGTACGTCAGCCACCGGAATCGAACCCGGGCCTCCCGAATGCAGGCCTCAGAAGATACCGCCTGAGCCATCCCGCTCGGTCCAGGGGACCTGAGTCAGGGAGTAAATCTTAGGTCAGCAATTTTATGTATTTGTACAGGATGTATAATACTGCATGTTCGATGTTAAAGTTATTGTAGTGAAACTGTAATGGAAACTGTACAAATGAATATATCTAAATATCTAAAACTAAACATGCACACCTTGTTACATGCAAATTACTCACTCTTGTACTAGCATTTCGTTCTAAAGTTTACTTCTCTATCTACTTCATGCAGTTTCTAGAGGAATACAGTAAGCTTAAGTAACTCCTTAAAAAGAGTTGCTATGTGAAGGCTTTGAAATGCTATATTCGTTGTTCTAGCGGAAAAATACAAGTATTTGAAAACTCAAACGAACAAAAAATAATATATATCAAATTATTAATGGCACAAAACTATGTTCCTTACATAAATTGTGTAGGAAATATTATGTTTCTGAGGTACGATTTTGATTTACCAGTAATATACAATATGGTTTATCGTTATATACTTTTTCTGTGCAACCGCCAGAACAAAACTGAAAATGACACTACGTTTAAAAATGAAAGAAGCGTTAAAGCAATAGCTGATATATTATTTAAACTAACCTGTATGTTTTAATGAGATTTCATTTTTGTTAAGCGCATTTTCGTCTATTGCTTAGCCATTGACATCTTAAGAAAGGCTAGACAAAGTTCGTTCGAATGAACAGAATATCATCGGTTATTCCCAGAAATTTCGAGATATATTACGTAAAAAACAAAGAATAACAGTAAAGCAAAAAATGCTACATAAAATATAGTTATTTGTCACATACTTCACTTATCGAACAAAATTCATAAAATTTTCACAGAATTAAGGATACTGGTTCCGCAAAAATAGTTTGCATCGTCAGTCAATGTTTCCCTCGTCATCGTCACTCCGCTAGGTGTCGCATTAGTTTTGTATTTCTTACCAAACTCTGAAAATAAAACAAACTTAAGGACAGAACGATTGGTAGTATTTCATAATGCATTATGATTTCTATTTTTTAAATAAATATCTTCTCCCAAGCCATTACATTTATCGGATTAATTAATTACTTTACTAATTTAACTCCTGGATTTATTTCATGGTTAAATGGCCAAAAATAACCAAAAATAATCTGCCAGGCCAATTGATCAATATTTAAAACGTTCTTTGGTTCTGGCATTTATCGATTTAATTAATTGCGACCAGGTTTACGTTTTAAGGACCAAATTTAATTAGAAACCATAACGAAAGAACATTTTCAAAATGTTAGATTTAAACGGAAATCGGCCGTGGCAATTCATTTTTTTATCATTTATCCATGAAATAAATCCAGAAGTTAAATTATTAAAGCAAATAAATGGTCCAATATATTTCATTATTTGGAAGAAAATATTTATTTTAAAAACAGAAATCACGTAATGAATTTTGAAATACCACCAATCGGATCTACTATAAGCTTGTTTCATTTTCAGAGTTTGCTAATAAATACAAAAACAATACATCCAGCGGCAGTAACGATGACAGAAGGAAACACTGACTGAAGATGCTAACGAGTTTTTGCAAAATTAATCACTTGAACTCTGTGTAAATTTCATCAATTTTCCTAAAAGATAAGTGAAATATATATTTACTTCCCATTCAAATTTCTTTAACGTGTAGTAAGTTACAAAATCGCTTGTGTAATTCTGAGAAGATTAAAACATCGAAGTATGTTCTATTTAAAGCATAATTGGAGTGGGGCTGTTTTCTTTAGCATCCTGTCACATCTCTGAAAGTTACCCAATTATCAAGTTTTGTATTTTTCCCCCTTTTCTAATTTATTCACTCACATAAAAATGTACCTCTTTGTAATTTTATCCAAAGGTAGAAGAGGCCTCAGGGCATATTTCTGCTGAAATCTAGAAATAAATTTTTCAATACTAGCACAAAAATGTAAATACAAGTGAGTAGGTAAATGTAAATCAATTTTTATTTCTTTCTGCCTCCTGGACATTTAAAGATAGTAGAAATCAAACACTAATTTCAGATCGTCTTTAGGTAAACAGCAGCAAGCAAAAGGGTTAAGCGATGACATTGTCTGTACGTAAATACAGTTTCGATGAAATCACTTTTTCCAGTACAATACGTGATTCTGCGGCGCTCCTGTAAAATGTTGATAAGGTCCGGAGTCTATAAGAACTTTCTTAAAAAACGCTACGGGTGTTTGAGGTTTGTAAAGAAATGCTTATCAGGTAACAACCACCTGTAAAGAATCCTCTAGTGAAGCCGCGCTTGCTGTTGGTAAACCTGTATCGAGAATATTCTTGTGGACGAACGCACAAGCTAGTAAGGGCGTTGCCATGGCTACCAAACTTGGTAACATGAAAGGGACATTCCACTGTAACAGCAAGCAGCTTATGTAATGGTGTTCGTTATTGGTGAAGTCACTGATTGGAAAGTGCTCTATCCCTTTTCTTGTGTGCTACCTATGGCATTCGACACTTGTGCTGCCAACGAAGAGCGCACTGGACTCTTTTGAAGTTTAATTCCCGGGAAATCACAGCGACATTCGCTGAAGTAAACGGAGCACAGTGTGCGAGAGAGTAGCTACTTATCTTGTAACTCCCGAAACTCGGCAAATAGCTTTTTCTTATGAGGGATTTAGGGAACATTCTGGTTTCTCCACGTCTGTGAAGTGCCTATATTTCTTACACTTTTTAAACGTTAAACTCTGTTTCAATGTTTTTGGAAGCACGAAAAACTGCGAGAAAGAATAAAACTGATTGCAATAAATCATCTAGCATTATTTAAACAGTAACAGTTTGATCATAGAGCTGAATTACTGCTAGTTTTAAATATCGCTTGGTTCAAAGCATCAAATAATCCAGCTAATTACAGTACTTGATTACATATGTAATAATTATTGACTTATTGCCAGAAATAACCTTTACTATCCTATTTATCTCCTCGTTTTGGGAGTTGCATTCTTCTCTGTCCCATTGTAGTTAACCCAGGTTGTATATATAATGGGACATAATTACATAAAAATTTAGTATCTATATTTTGGATTTTCCGTATATCTTATACTAATTTTCCTATTAAGGTACGTCCAGAAAGTAAGTTCTGTTTGATAATAAAATTGAATTGTGTACAAATACAGAAAAATTATTTATTGCACAAAATGCTACAACTCTTAAAACTACTTTTCCAATAACTGCCGAAATTTTGCAGGCATTTCTAATAGCGAGGCACAAGCTTTTGTATGAAGTTTGCCGCCTGTGTCTTCAACCAGTTGGAAACATTTTCTTTCATCTCTTCGTCATTGTTGAAGTGTTGACCGCCAAAGAAAGATATGAGATACAAAAACAGATGAAAGTCGATAGGAACGAGGTCAGGGCTGTACGGGGGTGGTCAAACACGTCCCAGCCAAATCCCTGTAGGATGTTTTTCGTCCCATTTGCAGTGTGTGGTCGTGCGTTGTCGTGAAGAAACACAACACCTTTTGACAGCATTCCTCGGTGCTTATTCTGTATTGCGCGGCGCAATTTCCTAAGTGTCTCGCAATAAACATCCGCTTTCATTGTTTGACCACGTGGTAAGAAATCAATGAGTAAGATGCCTTTCCTGACCCAGAACACTATGCACATCATTTATCGAGGTGACAAGATTTGTTTCGGGTTAACCTTTGCTGGGGATGAGGTATGCCTCCATTCCATTGATTGACGCTTACTTTCAGGGGTGTCGTAAGAAACCCAAGTTTCATCTCCTGTGACTATCTGTATCAGAAATTCTTCGCCGCCTTCATTATAACGGGTCAAAAACTGAAGTGCACTACTCATCCGTTTTGTTTTGAGTTGCTCAGTAAGAATCTTTGGCACCCAACGTGAGCAAAGTTTACGAAATTTCAGTTTTTCGGTAACAATTTCATGAACTAGTGATCGTAAGATTTGGGGAAATTCCATAGCGAGAGCACTTATTGTAAACTTGCGGTTTTCCTGGATCTTGTCACAATCGCGTATACCAGTTCCTCTGTAACCAAAGACGGACGCCCACTTCGTTCTTCATCGTGCACTTCATTACGTCCTACACTGAACTGTCGGACCCATCTTCTCACCATTGTATCGCTCATCGCATTTTGTCCGTAAACATCGCAAATTTGTCGATAAATTTCAATTGGTTTCACTTTTCTAACATTCAAAAAACGAATCACAGATCCGATTTCACAAGCGGTGGGATTTTCAATCAACACCGACATTGTAAACAAGCACAAAGCGTACGTGGCTGACAGCGATCTCACAATGGCGCACGTTTCTTCTCCTTGATATAGAGCGTCCACCGCGCATGTGAGGAACTGCGATCGCAGCGCTGCAGCGGAGATAAATTGAAACAGAACTTACTTTCTGGATGTCCTTAGCAAGCTAATTGTTCTCATTCGTGTTCCCTGTTTTCCATAGCCATTTTTGCTGATCTTAGATTTAAGATTTTGTTTCCTCTTATTTCATTTGGTATGCTTTCCCACTTATGCAGAAGGAAATTCATCTCTTCAATACTCTGTTGACAATTAAAAAAGTAGAACGCCAAGTGTTGTCCCCTTAAGTATATTACTACGCTCTAAACCATACCATCCCTTTTCTTCCTCCTTCATCACAGATTTCAATATATTTTCTCTACCCTAATCATTTTCCAATATTCTATATAATTTCAGAGATATTTTTATTAAGATTAGCCCACAATTCTTGTTCTTCAATACCTTCAATTCTTGCTTTTATTTCTTTCTGTAATCCCTTTTCTATTCTTCTGCTAACCAGCCATAATGATAATACCTATTTCCTGTGGAATCTGTTGAATTTTATATATCCAAGACTCTTTCTTTTATTCTTGATTGTACTACCAAATAGTGTTTAACAGCATTCTCCTCATCTAAATTCCATATTCTGAGCCAATATTTCTATATTATTTCCGGCACCTTGTTTTTGTAACAATCAAATCTTCCTAATTCCATCGAAGCAGCCTCATTCAATGAAGATGTAGGTAAGCCTAAACAAGTCTACAAAATAATCTATTTATAGCATTTATTGCTTTCTACCCTTCATCTGGCCCTCATATTTCTATACCATTCTGCTCTCTACAACTGAACGAAACATTCTTTCTAACAGTTTTACTTGCATATTTGGTACATTTGTGTATAACATTTTACCCTTTTATCTATTAACGCTCTTTACTATTTATCATAGTAAGTAGACGTACTATTGAACGCTATTAAAACTCAGTACCATAAATACACGACTTGGAAGCTCCCAGGATCCAAGAAAAGCATTTTCAGAAAGAGAAATGTGTTAATGTATATTTTGTTTATCTGCTATGTATTCTATCGATAGTATAAGTCAAAATTGAAAGATCTTATAATTTTGCAATCATATGACATTCTCTAGTCATACTTTACAAAATATCTTGTCTTAAAAAATTACTATTCTATCTACTTTATGTTAACAGAGATAAACGTTTGTGGAAATCGTTATATGGCACATTTTCTTGTAGGTACAATGGGCACAGAAGAAGCTGTAAGCTTAAGCGATAGTCAAATGTCTTAAGAGCAAGTCGATATTAGATAGATCTGAAACCTTATTTTCTATGTATGTTTAGGACATAAAAAGCGAATAACGATCTGCTATTTGAGAAAAGTATTACAAGATTCAAACAAATAATAATATCTCCGCTGTGGTTCGAAAAGAAAGTATTTGCCATAAACTGTGTTTTAACATGCTCTAAAGCTTTTGTAGTAATATTCTGTCTCTTAAATTACCAGTTATGCTAAAAGGTAATACAGAATAACAGCTACTTCTAAAGAACTCCGAGAAAATTCAAGATATGCATTTCATTTGTCAATACATATAAAGGCTTTTTAGATTATAATACGTTACATTTACGATTTTTATAACAAATAGAATGTATACCTTCATTTCTCTGCTAATTATTTGTGAAATTCTTTTTCATACTTAAAGATTTGTTATAACCTGTAAACCTTAAGAGATAGAAAAAATCTTACTACACAAAGAATTCAGATCTCCTACAAGCACACATTTTCTAATAAATAAAATGTTTTTGGCATTAACTGTTTCCATATATTGGTATTATTGTTTAGTATTTTCAAATTATTTTTCAAGTAATAGGTCGCGATTCGTTTCCTTTTTCTTTCGTTTGTACTCAAGCAAAGAGCCTAGAATTTCAAAGCCATCACGTAGATTTTCAAATATCTAATTATTTACCTTTTTTAAAAGAAGAAAGCGTGATGAATGTTTTTCTGGATTATCAAGAAGTAGATAATCTTTGATAATAAGGACTTATTTCTGAGTAAGTAGATGAAGTAATTGGAATCCACTACATCAAATTTGTAGCCTCATTTTACCTTTGCTTATGAGATTAGGATTGTAGTTAAACTTTTTCAGAATTCAATAGTTGACACTAATAGTGCAAAAGATAGATAACATTTGATAACCTCTTGCCTTGTTTTGATAATGAACGCGAATACTATATTAAGAATTTGTAGTGCAGCTGATTTTAAATTTAGCATTCTTGAAATTGTTTCGTTCCAGTTTTAGACACGAGAAAGTTGATAGCTATGCTACTCGTCCGTGTTTTAATGGATTTGTGGGGGAAAAGAAAACATAAAGATGAAAAACTGAAACAGAGAAAACCAAGAGAATGCAATTATTTGCGTCAAAGCGACAACGCGGTAGGAAAATGAACGTCCGGGTAAAAATGTATTACGAAAACTACATTCGCCAATATGCAAATTCCACGTAATTGTAGGTAATTTGCGTAGGTGGAGTTGGTAGACTGGAGTCAGAAAAATTAGGCACGATATAAAAATGTTTCTATTTTTATTATATTAGAGCCCAATCAGTGCTTATATTCAAATACTGACGTAGATATTACTAGAGAAAGAGAAACGCAGGTAATACAACCTGGGAAGTCCCCGCGACATGACATTTGCTCTTTTCCCACAGGACAGGTGTAGCACTAGACGAGGGTGAAACAGGGAAGAGGGTGTAGGTAATGGCCCTAGCTTTATGCGCGTTTCTATGGACTGCAAGGGAATTACACAATTAAGGCTGGATTAAAACTCCCTCACGCGTCGCCCAAGTGGCTGCGGAGTTTGCCGACCGGGGTTATGAGATTCGCTCGCGTGCGACAATTGGTCCCTGCTGGTTCAAACTACACATGAGACGTTTCAAAACAAGGTACCAAAAGATATCTCAAGACAACATACAAGTCGTAATCCTGCTTCTACCCTAGAAATATTTACACTGCAGTGGCTGCTGCTTTCAGAGCCTCGAGCGAGAGAGGTTGTATGGTTTTAAGATTGTTTCACAGCACCTGAACGTACAGATCACTTGTAAACATCCGGATGCAGTATGGATATCTCTAGCAATTACTACATACAGTATGTACCGATTTCTCTACCCCCTCCTGCTCAATTTTTTGATATCCCAAGAATACTGAAAGATGTGACTTCTGCAGACGCTTGTTGCGACGGCACTGCAGCAACCATAAAATAGGAATTAACATAGTGCGACTTTGTGGGTTCATGAAATTAAAAGTTTAAGTTACAGACATTAAAAGTTGCTTTTTATTTGCGTAAAAACACACTTCGTACACCAGCAGTCCAGAATTACGTCACATACACAATACAATTTGCAAGGTCATTGACCACAAACAAAGTTCACTATCACAGCTGTTCACGCTCACGCGTCCAATTACCGACTGACTGATTGTGGCAGGAGGCGGCTCCCATTTTATAGATTACTCACATTCAGGAATGTTCTCAAACAATCAAGACGGTGCTGAAGAAAGACGAATTCTCTAGAAATCCATCTCCTTCCCCCCACCGTTTCGGCGAGCTTTTATCTCCGCAGTGCACTGTCTCTTTGAACTAGTCGCCCGCGCCGCCTCGAAACAACAATGCGTTCGCGACAATAGGTTAGAACTAGGCGTGGTTGGTCTATTACTGACTAGCCAGTGATGTGAGTGCGACGTTGTATAGCTAAACACATGTACCAGCTCGCTTTGCCGAACTCTAAGGCTAATTTCTTTGCGCACTTACAAGATATTAACTACAGAATTGTTTTGTTGTTCCCATGTTACGGACGCACTGAGTGTTAGACCACTTGACTCTCACCAAGGCAGTCCAGGTTCGATCCCAGGCGACCGCAAAGTGAGGCTCAACGCGGCGCTGGAGCCGGTTTTCTCTGGAATCTCCGGTTTCTTCCGCCATCTATTTCCACCGGTGCTCCATCTTCATCTCATGTATCATCAATGTCTCCTCTTGCAGTACTGCATGTAGTAAAAGCAGGCCTTAAATACTACACATTTTTTCTATTTTTGTCCAAACCAAATGTTTGTAGAGCATCCAATTTCGGAGTTAGGAAAAGATAGGACACCTCATCGGAAAGAAAAGATTCATTAATGGTCTGTGAAGAAGAACAGACACTTGCTGTTGCATTTTGTAGCTTGCATTCAGTAAAGTGGTCATCTTTTAAGAGTGTAACCGTGGTTTTCATAATTAGTAAATATGTTTCTTAGCAAACCTAATACAAGTGTCTCCAGTAGTAACTGCGAGATAACTTGTAAGATTTTACATAGGCAGGCTATAAATATTATCCTTCATGTGTTATTATTTTACAAATAGTTGTCAGTTAAAGAAGTTTACGAACGTACAAATTTTGCTCATAGTTGAAACTTAACGGCATAAGCTTGTCACGTGATTTCTCATTCTCTGATAAACCCTATTAAAGAAGGCAAACAGCTCACTAAACTAAGTTACCATATCTGGTCAAGCAATGCAAAACAAACGTGCTACCAACTTATACCACTCTTTTCAAAAGTGTGTTTTACGTAGTACAACTTATTATTTACACCACAAGAGTGAATATGCAACTACCAAAATGCTGACCAATTTAATGAGGGAGAAACTAGACTATACGGATCTCTTGGGTTCAAATATAGGAGAACCAATGATGGTCATAAACTTCTGCTTGAAATATGTTTTTTTGCAAGTCTAAAATTTCTGCGCAAAATGCACAACGTTAAAAGTACAGTCATTCTATACTCATCTTGGATGAAACCTGGATTAGTCAAAATGCACTGCAGGCATTATGTTTAAATATTTTCTGTTTCCTAGCCTTCGTACTGTTCTTTATATAGAATATAAGAATATGTTGTCAGTGCAACATATCGGAGTGATAAAGCAGTTTAGTTTACCCGCCAGGCGGATTCGGTGAGACAAAGAAGATATGTCTACTCGCTCGATGTGGAACTGGCAACGCCTAAGAGAGCACATCGCTGTTTTGGCTAAGCACATTTTCATTCTTCTTTTGTAGCTACTCTAATGCCATCCATTGCTTAATACAGATACCAGTTCACGACAACAGTGCCAAAATTTAGCGGTCAGTAAAGTGGGTTATGCCGGTCTTACATGAGGAAAGTTGTTTTACATCGAACAAGCGAACGAGCTGGCGATTCATTAGCACAGGACCAATCACGTCATGTGTCAACTTTAAGCAAGGTATTCGAACCATTTTGGCCCTTTCCGAATATAATGAACAAAATTGTTTGATAAGTAAATTTTCAACGTTATATTCTTCCTTCCCTACTTTGAGAAGTACATTAGTGCCTGATTATTTATATATAAAAGTAGATTTAACTATGCGATGGAAACGTATTGTATGCAAAATGGTATAATTCGGTCCTACCCTTAATGATTATAATGCTATACCAAATGAGTGTTTTACTCTCTTGAAACTATATGGCAGAAATGTACTTAGTCATTTTAATGTAGCTTACCAAGGATAGGGGAATTGTGTCCAGATAGGAAATGTTTTGGGGTATCTAAACTTGCTACAGAGTGTTTCTGGAATTCACAAGAAAGCAATGGGCTTCGTTTACAGGAAAGAAATTTTCAAGGGTACCCTTCATTACCTCTGCATGAAGCGAAATGCATCCCCCACTTTAAAAAGAACACTTACTACTTTGGTGTAAATGTGGATTCAAACCACCAATTTTTCCCTTCGTTTAATTTTTATTGCAGTGTAGACAGAATCAAAGGAAAAGGTTAGAAAACCTCGTTTTTACTAAGAGAGGTAACAGAATACATACTAAGCTTATTTTTTTATGCTTAATAATAAAATTGCCATTTTAAAGCAAAATGTTTATGTAACCAATTCCTCTTCAGTACCACAAATTCCCGTGCTACCACTTCTTAAAAAACAAACATTTAATGAAACAATAATTTAGATTAGAAAACTGTTGTTTTCCAATATTTGGGTTATGCTATTATTAATTTAAAATTTAAATATCTAGTATGACACATTCTTTGCGTTGGATTTAAATCAAAGTTTACAGATAGATGTCCTGTATGTCTTCGTCTTGAAGGAGCTTTGACAGCTTTCCCATTTCATCCGACAGCACACTGTCACGTGCTCCTACTATCATTTGTTTCGATTTAATATGACAGAAAGTGCCTTGTAGAGATCGTCGCCTCTTGAATAGTTGCTACACTCTAAGATAAATTCCTCAAACATCCTTAGTTGTCCTTCGTCACCATTACCACTAAGTGAGACCATAGAAACCTTACTCTCTGTGGGACATAACTCTACATTAATCTTCCTCAGTGATATTTCTACAATAGATTACGCCTTAATAATCTGTTTAGTGTCTCTTCACAGAAATCGTGGGTACTTCTAAATTAATATATACCTATTCCTAACAAAGACATTTAACCAGCCTTTGTTTTCTATATGAGGATAGCACTGCTCGTCAATTATGTCTGCAAATACTGTTATCTCCAAATTCTCTTATTCTGAAGGAGGTTTTATAGTCTGATACATAGCATTTTGACTGTGTAGGTATGTCGCTGCTTATTGTAATTTTTCTACATCTATTTGTTTCTCAATCTTGTGTTTTAAGATTACACACACATACACGCATGCGCACACATAATCATGAATTTTTAATGCTTCAAAATCTACATTGCTTCACAAAAACACAACCTAGAAGTAACAATGAAAGTCAGCTTAATTAACCATGCTATGCAAAACCTTAACTTCAAAGTCTAAATACTCCTAACACTATACGTGGACTATTTCTTATTCCAAATTGTGCAGATACTCTGAAGTTCTAAAAACAATTAGATTTGACTCTTGATTATATCCCTTATTTATTTTCTTTATCGTCATAAATTGACGTAATATTTGTTTTACAGAATACCATTTTATTGGTTTGCTAAAACTGCCATAAACATACAAGAAATTTTAATTCTCTATTTCTTCACAAAACTATAACCTAGAATTATCATTGTGAATCAGATTTATTAGTTAAGATGTGAAACTTTAACCTCAAAATTCAGTTGCTTAAGAAGAGACTTGTAAGAAAACTCTTCCATAGCAAAAATACTCTACACATTCCAGCACTCTAGAAGTTCTAATTGAATCTGTATCCTGCACGTTACATTTATGAGTATTCAGCCCATGAATATTTTTACTGATTTATTGATAATATATTTTTGCACACCACTTCATTTAATTTATAGAAAATATATTATTCAAGATGATTCGTCTATAAATTTATTTTCCTTTGTATAGGATATCCTGCTCTGTAGGATTTGTTACAAATGTTGGCAGCATAGCCGCTTTTTTTTTTTTTTTTTCATAAATATTAGAAGATGGTTCATTGGTGTTTACAGTACGTATTTATAAATCCAACCACACAAGAATTAATATTCTGCAGAAAGTTTAAGTGCTGCGATAATTTACGTACCCAATTCGTTTCAAGAAGATGCACATTCCTCGGCCCGTGCTTTCCAGTATTGCATAAGTGCTGTGTTATTGGACTTTTCCGCTGCTGCCATCTAGAAGTAAAGAAACTTAAGAACGCTGACGTGGCAAATATCGGAAAATGCTCAAAATGTGCAATTATTGAATTTCTGCTCGTGTTCATATTTCTTTCACTTCATATCTGTTGTACAGCAAAACTAGGCTATAGTTACAAGAAAGATAAACATAAAATACAGAAAAGAAGCCCGAATTTCTTCTACTTATATTCAGTACTGGAACAAGTACAGAAATATGATGAAAGGTAGAGCCAGACTGAAAAATTGAATGCCATAGCTGGGATTTGAATCACGGATCTTCTGGTTTCCGTCCAGCCGCTCTAACCATTTGAGCTACTATGGCCAACATGCCAACATCACATTAAATTCTCCAACTGACTCGTGTTTCTCCCGGTAAACCACTAGGAGTTCTACACACGGCTACACACGGCTAGTGTGAAATAACAATTAATTTCCATTAACAGACATATGATTATTATCAAGTTATGTAGTTAAATTAAATTATGAACGTAATATCACAATGCGTTTCATATTATTCAGTGGTAATTATTGTGATGTATTTCATGATAAGGTGATACAGCTATCATTAAAGTTATTTCTACTTATATGCACTATTTTTAAAATCACATCACCACATAGTATTGTACTATTAGCACCAAATGTTCTATTATAAAAATACATGTAATAAAATTAAACGTAAAATGTTATACTAACAGTGTAAAAATAGAAACTTTCTGGATGAATTAGCTAAATGGTACAGATATAATTTTAAAGATATGATTTTATTTTTAATATTCTGCAATCGAAAACCATGCAATGCAAGTATCATGATTAACCGCCTTCTTAAACGTTATTCAACCATATCGAGTTTACGTCATAAGAATGAAATGATCAAACAAAATTAACAAACAGATGCAGTACGATAGGCAAATGGATGCCATATGAAGGAAGTAAAGTTATCTGACAATCACCTGTTTCTTCTAGAAAAAGCAAACTAATAAATGTCTAGGTAAATAAATTACTGGATTTTTAACTAAGTTATATGAGAAGATATGCCGTGCGCCGTGGTGTAATGGTCTAGAGCTTGTGCTCTGGTTCCCTCCCATGCAATACACCCGGGATCGATCCCACCCCTGTGGGGTGCGGCTTTTAAGTCCCGGGTATACGACAGTTGCCCACTCATCTCCGGAAATTGAGGAGCTACGCTAGGTAGAGAATTCTGATCTAGAAAGCCAACTTTCCGGTCGGGGTTGCTGAGATGCTGAACCAAATCATCCCCGTATCGGTTGGATGATCGCCCACCTATGTGCCTTGTGTATGTGGGCGTGAGGCGGGCAGTCGGGTTGGTATGCTCAGGCTGTCACTTCATGGGTTTATGTGAGAAGATATGTGATGTTGGACTGCTTTTTATTGATTTCAGAGGATACGACGGTATACATTAGAAAGGCTGCAGCTAAAATTCCACTATGAAACATTCAAGGGTGATCCACCATCATTTTAGCAAGATTTGCATGCATATCCTTGGCTGGGAGATTACTGAATATTGTTACCATTATTTTAGTTTATGAATAATATAAATTCGTCACAATGTATTTGCACAGTTTTAAAATAATATCTCCTGGTTGTGCTTTTAATTTTTTCCTTTTATTCTAAAACCGACAGAATTATAGATGTACAAATCTAAAATGCTTTTCTGCTATATTTGGACGGTTCAAAGTTAATTTAACGAGTATCTTTCAGTTTCAGATTGTAATAAAATACCTATTCATATACATCCGCATGAAATAGTGTAATTATAAATTAAAACATTTGAATCACCAATGGTATTCAGTTACATATTAACATCGGCTCTAAAATGTTGTACCTATAAGGCCTTCATTAAGAAAGGATTTGTGAAAACTCTAAGAAATTATTGAGTAAAGAAAACAAAATAATTTCTTACTATTACTTTTAAACAACAACAATATTAACTATTTATGTGCATCAAGAAGACGAGGAAGAATTCGAAAATACGACATAAATTGCTTATTTTCTACACCCGAGATATTCCACATAATTAATGTGTATTACATACTATTTTTTCGACAATATTGAATATAAAACAAATTACTAACAGCTGTTGAAATATTATTTCAAATAGCAAGGTTACCAACGTGAATCTTGATGGAGAATTGATGTGTCTAGTTTTGCCTTAAAAATCAGTAACTTGGAGCTTATACTTACTGCATGAATCTGCTGCATGAATTAAATCGTAAGTTAATATTAACAAACAAAAAGGAAGTAAATAAAATGTCCCAGATAAGACTTAAAAGATATAAGTGTGCTATTAAATGTGATCTGAATGTAAGGAAGTCAACTTTCCACCATGGAAACATAAACGGGAAGTAGATTTTAAAAAATATTATCGTCAAGGTATTACTTTAGATCTAAAATGCAACAGTATCTACAACGCGGGGTTAGTCCGCTAATGAGAAAATAAAAAGTACTAAGGAATGCAAATTATAAAACTGAGATTATATATTGCGTAGCTTTTCAAATAACTACTCAAGTGAAGTAGATCCAAAATCAGCATTTAATATATATAGCATTTATGTTAGCGTTTACTTTAATGACAGTTATTCCGGAAATATGTTTCATGTGGCATATTTGCGTACTTGGATATAAACGTATATATTTCATTACTGAAAGTTCCCGCAGAAAATCTGAGGTTTAACAATGGAACGCGGTTATCTCGTCAGCATACATATAGCGTTTAATTAAGCGGTGTATAAAGTGCACTTACCGCTACAGCATGCATGCATAGGGCACCCGCAGAATTTTTGGCTGCTTTCCAAAACTGTAGCATAATAATGAAGCTGATGTGGTTAGCGTATCTGATGCCCACATAACATACTCTCGCTGACACGTTGAAGGCAAGCTGCTGTGGTTTTTATCAAAGTACAGCTACAGTGTTTTACTTTCTGGACTAGTGGGAATTCTCGTTCATCATACCCACCTTTTGCTTTCTGTTTTGTGTTCTACTACTTGCTCGTCGCTGCAGCACGGTTAGGGAGTTTCTAATCCCTGATTGCAATATGGTAGATTACCTGGATATCTGTGTCTGCAATTCCAATGATGGCATCTTATGACTGAATAGTATCAAAATTATTTGAACAGTTATGTAATTATTCTTCGCAATAAGTCATGAACAACTAGATAATTTATTATATTATGAGTTGCTGGTGTGTACATGACAATTGCCACAGAAGTGATCACGTGTCACTAGATGGCGTTGTCGTTATAGGTAAATTGAAGTTTTGCGTAATGACATAACGGCACGCCACCAAAGCATTGCAAAGAACCTTATAGAAATGGACCTTGTGTTATTTTTTGCATCGTTTTTATAATACCCTCGCATAGTTTCGGGAAATGGCTACAATTAGATCGAGTCTATGCTTTGGGTACAGTCATATTTCCCGTCATTTCCTAATAGCCTCATTAATAATGACCATAACAATGTTCAGTCAGATTGAAAAATTCATTGATCGAGATTTAAATCCGGATCTTCCATTTCCAGAGCCGATACTCTTACCTCTTGCGCTGTTACAGTGAAATAATTTTGATCATTTTATTCAAATACCTCGGAAAAATAAAAAAATAATTAATCCCAGTAGTGGTTAACTATAGAGTTTGGAAATAGTGCGATTCATATTAACCTGAACCATTTCACTAAGCCATAACTTTTGAACCAATAATAGGACACAGGTGCAACATTGAGAGAATATAATACAAAATTTGGAGATTACATTACACTATTTACATCTCAGAGAAAATGTTGGAAGTGTTCTCCACCAACATCTATACATGTTTGCACTCGTCTCACCATGTTCTTTGAAGTTCTACGGAGAGTATCCTCGCCAATGCTACTTATTTCGCTTCGAATAGATTCCTTGAGAACTTCAACTGTCAGTTGCCTATTCTTGTACAGTTTATTTTTAGATATCACCACAAGAAAAAAATCCGGTGATGTTAGGTCAGGGGATCTGGGGCGCCATAGATCTTTTGAGATTATTCGGTTATCAAAGAAACTGGTTACAAGTTCCATGGTGTATGGCACCTTGCTCCATTTTGCTGGAAATAACCTTCTCTCAATTCGATATCATCTCCATAAAACTTCAGAGAATATGGTGAGACGAGTGCAAACATGTATAGATGCTGGTAGAGGACACTTCCAACATTTTCTCTAAGATGTAAATAGCGTAATGTAATCCCCCAATTGTGTATTATGTTCTTCCAAAGTTGCACGTGTGTCCTATTATTGGTTCATTGCCTATTGAAATGGTTCAGGTTTATACGGACCGCACTATATTGCCATCATCTGACGTTCCAAGATATCATCCCACTTCTTGACCATTGTTTCACACTCGAGCTTTAGTGACAAGAAGAAAATTAACCAAAGATAATTTCAGAGTTTCCAGTGGATGCCTCGAGAGTTTCAAACATCCCATAACATTTTTTTGAATGCTGTGTGCGGTGAAACAAATTATGCAGACATTTGCAGATTGGAAAGGGAAAATTGAAAACGCACAGAGAAACTAGGCGATAAACTACAATTATTGTTTTTATGTTGAAAATATAGCACACAATATATATCAGTCTATTCTTATTAACACTTCATTCTATATTATTCCTTCGCTGTAATCCTGTGCGACTATTTCGTAATTTCTTTGTATTCAAACACAATCCTCTGTGAGACGGAAACCTGCGTAAATGGAAAATAAATGACGGACGATCACGTTCCGTTTTAGAGAGGCTTTACTATACGAGGTACGTTCAAGTTATAACACCTATTTTTTTCAGGCCTGGGACCAGATAGGAACTTCTGGTATTTTTTAAATACACGTGGACTCTTTGTGAATGCGTGACATAGATGGCAGCACTGTACAATGCATACAACTCTAGTGGTAGCAACGAGAGTTAGGACTGTTTTTTATACTTAAAATGGCGACGTTTACGTGTATGGCGACAGCGTGTATGTATAGTCATTTTGGAGGCAATGTCTGCAACGCTCAGTCGGCGATCCTCCTAAACAACGTTCTCCACTCGCTGGATCATGCCGTCAGACCGGCTGGTGCGAGGTCGTGACTGTCTTGGTTTGTTGTCACACATTGTTCAGCCTTCATTAAACTGTCGCACCCAGGAACACACATTAGAAACATCCATGGGACCATCACCATATGCCTCACTCAACTGGCGATAAATTGCAATAGGTGTCACACCACGAAAATGATGAAAACGAATGATTACGCGCTCTTCTTGCAATGAAAACGTCGCCATTTTAAGTATCAAAAACAGTCCTACCTCTCGTTGCTACCACTAGAGTTATATGCACTTTAAAGTTGTACTATCTTTATCACACATTCACTAAGAGTCCACGTGTATCTTTTTTAAACCAGAAGTTTTTATCTGGTCCCAGTCCTGAAAAAATAAGTGTTATAACTTGAACGTACTTGTGTAAGTTTAGCGTGCATAAATATTTTGGCCGTACGTTTTATGGTATTCCACAGCTAATTGAGTGTTCTACAAAATAATATGCTTAGTTTTTGTACACTTATATATTGTTTATTCCTTTTAGATCAATAAAATGGAGTGTTTAATCAAAAAGGCTCTTTGTTGTCGACTTGCTCCATTTTATTGGCATGAAAAGAATAAATAGTATTTAAGTATACAGCACATTATTTTGTAATTCTCTATCGAATAACATTGCCAAAACATTTTGCACGCAAAACTTTGCTTTAAAGAACGCAGAACGTTTAGACCAACTCATAAAATAACCTATTTTGTGAAGTTTATTATGTAATGCAAGAATATTTCGCGGCAGCCTATAAGTAGCATTGAATTCTGCCAACCCAAAAGAGAAGCTAATGGTGCTAAAAGATATAATGGATAGAAAAGGCACTCAGTAAAGGAATATGACGGTAAAAAAAACATAAATAAAAAGATAGCGAAGTGTTAGCTAGGGCAGCATTAGAAATGCAGCGAAGGAGAAAGGCGATAAGGCCGAAGGAAGAGGAAAGTAGTTTTTGCGAGACGGCCAGCAATAACATCGGATTATGTGAAGGTGACGTTCGGCCCCATGCCACCTGTGTCTGTCACTAATAACACCGGATTAAACCTCCAACCTTCCTGTTTCAGAGAAGGATTACAGCTGTGATTAGGCCCAAGTCGTTAGGGTTTACGGCACTCCTCCAGCCAACTTTTGTGGCCCTCCATCAATTGAAATGTCCAGTCCACGCTCTTTCATATGTGATTTTCATCTCGCGAAATAAAGCTCACCTGCGGTTTTAGCCGTCATGTGACTTTTAAAGCAGAACATCCATAGAGGGCTCTACGAAATGACATCTGCCTTCAACGACTGTGAAATAATTACGATCTGAAAAATGTATAACGGTGGCGGTTTTGATTTGATTAATGAAACAAATAAAAGGTTGAATTTCGAACAAGTGTGGTCACCTGTCTCTAGTAATTATATTTTAATTACTTCTCAAGCTTTCGTACGTAGGAGATTGGTATCCAAGAAACAGACAATGGCAATTGAATCAATAACTTTAAAATTTCGGATTTAATGTTTCAACAAAAATCAAACTGAATCAATAAAATAAAAGTTTCCTCTTTATAAACATGTCCCAAATAGCTTGCACTAAATTCGTCCTTAAAAAAGTAATTCGTCTATCGCTATTACTCTTTTCGTTTTTCGAATACCTTACTTTTTGGAGGACTTAACGCCCTAGGAATTACAAAACTCCGGTCATTGGTCTGCTGAGGAGCAAGCAAGCTTTGGTTCATATCCAGGATGGGTAATTAGATCAATACCGGATATGGTGGTGGTGATGGAAATAAAATGTAGTAATCAAAGGGATGGTTGCTCAATCATCATTCGCCTAGCGACCAAAGAAGCTTTTGTCAGTTTCATGGCCCCAGAACTTTGTACAGAATGCGTTCCAAATGTGAGATATTCATGTTCCCTCAATACGAACTTGCTCGGTGCGTTATTCGTTTACGATACGTATTTTACTTACAGTCCTGCCCGTGGCTAGATCCCTGTGCTTTGGTTCTCTGCGGCTGAAATGTGCCCGGGATCGATTCCAACTCTGGAGGTACGGATTTTAATTCCCAGGTATAGAACCGGTGCCCACTCAGCATCGTGAGAAAATTAAGGAGCTATGGTAGGTAGCGAACCCTAGTCTAGAAAGTCAACTTTCCGGCTGGAGGTACCGTAATGCTACCACATCTCCTCGTATCGGCTGGATGATCGCCCACCTATGCCTTGCGTATGTGGGCGTGAGGCCGGCAGTCGGTTTGGTAGGCTCAGGCTATTACGCCGTTTTGCTTACAGGTCGAAACAAACTAAGCAAACACCACAAACACACTTCACACAACTTTCGGAGAATTGTTCACTCTAACGAAAACACAGGTAATCAAAAGTCTCCCTTACAAGTCGCCCTTTTATTATGAATGAAGAAGGTATAGTCTAAAACTTTCAAAAATCGTTCTTTTGGTGATACACTTTTATTTGTAAACTGAGTCAGCTGATTTCTGAATAACATGCGAAAATCGTATTTGGAAGCTCCGGCTTTTATTTTCCTGATTTTGAGTTCTTGTGATTTTTTCGATTACTAAGCAGAAACTTGAGTAGTTTATTTTTGCCATGACTTCCTCTTAACATATTCTAATCAAAATTGTTGAAGATTTAATTTTTAAAAAGAAAGCACAAATAGGGTAGATACAGATTATTTAGTAATTATTCATATAATTTTCGTAATTATATTTCGTAATATTTAAATGGAAAACTTGAAAAGAAAAAAATCACTTTTTCTTCGAGAAGTATATTCTAAAATAAAAAATGCAGAATTTAAATAAAGTGTTTATTCATAAACATATGGCATGAAATTGATGTAATTTTTTATATTCTTACGTGTACAAATACGAGCGATCAGAAAAATAACGAAATCCCACATTTTAAAACGTAATAATATTGTTGACTTATCACTTACCAGCGATATATCTGAAACTGGGTGTCTTCGAAGAATTTTTATCCACAGATTAAGTTGAATTTCCGAGCCATAAGGATGCATAAAGCAAATTCAATCTACAGAACACCAGAACACACAAAATATGGTCAAGCTGAAGCAGTATACATGTGTCACTTATTGTCAAAATTACAGAAATACTAAAGTCTTGCCTTCTCCGCGTTAGAAGAAATGCAAAGTGTCTCGGAGATACCTGGATGTACCCTTCTTTTCAATTTAAGAGCAATGTAATTGAAAATTTTTGTGAAAATCTTAAATGAAAGTTTAATATTTCTCCAATTTTCGTTTTCGAGTTTCGCTGCTCGTAGAAAGAAACACACGCGATGCTTTAATTTTAGTTTCGGAGAATTTCAAAACTTATTTCCAGTAAACCCTCATTACCAAACTGTTTAGTGCATACAATATTTCCTCTGCCAACTATAGGTAAGTGGTAGACAAAAGAGGAAAGTAAAAAAGCTAATAAATGCTAGTCTTAATAGTGAATTTCAAAATGCTTCTAGCAACAGGACAGAAAACTATATATTTTTTATATTTAAGAATGTTTCTTGGTATAGCAATAAAAAACGGAACTTTCTGACCGGGGAACTGTAATAAGATGAACAGCATTTGCATAGCGCATTTGCTACTAACAACTAAATTCTAATTCTTCATAAGAAATTTTTATTACACTCTTGTGTACTGATTCTTAATGAGAATACCAGCTATTTAGTTTTCAGTTCCATTATGTAACTTTATTTTTAATTATAAACGTTCATAGGACTTTTAAAATATATATCTTAAATTAGGCGTACGAGTAACCTTATGAAAAACGCCCTCAACATCTCCAGAATCTTATTCTAACAAGTCAGCTGAATTGTAATATCACAAAGATCCGTGGTTCAAATTCCGGCTATGGCATTGAATTTTTCAGGTTAAAATCAGACACAGCAGCCCGATGCAGGGCCAGACTTATCTACGACCGACCACTGCGTCACCCATCTCTGACCATACTGGTCGTCATGAACGAGGTGCAGTATTGGAGGGTGGGACATGGTTACCGCTTCCGAGTACCTCTCGGCCGGTGAATACGGTGTTTCCAACCTGAGGCTACTACTTTTCCCTCAAATACATCCTCAAATGACTCCAGGAAACCTACGAGGCTGAATGAATTCCATACCATGTCTCCCAGCGTGTGTGTGACCATGTTAACGTTTTGCCTAACTAGGTTATTCGTATCATGCATTAAGTCCCTTTCAAAATAAAAAAACTAAGCACAGACATATCATAAACACAGACTTTGCATCCATGTTATCTAATGGAAACATTCACTTAAGGTCATGTAATTCGCTATATAACGCAAGAGATTGCTCATTCTAAACAGCATGCCTGCGTTGCGTGTATAGAGGAGCAGTAATTGTATATCTGTGTATATCTTATACGTTGCCAGCTTCCGAATATATCACGATCCTGATGCGAGATTTTGCGCCATCTACTGCATAATCACGGTGCTCTTCCGCTTGACAGTATCACGTCATTTTAAACGTTGTTTTGTTAATTACTTGGTAATCGAGTGAGATGCTTCCCCGGCAACGCGACAGGTTCGCCTTCTAGGTACCTGGTTCCAAACCACTCTTACCATAGGTTTTCCTTGGCAAGGTGAACGTTAGAGTGGTTTCTTCTACCTTGGCTCTCCTTTCTTCCAGTTCTTGTCATTTCGTATCCCTCTTTCATGTTACAAATTGACTCCGGCGCTTTGTATAAGTTGACGGTGACTTGTGATTTTGAGCTACTCGGCTCCGCCAGAAGGTCCTCTCCACGTAATTTCATTTAACTGACTTGCTGTCGTGATTATGTACACATAAAGTTTGTGTGAGACTGAGTGTATGAGTATGTGTGCATGGGTGTGAGCTTGCGTGCAATAATATTAGTAGTTATTATACGGTAGCAATAAAAATTCTGTTTCAGATAGGAAAATGTTTTCATATGTCAATGAACTGCCAAAAGACAACCTATACCTCTCGCAAAAGTTAAAGGTATGGAACGCCGGCCAATGCTCAAGCGGAGCGCATGTTACCAAGCGTGGTGGGTGTACCGGCAGAGGTTCTGCACATAGCACGTTTCAAGCGCCAGCAAAGTTTCTGCCTATTTTTCTTGTAATTAAACAGCACATTAAATATTCCTAAAACATTAAAATCTTACCTTGACATACGTCAGAGTAGTGGAACAGCAAGCACAGTTTCCAATACAGAAACTCGCTTTCTAACTTCATGGGTCTTTCCCGAAGTTTGAAATGCTTCACTATAAATTCGTGACACTGTATGTGCACTACCTACAACACAAGCTTCTAAAGTTACTTGCTGGGTTTTTTAAAAATCTACACTTGCTCTATATCCTGGTTTGGAGAGCATTCGTAAAAACATGTTCATATTAAATACAATTCTTCTGCCCTGAGAGTGAATCTTTTCACGTTTGTTGATCGAAAACTCGCTTGTCCCAGATTTGAGGGATATGTTCACGCATTCGGATCACAAACACTGGAGAAAAAATATGTGTATAGTAATAACTCAATGTAATATTAGCAATATTTCAGCTCAAATTCGACTTGGGACTTAACGATGCCGTTCACTTTAACAAGATAACAAATCCTACTCTGAAAACAAATTGAACATTAACTCGGTCTGTTTCAAACTGCGTGCAGTAAGTGAGTGAGTGTGTGGTGTTTTAGGGCCCGTCGACAACAAGGTCATTTGGGCCCTGCGTGCAGTAGGTGAACTGTTTATTTATGCTTGAGATAAATGTTGTCAAGAAGAAATGTTGCCCACTGCCTAGTCGAGCTTTCCCCAGTTCCCGTTAGACTGAGCCTCTAAGCTGCCCTCCAGTGGTTTGGGCAACTCGTCGCAGGGTGCCTTCCATTCGAATGAAAGGTGGTTCCTTCATCTCATCCATTTTAAAAGGTGTACGCACAAAAAAATCCAGTTTCTAGTAAAGTGTTCCCTCCGCTACCTGATCTACCTTTACTTCTACCTTTATTAGCGTGGTATAACAAACTTTGATGTCATATTTATTTATAAAGACCAGATGAACTTTTATATTGATTAACGTTGGTTAATTATTTAATTAGAAGCTTGCGTTACCCTGGAGGCTTTCTGCAGGCAAAGTTCTGACCTTACGTCTCTGTGCTACATTATGTAATACATGGGTCATTCAAAAATTAGTGGCAACACTGCATGCATTTGGCGCTATCAGCGGTAAATCATTTAAGCTGATAACAATACAAAAATAAGAGAATCTAATGTTTGTTAGCTGTGATAACTGTGATAGCTGAAATAATTGCATTTAATCAGACATTTTAGTAAGTTTAATTGTAGAGCTTATCTTTAGAGCTCTAAATACGTTTAATAAATACAAACAAAGGGGCCTCATTAAAATTCACGTTGCAACAGGTATCAGTGCTCGCCAATGCCCTACAGAATTATTGGAAGCTTGTGGCAGACAAACTTTACCATATCTTACCGTAGCTAGGTGGGCGAATGCATTCCGTGAAGGAAGGAAAGACGTTCATCAAAAACGTGGAGCTGACAGACCGCAATCAGCAAGTGATGATGTGTATGTGAATGCTATTAGAGCGCTACTGTTGTTGGACTTGTATTGAACTGGCAAGGGAAAATGAAATTGTCACTGAGAAGTTCGCTTTAGAACCAGGCAGGCAATTATAGCATCAATGGAGCAGTCTATTCGAATATTAGGATAACAAGACGCTGTGGATGGCATCCGTCGGCTTCCTGTTCTGTGATGGCGAGTTCTTCATGTTGGAGGAAATTACTTCTAGGCACCACAAAAGTGTTTTTAATTGTTGTCAACTCAAATGTTGCCACTAGTTATCGAATGACTTATGTATAACGGTTTTATAGTGAACTGGGCCTCACTCTGCAGTATTGTTAATTTGTATTCAAATACAAAAGGTGTACACCAAGCGTGGCAAGTGCCTCACAAATCTCGTAGAGCAATAACATTATGCACTTTCAGTTCAGCAGTATACCTTCCCTAATGGCCAGATCCAGTTGTTGTACAAAGGTCCAGCTGTACAAATGAGTGGACACCAGGTGGTCGGGAACATTATAGACAGCAAGGATCGCTGTGCAGCCCACCGCACTCCGTTAAATTAACTGGAAGAAAATTGCTGCTGTAAATGGGATATTTCAGGTAAATTGCTGGAAGGGAAGTGGAACGCGTAAATGGCCACATTGTGCCTTAAACGTTACCTCGAGAGCGAAAGATTGATTCCCAAAATATCGAACATTTGCAACGGTCAATGCACAGGTCGATTCATGGTCAGGACTCTGCTATACTTTACTGCAAAACTCTCTCTCCTGAACTCGGGTGGAACAACCAGGGTGTAAAGAACAAATTTAACTTAAAAATCCTTCCCGTTAGTTTCTCCACTCACTCTTCCTACAAAGGCTTAGTCCACCTCAGCAGCGTAGATGGTAGCGTGTCCGTTTCAAAGTTCAAGAGTTCCCGAGTTCGAATCTCGGTCAGGGTGAGTTACCTGGATAAGTATTTCTCCAGGGTTTTCACTTATCGTGAAAGATGAATGTCGAGTAACTCTAAACACTATGGACCCTGGGCTCATTTAAGCATCATTTCACCCATTTCATTCATCATCCGATATGACTTAACGTTGGAGAACGTAAATAGAAAAAAAAAGTTACAAAGACCTATTCTTTTATACATTGCCTCTTAATTTAAATTAACTTTCCGGAAGTATACGATGATTCGTTTTGGTATGAATAGTACGGCACATAATAGGAACCATTTCTTGTTTGTAATATTTTGCTTAAAATGTAAAAATATCTAGATTACTAAAATTGCTACTACAGATCAATGTGTTATTTTATACGCTAAATATGGGTACGTAAAACAAATTCAAAAAAAATTAATGGGAATATGGGCTGATTAACCAAGCGGAATAGTTCAGGCTGTTTCCTCTGTGACCGGCCTACCTGACCCATGGGTTTTTTTCTGGGGCTTTCCCCGGTCGCCAGGCGAATGCTGGGTTGATCCATTACATCCCCCGAATTTCCTGTCCCGCCATTTCATCTCCATTATCATTTCAAATGTTCTCTCATCTGGTGGTCTCTTTCAGGGTAGAAGTGGGAGTCTCGGCGTTGCATGGCAGGATGATATGATCCAGGTAAACAGCTTCATTCTGCAGAAGGGCGGTCACCGCCAGCCTAATGGGCCGTTTCAGAACCACATCAGGTGGGATTCCGGTGGTACTAGACTGCCGGGAATTTCCAAACTCCGGCAGGGCGATATCCGGTCTCTAAGGTGACTTAGTGGGCCGTTTCAGGACTACGGCAGTTGGAATACCAGTTGTACTAAACTTCTAGGAAGTTTCAATGGTAGGGGGTCCTGCTCTCTGCTCGGTCATGTCTCCTTAATGTCGGCCGCGCTGTCTCCTCTCGCCTCATCCTTCCTCCCTGCGCGTCCCACTTGGGACATAGGTATAGATGATCAGTATGGTCAACGTACCGAATCCTTTCCGTAAATTCTATCCTTTCCTGTCGTATGGGCTAGGTAATATACATAAATGCATTACATGATGTTGTCATATCCAAAATTTAAAGAACAGGTTCTGTGTTCATAAAAAATGCAGGGATTTCAGGCGAAATCCTGTACGAAAATCAGCTGTATGTGAAGCTATGATAAGGAATCATACCAAAGTTCAAGAGAACTTCCAACAGATGCGAATGTACCATATAGATGTGGGTAGAAAATAAGTTTAACTGTTACCTTAATGTAACGATTACTGAAACAAAAGGTAGACATTAACTAGTTACCAATGTAACGAAGGCAGTAACAAATTATTCGGTTAACAGTTACTGAATATGGATGATACCACTTACTGCATGTGCATTGGTATCCCTTATGATGAACTATATAGCTACCTTTGCCTCATGCATATATTTAAACAAGATTGTCTGTATATTTTTATAGTTGCACAATGTGTGTTTTGGCCTCAATATTTTTGTTCTCTGGCAACATCGCGTTTTCGAAATGCCATTGCCATGTTTTATCTAATGTTCTGCAAAAATATTAAAGTTATATGGTTAAGATGTGTTTATGTTGCTAATAACACTGAACTAACTGATAACAATAAACTATTTCCAGGTACAGAGATAAAACATGGTGGACCCAACTAATTTGGACTTGCTTATTCTGAAAATGCAGTTATATTTTCGCCATCGCCCTCCAATTTTTTGTTATGCAGGTTTTTAAATTTCTATATATAAAACCAGGGGTTGGTCTACACTATATTTATACAACATACTTAATGCCATAAAACTATCATACGATAGTGTCCTGGGCCTAATGAACATTTTTACAAGAAATATTGCAACATTCATTTGCTCGATGATTTGATGCTGGAGGACTGAGTCGTTTTTATGACAACTTCCTTCTATGGGATATATATCCTTCACATTTTAAAAACCAAGAGTAGTCACTTAACATTGAAGGGTTCCATCTATCTTTATAGCGGCTTTCCAATCCAAAATGTCCTGATGGAACCTCTCTCCTTGTTCGTTACTACTAGCTCCCAAATTGGTAGGGAGGAAGTGCACTTTTAGTGACATTCTGCATCCAAGATTTTTATGCTTCTCTAAAATAGTTCCCACTAATGTGTCACTATCTTCAGCTCTTGTATTTCCTAGGAAACCTTCAACGACATCCTTAAAAGAACGCCAGGCTGCAAGTTCTGACTTAATTTTTCTTGGAAGTTCTTATCATTCATTAATTTCCTAATTTGTGGCTCAATAAAAATCCGCTCTTACACATTACATTTAAAAAGTAGTTCACATTAAAGTTAAGAACAAAAAAGATCACTGCGCTAACTTTTATCACACTCCTTACAAACACAAAACACTTAAACAATATACAGTAAATTCAACTATGTTACATAACTTGGAGGCCATAACTTTTAATTCGTACGTGATGGACATTTTCTGATTTCACATTTTATGTCACATTACATTATAGAATTATGATATGTAATTTGTCTGTACCAGAACTGCTGTTGACTGGTGTAATTATATGCTTTCCTTTCTTCGAACACTGTAGCTCATTTCACGTGAACAAATATGCAGGAATGTAGAAGTAAGTTTTCCCCATAAAGAATTAGTGCGTAGGGTGGAATATCTCTCGTTCCCTAGCACTGAACAGAGGAGAAAGCAGAGCTTCGGAAGCTCTCTGTTGCAGCCTTCTCTATGGTAAGGGGCAGCGAGAGGCAAGGTGGAGGAATGCAGGATTCAGCACGCTAAGGCTTCGGAAACCAACATCGCAACACACATATGAGCTCCTCCAAAATGTACCGTACGGACAAACTGGCTTTGGAATTCCGCATAGCATGTGGAATTAGAGGCAAGAAAGAGCGTGTTTTCAATTATTGTGTGATTGTTACGGTCCTCAACAGCCGTATTAGTATTGTTTATTTCACAGTGTTCAATGTACCAAGACAGTTGCTAGCGGTAATTCTTCGAAATGTGTGAAGAATGTGTAATTAAATAATTTGTGCAAAGACTGTTCTCGCAGTTTAAATACGAGGATAAGTTAGTGATAATAAAACAGGGAAGGCCTACTCCAGCTCTTGCGCACTTGCAGTGTGAACAGAAGGGAAAAAATAAGAACCCTTATAAAAGGTATTTTAATATAAGTAATTATGATAAGTAGGAGTGGCTGTCTGGTTCATTCGAACTAAATAAACTATTGCTGACCATGCTTGTTGTTTGCAACTGAGAAAACACCCTGGAATGCAAATTTAGTTTATTTAACCACATAAAAGATCAACGACGCATATAAAATCTTTCACGGCATTCAAAACTTTCGGCACTGAACGGGTAGACCATGCATTGAATTCCCAACAGAAACTTGCTCACAGTTTGCACACTGAAAAGGTTAAGGGAAATAGAAGTGTATAGAAAAGATTGATTGATGCAGTGGTTCTTCTTGCAAAACAGGAATGTTCGTTTAGAGGCCACGATTAAAGTGAGGAGTCATTTAGTGTATGTATTTATTCACTGCAATTGGGTACTACCCGGTGGCAGAGTTAAGAATACAGATCAAATTACAAATACTAGATTTACAACAATAACAAAATAAACAATACAAACATATTTTAACTTTGGTCACTTAAAACGTATCTAATTACTTCTCTATTTACATATTATATACCATTATAATTTAAAAGTTAAACTATAAACCATCTAGATTTTTTCTAAATTTCTTCAGCGATAGGGGACAGCCCTGAAAGACTGCTACAGGCAATTCATTCCATTCTTCAATGGTTCTATTAACAAAAGAAAATTTTCCTACGTCGGTTCTGTATCTTCTACCCTTAATTTTATACCTATGATCGTTTCGTCCATAATAACCCGGATTATCTAACCTTACACTAACGTCCACCCATGCCTTCACACCAGCATTAGCTTTTAATAATGCTACCAACCTATGTTTTTTACGCCTAATTCTTAATTCCTCCCATTTAGTCTCATCTCCTTTTATAATTCCAAAATACTGGCCTCTTTTTATGAATTTTATTGCCCTCTTCTGTATTTTTTCTAATGGATCGATTTGGTTAGCTCTATACGGGTCCCAGCATGCTACTCCATATTCCATAACCGGCCGCACTAAGGCCTTGTAGGCAATTTCCCTGGACCTAGCGCTCCCCTTTTTCAATATTCTCATTACGAAATGTAATGCCTTCCACGCATTCCTAGATGTGGAATTTACTTGTTCGTCCCATCCAGCATTACTTGCCAGGTACACTCCCAAGTATAAAGGCAATGATATAGAATTGCTACAATTTCGGGCTAATTATGATGTGGCACTGTCTCAGCATCTAAAGATAGCTATCGTTTTCAAAGGCACTTCGGCTCTTTTACAAAATGACGTAATCAATGCCCTAGCCAGGTTTTTAGAGATATGATTAAATCAGATATTGATAAGGCTAGTTTTGTTGGACTAATGCTCGATCTAAGGCTGACGTCACCATTAAAAGTCAAATGTCTACTATTCTACGCTATATTGACGATGAAGGCAATTGCAAAGAACAATTTCTACATTTCACTGATGTAAGTTCTCATCGAACATCCAGTGGTTTATTTGAATATGTAAAAATGACCATAAATTATTTGGGATGTTCAAAAAAAATTGTTGCTCAAACTTTTGATGGTGCTGAGTAATGTCCGGACATGCTTCTGGACTTCAGACTTAAATTAAAACCGAGTATCCACCTGCTTAACTTCATCCACTGCTATAGCCACAGACTTAACCTAATAGTTTCCCCATCTGTGAATTTTATTAAGGAAACCAGACAATTCTTTGTTTCTCTTAATGGTTAACCCCCTTTTTTCTCACATTCCAATTCACGTACAGATGCTCTTAAAGCCTTTGCTGAAAAGAAATGCCAAGTGTCGCACCTACACGATGTAATTTTGCTTCCATACTTATAAACATAGTTCATCACTATAGAAGTTATCAGTTTCTTTACTTCAATTGAAGAGGAATCTAGGGACTGGGCTAGCGAAGAAGTTAACATGGCTTCAGGCTTTGTGCGATTTCTCTCAAAGATTCGAACCAACTTTTTCTTGATTATGTTCAGTAAAGTTTTTGCATCTTCAGATATTCTTTTTGACATTTTACCAAACAAGAACATGGTCATATGTTACTGCGCGGAAAAAGTTCACGAATCTATTACCACACTGCAAAATATTAGAAATATAGGACTTGAAGAAGTATAGTCAGAAACAATGAGCCTTGCTGATGAACAGAACGAAGAAAGACCTAGAAAGAGAAACTGTCGTGAAGATGAAACCCATTCTTCGTACTTAAGGATTTTCTGTGAAGTTCTGGACACATTAATAACTCAAACTAAATTAAGATTTGATTCACAGAAACAGTTGAAATTTCTGGATTCTAAACATTTTGCGAGTTACGATAGAATGTTTCCAACAAATGTATTTCGTGAACTTAGAGAACCATATGTTTCCTATTTCAATATACTGTACTTGAAGATGAACTGAAAGTGTTATATTCACTTCAAGAATTGTCTAACAAGTCCGTTCAAACCATTGCAAGTTATGTGAAATTAAATGGACTTGACATTGTGTATAGTGTAGTTTATAAACTATGTGAACTGATTTTAACATTTCCTTCTACCACTGCAAGTGCTCAAAGGAGTCTTTCATCCTTGAAAAGAATAAAATCTTATTTACTGTAACACAAGGACAAATTCGTCTTAGCAACTTGGCTCTTCTATCGGTGGGAAAATGCATTCTTGTTTCATTGAGAAGGCATAACGAGGAACTGCTTTTTGATATTGTCACAACACAGTTTACCCGTAAAGAAAGATGGCTAGAATGGTTAAATTGTATGTTTCCTTTTTAATTGTTTTAACAGCTTTTTTCAAGAAAAATTGATTTAAATGTACTGTTGTGAAGTTAACATTTAATCAACAATCCCTTATTGTCCGGATCTGATAGGCCTAGTGATAGCCCAAGTCACAATCCCAGCATACGCCACTGATTTTGTGTTTATAAATCAAAGTGTTGTTATTGAGAAAATCATAAAAATAATAATTTATTTCTATAATTTTTAAATGTTTTTGTTACATCCTGCAATTTATTCTATGAAAAACTTGCATTGCTTTCAAAATATAGGTACTGATGTTTGTTCTTGAATGACGTTATTCTTACTTAAACTTCTGGGTATATAAATATCTTTATCCGCCATCATAAGAAATAACAAATGACCATGCAATACTTTTGTTACTGAAAAGTAGGTCTTTTACTGTTAGACATGAATAATCTCTGCAAAGAGTCGAATTATCTCTTCCAGAGTCAAGATAGCAGGTCAAGCAGAAGAATAAAGAAAACTTACGAGGAAAAAAAAATACATTAGTTAGGAGCACCTACTCCAATTAACTGTCAAAGACATATTTGACTATTACCTCTAGGACACTTAGTCCGATGTTCAATTTTTCCTTAGTTATCTTCAAGTCGACTTTTCCTTAAGTAACGGATAAAATTACGTGACTAGCAAGGTTTGATGTCTCTCATGCTCTTGAAATTTAAGCTCCTCAGCGCTAACGCCTTTGATGTTACATTTTTTCCATTACTAATAAACATCAACTTACCTCTAAGTTCCATAAATATCTATTTTATGTATTTCCCTTGCAAGCAGATTCTTGTAGAATTAAGAATAAATGCCGTACTGCACATATAATAACACACATATTCACTCGCATATTTTAACAAAACAAAGGAAGCTTGAGTTAGAGTTTTGTTTTCGTCCAGACTGTACAGGCCTGTACTGTTAAAGGTTCTTGTCGTTTCGCACATAAAACATTAATCCGGAGCGTCGCTGTCACCAGCAATGTTTGTTGTTACGTAATCTGCCAAACACCAAAAGCTAAGCACAGCTTAAACCACCGCCACTTCATGTTGCTTTCTGTTTAATTCTGTGCCATTCCATTATGTGGTAATCTCTTTTAACGTTAGCGGAGAAATAACTTGCCCAGTCTTGAACACTTATGTATGTATCTGCTTAACTGAAATCTAAATTTGAACTGATCATTTCGATGCTGATATCTCAGAAGGTGATACGAGGCATCTCTAACAATATACGCTGGACACACAAAAGATGTCTTCCTTACCAAATGATAGATAAAATATTGCATCCCATTGAAAAATTCTATATAAAATGTCGTAGAAACATGTGTTTTGAGGTCCACGAAAACGAAAAAGAAAACGTGTTTAGGAAAGGTGCTGTTTGTCTGGACAGAGAACTGAAAAATAAAAATTCGGAGGCATACAACTTTTACGCATGTATCAAAATTTCGTAGGCAACTTATTTTCAAATGATGCGAGTTGCAGTTTTTCAAGAGACTTTCTCCACCCAAACATCCCTTTATATACCGAATGGAATGGCTCAGGAGGTTTCGTCTGTGGCCCTCATTCGGGAGGTCCGCATTCCATTCCCGTACCTGGTCTACCTGAGCCATGGGTTCTTTATGGGTTTTTTTGGGGGGGTGCTTTACGGAAGAACCCATTTGGCCATGGGGGGAATCAGCTTTCTCTAATAGCGCACATAGACACGATACACATACACAGCACATATTTGGCGACCTAACCATGGATGGGAATGGATAAGGAGCACATGGCCAGATTGTACACGGGGGAATTGCTCAAAGTAGGGAATACATGTTTTGTGAGAGGTTGGGGTTTTATATTTGGTTCATTTCTACAAACGATATGGGTAACGCTACTAAAACTACAATTCACTTAATAAGAATATTTACCGTAGGTGGCCAAAGCGGCCGGTTACCTGCCTCAAGAGACTGCGGATAAAATCCATCCGTTCAGGCCGAATGATGCTACAAGAGAGACCGAGAAACCGGCTTACACAAACTTATTATCCAACGGATGATGGAGTGGGGGAGTGACGTCACACGTAATGCTGAACTCAAATGAACTACTATTTGTATTAAAACAGTCACTTGTGACAATATACCTCCATGCCCAAGGCGGGACTCGAATCCGCGACCCTCTGCGCGACGGAACGCTAGAGACATACGCTCTAACGAGCATGGCTACGAGGGCCGGCTTTCGGGGGTTTTCCCGGGTCGCCAGGTGAATGTTGGTTAGGTTAATTACATCCCCCAATTTCATCTCCATTATCATTTCACCTCATCTTTCATCTGGTGGTCTCTTTCAGGATAAAAGTGTCGGCGGGCGTCTTGGCATTGCATGGCAATATGATATTCCCCTGTAACACTTCCTCCTCCGGTGAAACGGTCTGCGGTTTCCGGACCGACCTGGTAAGCCGTTTCAGGATCCTGATCTATGGGATGTCGGTTGTACTTGTCCACCGGGGAGTTTCCAACTTTTAAATTGTATGGACCCTGCCCCCGCACTGTCGTGGCTCCTTGGATCAGCCACCTTCTGTCTTCTTTCGTCTCATCCTTCCTCCCGGGGGTGCCCTGCTTGGGGGCATAGGTACAACAGACCAATTTTGGACCTCCGTGCCTAATCCTCTCCATAGCGTAGTCCAGTCCAGTCGCTTTACATGGAATACGCTTCACCATTTTCTCAACAACAAAACCATTCTTACCATTTTACTAAAATGTCATATATTTAAGATATTAATATTACTACTAAAAGCATATCTTGAATTTTCTGCAAATGATCTATGAAACTGTGTTTATGTGAAAGAATTTTGCAGTACAATTTTGTAATTCAGGAAAACAAGTATGTAGATACCTTAAAGCATACTATGTATTTTATATCATTCTCTTTATACCATCAGCTGTGTCTGTAATGTTCGTTGTTACTGCTCTGAAGTTACGTCGTCATTCAGTTGTTCCTCAAGATGACAGTATGAAATGTATAATAAATGCATTTTATAAAGAGTATATTTCCTTGTTATTCATCGAGTTTTCTCTAAGCATTTATTGCTTTACGAATTATTGCATCGATTTTAATTTCGTTGGCTCAGTAATTTAAAAGCGAACTTAACAGCCGTTTTACCTTAGGGATACACTCATGACACAACGCTTCTGGCAGCCTTTTGTTTTGTGCTGCATTACTAAATGAACACAGAAAATAATGTAACGGATAATGTAGTTTACAGTTTAGAACATAATTACTTTCTGTATTACTTACCTATATTACTACAGGAAGTATTGCATATATGGAAAACGTCGATACCAGGATTTTACCTGAAATATGTTTTAAGGCTCCCTGAATGAAAAAGTAAATAATTTTAAGAAGAAAAAAGATCCGTATAACTATGGAGGATTTAGTTTGTGTGTAAACCAATGAAATGTGTGTGTTTATTTTTAGTTTTTTCTGGGGTTAATTTCTGAACTGAGAAGTCGCTAATCATTTCTCTCACGAGGTCAAGCAAATAGCATGGAAAGCAATCACATTAAAAACATGCTCTGCGAACATCTGACAGTCGCTGTATCTGTTGTATCCTAAAACGAAATGTATAAATTTGAATCAAAAACTTAACTTGGATTAAAAAGAAATAGAATAATAAGTATTTTAAATTATACTACAGTAAGTCATATAAACGCAACAACCAAGAAGTGTCATATTCACAACAATTAAACACTCTTTTTATCCTATATGTACCAATTTACACGTATTTAGTTGCATGCTGGCGCTACAGAGATACAATTAAAGATTTTTAAACAAGCCGTAGCAACAGCTATGAAACTGCTGTCTTTGCTGTCGTTTGAGTACACGTTAAAATTGCATTGTATAACACTAGCACAGTATGTCATATATGTATTTAAAATGCCTCTTTTCACCGATAAATAACGCTGACACTAAAAGAAGTGGTTTTCTTTGTTGAGTTCAGCCCAACACAGTTTGTAAACTGCTTATAAACCGGCACAGTATCTATGGCGTAGCTGTCCTTTATTCTCTCATTTAACTGGACATTACAGAGGTGTCGCCAACGTTGGGAAAATAGTACAGGCTTTATAGCAACAGCGTTGCAACACGTCAAGAGATACGTAGCAGGTTACGATCCATTTATTTTTCTACTGTGAAGAGAAAATATTTATAATACTAGCCGCGCAATTCATGCTACCCATTTGCTCCTGGTTTCACTTTGCCGTTTTAACTTCTTCCTTTGCACTGCACAATATATGGGTCCGTGTTCGACTTGGCAGCATTGGCATGGTTCTTCTATCTAATGTGCTGGGTGCACTACATCTTAAAAATAAATCCGCTGTCGTAAGAATTAAGTGCCAGTTGAGATGCACTTACATAATATGATGTATAATAATGTTAATGTATATGAAACTTCAAATAAAATTCAAAATTGCAAGCAAAAGGGATGTAATTTAAAGATATGGCCCATAAGTTCTCTCAACTTTAACCGCGTCGGGTACACGAGAGCTGTTTAAAGGAATACATATTCTTAAAACTATGTTAAATTAAGGGAACGTTTATATTTTAGTATTTGGACAGGTTATAAAATAATAAAATACAGATATAAATCATTATTTTACAAAATGTGTCGAGTGAGATTATTAGCCAAAAGAAAGTGTAATGTGATGCAACTTATTTCCTCTGTAATGTTCATAACAAATTACTCTATAATGTAACTCGTTCTCAAAAATTACAGTTCGTCTGGTTTATCTTGAAACACGGGGATTATAGAAAGAGCGCAATATTGCCCTCGCTGGTGTAGGTAACACATCACTGCCTAATCCCACATCGCATCACTTCTATGTACAGTGCATCTGGTTTATCTTGAAACATGGGAATTAGAGAGGAGGGGGAGAGAAAGAGAAAGCATTATTGCCCCCGTAGGCAACCCATGACTGCTTAGTCCCACATCACATCACTTCTATGTACAGTTTGTCTGGTTTATCTTTAAACATGGGAATTAGAGAGAGGGGGAGAGAAAGAGAAAGCATCATTGCCCCCGTAGGCAACCCATGACTGCTTAGTCCCACATCGCATCACTTCTATGTACAGTTTGTCTGGTTTATCTTGAAACATGGGAATTAGAGAGAGGGGGAGAGAAAGAGAAAGCATTATTGCCCCCGTAGGCAACCCATGACTGCTTAATCCCACATTGCATTACTTCCATGCAATATTCCGATTGATTCCGCGTGATTATGTTGTAGCTATCCCTTTAATACTTTCAAGCATAGCGCTTTAAAGATTACTGGTAGATGGCGGTAGTATACATATACCATCAATTAGGGATTTTTGGAGAGTCATTTCCTCTAGATTTGTGATGAAATTGTCCAATATAGCCCACCTCGTTAGCCCACGTGTCTGCCTCACGTTCAAGAGGTCCCGAGTTCGAATCTCGGTCTGGGTGAGTTACTTGGATAGGTTTTTCCGGGGTTTCCCCTTATCCTGAAAGACGAACAACGGGTAACTGTAAGCTCTATTGGCCCCGAGCTCACTTGAGCAACATTTCACCCATTCTATTCATCGTCCGATATGACTTTACGTTGGAGGACGTAAATTACAACAACAAAAGTGTCCAATATAGCAATTAATCCGTCTTTTCTGCCTCCTTCATTGATTTGTGGCCATATTAGCTCAATAGCATTCGAATCGCAATGACACAATGACATTTAATTCAGCTTTGGAGTCAATAGTTTTAACTTATCTTTGTTTCTCTTAATTATCTCGTACAACACCGGTTTTGATGCCATATTTCCATTATTACCATATTTCATTGTCAATATAAAGCACTGTTTGTAAATAAACAAGCCCTGCACTGGTTGCAGTACCTGTCGCTGTCTGACGGAGAGTAGGCAGTCGCGGATAACAGTGGCAATGTGTTTACAAAACATTTCACCCCTCCCTTGTCACAGGGAGGGGTAGCGCTAAGTAGGTCATGTTTCAAGTTAAACCAGACGAACCTTAAACACCGATTGTAACGAGCGGTTAAGTGAACATTCATGTTATGGTTTATTTATGCAATTTAGTTAATTTGTTATATTTGAAGTTATTTTGGATTATTTCGCTTGGTAAATGTACTGGTTATTTAAATAAATGTTCTATAATTTTAAACTCAAAACTTTTTCTTCAAATTATGGTTATATACGTCTGAGCGTCGTCCTCTGAGAATCAGTTTTTTTCTTCTTCCTTGGTGACATTTGCATGTTTTTATTACATCCCCAATGTTAAGTTATAAGTATATCGGCCAATGAATGAAATGGCTGAAATGATGCTCAAATGAGAACAGATCTGTAGTTTAGAGTCACCGGGCATTCAACTTTCAGGATATGGAGAAATCCCGGAAAATATTTATTCAAATAACGATTCGAAATTTGGATGTCTTGAATGTGAGGCAGATACGCTACTACCTACGCTACTCTATATGCTCTGGATGCATCATCTCTCTTTTGAGGGTTTTTTCTATGACTTTGGTCTAAACTTTTGTTTTAATTTTGAATGCATATACCTATTTTATCTCACTTTTTAAAGAACAAAGTAGTCGATTTGACTTTCACAAAGGCGTCACTTGTTCAGTAAAATGGCGATAAACGGACTGACTCTGCTGAATGTTGAAATGATTTGCTTTGCCTTTCTGTGAGAAAAGCAACACGTGCCGTGCTATGCGTAAATGCATAAATATGTATAAGGATCTCTTGGTGCGAAGGTGTTCAGCACAGAGCGAACAAATCGATCGTCACCAAGTATGTAGGCAAACAAAGGATTAAAATCCTAGTCCTACTTATATGACTTAAAGAAGTGGAAGTAGCTCTTAAGGACCAAACGTGAAATTAGAGAATGGAAAGGAGCCGACAAGGTAAGAGATGAAAAGATGCAGAAAAGTGTTCAGTCTAAGCAGTATAGCTGTACATAGGAAGTCATCAATCACCTTCTGCCACCCTTAAGTCCATAAAGATATTTTTAAAAACCTTTTATCCGCCTTACACTTTCCCATCTGCTTCTGATAAGATTAAGGAATAAAGCGTACGAAAGCTTAAATGTTACGTTGTAACTCATTTTTCTTTTCTTCGGGTTTTCGCTGTGAACGCTAAATATCAGAGGCAGCATCGACCGAAGCTTTTGTTTGAACTACCACATAGTTTCGTGGCTTTACTTTTTCTTTCTTTATTTTAGTAACACTCCTCTCTGCGTTTATAGAGCTCTTTTAGTCCAGAATAACTCATCACCCTAAAATCAATACGGAAGCAACATAGAAGTTTAAAGTAAGTTTCCGAACTCTCCTCATTTTAAGTCTAGCAGCTGTTGCATAGAACTGTGTTATGTAGTTCCTATTGTTCCGTAACTAGACTGATTATTTATGGTTTCTGGGAAAATATGACACCAAACATGTCACTCTGTTAGAAACAGATTTTCTATTTAGTTAAAACGCAAGTTAAATTGATATATATTTTAAACGTGTCCTTATATATACTAAGTGGAACGTCTAAGATGGTGGTCTCTAAGGCTCGAATAAGGAAGTTTCTGGATCGGATCCTAGTTGGACCAGTTACCCTGGTCTTTGTTTCTTTTTCGTGGTTTTCTGGGAGGAAGTGCTGGGATGTACAATTTCCTACCAATATTTTTTTCTGTCCCTCATTTCCTTGAAACTTACAGGGTAACAATGTTAGGTGCTGTGGACGGTGGTGCGCTGTAAGGAAGATAGATGTACTTTGACGAGAGAATTATTTCTCCTCTTAAATAGAAGTTTCTACATAGACCCCCCGTGAAGATAGGATGGGATCGAAGGGGCGGCCACAATGCTTAAATTAGGGACCCCACTGCGTTGTATCACCCTTCGTACCCTCTCGTATTCATCCTCGTACTTAGGTGTAACCTTTAGGCCTAGGTGCTAAAATCCTCCTCCGTTTTGTTCCATATTCTCTTTAATTGTTAACCCTTGTGATGTCAATTTTTATCATTTTCTATTATTTAACGTAAGTGACAGAGAAAATACGATATTTATAAAAATGTAAAATTATAAACTGTAAATATAACTTAAATATTGCATAGCAAAAACATCTACATGCACAACGACATAAAGCACAAACTACCCTTTTAACTGTCACCTTCAGCTTCTTTCGAGATATCCGTTGAAACAATAAATATGTCCCTGCAATATTAATTACACATCAGTTGATATCTTATTGATATTCGCCTTCACTGAGAACATCTGTGCTGAAAAGGGAGATCAACAATGACGACTGGCTTCTTACCTTAAAGGTATCCCAATATATACCTAATTTCTATAATAAAAGATTTGAAAGAGACAGTTTAAACGTAAACATTACCCCAATCACTTTTATTAGAAGCTGTAATCTTCTTGGAGGATGAGGTCGCTGTTTGATCGATAGAGCAGCACTAGTGTGAATGCCACACAGGATGTGTTACGCCTTTAGATTAGGCAACTTCTTTGACACACGCCCACTGTACTGCTGCAATCTCTGAAGCTAAACTCTATCAGAAAGTGAATTTAGAGCAAGAGTTAGGGCCATTGTTTAAAATAGAACATCTGATTTTTTTCCTATCGTTACAGATTCCCGCCATTTCTCCTAGCCTATGGCTTATTGTGCTACCTTTATTGTTTATATTGATCCGACTAACCTGTGTCCCTTAAGGGAGTGTACAGTACACCTGATGCTAAACCATGCAGAAAAAATAATGTGCAAGATCTTGCCGTATGACAGTAAAACCTGTAAAAGCCTCATTATGTATCACCAAATACTTCCGACATTTGTGTTATCAAAGGCATATTAATATAAAGGTGTATACTATTTTGAGCTTTGCATTTTCTGTGTATCAAGTTTTAATTACAAGTACCAAACCAAAATTCCATCAAAATGAACTGGGTTTATTAAAAATCCATATTTACTTGAATATTTATAATATCCACTATCAGTAATTAAAAGACTAATTAAGGATAAAAAATTCATTTTGCAAAAGATTCAAAGAATGAATTATTTTAAAATACAAGAAAAGAAATATGATAACGACTGTACAAAATAAAGTATAAAATAAAACATATAAGTATATACAAGTATTATATAAAGTATATAAAATAAATTATATAATAAAGTATAAAATAAAGTATAAAGTATATAATGTACCTAATGTTAAAATTAAGATGCCTAAAATGCATTTTACGGTAATTCTGCAGGAAAAACGTGCAGTTAAATAAAGTGCTGAGAACTGACGGTAACAACAAATAGTGTATTATGCAATGAGACTATAATGGTAGTAATTAAAACGCGAGTACTATTAACCAAGCGAGCGAAGAGAAGCGAGGTTAATAATTATGATACTAGCGTTTCAATAAACATTATAGTCAAGTTTCATACGACTGTTTATGCTCGATCATGTATATAATTAAAGGTTTTATTTCAAAGTATTCATTTCTAGTTTGAGTGATACGTTACATCGTTATTTCTTTATCTAAAGTTAGACATAGTACGTAGTACGCAGGCGCAGAAATATTGATTACTTCCCTATAAACAGCTGTTAACGTGTGACACAGTTTAACCTAAAAACGTTAAAACAAAACATTGGTAACATTAAAAAAAGAAACGTACTTTTATCATGAGTTATTTAACATCAGGTGCTTCATTTATAAATGTTCTCAACTCATCAGGTGTACTTGTTTAGGCGTTTTCCCCTTTATACCCTTCTGATTTGCATTTTAGTAAGCTATTCAGTTTTGAGTATTTAGATAAGTCAATTTGGTGCCTAATTTTGAGTGTGGATTTCAAAATATAATAGTGAGCCCACAAGATCGATATTTCATATTATGAGACAATTCTTCGAAATACACTAGGAATACATTTTCTGAGAACGAATTTGTACATTTTGATATTCTCCAATGCATGAATTGTGAGTAGAATTTCTCGTACATCTTTATTGACTTTTGTGGCAACAAGTTATTGGTAACATTGAGTGCTTTTGCCGTAATTTCTGGGGTGTAAGTTCAATGTCACTGTTACTAGTGTCAGATATTTTGATGTTTTTCTAAACTGGCGCTAGTACCGTTGTCGATCGAAACAAGAATAATGGATACTTGCGCTTTCACTGTGTTACTTGGCCACTTCTAATTGGTCGAATACCAATACTTTAATGAACAGGTGTACTTTAATTAATCTCATTAAAGTACTGGTACCAGTCGTATAAATACTAAATTTTGGCATGGTCGAGCGTAAAAAATAAGCTATTTTAAGTAAATATAGAAAATGGAGTAGAAAAATTCAATATTTAACAGAGATAACATGTTTTAAGAATACTCCTATCAAGTTATACATACTATAAAATGTCTTATATTTTACCATAAAAAATTTCGTCAGCCTGGGAATAGATAAAACTGTGAGACTAAATATTTTATTTCAGGGGAGGACGGGATGTGCCGCGGACTGGAACTGGTGCTGCCAGCAAATCACACGGCGCTGAGCGGGGACCTGGAGGTGCGTCTTTCAGGAGGGACGGCCGGAGGTACCCTAAAGCTCCTACGTTCTACTGGACAGCGGCACTTCGAGCCCGTAGTGGCCGTTAATCTAGTGCCTAACACCAGCCTTGCCAGCTTTCCTTGCGGTGTCCTCACCACTGGGGGTCGCTACCGTATCGACTTTGTGCAGCAGGTAAGTCATTTCACCATCATCTTCATAGGAGAGTTTTATAAAGTCTTTAAAATTAACCATGAAGCAAAATATTAGGGAAGTCTTCTGATTTGGAGCTTAAAATATCGTGTTCAGATCTGCAAGTTTACTACTGTTTAGATTATTACCTGCTTTCCAGCACCTGCTTACACACTTGGCCTTTTACATACTATTACAAGGCTCTAAATGAAAACCACATGGCTGCATTCAAATTCCTAGGTGATATATGCAACTGACCATAGAGGTTGATTTGTAGCTTAAGAACTAAATTCGTCGCCGACCCTCTCTAAAGCTATTCAGCTTTCTTTCTATTCCTGCTCTCAATGATAAATTCGTGATTGTGCTACACACATCTTTTTCCCTTACGCTGCCAGAAGCGTTCGAAAGTGGTTTAGATAAATTCCATTTACTCTAAGCTTAAAGGCTCACCGAGCTGAAGTCCTATGGATAGAAATGACAACAGCGATGTGTCCAACAGTTCGCCGTCTTCTATGTTAGCTAGAGTCTTGTAGCCATTTGTTCATGCAATTTACTCTTGATAACAGAAGCATGTGTACTGGTGGTAGCATGTCTGCCTCACGTTCAAGAGGTCCCGAGTTCGAATCTCGGTCAGGGTGAGTTACCTGGATAAAGTTTTTCCGGGGTTTTCCCTTATCCTGAAAGACGAATGTCGGGTAACTCTAAGCTCTATGGACCCCAGGCTCATTTGAGCATCATGTCACCCATTCATCGTCCGATATGACTTAACGTTGGAGGACGTAAATTGCAAAAAAAAAAAAAAATGTAACTTATAATGGGAGAGTGTCTATAGGATACATTATAATTCATGCTCCTCCTTTTCATTACCGAGCGGGAAGGCTCAGGCGGTTTCGTCTGTGGCCCGCATTCGGGAGGCCCAGGCTCGATTCCCGTGGCCGACCTACCTGGTCCATGGGTTCTTTTTGGGGGGTTTTCCGGGTGGCTAGGTGAATGCTGGGTAGATTAATTACATCCCCCGAATTTTCTGTCTCTCCATTTCATCTCCGTTATCACTTCATATCATCTCTCACCTAGTGGTCTCTTTCAGGGTAAAAGTGTCGACGGGTGTCTCGGCGGTGCATGACAGGATGTTATACTCTGAGTAAACTACTTCCTCCTCGGTAGGTCAGTTGCCGGCCTCAGCTCCTCTGCTGGGACCATTTCGGGAACGCCAGCCAGGGACCTTTGGGGCTCGGATCGCCTGTCTGGGATCTTTAGGGCCCGGCTGCTGAGCTCATTGCCGCTCCGCTGTAGGAGAGCGAGTTCGTTGTCCTTACCTGTTGGGGGAAGTCTCTATCCAAGTAAACTGTAGGGACCCTGCCCTGTGTACTGTCGTGCCTCCTTGGTTCGGCCACCCTCTGTCTCCTTCGCCTCATCCTTCCTCCCAGGGGTGCCCCCACTTGGGGGCATAGGAACAATGGGCCCAGAATGGTGGCCTACGTACGGAATCCCCTCCGTAATGAAATCCCAATCTCCCTTGTCATTTTGATACACTATCTAACTGTAGAAATTATCCGAGATGTTTTACCTAAGTAATATCTTACCGAAACTAACCTTTATGCGTAGAATGTTTAAGATTTATTTGTCCATTTACTCAGTATAATTCCCCAGCTAATTAAATCAAGTATCTTCACGTCTGAATGAATATCAATTAAATTCCCCTTCTGTAACCCTTTACCAATATTAATTACATTAATTAATTAATGCATCACATACATTGTGCCAAGAGCAGGGTTAAAATTTGGAATCAGACTGAAAATGTCACTCCTATAGCGGATTTAAGCTACGGTGTGTTGTCATGATCGTTCTGTTGGTGAGAGTGGAAGAAAGTGGTTAATATTCCAAATATGTCACTGAATATTTTCAGCATAATTCTACATTTCCAATGACCGCTTTATTTTACCTAAACCATATTATTATTTATAACTATCCCATACATTTAATGCTGTATACTTGCTCCTGCTCAATAAACCTAGTGTCATTCCATTTTATACATCTTATCCGTAAATACACCTATAAAAAGCAGGTAAACATAAACTGAAAATCGGATTATATATTTTTATTCAAGTTCATGCAGACTGTCTTTTATTTACATAATAAAGGTCCTGTAATATGTTTATTGTTGCTTTGTATATTATTTTATACATATAACTTATATGTTTAAAGAATAAATATTTTACTACTTCTGTACTTGCAGTAAATTAAAGTAACACCTGAATACATAACATGTATATTACTTGGCATGTTTCCTCACAGAATGAAGATGTAGTGTCTATGGAACTGGACGTACGGTGGCCTCCACCACGCTTCTCGCTTGTACCGGAGCAGACGCACACTTACCCGGAGACTCCAGTGAAGGGTACTCTGGAGTTCCCAACACCCACCTGCAAGGTAGCAGCAGGAGCCGTGGTGCCGGAGCTGTGGTTAGAGCTGAGGTACACCGGCCAACACAACCCAGACCCTGAACACTATCAGGTAAACAACATTGACATCCTCTCAGTGTGTTTACAGAAATATTGATAACAACTAAGTAGGACCCTGCTAATCTGATCCATCTTTGGCACTCTAGGTTCTGTACTCGGAGCAAGTGCGGGGTTATCCACGTCGTAGGGACATCACCTTCAAGTGCGAGCTCTTTGGGTTGGCGGGCCAATATCTGCTTACCATTCGCTCGCCATTACCAACGGAAGTGCCGGTTATGGCAGACGCCAAGCCAGCGCACATAAAGGCAGGTATTCGTTATTTCACAAGCACACTTTAACAGATTATAAAACAAACCTTAATGCACATATATATTCTGTTATTCACCTTCTCAGTTTATTATAAGATTAAATTAGTAATTAAATTATATCTAAGTTACTGCAAAAATAATTTAAAATAAGAGATGCATTAATGGCGTTTGTTAGTAACTCAACACCTTGTGCTGTCGCTCCATTGGACAAGCATGGCTCGTAAAGAGAACATCTGCTAAATTAATGACCAGAACCGATTTCCATAGACTATTTATTGTAAGATTCTCAGTACTTGACAAAAAAGTAAAATATATAAAGATAAATTTCATGGATAACAGAAGGCCAGTTAGGAAATGTAAGTACTATAAAATATAATTGTGTGTGGGCATTGGTATTTGTTCCACCTATTTGAGTATTTTAATATTCAAAACAGTTGATATTGAGCTTTACGTACCTCTAACATGCGATAAAATTTCGGAGTATAGTGCACTGTTGGTGGCTAGAATATAGTAAATATTTGTTAGGCAGTGGATAGTGATACCTAAGAAAATTTAATTCTGCATATCTTTGCTTTTTATAAGATTTCTAACCATCTTTATCCAGGTGTGAATGATTTGTATAGGGACATTATGTTTAAATGAACCCGTAATTCATAGATTTTAGACAGTGGAAAAGAACTTATTTGTGTTTTTTTCCAGCAATACTGGCGAAATATTGAGTACCTTTTGTAGAATATTCTTGAAGTATTAAACTACTACCAAGATTATGTTTTCATTTTACTCCCTGATCTAAGATAAAGAGCACAGAACTAGTATATGCAATTCAGAAAAACTGAAACTTAACATTCCGGAAGGCATTTCTAAGAATTTTCAAAAAAAAACAGCATGATGTATTGCTTTCCTTGTTAACAAGTATTTGAAGCAATCAGTTTCAGCATTACTTTGTGTGAGCTAAGCAAAAAAAAAAAAAAAAAAAAAAAAAAAAAAAAAAAAAAAGAATGACAACTTAAACACGATTTTAAGTAAGTTTTTTGCGGACTTCTTGAGACACTCCAATGATCGCCGGGGGTAGACAAGTCGAGTGGCGGTTCCGGTGTAAATTGTTCACTCAAGAGAACCTTTGTTGTCAGTCTGTTTTAACATTCAATTCTATATATTTCCTTTCCAGGATAAAAATGAATAAAAATTTTAATTTAAAACCATAGTTTCTGGTCAGCATTCTATTTTTAAAACATATGTCCCAGGTTCGACTCCCATTTGAGGCATTTCTTTAATTTGCATTATATACATACACTCTTTAATCTGAAAAATATTAAGAAGGGGAAGCTGCAAACCTAGTATTAAAAGTCCGATTAAGCGACTCCAAGGATCTGTTTCTAAAGTAAATTCGCCAATATAATCATAAAAGTTAAAGACAGAAATGTAGCAATTAAAATAAAAGTAAACATTTTCTGCCTAACTGGGTCAACCTCAGTGTCGTTCCACAGTCCTTGGGAGTAAAATAAGTGAAATTACACATGAGTAAAACAAAAAATAAAGAAATAATGGTGTGCTCGTTTAAGTATTCGCCACAGGTTTAACCAGTGTAAAAGTGTATGAGAGTATGTTGTCTAGCTTTAGAACACTGTTCACGACTGCCCATAACTCTTCCGTAATTGTGGACCGGCAGGTGTCTGTGAGCGACCGCTTCGTGTTCAACGTGCACGGGGGCTTAACCCCTTGCGAACCTGGTGGGGTGGCAGTGTTGTTCCAGTACCCACACTGCGTCCTGCCGGGGGCAGACAGGGTGAGGCTGTTCGGCCGCCTCCGAGCCGACGTGGCTTCCCTCGTGCCGCCCACATCTCTACATTACGTGACCGAAAAGAAGGTGCCACCTGGGGCTCATTCCCTCACTTTCTCCTGTGAGCTCTTCTCCGAACGGTACGTCGAATACTGCTTCGTTTACGTCAACGAGGCTATTACCGGAGCTGTCACCGATGTGCGCATGGACTGCGTCCCGACGCTTCCCATCGGTGGTAAGTCAACTTGATTATATATTACATCATAATATATATACATATACATTTATTCATAATTATCCATAAATATAAAGTTACGGATGGGTCCTGGATACTCACGATAGTCGCGTGGTATCGGCATCGAACGATACTTTAGAAAATCCTTCGGTGGTGATTCTGCAGGAATGTGGTATCTGCACAGTTTCATTATATAAGAAAATAATCGTGTGTCAAATTTAGTGCCAATTACCAGTTTCAAAAAAGTAATCACTGCGTATCTCAACAACGTTTTGTCACCTCGCCTTTCTAGTTCACTGGATTACTGGAAAACTAATTCAAAATTTCCATAACTAAAATAAAATAGGCGCTAAATATTTGTGTATTCCACTTGCAATAGTTTTCTCTGGTAGACTATTTAGCACAGCAGGACTCATATGTGACAGAAAAAGAAGTAGACTTGACTCTGAAAGAGTGAGAACGCTAGTATTTTTGGAACAAAAACTTAAACAATTGAACTGTTTTTTTTTTTCTTTTAAATGTCTAATGTAGAGTTTAAAAATGAGAATGCTGATGGTTTTAACTTTTGTGCCGTTAATATGTGCACCTATTTTATTTTATTGCCATTACACAGTTCTCCCAACACTCTATTTTGTATTGAATCTAGAAGTAGAAATGACGTTATCGAGTATCGAAGTCAGGTATCGTGGAAAAATGGTGTATCGGTATCGAGTATCGAGATAAACTGATATCGACCCATCCCTAATAAAAATAGGTTAATACAGTTGTAGGCTATCATGTAATTATAATAAGTAATACTAGTGTGGGAGTATAGTAAATATTATATTTAGACTGACATCGTAACTAACCTGTTGACATAAGCAAAGTAAAACCAGCTCCTATCATGAGATTTTCCCCACGTGGGGAAGATATTCTCATGTCTCTCTTTGGCGAGAGTTATATATGAATCGATTTCTACTGGTTGGAAGCGGGTAGAAACGAACTCCATCTTTCAATGGAAGATAAGGCCTCACCCATAGTAGAAATTAGTTCATATCTAACTTTAACCAGTTAGAAATATGAGAGTATCTTTTCCACGTGTTTCGTTTTACTCCTGTAAAGGTCTTAGTTGCAGCGTCAGTTTAATTATGAAATAGACTATGTAGCTGCTCCATCTTGGAGCCAAATGAGGCGGTATTTTTCGTTCTTTTAACTGACTCAGCGTTCTAGCTTCAAGTGCGGGAGTTAATTATGGATTCTTGCTTTATGCTTGAGCAATGAAGTCTTAATAAATTCCAGGGCCGCAGTAAGGTAGTTGTTTCAAATAAAATAATATGTCCAGCTATTTAAACGTCACAAAACTCTTCCAAATTATAGTGTTGGATTTATTTAATAAGCAGTAGAATCACGCCGCTTATGGCATCTATGAAAAGTTGTGAAAATAATGTCTATCGCGTATGTTTTCATTAAAAGGAGTAAAGGTCATTTTTATTCTATTTCTATTTTCCTGGTTAGCTGTCAAAAATTGTTTTTGTTTATTTTTCATTGCTATAAACAAGATATAACTATTTCTTATTGATGCTGTGTAAATATTATGGTAGAGTATGTAAATATATTGTAATCCTTGATTATTTTAGACTAGTTTTTACTTGACTGAAAATATATGCAAATTAAAATATTATCACCAGTGATAAACAATGCATAGATAATTACGTGGAAAATGAAGCTAGCTAAAGTGAAGCAATGAATATTACACAAATATAACTATTTGTAACAAAAACTTCACTTATCTTAAGAAAATTATGTCAATTATTCTTATTAACTGACATCATTTTCTTACGATAAGTGAAGTTTTTGTAACAAATAGTTATACCTATTTGTGTAATGCATAGATAAATCACATGTTGAATAACATACATCTGCAAGTTCATTTGGTTTCAAACTATAATTTCTTCACTTGTATGCATTCACATTTCATTCTATTCTAGCTTTTGCTTACCCTGCTTTTGCCAACAAGCTCCTTTTGATTCTTCTGATTCAGGTGGGTGATAGAAACGATTATGCAGTATCTTGTATGTCCAAAATTTGGCTTGGGCATTTATTACCCAACATGACAAGAGAACATAAAACTTGCATGAAAACGATGTACTCATTCAGACTTTATAGTAGTAATCTGAAAATTAGCACATTCTCTTTTTCTCATGTACCAGATATTCTCTATGTCTTTATCTACAGTATAATTATTACAATCACATTTTATTAGCCTGGTCCTTCTCAATTAATTATAGAATTGGAGATAAATAAAACAGAACATTTTTACTCCCAATTAATCTGCTGATTTATTAGTCTGTGATGGACATTACGAGAGAGTTACTGAGCTGTCAATGAGAACCTACAACATAAAATAGATCCGAATCAACTTTTGTAAATATTATGCTTCACAAGCTCACAGGATCTCTGACGCAAGTACATAGGTTTGCAGGTCTAGTTGACAACTAAAGTGAGCAGAATAGGAAACGTGATGGCGTGTTTGCCTTCCGAATACTTAATTTTCTGGTGGTGCAAATAAAGTGTTCCATTTACAACATAATTTATTTTAAATTTTGTCGCCGATTTGTCCATAGATACTATCGTGAAGAGATAGCAATACTATATACATAGCCATAAACCCAGTAATGGAGTTGCTGTGGCTACAATGTACAGCTGATAATCTGCCATGGACGCGTTTCTCATGACTCTGAAAGCAAATTGCCACATTACACACTGCAGGGAGCAAGCAGTTTGCGGTGCGTAGCATACGGATGGCCGTATAAGGGTCGACGTATAATTATGCCATTTCTCTCTTTCCTTTCCTCCTAATCGGCATTATATTCTCTCCCATTTTCCCCTTCTCATCATCTTCCTTTTGTGCTCCTCTCCTCCAAATTTTTTCTTCAAAGTACCCGTTTTTCGCTTACCACTTCAATCGTCAAATTCCTTTAAACTTTACATCACAAGATGGTTCCAGTACTTTAGTAATATATATTTAGGACTGTTTGTGGATAAATTTAACCACTATTGTGGCTTCAAAAGGACAAATAAAAAGTAATTTCATGCAGATTTTATATATTATTTTCAAATATTCTTAATCGATTTGTAACATAAAATGAAAAAAAGAAGAGATTATTGAGTAAGGTTCTATATATAAAACTATAGGGTTTCCTGCATAAATTCTACATTTATTACTACACATATTCTGCGTAGTAAACAATATTTTCAAGAGTGTCTGTTAAAAACCTCATCAGACGTATTCTTTTAGAAATAAATGTATTACTTAGGATTCTGAAAAAGGAACAACGAAGTAATGATAATGTTTATTCTTAGCAAATGAGTGTAACAGTTTCATAGGTGTGTTGCATTTTTTCATGTCAAATTTATTTGCGGTGCCATAAATTATATTGACTTGAGATTAATAACGTAATTTCTGCGACATTTGGAAAACAGTTATTAATATATGACGATATTTTAGTTTAGGGAGCTAATAAGTATAAATAGCTAAATAGTATAGTGCGATCCATATAAATCTGAACCATTTCAATAGGCCATAACATTTGAACTAATAATAGGACACACGTGCAACTTTGGGAGAATATAATACACAATTGGGAGATTACATTACACTATTTAAATCTTAGAGAAAATGTTGGAAGTGTCCTCCACCAGCATCTATACATGTTTGCGCTCGTCTCACCATATTCTCTGAAGTTTTACGGAGGTGATATCAATTGAGAGGTTATTTCCAGCAAGATGGAGCGACGTGCCATACATCTAATGACACCATGGAACTTTTAACCAGTTTCTTTGATAATCGAATAATCTCAAAAGGTCTGTAGCCTCCCAGATCCTCTGACCTAACCTCACTGGATTTTTTCTTGTGGGAGTATCTAAAAAATAGAGTGTACAAGAATAGCCCACGGACAATTGATGTTCTCAAGGAGTCCATTCGAACCGAGATAAGTAACAATGGCGAGGATACTCTCCGTAAAACTTCAGAGAATATGCCGAGATGAGTGCAAACATGTATAGATGCTGGTGGAGGACACTTCCAACATTTTCTCTGAGATGTAAATAGTGTAATGTAATCTCCCAATTGTGTATTATATCCTCCTAACGTTGCACGTGTGTCCTATTATTGGTTCAAAGGTTATGGCCTTTTGAAATGGTTCAGGTTTATATGGATCGCACTATATATCGCACACAGTATAACTTGAAGTTCTTGTTTAGGTCACTGAATTGGAAAAGTCTGCACTCATCGCACTTGAAACTAGTTATGTTATATTCTCTAATGGATATAAATGAAGTACGTTACATGTTTTTAAAGAAAGTATGGAAATAAGGATATTGCCTTAGCTATGTTTTAAACAGTTCACTTGCAAGAAATCTCATCGTTTTTCTTTAGCATTCCATTTTTAACTTAGAATAACAATTGCGTATCTTTTAGAACCCATTTTTGCCATTAACACTCCTTATAACTTTGAGGACCAAAATCCAAAGTTGACTGCACCTCAGTATATAAATAAGTTCACTCTAGCTACTGCTGTACATATATGTATACGTATTTCGTCAAATGAGCAGCACTATATTCCATTATCGTCGTATCTTAAGGATCACAAGCATGGATATGGCGAATATTTTACAATCTAATTTTAATGTTTTAAATACCTATTAAGGGATCACGGATAGGCTAATTCCTTTCTTTCTTCTTTAATCAGCCACCTTATTAATAAATTTTATTAAATTCAGCTTTAATTTAGTAATCAGAGGAATGCAAAGATAATTTTGCAGAAATTTCACATTTTTACGTCTTTAAATAATTATAAGTTTTTAAAAGTATCCGCTCGTAAAATTATTCAAGGAATTCGAGAAAATCATAAATATAATTCCAAGGAAGGCAAATTCAACTATATATGTGAGATTTGTATGAGATTCTAAACTTGTATTTACGACACTACAGAACTTCCGTTGTCAGTTCAGAGCATACCTAATATTCTACAGATAAAACTTTATTTTTGTGTCCAGCAAGTTTTATTCAAGATAGGAGCCGGGGAAAACACAAATTAAACAATATGGATTTAGTTACACAGAATTTCGAGAAATTACACAAAGCCTCTTTTAAAATCTGTCTACAGTTTCGTTAGTAAAGGGTAGGCGTTAAGAAGAAAAAAGTAGAAGTACACGTTTTCAAACATAGTATAAAGTCTCAAACATGTATTTTAAATGCATTTCAAGCAAATATTTCGGAAGCGACTAACGTTGCGAAAGAAAATATTTGAACACAGTTTGTATATTTGGTGAATTATTTTTCTACAGTAAGGAAGTTATCTCCTAGTTATAAGTAAATGCCAGTAATAAATATATGAAATGGCTCTTTTTGCTAATTTTTTGTGTTGTATTCTGTTCATCTATATGTATTTTGTTTCGAAAAATGCTTCTTGGGAGGCCTTTATATTTATGAAACATGCAATAAAATACTAAGTGTTTTAATATTTAAATGAATGCATATTTTAACGTTTAACCTTAACAGGATCGTTCAAATGTATCACCATAATCCTGCTACGGCAGACCCAAATCGAGTATGATTTCTATATCACGTACAGTTCGGCCGCTCTTTCTCCGGCTCTGACATTTCTCGAGAGGGGGAAGCAAACTGTTGCCACTTCTTTAGCGGGAATTTCAAGCAGAGGAACAATGCGTATTTTGAATATTTCACGTATATGCATATTTCACGAACCAGTAGCCATATTATTATAATAGCGGTAATAATAGGACTTACGAACACTAAAAATCGGAATTCACGCACGCAAAATACAGCAAGGAAAGTTCACCAGCGCAAGCAGCTAAAGCCACGTGGCTCAAACAAATTTAAGCTGGCAACACGGTGTTGGTTCAGAAGCCACGCCTAGTAGCTTTAATGATATTGGCGCTAGCAGACAGTTTTAAATTTCTAACCACAACACCGGATGTAGAGACTCCCAGTACTACCAACAGATGCAGTTAGTGTGCATGAAAGCTGTGAACGAAATATTCGAATAGAGTGGTGTTGTAATAAATATCTTGCATGATAATGAAATTGCAAGTTAGATTTCAGTGTTTTAAAGCTAATATAGTACTATATTTTTATTCTAAAGATAATTTTGAGGATATGTTTTCAATTGCTCATTACTGTATGTTGGTACTATTAGCCTCCCCCCTCCACCTCTTGCAGTGGCAAAACGTCAGAGCCGGAGATACAACGGCTGGACTGTAGTGGTTTAGTGAACCAAGGAAACTCGGTAGGCTGGGAACTGAGGTAGAAGGTGTGGATAGGGGGAGGGGCTTGGTTCATAAGTCTTTATTTATAACAGAGGCTGTAAATCGTTGTTTGCAGTCGATATCAGGCGATGTGTCGATATATCAAAAACGCCGTTTATTTTTCTCAACAGTTCAACACCACACGGCAGCTTAAACCAGGTCACAGTGAAACGAAAATCTCGACAAACAGTTCGCATACTGACTGCTGCTTCAAGAAGCATCGAGAAGAAAACAATTGTGACCTGTTGCTTTCACATTACTTTCCCTCTCCTCTGTAATATATTCTTTAAAAACTTTATTCCTCTACTCAAGTCATGCTAATTGAGATAAATTTCCATTGCACATTTACAGTTTTAGTGTAGTATTGTAAGTTAATTCAATAGTCAAACTGCCATACCTTAATCGGAGATAAGCATAATTTACAACCAATAACCATAAGAAGTAGGTCAAAACTCGCAGCATATGACCAAGACATCACGTTGGGAATGAACAAGCGGATATTCTAGTAAAAAAGCAGATTCCAGTAATGATAATTGCACCTACTACAAATGTGCAATATAAAGAATAAATCGGAGCTCAAACTGCAGGTGACAAATTTACGAAATGACAATAACAGGTCAGTAACATAAATATAGGAACCGTCCCTGTTATACACAGTCATAAGTGGCAGAGTTTAAAGCATTCTCTCTTAATTTTATACTGATACAATTTGTTTCTGGTCATGGCATATTCGGTATATACTTTCAGGATTTCATATTGCCGTACAAAGGGTATCGGTTGTCCTTGTGGAAATAATAGGACATTTATTTTTAGTTATCCTCTGTGCACGTAGAGAGGATATAGTGAAACTTCATTTAAACATTACGTATAGAATAATAAAACTACTGCATAAAAGATTTAGTAGAAATTTTTGTCAAAATATTTTGTAAAATTTACTCGCTACATTCGACATTTTAAAAGTTCAATAATTGTGCTATTTTAATCTTCAAAACTACAACTACTTGATAAAACTACAACTCAAATATACAAGTTGTAAAATATATTTTAAACTGTGGAATAAATAAATAAGTAGTCATATTTTCAAAAGGTCGATCGCTATTTAAATGTTCTTTGCATGACCATTAAAAATCTGCATTTACCACAAAAATACCTACTGGCATAAGTTGTGTACTTTTACAAGATATACATTTTTGTGTGGTAAGATTTGGTCTATCTGGTTTACCAGTTCTACAAAGTCCTTCAGAATGAAGCAGATTTCACAGGCTTTCTCAGATAATTCAATATACTTTTTGTGTTATGCGTATATCTTAAATATGTGGTATTTTCATAAAAATCGTTATTCATTATTAATAAAAAACAATGAAGATTTTTCCATGTACAGTATAGTTCGGGATGGAAATTTTCTTTCAACCTTGTTGAACCATTCTTAGAATACTTTGAATTGAAATACCAAGCTTGATATTTCATAAACTTTTCATTTTTGAGTGAACATACATAAATGCAATAAAAATACGCCCTGTTGTTTCAGGGAACCTCAAACTTAAGTAGTAGATAATTAATTGAGAATGTACTAAGGAAAAATGTAAATATGCATTTAGATGTTCCAAACCGCTGTGAAAACTATATAAAGAAGACGACCAGCTAAAATTATATCTCTCATAGAGCAGAAAATATTTTATTGGACATCGAAGTGTGGTGTGGAATATAGGTGTTCGTTTCCATAAATATGTTGTGTAATATTTGTGATACAAGAGTTAAAATAAAATTACATAACACTGTGATGCACACTATTTTAGACAACTCTGAAATAAATAAAAATAAAAATACGATATTGGTTCTGTATCTATACACAACTAAGAGAAGTGGCATCTTGATCGAGATCAGTAGATGTATGTAGATGTTTAGATGTTTTGTATATTCGTTAGCAGTGCTTACTTTACACCAATCAATGAAATATTAGATTCTCTACATATAATACTGTTCTTCTGTAAACTAACATCGCCATATATTTAAGTATTTAACAACTTTGTGATTGTTACTCAAACGAGATAGATAACGTTTGTAGTGTTGAACGAAATTGCCATGGATCTTCCTGCTTATGCTTTATGAGGTATTGTTGCTCAAGTCAAAATTCATGTTCTAGCTATGTTTAAGCTGAACACAACAAAAGCAGTCCTTAGATTTATGTCAGGTTGTATTTACAGAAGTTGGTGTTTTGTATACAAGAGAGAGGTTTCCGGTGCATTCTCCCTCCTATGGTTTGGTCGCCATGGAGACGACTTCATGGTTCAATTATTATCGTTATACCTCCCTCGCTCCCTCATTACTAGAAGGTGGTGTCTGGTGTGAACTCGATTACTAACAAGCGCCGTACAAAGGGGTACCTTAATGCACACGATCCACGGAAACTTCTCAATAGAATATAGGGATGTGCCTTTTGTAAAATGGCAATGGGGAGTACTCGACTTCGGGTCCCTTTGCAAGGGTGACTAACAAAGCCAACGGACCCTGCTTCTGCTTCATAACGTGCTGAGCTTGAAAAAAATAACCTGGACTTTCAGATGTTTTGTTACTTAACAATTAGCAGTAGTCACAGGATTCAAGTTGTCAACGTGAAAGACTACGAGAGATGGCTCGTTGGTTATGGGTAGTATGCCTCCTATAATCCAACTTTATTTCCTCCCGCCCTGACCGCAGTGCTTAGAAATTCCTATGCCCAGCCCACTTCACAAATAAGCTGCCATCTATAGGATGGCAAATGAAATATGCCATTTGTTTTACACATAACTTTAGGTTATTAGTGGTAAATAATTACTCAATGTAGTCTGGAAATATTTTCTCGGAGAATAAGGAATACGATATGGCCATTAATTTCCTACACCTTCAGATGGCGCACAGTTCAGCTTCACAGTGTGAGTTTTGATCTGCATTAACTTACCTGTGTCCCTTTGAATACTTTCTTCTTTAAGAATACCCTCAAGTAATAACTTACTCAGACTATGAGGCGACTCCAGTTGATCGCCCTCTTTCGGGAAAACGATGGGGCAAACGTCTCGTGCAGAAAACCGAGAACGATGTTTTCAGCGTTTGGCTGGGCGCAATCTTATATGAACCACAACGTCTGAAACTGCGACCACAGTACCATGTGTCGTGTGGTACGCCATCTTCTTCCACTACCCAAAAAGTTATAGTAGTCTCCTCTTACTTCTCACCATAAGCTTATGGAATAAAGTCATTTTGTTCGAAACAATACGCAATTCTTTAAATTGCTCGAGAGTTTTCCGATTCAGCAAAAGCCCTCCTTGATTTGTTGGAGCGAAGGCCGTGGGAACTGCCGTGATGTTTTCAGTAGTACGGACACCAGAGTGGCGAGGTTGATTTTTCTGAAAGAACTACGAGATTCAGTTTGGACATGCTTAGGCTTTCAAGGCCGGCGTTAATCCTGTATAATGTAGTAGTCAAGCGGTCCAGTCGATGAAACACCTGGCGTTTCGCTAGGCATTCGATACAAGCCCAAAAAGTAAATTCTAGAAGTTCAGTTAGTTCGAACTATCAATAAACTATTGCACAGTCCACGTTTTACCAAAATGAGCACAAAAATGTCTGAAATCTTTCTTTCTGCGCAAAACAGTACAATACTTTTGCTGGGCAGTCAACGTTCTTTCTCTCGTGTATAGTTTTGTGCCAACTCCTGTCATTTCTAGAATTCTCCACAAAATTCAGCAGTACAAAATTACGGTTTTAATGCACTATACCCGTGCGCAAGCAATACCTACTCATATTTTGGTATATTGCAAAATGTTGGATCTTCGCCGTTTCCAACACAAGGATTGGAAAGTTATACACATTACTGAAAGCTTTGAAACACTGTAGGTTAGTAGTGAATTAAAATAACATTTATAAAGTTATTTATAATTTATGGCCGTATGTCAGAATTTTGAATGTTATGTGGGCCAAATTAATATCGCTAAAAAGGAAGTCACAGTCCTTTGATCATTTTAGGCTGTTTTGGGAATAAAACTATGCTCAAGCAATAACATTGAGCTCCCCACGGCTGCAATTAAAATTATGAACCGCCCCTAGTAAAGTTAAATTTCAGAAAACCTGGCAATGAAAGACAGAGCCAATTCATTCTTTAAATTTTAAAAATTGAACACATATACTAATATTGCTTCCATAAACTATTCACTAAAACATATTATTAAAATTCACTTTCTGAAATTTGTAAATTCCCCCATTTCTTGGTTTTGCTTTTTACAGATATTTATAACATATTCTATAGCTCCATTGCTTGTATAGTTCCTAAGAAAATAAGATATTTTCCATCTATAACTGACTTTTTGGAGAAAAAAAATTCAAAGTAACTGACAAAATTTTACGCTGCAAGGAACAATTGGGTAACAATGAGCACAAAAAAGGCCAATCAAGAAAATAAATTACTCTAATGCCCGATTTCACCAACAGATGTTAAGACTTAACACGAGTTTAGCAATAGCTATAATAAAAATTTCATTTCACCAACACGTGTTAGCTTAACACTCGTATTAAATCTCTTGTTAAACTAACAAGCCATATTTTTGTTTTTAAGTCCTTAAGAATTATAAAAAGTCAAGATGGTGGGCGTGAGTGCAGCTTTTGATGTCGATTTGCTTTATTTAAGACCATCTAAGTGGCATTCTTAATAGAGTACGGCCTATGAGGCGAAATGATTTTGAGGAGCTATCAGAAGAAAAAAATTTACAGAGGTATAGGCTGTCTAAAAAGTTGCTATGAAGGTTACTGCGGAAGTAGAGGAGAGGTTAGAACATGCATCGAAAGGAATATGCCGATCTCGCCTTTGCTTCAAGTATTAATAACTTCGCGATTTTATAATTCACTGAACTATGTGGATAATACACTGTCCACCTCCCGCCTTGAAACGTTCAAGTCACTCGTTACTTCTGTCCTTCGCACCTTGTTTTAAATTTACGTAATACTGGCAAAGTTGTTTCGTGCCTAGTAGTGACACTTGCATTTGAATTAAATTCGTTTCCAATCTCTACCCACGTGATATCTTTCTCTTTTACATACACCGCATTCGTCCTCTTATTTTCCATGATATCCTTACACTTCATCACCAATTCAATTAAATTTTTCTTACGGCTTTTGTTTACGATTTTATTCAGTCGCCATTTTGTCAGCTGTGTGCAGACGAAAATGAAAACAAAAGCGCATCGCAGCATGTTCAGAAGGTAATACGACTCATCCATAGCCTTCTATAGCAGTGATATTTACAAGTATTTTGGCGTTAATACGTGTTTGTTAACATTTTCAGAAAACAGATTGATGAAATGCAAGAAATTTAACAGCTTTGTTAGCACTGTGACAATTGTTACGTTACATTTGTTAACGTCGATTTTAACATCTGTTGGCGAAATTGGGCATAAATGGAGAGAAGTAAGTTTAGATATGGAAAATACACTACTGTATTATCCATATCTGTTAAAGGTATAACATTTATAACTGCGACAAAATATATATTTTAACAATGTTTGGCAAAATTTTTGGTTCGATTCTTTAACTGATGAATTCTAATTTTCATAGTTTACCGTCCTGTAACAGAAAATGAAAGTGCAGGTATTAAGAACTAATATACCAGTAAGATCCGTTTGTGTTTCTTGCGTTATTGATCAAAATTGTTATGGTGGAACACTGGAGACTTTGGAAAGGAATGAGCGCAAGCGGAAGAAAAGAATAAAAAAGGCAATTGAAATAAAAGAGGATGAGGCAACAAGGAAGAAATGGGAACAGGAACAAAACTACCGCAATCGTTATCTTTATAGCTTAAGGAGGGCCTTTGTTATAGCCTTCCTTTTCACTCTCTGCCTTGTAAAACTCTCGTGGTATGTTATCTGTAATGACAGAAATGTAAATCTAACAAGAACACGTTTTGTATTGTATTTTCCATCAGGAAATATGGTTATTTTAGTTCAATTAAATATTTGCTTGCAGTTTCATACCTGATAGCATAAATGTAATAAATATAAATAATTAAAATACAATTTTAATGAAGCATAACAAGCCGTTATTGAAAACTTCTGACAAAATATTGGTTTAAAAGACATTTCGCAATGTTAATTTAATATTAACATAAAATATATCTAGCCTTAAGCAGAAAATTATAATTTGATTTGATGTACTGTATAAATTAAATAACAAATGTGAGCACTTCACAATAAAATGTAAAAATTAATTGCATTTTGGCTTCTGTAGAACACGCGAGGAGTGTTTCATTAGAATCCAGCAGAAGTCAGTTACTTTTGCAAGCGTTTGTTTTAGCTTATACAGTACAGCATGGCTCAGCTTCTGAGTACCGCAGTCGGTAGGTCGTAGGTTCGATTACCGTGACCACCTTCCTTGCTCATGGCTTTCTTAGAGTTTCACCGAGTCGCTAGACGAATGCTGGGAAGGCTTACTACATTCTCAAATGTCATGTTTCTCCATTTCATCTGCATTTCAAGTATATTATTATCAATGAATGCTCTCCCTCCGGATCGGGGGAGATATCCGAACCCTGCCCTCCCCCGCATCTGGGAAAGAGATCCGATTGTACAAGCCGCTCCCGGGGAGTTCAACTTTATACTTGTTAGGTATCCTGCTTTCTGCTGTCGGCGCTTCTTTCCCGCGACCCTCCTTCCGGAGGGACATGGTCATAAATGATTTCAGATGGAGGTGCTAAGTGTCATACACTATCTCAAATTATGATATGAGTGTAGTTGTTAAGTCCGCGGTCTAGGGATCGAGGTTAACTTGCCCTTATTCCAGCAGTGCTTACAGGTCTGTCATTTAAAGTTGCAGAAGTCAAAGGAGAAGAGCAAATCCTAGATTACGAATGTTTGGTCTCCCAAATAAACTCTATGAATGACACATTTATTTCACATCAGGAGGTCCTGTGTTTGATCTGCAGTGACCAAAGGTTCTCCAGCGATTCTCTAAGGTCATTAGAGAATGCTGGTTGGTTACTTTTCCTTTCCTATCCCTCCATTTCATTTTACCATAATTTCAATCCAATCTTTTCAAGTCGCAAGAGTCGGTGAAGTAAAGTGAGTGACGCTGCTTTGTGGTGGAATTTGCGCTCAAACTACTGTTCTCGGCAAAGGAGCGGCGCTGTAGTCTTTCCGCATGGAAGATCACAGTCAAAACTAGTGAAGCTGGTGATGAACGAAGACACCTAGCTCCAAGTTGAAGAATCTTCAGAGAATGTTAGGGAGAGTTTCGAAGTAGTGGCTGGACTCTACAATCTCCTCCATTCCTCCATCCCGTTATCTAACTGAAGGTTCCTCTTCTTTGTACTCTACTTCTACTTGTTATCCTGCCTGGAAGATGGGGTAATTAACACAAGCTTCTGCCCTAATGTAAACCATGAGCTAGAGCTGCATTTCTTACCAGGTTTTGTAACGTTTGTACTTTCTCTATCCCGTACCCATTGTGAGAAGATTAAAAGCTATAGCCCATACGGATTTCATTGTAAATAATATTGTCGTCAACCCGTTATCGCGATAGCGTGGCCTGTGCACGCAAAGGAACTGATAGTGCAGCACGGAGATAAAGATTATGCCGAAACAGATAAGGATAGCACGGAGATAAAGGGTCTACCAAAACAAATAAAGTTAGATAAATGGAAAATTCTAGTGACATATTGATTGATAGAGAACATTTTAGAACAGTCTATAATTATCAAAGGAGGTATATATAAGATATCGCGACACGCCAGCGTTGTAGTAAACGGAGTCGAAATGAGAGTGTCATCACAACTGAATAGTGTGAAAGCTTCTGTTTTTGGTCAACGACCTTGGGAGATTGTATTTGTGTATGTAATGTAATTCTGCTACTGTAAGGTTTGGCCAAAGTGTGTTTCTACGGAAATAAAGAGCATTTTAAATTTCTGCAACTTGGACTTTTAATTCTACGAACGCACACAGTCACAATATTTTGAGATCCCTTGAACTGCAATAAAATTACACGCACTCCTGTCTTTGAACTTGGTTCCTCATTACCACCTTCATAAATTATCCACTTTATTATATGATTCTTTTATTTCCTATATCTTTTTAACTTTGGATATTAAAATTGCTTTAATTCAGTGCCTTAGTTTTATAAAATAATTGCAGATATCTGTCTATTTGCATATATCATTGTTGAACAACGAAACTTCCATTAACTAATAAACTTGGTTCTTAAAGTAATTCTTTTCAAAAATTGCATAAATACTAAATGATTCCCCACTCCTTAAGACAAACTTTTTTTTCCTTGTTCCATTTATACCCCGCCTTTAACTCCAATGGTCATATCGGCGGCCGTTCTCCTTTGGAACATACTGAAGGTGTTAACTCGTTATCTTTGGTTTTTAATCATTATATCACGCACACATTCACATTCTCATTCATACTTCCAGACTCTGGGGAAGATGAGGAATTATCTTGGTAGTAGAAAAATCCCCACCCCCACCGCCGGGAATCGAACCTGGGACCCCTAGCACGGCAGGCAGGTGCTCTACCGACTGAGACAAACTATTTTATTTGGAAATATTTTGGTAGTTTTTACTTTATAAAAAGCTTCTCTAACAACTTTTACTACAATTCTGTTTGACACAAGGGAAAGGACGGAAGTCTTATAATAAATGGTTTGTGTCAAATAGTTTCCTTATTAAGTTACCCGTTTCAAAGTTCTCTTCATTCCTAAAGAGTTTTGTATCATTAATAATTGCAAATTATATATAACTATACCATTTTAACCATAAAATATAAACAAAAATATACTCCAGAAAAATTCATGTCTTCAAAGCAGTAGCATTGCCCGTATCTGAGATATTTGTTTATTGCTTTGAGTTGTGCATTAATTTGTTAATTTATTTAAAGTACTGTTGGAGGTACATCAAATTTTAAGGCCATAATAGAGCGACCTGCTTTTATATATTTGACTATCGCTTCGATTTCCTGTATCTCCCCTGTAATTACAACGACGTATGTAATTAAACTAATTCTGTAAATTTGTATCTAAATTTTTAAGCAACATGAGCTTTTGTGAGAAAATTTTTGTAGAAGCTGCATAAAAGAAGGTAGAAAAGGTGGAACGTTAGAAAAAGGTGTGTCAATATTAATACTAGTTGGTCACAAAAGTAAAGTGTGTGTGTGTGTGCGTGCGTGTGTGTGTGTGTCTGTGTGTGTCTGTGTGTGTCTGTGTGTGTCTGTGTCTGTGTCTGTGTCTGTGCGTGTGCGTGTGCGTGTGTGCGTGTGCGCGTGTTGGGAAATTTATTGGGTTTGTTTGGTTTGGCAGTGCTATTTAGAGGATGCCATGGCTAGTGTTGCATACATTGAGAGCAGGTGTCAGTCTTCTGTTGTTAATAAAGAATCAAAAAATATGATTGATGTGTTCAAACAAAGTTTGAACTACAGTCCTTCTAAAACACTACTGGAAACAGGATTATAAAGCCGCTGCCACAGCTCGAAGAATATGTGAAGTAGAATGAGGTGCCGCTGGTGAGCGTGTGGCACAGCGTGTGGTCCCAACGTTTCAACAATAGAGACGAAAACACTAAAGATTTACCACGTTCTGGAAGACCTAAAGTATGGAATATTGAGGATACACGCCAAGTTTTACGAGAAAATAAGCAAAAACGTATCCGTGGGCTTTCAGAAGAACTTGGTACATCAAAAGGTACCATACATCGCCCCATTAAGACTCTTGGTAAATCATACAGGAACTGAACTGACACCTCAACAGGCTGAACGTTGAATGGATATCTGTCATCAGCTTATCCGTAATCTCATGGATGATAGATTTGTCAGGAGAATTGTCACTTGTGATGAAAAATGGGTATATTACCGAAATCCTGATCCCTCGAAACAGTGACTTGATCCCCGTCAACTTGCCAAAATTATCGTTAAAGAAAAATCATTTCGGTCCCAAAGTAATGTGCGTCCGGTGGAATTTTCTGGGAGTTTGTTCCAAATGAGCGGGCGATTGATGTGGAACTTTATTCTCAACAACTGTAACGAGTTCATGAAATTTTGTGACGGAGATACCCAGCATTAGTTAACCGAAATAGAGTTCTACTGCAACAGGACAATGCAACACCCAATACTGTACGAACAACCATGGGAAAAAATCAAGAATTGGGAGGAATCGAACTGCTACCACACTCAGCATACAGTCCTGATCTCACACAGTCAGTTTATCATCTTTTTCTATCCCTGGCCCATTTTCAACGGGGAAGAAATTTTGACAACATTGAAGCCGTGCAAGTGAGTGTCATCGAATTCTTCGCATCAACAACCATCCTGGGATAATAAACTTCGCTGAACGATAGCTCTAGACCATAGAATCTAATGGTCCGTACTTCGAAAATTAGTTAATCGCTTGTCAGAACACATTTCAAATAATTGTTTTTCTTAGAGAACGACATTACTTATGATAATTATATACTTTTATTTATTTATTTATTT
>CM060954.1:79880587-79975587 GCA_030765055.1 Mantis religiosa
AGTATTTAAAGATACACAAAACCCTTAAAAGAACTACGTTGTTTTCTAAACGCCGTTTACACGAGCTATGGGTTCAGTAACGTTCGATATCACCCTTCCTCATACTACAAGGCAGTTTGATTGGAATTTGTGAAAATTAGCGCAAATAACTTGAAACTGCTTTTGATTCCGCTCGATGTCACTTTCCCCTTAAAATGGAACTCTGTAAGAGAGAAGAAAAGAAAAGAGAGGGGAATATAAAGAAGAGAAGAACCAGGATTTAATCTGGTTTTCTAGTGCTTTAGATCATTCATCCCCTTCGTCTCAGATTTCAACCCCTTTTCCTTCCTCCCTGAAGAGCGGATATCCTTCTCCACTTGATTTGTCATTACAGTGACAGGGAGGGACAAGTGAAATCTGTTACCACAAAGTAGGGAAGGTGACATTCCCTCTCTCGGAAATGCGAATTATTGATTTCATCTCCACAAATCTGAATAACCACTCTACTCTACTTCATTATCAATAAAATGTAACACAGAACGACACCACTTTAGAAATCATTTCTTTTGTTCTTCCAGCTATTACAGTTGGCATGATTGTTACATATTTATTATACAAAATAATAATTAATTCGAAATGTATTATATCGTAAATGAATAATAAAGGTTTTCACACTAATTTTATAACATTTCTTAACCGCCTATATGGCCGAATGGGTCTGGGATCTGAGTTCTCACTTCAAAGGACTAGATTCGATTCTCAGCTGGCGAGTATCTTTTTATCGTCTTCAGTATTTAATTAGTCTAAATAAATATTTTATTTGCAACACAGCGCCATTCCTCATCTTAGCGTATTGTTTTGAAAATTACCTGGTAATTAAACATTTTTTCAAGAGAATTGAAAACATTAAAAACTGCTTAGAAAGACATTTCTAACAATATTTGCTTTCACAATTCCAATTCATGCTACCATTTTGTATAGTTGAATTTTCTACATGTCGTGCCATTAACCTTATCTATGTGTATGCTTAGCCTATTTTAATACATGTGCGTGCCTGAACTATGTTAAATCGTATAACTTAAACATATTTATTATTTCAGAGAAATATAATTGATAGTTCAATTTTACAATTTAAGAATATTATCGCGAGGCGCTCATTATGTGGCGAGAGAGAGAGGGAAGCAGGGAGTGAAAGAGACAGATAGCGCCCAAGCCACACCCATGAATCCGATGAGCGCTTAGACACGCGCCGAGGGAGAGATGGAGGCGGGGAAAGAGCCAGAGAGACGTCTCGACAGTTCTCTCTCCTTCGTCTGCCGTCGTGAAAGACCGCGAGGTTTCGTGAGTTGTCGAGAAATTTCCCCAATCTGCGAGAATCGACGATTAGTGTATAAAAGCGAGTGCACTGGACGACTTGAGGAGTCCGGCGGGAGCCGAGAGTGAATGAAGTTGCTAGTCAGCAGTGTGTCAGACGGACTTGAAGGTTTTGTACAGATGTGTTACGTCATTCTGCTGATATCAGAATTGTACAAGTGTCTTTCTACGTAAATAAAGAGCATTTTGAATTTCTGCAATCTGAACTTTCAATCTTACGAACCCACAGAGTCACAATATGTATCTTTACTTCTTTTTTGTTAATATTTGCTTGCGATTCAGTTCATGCGACAAACAAGTATGAGCTGCAGGAAATATATTTTCTTTTTAGGGTCAGCAACCTTGCTGTATAATCGATAACCATTCACCACCAAACTGATGTTGAAGACTTGTTATTTGTATCACCATCTGAAACAGCTATTGGTAAATTATTATTAATTTTACCTTCGTGTAAGTAGTTTATACTATTCACTACTCTCGACAAAATAGTGTGTACCTATACAGATGCCTTAGATGTAATGGAAAATCTGTCTTTCTCGTCGTTTTGAAGCTACTTGGCTCTTTTTAAAGTTCTAATCTTATTTACGTTTTCGATCTTATAGGCACTCTCCTCTAAGATATTGTTCACAGGATATTAACTTGTGGTTTTATCTACACCCAAGAGGATATCCCATCCCTATTAGGATACCCTTTCTGTGGTCAAATTAATTAGTTGTGTCAAACTGAGCCCCAGGGATTCATTTTATGATTATAGTCGTATATTTAATATAAATGAATCAATTCATGTGTGTACTGAATTTTACTTGACGTAAAACGCAGTTAATTATCAATGATGTCACATGGCTTTGAATGTTCATTAACATTAACCATGCAGAAAAGTGTAATTAGTGTTTAATGTGGATATACCATGAACCACTGAACTTCTAATTGGAATTCCGTGTGCACTCGCTGATCACTTCCACTTATAAATATTTGACACGCTAAAACTGATTTCATATTCTATAGGATTCACCAAACATGAAAACCTGCATGAAAGACAATGTATCTCTCGTGGGATTTCAAAGCTGCATGATGAATTCTCCTCCCCAGCTCTTTTTAAAGAAAGCATTTCATTCGATCCTATCTACTTATGTACAGAGTTCACCTTTCATTTATACGCAAATAATGTGCTAATTTTATTGAATATATTTTAAAGTATAATTTTCTTTTAAGTACATGAAAAATATATTTAATTGGATAATATGAATTGAATTACTTTCTATGTCTACGATTTTGACTGAAATTCCCACTCGTCATACTTTAATACTAATCCTAAACAAACTGTTTTAAAAGCGAAACATTTATCAACAGTCTGGCATAATCCAAATATATTTTGGAACTTATGTTTTAGTTAATTATGATCTTTAATTTCAAACATTGAAGTAACTCGACGCACAATTTTTCAAAACAATGCCTCTAAAACATGTTAAACCCAGACTGTTGAGAAAATCCATATTTTTAAAGTATTTTAAGATTGCTCATATAATACACAAATACTTGAGTGTTTAAATAAGGCATCTAGGGTCAATTAAGATAATAAAAATTGCCACATTTATATCCCAGTATTATTTGCATGCACATGTCAACTTTCATGCATATAAAAAGTTTATAAATATGTTTAAGAATTATGAGACTTGTAGCTAAAGAGACTGGTATCTAAGACATTCGGCACATTTTATATAATTTTGCAATCTTGTAGAGTCAAAGTCAAAATCTGTCCTTGGAATAATTCATTTGCTCTTCCTAGAGATGAAAAGTCTCGTACAATCCTGTAAAACGGACGCTATTAAAGAAAGTGAAAGTAATTCACTTTTATATCAAAATTAATGAAAATTTGTTCATATTTTAAAGGTTTGCCGGATCCAAAATCTATTCCAATACTTAAGATTTCTCCTTTCCTCTTAGCAAGTATCCATGTCAGTTCAAGAATTAAAAAATAAAATTATTCTTTCACCATTATATAAACATATGCCAAAGTCTTCATGCTTTAAATTTCTACCGTCAAATATGCTACAGTTATTGTATCTGCATTTCAAGTATTTTGTGTCATCAAATTGAGTCACTCTTTTGTTAGTTCAATATGTATATTCTGTTGAATGATACCACACCTTCTTTACTCTGTATGGAGCTAAGTTATTTTGCTGTGCACAAACGTTTCCTCTTTTGCAGTCGAAAATGTAACAAGTAGCATGTCTTCTCTTTCTGCACAAAAGCATCTTCTCACATCCAGAAGTTTTGTTAGGCTATGTCGGCGATTAATCCTCCGAAAGGGTTTTATTGTAAAGTCTCTTGTTTCTGGAACTCTTTCATAATCTTAGTTTGAAAGTGACTTGGGTAATTTGTTAAATTTGCTATCATATGTGTTCAGTTATCATACTGTCACCATATGACATTGTTGTGCTGCTGCCGCAAGCCGAAGCCGGGCTCTTGGGCAGGAGAGAAAAAGACAGAGAGAGAGGCTCCAGATCGTTTGGTGTATTGTTGTTGCCAAGAAACTTCTCTGAAGGTTTGCGGCATTCTAGAAACAATGGTTGGGAAGTTATAAATGCCGACAAGGTTATTGCGACAGTCGACGATTGAAGTGTACCGCGGTGATTTCTTTCATTTCTTTTCGTGCGGCGGAGCACCGAGTCGGCCTTGAAGACAGCTTATTTTCAATTTTACGTCTTTCTACTGCATCAAAAGTTGTTTTAAATTTCTGCAAACCGGATTTCCGAATCTACGAAACCCACGTAGTCACAATACTAACCTTATCAACCTTAACATTTTCTTTGTGAAAAATATCATTTCCAGTTGGTTTTTATATGAAATGTGTATTTTGTAAGCTTTATTTGGGAAATTTAAATGTGTGTATGTATTTTGTACATTTTTTTCTCCTGGATAAATTATTTATTTATTGTTCGATTCGACGTAATCTCAAATGAGTAAAATTGTTTTAATTATATTTTATTAGTATGTAAATTAAATAAGTTTAAATTGAAATTATTTTAAACTTTTGCATTAATCAGCTCAGGTAAGAGCTTCTTAACTATTTGAGTTAAATAATGAGTCTAATTCAGTGCTTTTGTATTATACTCAAATTATTCAGAGGTTAATTAGAATTCTTAAGATAAAAGGTATTCCTTGTACCCTCAGATCCATATTTATGCTTCAACTGCTTATCTATTCACAACTTCGGTAACCGATGGGATGAACGGCAGAATAAAATAGTAAATTCGTTAATTCAGACCAACAAAAGACTACAAATGTTAATTTTTTCTTGTGAAGTATTTGCATGAAAAAATGTACTATTTTTCGTTTAAATCGAGCAGTAGTAACAGCTTAATTAGTTGTCGAAGTATTAGCCTGACAATTTCATGATGAATGTAAAGCAAATAATATGGTAATGTTGTTTAATTCCCTTATCAAATAGAAAAGTGATAATGCTGCTGAAGAGGCACAACTATAAAGGAAATAATTATTTATATGTATAAGCAGCCTTCAATAGATCATGAAACGTGTTGTCAAGTGATATTGACGCAAACATGCTGTTTCTTGGAGCTCATTAGTAGGTTGCTGTGTTGGCCGTTGGATGTTTGATTTGGAAGTGAATTGCTAATGCCCACAAACAGGTCTGTTTGATATTGCTGACTGCGTTGAACTGTACAACATGCTCTTTTGTCAAGCGTCATTCACATTTCTTTTGTATTGCCACTCGAGATTCTCTTTGCTAAAGTATAACTATTTAGTTTGAGAACCGTGTTCCAGACGAGCACGTGTAATTTGTCTTTAGCAGTTTCGACAACAATTACTACTTTTTACACTGACGTGACTTCCTCCTCCCTTATCCTTATAAGGGCCTAAAAACCATTTTTTGCAAAAGCTTGCCTTCCTTCAAGCTGACTGAAATAAACCTTTGCATAAATAGTTGTATATACATTTCGTCTAGCTACAAAGCTAAAATGAGAGTTAACTATTTTAAAAATGTGTCGTTGTATGTCAGCTTGAAACCATATCCTACCTTGGCATCACGAGAAGAAACTGAATATCGACTGCAGTTTTAAAAAATGGCAGTTTAAAAGTGTAGTCCAATAGTACGGATTTATGTATATATGTATTTATAGTACGGATGCCACAATAATGCCACGTGCAACTTTTGTGATGCCACAAAAAAGTTGACTGAATAGATTGTATGCTTTAAAGAAATCTACATCATTTTTATTAACTTTTAGTCTGTCTCTTGTGGTGTACACTAAATAAAATTATATATTATTATTTCAGAGCTCCATGGCTATTCACAGGAAATTAAACGTATTATTGATTTTAAAAATCTTAAATATGTCCTGTTTTAATAGAAATCATTTTAATCGCTTTTAGAAAATGAAAAATTATGGAACATTTTATTTACAAACTCAGATTGCGATGTATATTTTTGAAAAAATTTGTATCGTAAATTAGTAAAATGCTGAGCTTAAAATACCATATTTTGTATCTGTCCTTAATTTCGTTTTTTTAATTTTGCTATGTCCATACACAAACCCACTATCTCTCTCTATTTCTCCCTCTCTCGCATAGACGCGATCTTTTTTCTAAAAGAGGAATTTGAATTGGGACCTCAAAGCATGTATCTCCTTGATATCGTCCTGTTGGGTGAAATACAGAATATTTACCTTGTATTGAAAGTAAATATGATACTCAATACACATACATACACCACGCACGCACAAACACACACATCTAAGCCATCTTCTTTACCCTTACAATTTTACACAAGTCCCTTTATATATTATAGGTATGTTCAAATGAAAAGTTATTCCTCTGTTCGGTTTACACATTCAAATATCTAAAGATTGTTTCAAAGCAAGCAATTCGTTTTTATTACGTGCGTAGAAAAAAGAAAGTAAAGGAAAAAGCGGAATATGAAATGTTCAAAGAAATTCGTATGTTGACGTTACAGGGAAGTGGTACAGAATAAATGAGCATAAAAGAATTTCATACTGCGCATGCCCCGAGCATGTCGCCTTGCTACACAAGACGAGATTTGTGATTCACTTTTCCATATAGACACACCAATAATATCTATTCATCTTGACGAAGAATTCAAATATGAAAGGTCCCTGTTGCAAATAAATATGCAATTATACAGATCGAAAAATATTTGCGAAAGCATGGCACTTAAATACTTCCGAAGAAAACGTTGGCTTTTAGTTAAGGATACTGAAATAAAAATTGGCTGCTATTTCTCCATATAAATACTATGTACACTAAGACAAATGCCAGGGATATTTCATTCCAGGCCAGTGCATATGGTTTAATAATTAAGTCCCATAAAACAAGAACAGGACAGAATTTATTTATAACATTACAGTGTGTATATGATATTAATGTCAAAATGTTTTAATAACTAAATATTTTAATAACTTTCTCTGTGTATTCATGGCCAATAAACTTAACAGGTCATGCTAAATAATTTTGTAAAGAGAAGAAATTGGAACTTAATGAGCTGCAGATTAATTTTCTGGGTGACATAAACTATGTATATACAAATACCTATAATAATAATTTGTAACTTAAAACTTCACTTATCTTATAAGAAATGACGAAGTTGACGACGAGGTTGTTTATGACTCTGGTTGAGGATGTGAAAAAAGTTTTTTACGAAATCGCGATCCTGATCAGTTTATAAGAAAAGTTTCATCATTTCTTATCAGATAAATGAAGTTTTAAGTTACAAATTAATTTATTTGTATACATCTGTTTGCTTCACTCTTGATAGCTTCATATTTAACGTATTGACTATGTATATTTTAACAAAGCTGTTTTGCTAGGTGGCCTAGGAGTGCAGGATCTACATATTCACCAGCTTCATCTATTTCATTACATTTGTTAAGGGTTTCTGTATTATTTGAAAATATATGACGTTTTAAGTTACTTACAAAGAGAACATACAAACGTTTACTACTTCATATGCTGTAATTATATTACAAGCTACTGGACCGCTAGGGTCGAGAATTGTTTCACAGACAAAAGTACAAGCTCTGCAGCATTTCCGGGGGCAGGTTAACGAGGTGAGAAGTTCTCCCCATGAATATCAAAGGCATCTCCATCCATTATTAGGGATAGTTGGAACTGTAAAAAAGTGCTATTATAAGAAGTAAATGGAGGATTCGTCAAAAAAATTGTATAGCTCATTGTACAACAATTACAAGGTAAATATCGAACAACCTGCTAGTGGTTTACAAACAAAGAAACTGCACTTCGTTTACAAATGTATTGTTACTCAAGACATCATGAAAAAAGATGTATTTTATTTCTCCATATCTGTGTAGCTGTTTTACAGCGGTGCATTATTTAACATCTTATCTTATGAGGAATGGTGGTAATGTTCAATATTAGAGGCAAAACTGCATTCTGTCTTTGATAAAATAAAGGAACAGAAAAAAAATCCCTTTAAAAATGCATGGTTGAAAGAATGAGGGGAAGCAAATGAGACATGCTGACATAAGTAAGTTGAGATTGATCAATTTGGAAACCTTTCCCCCTTAACAGAACATGTAGACACTCCCTCTTGGTATACGCAAATAAAATTTAGTGGTTTGTGAGAAGCAGACAGCTAACATTCGTATAGTATGATTACGTTTATCTAGAACAAAAGAATGTCCTAGGGTTGCAAAAATGCAGAACGCGTGTTCTTTAAGTCGTATCACAAGCAATAAAGATACCTGCAAATTAATTGTTTGAATAACAATATCGAATAACCCCAGATAGACCACTAAAGTAAACTTTTCATACCAGCCAACATGAAGATGGGCTACTGGACAGCCAAGCTTGGACAATCAATTTCGATTGCCTTTGCTAATGTATAATTACTCCATTCTTTATATGTTAAATAAGAAGAAAAAGATTAAAATATGTCCTTATTGACAGTCGTGTGTGCAAATGCTCATATCAAATATGGTATATGTGGTTATTAATGGTCTAAAAGTGCATTTAACTTTATTAATAAACTGTCGTTCGTAATATTTTGGTGGATAGGCATAGAGTTGTGTTCTGTTAAGAGGTAACAAATAAAGTATCTCATTAAAGGTAAATAATACCTTTTAAGACGTTCAAGTCATGGATTCAGGAAAGCCTCCTGCTAACAGAATCGTATAAAATTACTCCAAGATCTAATAAATAAAACAGTTGAGAACATTATTTCCAATAGTTTGTTCAAGAGTACAAAAAGTTATATGATTCTCTTATTGCTTCCTCGTTTTAACTATGATAAAATAGAAGTATAAACTTCGAAAAGGCTTCTCAGCAATCCTATTGAACTGTTACAAATGTATCTAAAGAAAAAATTTATAAAATCGTGATTCCTCTTGTTTGCCTTTTAACTTTTACAGTTTTAGCTCTTCATGGCCTATAAACCATTTTTAGTGTATTCTGTTAACATTTTTGTAATAATGGAAACGAGTTATCGTAGGGGACGTCCACTACGGATCGGCACACTACTAAAGACTTCCTCAACTGCAAGAGCCACAATGTAATGAGGGTACAAAATATGCAAGAATATGCAAGTCCTTCAGGCTGCAACACTACTCAAAATGAAAACTCTGTTATATGGTTCCATGTGGGTCTGCTAAATGAAATATGCAAACATGGTAATGCATTGCAAGAACTGTGTGTCTGAACGTTCTTGATAATGCCACTGGTATTATTTAATTTAACAATTTTTTTTCTTGAACTTACTTGCAAAGCGTTCTGGAGATAGCCATAATCTGAAGCTTAACAATCAGAGAAACCTAATTGCCTTGGAACTCTATAGCAGCATCTACTGGTATGTGGCTAATATTTGTTGAACATGCTAGAAGGAGCTTCTCGCAATACCTTGAGACTCCGAGTTACAAGCTCCTCAGAAAGGAAGGGATAGCAAATTGAATAAATCTGCATCCGGGATTAACGAGTATGAAAGGATTCTTGTAAACTAATAAGACCCGAGGTAATGGTTACTGCTTCAAAGAGATTCCCACTTTTTACATTGACACAAATCAAGTGAAAGAGAAGAAAGAATTGATAAGTGGAATAAGCAAGGAAGGGATCAGTAAGAGCTATGAAGAAGGAACTGAAAAAGAGGGCAGACCACAAAAGGGATTTAAGGACGTAATCTAATATTGTGATGTCGCGGAACTGGAAATGTGGTGATGAAGTTTCCAAGTGAATGCAAAACTAAAAAACGGATTCCGAGTACAAACAGAAAGGATATTACAGAAAATATCCTGAATATAAAGAGTCTCTTGTGCAGTTTGATTCCCGCAAGTCCTGTACAAAGATGAACTCACAAGTGCTCATGCAAAAGCAACTATCTTCTGCTAGCCATTTCCACCTAAATTGGCACCAAATGACATCAAACCTGTTCTACGTTTTATTCGTGCTTCATGCATGATTTACCAAACATCCGCAAATGTTAGATGTTAGCTGCATCCCAAATAAAACTTTTTGTGACTTAAACTGTGTCAGTGACAACCATATGGTTTTCTACTCGTTATACAGGGTGAACATAAAGTTTCGATTCATTTTCGAGAAAATTCAGTATTAGATTCAAACAAATACAAGTATTGTAAAACATATGATATGATAACACATAATCTATGAACGGTTTTTCTTCGTCTCGTTCGATATGACCACCTTGCACTTCCGTACAGGTTTCTCAACAATGCACTGCTACCTCAAACACTTTGTTCAGCATTTCAGGTCGATATTGTGCACTGTCTGCCTGATACGCTCGTTAAGAATGGCAGTGGGGGTGATTTTAACTTTGTAGACTTATGATTTCACGCATCCCCATGCAAAAAAGTTATGAGGTGTCAGATCAGAGGAACGTGCTGACCATATGCGGTGTGAACCTCTGCCAATCCATCGACGTGGGAATGTGGTATCCAGGTACTCCCGAACAATCAGTGCAAAATGAGGAGGGGCTCCATCCTGTTGGAAAACCACAGTTTACAAAATGCCATCCTGCTGTAATGTGGTTGAAGGAACAGTTGTAGCATATCAAGGTACAAAATGCCTGTCACTGTTTGTTCTCCAAAGAAGAATGACCCATACACCTTCGATTTTGTCAGACTCACTGTCACTGACTGTTCCCACTGACTGATCGCATTTGGTTGTTCATCCGCCCACACTCTGCAGTTGTGTCTGTTGACCATGCCACATGTGTGGAAGGTGGCCGCATTCCTCAACAACACATTTTGCAACAAATTGGCTTCTTCAACTGCCCTCAACAGGCCGTAACACATTGCTTCGCAACAGGGGTAGTCCTCCCGTTCCAGTGCATGTCGTATTTGGAGGTGGTATGACCGTTTTCTTCTTTTTTTTAGTGAAATGCAGAATCTTCCACACAGTCGATTGTGGTACATCCAACTCTCGACTTAACCTCCTGGTTGATGCTTTCGGCCTTCTGGTCACATCATCTTTACCGGCTGCACAGTTTCATTAGTCACCCGGGATCTACCAGAACGTTTCACGTCTTGCACACTGCTTGTTCTTTAAAATTTCTGCATCAGCAGTCTGATATTAGCCCTTGTAAGACCGGGTATACGAAATTTTCGTTCAAAATCCGCTTGAACATCCTGACATATAAATCCCTTCAAACGTGCAGAAACAACAGCGATTCGTTCTTCAGTTGACAGCATCTTTCAGATCTCCTTTAAAAGAAATTAAAGATCAACCGTTTTCTCAAAAATGGATTGATACTTTATGTTCACCCTGTATAATTTCATATATGTACCTCATCTGACTCAGTCCTAAGTATTAGGATTTTTCACAAGTTGGAAGGTCTGTAACTTACTCAGTGATTCCAATCTTGCAGATTTTTAGCTACAAGTTCAGGCTGACTTCACGAAGGAAGTTAACTATATGTCTTAGAGATTCGAAGATTACACGTATATACTAAAAAAAATTCACTGAAAGGTTTGCAGTTCTTAATAAGCTATATAATTAATTATATTTGTCTTATGACATTTTTTTCAGCTAAACTCTCAAAGCTAGGAAATGCTTTATGTCCTTCTCCGCAAATTCCACACTCACAACCCAGGACATAATTAGGAATGCAACCCAGAGTACCTTCAGTTGGTGTACTTTGTTGAGGATGAAGCAGTGTTAATCATTTCCTACAGTTTAATTCGTTCACGCCCAGAAATCGCAGTTAATTCAATTTTAGGCGCCTTCATCTGGAACTTAGTTGTAATGTAAAGTAAAATAGTAAGATTTTAATTTCACTTCAAGAGTGCTAAACATATAAATGACGTTATACAGGGCCTTTTATAGAAGTTTAATTGGGTGTGGATAGGTAAGTTTCCATCGATGTTCTTTTCTCTTCACTATATTAATGCCTCAGTCAAGTTTTGCTCGAGAATGTTAGGTTCTCTCTCCACTGGCATTAACTGCTGCAATTTTATAAATTATATTACTAATTGCTACATTTTAAGTACGTTTGTGTATCGTTGCATGTAAAAATGCTTTAGATATAATTGGAAGTTGAAGAGAGAGGAAAAACATGTTATTTAAATTTCTCTCTATTCGTTAATCTGACCCGAGGTTCTTATCGGAGCAAGTACCTTAATTGGGTAATCTAGAATACACAATTTGTCAAATAATATTTTACTGCCAAGTTCTTTTTTCCAAACCTGAGTGCGTTATTTACATATATGGTTAACAACTTGGTATTTTTTCATTCTTTCCTTAGAAAGAGCTTGTTATCCCAAATAAGTATTTGGGTATTATTTCTGCTTGGGTCAACTAAGTACTTTTTGCTTATGGGTAATTTTTGTTTATGGTACACTGAAGATATTAGAAAAGCATGACAGCTATTCGTGATTTTTTATTTTACCACCAAATGTGTGAATTTATTGGTACAAACTTAATTTGGTTGACCCCGTAGCGCAGTCGGTAGAAGATCTGTCTGCCATGCAAGGAGTCCCGGATTCGATTCCCAGCTGGGGATGGGGTTTTTTCTCCAGCCAAGATGATTTTCTATCTTCCCCAGAGTCTGGAAGTATGAATGAGAGTGCGAATGTGTGCGTGATGTAACGATAAAAACCTAAAGTACCAGCAACCCAATGTGTGCAAGTTAACACCATCGCCAATAGGCGATATGTTCCAAAGGAGAACGGCCACCGTTTAAATATATATATATATATATATATATATATATATATATATATATATATATATATATATATATTCTATCGGTAAGTTAACCAATTACACTGTTTACTAAATGTCCGTTATCTCTAGTATATTCAGTATGTTACTTAAAATTCATTTATACGCTAATATATATCCTTCAGAACGTGTGAACGTATGGCACTGTATTTATTTTATAAAAAAAACACCAAATGCTTGTTTTTATTTCAGAACACTATATAATTTTTTTTTAATTTTTTAAAATCATACTTGGATATTTTATTTATACCCTAAGTATAACGTTTTACTAAATTCCATACGCAGCTCCACAGAATGTCCATTGGGTAAATTATATATTTCTAAGCAAAAACATGCTTTAATAAGGTTACCTTGTAGAAGAGTCTCTTTTTACATGAATACTGCAATTAAACAATACGTGAGTTTAGCTTTGGTAATAATGAAAGACGTAAATATATCACAACAGTTTATTATTTTTTACGTGTTGTAATTGTTTCGAAATCAAAGTATGTAATAAACACAAATATATCATTAAAATACTTTGGCCTTAATTTAGTTCACTGTTGGTTCCGGTGAGCATTAGTTTCCAGCTCATGTTATGTATTATAAAGCTGTCATTGTTGTGGGTTGTAGACCTATACAGAGATGAATTATGTGATATTTGAGACGTAGTTGTCAGTAATCTATCAGGAAAATAAACAAGAAGGGAGCACGGGGGCTGAAAGAAAATTTATGACAGGGAATTGCCGATCAGGTAACAATGTCCAATTAGGTATAATACCCCAAGCCCCAAAGCGCTAACTTGTTACCCTTGGCTATATTTTAGCTGCGTTAATACTGGAAGTTCAAAAGGTAGAGTGAAATTGAAAAATGCAATGTAATAGTCGGGATTTGTACCATGATCTTCGGCTTTCCATGCCATTGTTGTAACTGAGCTAACATTGGCAATATGCCAGCACAACACTAAATTCTAAAGTAGACTCATTTTTTTCAGTAAACTCTAAGGCTCATGTTGTGTTATCATACCTGAGAGGTGACTAACTCTCGTATGTACCTTAAGCCTGGGGTTTTGTAAAGATCCCTGGTTTAAACCTCGATTATGACACTGATGTTTTAAACTGAGTCTACCTTTCCAGCTTTAACCTACACACGACTTGGGAAGAAAAATTATCATAGGAAGTTAAATTATAGCTAAAGTATGGCTAAAATCATAGTGATAGTTAATCATTACTTTTGTTGCCAAAATCACAAATAATTGAAACTGCAGGAGTAATCATAAATGTTCTAGTGACGAATCTGAATATTTTATTTTCAAAAGATTAGAAGACGAAACACTACAATGTTTAGTAAACAACAAAAAGGCCACGACTTCGAGATCTATATGTATCTGACTTCATCACAAATGAATTAGCATTATTTTATAAATCATTATTGTAATTCAAAGAGCTTTCGACGTACGGTCTCCGTCAGCTGCAACAGTTCCAGCAATGAGACGGTCCTTTCAGGATACCTATGACTGAAAATTTGAAATCCTGAACTAATAACGCTAGCTTTTTAAGATTTATACCACAGATGTAAATTAGTGCAAATATGATACAGCCCAAATTTTGTTAATTTCACTTTGATAGTTTGGAAAATATGGTCCAATTTATTTATTTTTGGTTGCGTCACCTAAAAAGTCCCTTGCGACAAAAAACTTAAATATTGGTCTAATATTTTAACAACAGGATCCCAATATATCAATTTTTTAATTTTCCCTAGGTTTCTCTGTTTCTCAATAACTTTAGGCTCCAGAAATTTTAAAGCTATGAATAAGACCTTTTTTTTTTTCAAATTTTGAAATGTTTGTGTTTTGAAGTAAAGAAAGTGTGCTTAAAATGCATATCAGAATAAAACCCAGGGCAATTTCTATTCACTGTGTCTCTATGAAAGCGTAGCAATTTTAATTAGTCTAATACTAAAACTACGACGCAAGGAGCATTTTAAATGATGAATAATGCTCAAATTTTCAAAAACGGGAAAACAAGGATAATGAATTAGAATTCATATCGAACACTAGCATTCACGCAATTTTCAAACTAGATTAAAGAATTTAAAAATGGCTTGCGAATGTTATCCAGGCATTCTTTGGCTTCAGGAAGTCTTACACTATTTTATAGACTAAAAAGAGGAAAAGGTGATTTTTTTAAAATGTTCATGGAATTTCAATCATACATTTCCTTAAGTCCGGAACGTTAGCTCGTCTCTGTGGCATGCCTGCCTGCTTTCGGCCTTCACTTTATTCCTCTGTGGAATGAAAGCTACAACAGATGTATGTAGCTGGTTTGCCCACCTCGGTAGCGTAGATGATAGCATGTCTGCCTCGCGTTCAAGAGGTCCCGAGTTCAATCTCGGTCAGGGTGAGTTACCTGGATAAGGTTTTTCCGGGGTTTTCCCTTATCCTTCAAGACGAATATCGGGTAACTCTAAGCTCAATGGACCCTGGACTCATTTGAGCATCATTTCACCCAATTCATTCACCGTCCGATATAACTTATCGTTGGGGCGGACGTAAATGAAAAAAAAAGTGTAGCTAGTTTGAATAAACAATTGCCAAAAAATTAACCTCTAACAGAAGTGAAGTACATAGCCTGGAAATAAAAGCGCTTGCCTTTGAGATATGATTATTCAATATTGCCTTTACATTTCACAAGGCTGCATGAGAAGGTTCAGTGTGGGTACGGATGTCAGCCATGGTAGTTCAAGATGCAAGAGTTTTGGCATCCAAGAGGATGGTTCGAATCCTGACACTGGTATTTAACTTCGCAAGTGTAATTCAACTTTCCATGCTGAAAGTTGCTTTATTGACTATATTGTTTATTATTCTGAAATGTTCATACCATCCCCTTTTACCACTTTCCTTTAATACTTTATCATGAATATTTCTAAAAGAAAGCAAGTGTGGCCTGTTATGTATCGTGAAACTTTCGTGATCTTTTTCCAAACTCAACACTTCTATAAAACCGAATTTTTATTTGTGCCTAGTTTAAACTAAATATGTAGCTGAGTAAATGTTTTCCACAAGAACAGAGCTAATAATTCAAAAGAATATTTTCTCAAAATGATAAAAAGGTAAAAAAATCTCCACGTTCAATTTTAAGAACTGACTCTTGATTTTTAAATATAACTGAAATGGAAGAAAAGTACGGTTATCTTTATTAAATAATGCGTGTTTTGCCTTAATCATTATATCTTATTTATGAAAAACACTAAAACGTTTGAAGCAATATGTATAGCTCAGAATAACAAGTAAGTAGTCCTCAAAATATTAAAATTGTCATATACAAGCATCGCCTCTCTCTCTCTCTCTCTCTCTCTCTCTCTCTCTCTCTCTCTCTCTCTCTCTCTCTCTCTCTCTCTCTCTCTCTCTCTCTCTCTCTCTCTCTCTCTCTCTCTCTCTCTCTCTCGTTGACTAACACCTAAAAAGACATTTATTTTGCAATAAATAATTTCGATTAGAGCTACAATGCTCTGTATTTCGGATGGATACAATACATTAAAACATGATCTCTGACTATCTAAGAAAGAAAATATACTGCTGGCCAAATGCTTCTCATAAATTTGTAAGCCATGAATGATGCTGGTAGAAGAATAATCACTTGAATAGTTGAATTCCTCTCCTTTCATTTACTCCTAAATAATCCTCAGTTCTTCACCTTCACAGCCTCCATGGAATTCTCTGTCTGCTTTAAACATGAACGATCAAAGGTAATATTCACGTTTTAATACAGCCTTTTCTAAAGTGCGTCTTAAATTTCAGACATTCCTTTGCATTCATCAATAAGCATCTGGGTTAATAAATACTCCTTACTTAGAGATGAGAGAAGGTGAAAGACACCACCTCGTTTTGGCCCCAAGCTTTGCAGTGGGAATGGAAAGTAAGTTATTATACATTATTTGATCCGCATAGAGTAATGCAATAGAAATTCTAAAAGTGACACTTCAAAATTTTCATGATGAAACTTACTTATTTTGAAGTTCCTCGAGAGAAACTATGAGTGATCCAGAGAAAACGATAAATATCTAGTTCAAATCGCAGCAATCTGTTTTCACCAGTATTGACTATTAGGCATCCATTACCATATTTCCAAAACATATAATTATTTTAAAATAATCTGAATCTTAAAAATGAGGGTTTTGAAACATTAACTTAAAAATAAAAAATAGGGATTCAAGTCCAGGCATTCTATGAAATATCTAATTACCACCTGTTTTGCCTATGTATAAATATGTCTCGTTAAGGTAACTTACAAATGACTGAAATATGTAAGTGATGAAATAATGTACTCCCATTTTAAACTGCAGGAACACGAAACATTTAAAACGCAATTTAATATAGAGTTATATGGCCTCATAAGGAACCTTTAGATTACCAGCGAAAAATAAACACTTAACTGCCAATTAAGACTGGCTATTTTCTGCACTATGTAACTAATATTCCATACTTACCGTTGTTGCTATAACATCGTAAGCTTTCCATCTAGTTTCTATGAAAACAAAAGAAATCTCAGTACTTTAAAACATTACTAAAAGCACTAGTGTGATTAGTAAAAATATTTATTTTGAAATATTTATTGTAATATTACAATAGTTAAAATTATTGAATCCATTATTTAACTTTATCATTGTTTTAGCATAGAAAATTCAGACCACAAACTTCCTGGACTCATCAGTTTACTACTTCTTAGTACAAAATACACCAACATGTTCTTTTCTTTAATATCCCCATCGTGTTCTTTTAACCATCTACAGAATGAATAATATACCAACTCATACCTCTGTTTAGATTATTTTGGTATTAATTGATCACATCCAGCTTTCCGCGCCTCTTCTATTTTATCACAGCACACATCGTCTAAAACCACAGAACAATAATCAGAATTAAACGCTTAGTCAAATTCGTTTTACACTTTTAACAAATATAATATGGCAACCACAGATGACGATATCAATATTTATTATTTCCCCATAGCAACACTTATAGGCGATGCATGTTCTAAAATCTAACATGTGTCTTAAATTATATTTATTAATATTTCAGCTAATATATTAATTTCTAAAATTCATATTGATATAAATACACATAGTGCAAAAATGATTGGTTTTATGTCACACTATGTTCTGCCCTCATTGAACTATCCCACCCAGGAACGCACATTAGACACATCCATGGTACCATCACCACATGCCTCACTCAACTGGCGCCAGGCGACCGCAAAGTGAGATTTGTTATGGACAACACGGCGCTGGGGCGGGTTTTCTCCGGGACCTGCGGTTTCCCCCGCCATCTCATTCCACCGGTGCTCCATCTTCATCTCATGTATCATCAGTGTCACCGCCTTTGGTGCCGTATGTAGTAAAAGCGGGCGTTAAACACTACACATTTCATATCACTCAACTGGCGATGAATTTCAATAGGTGTCACACCACGAAAATTGAGAAAACGAATCATTACACGATGTTCTTGCAATGAAAACCTGGCGATTTTAAGTATCAAAAACAGTCCTAACCCTCGTCGCTGCCACTAGAGTTCTATGCACTATACAGTGCTGCCACCTCTGTCACGCATTCACAAAGAGTCGACGCGTAGTTTTTAAAAAAGGAACAGAAGTTCCTATCTGGTCCCACTCCTTAAAAAAATGGGTGTTATAACTTGAACGTACCTGTACTTACCTGCCCATCAGCGACTTGTATCCGTTATTGTTTTGTTTTGACATAATGCCATGACTATAAATTGAAGCCAGTTGTTAAAGATTCCTGTTTCTAGTTGTTATGTCTGCTAAAAACATGTTTTTATTGGACATTATTTGGGAGACAGGGGAAATAATTCACGCATGAAGAAATTACTAACGTGTGTTCTTTCTCGGGTTAGTCTCTTAAACATAAATTAAGGTTCAAATATCATTAACACCCAGCATTTGGTCCTGTTTCAGACTCTGATGCTGGTGGCTGGGGTGCCTGGAGCGCTTGGACCCCGTGCACTAGCTCCTGTGGAATTGGAACGCGCGTCAGATACAGATTCTGCGACTCGCCACCACCGAAGTACGGTGCTCGTTTCTGTGAGGTAAGTTACGGCCATTTTAAAAGCTCTAAGTCAAGAAACAAAGTTCTGGTCATAAAAAATTATTAAAAGATATATCCGTTTATTTTTTTAATCACATATACTTTTCAGCTGTCTAAGCAAGCATTATTTTCGACGATTATAACGGATCCCATTCTAGACAATTGTGGAAGTGTACAGAAACCCAATGAATTAAATAACTGCATGTGCTGATACGATTTTATATAAATACGTAAGCTAAATTAAATATATTTTTTCTGTGAGAACAGTTCTCTTTATTTTAAATAGAAGCGTTGTGACACAAACTATATTTAAATAATAGAGCGTTTTTCAGCAAATCCTGTGTGTTTTTGAGAACATTAGAGTACTGTACAATTAGTATAAACATTTAGGAAATTCCTTTTAAACTAACTTCGATAAACCCGTATTCTGTGAAAAATTAGCAGTCATGTTTTATTTCCAGTGTTCAAGTAACTCCACATTCAAGTAAAGAAGTTCGTATCTTTATACATCAGAGTAGCAAGGATGTATAAAAGAATCGAGGAAAAGTGTGAAAATACTTGATGAAATCATACACGTTCTTTTCCTGAGATTCTGTTATATACTTAAATAATGATAGCTATGAGTTTATTTGTGGAAGAAAATTATATTAATTTCAATGCCAATGACTTAATTGGCTGAAGTATCAAAATGGCTGCTTGTACCTGTTTTATAAATTCTGTTTATGAATATCTGTTCCATTTCAGAATTTATTTTCAAATAAATACCAGATCGATTGAAGTCGAGCTAAAAGAACTTGAATACTTTCGCCTGATATTAAGGAATTGAGTCGAAATTCAAAACATATATCGAAAAGGATGTGCTTGCTTGGCTCCTAAAGCATATAAATCAAGGGTCGATAGAGCATATTCTGTAATCAAAACGTGGTTCAAGAAGAAGAAAATGATGACGATGAAGATGAAGACGAAGACGTCGATGGTGATCATTAGGCTAGTTTCGCTTGGCATGCTAATATATAATTTCTTCTTCATTAACTTCCCAAGTTATAGTGATGTTTAAAACTTAACCACTGGCGCGACAGCCCTAAGAGGGCCAAGGCCTACCAACCCGACTGCCGGCCTCACGCCCACTTACGCACGGCAGAGGTGGGCGATCATCCAACCGATACGGGGAGGAGATGTGGTCAGCATCTCGGCATCCCCCAGCCGGAATGTTGGTTTTCGTGACCAGGGCCGCTTACCTATCGTAAGCTCCTCACTTTCCTCACGATGCTGAGTGGGCACCGGTCCTGTACCCGGGAACGAAACTCCGCACCCCATGGGTGGGATCGAATCCGGGCCGCTTTCCGTGGCCAGGGACTAAGGCATGCTACGCCACGGCGCAGGACTATAGTGCTGTTAGGAGATTCTTGATCCTCTATCCCCTATGCCATTAGGCGTCGGGTTGAGGAACAGAAACTCTGGGTTAGATAGAGAAACCCAGGATGGGTGATCAGCCTGATGCCTGGAATGAGAATGAGGGAAGTAGATGAACGGAATGAGGCCGAAGTGGATGAAACGAAAGATGACAATGGAGCAATATGTGGAATTATCCCGGAGAAAACCCGCCCCTTGCCGTGTTGTCCACCACAAATCTCACTTTGCGGTCGCCTGAGATCGAACCCGGACCGCCTTGGTAAGAGTCAAGCGGTCTAACCGCTCGTCCACGACGCGGCCTTTACATGCGTTTCGAGGGAGGAAAAGAGTAAAGACAGGGAAAAGGCGCAAATGAAAATGGTAATTAAAAACATTTCTATACTCCATTCTTTAATGATAGATTTCTTGAAAGCATCTTTAGCTGCAGAAATATAGAAGAGATGGGTAGGTAAGGTACAAGGAATATGGGAAATTCTAGTCATGTCTAGATAATAAAAAAAACACGATCGCCCAAAAAGACTTTGGTGATGTTAGAATTCTAACTTTAAAATTCAAATGATAAGAAGAACCCCTGTAATAACCAATATGATAAGCACGTGATGGCAAAATGACCTTTCAAGCAGTAGTGGGTTAAGTTTGATGGCAGAAATGGCAGTTGCTGACCAAGCCACTTCATTACACTTTGATGTGGGATCTGAGAGGTGCTCTACACTTGAACTAGCCGGACTCTCTCGAGGACACTCAGCTGGTGTCTGTTCAAATTAGCTAGGAGCACTTCCTCGGCGCCGAGTGCTACTGGTTCATATTAACGCTCTTTGAGCTTTGCCACACTCAGCAATTAGAACCAGCTCGTCTTTTTTGTCCTATTCTAATTTGTAATTAATGAGGTGTTGACGCTTGGCCTTTGAGGTTAGCTGATTTGTTAAACTCCGTCGTTTCAGAGCTTCTACCATTGGATATTGCCCTAATTTTCAGTAATACTGTATGAAGCACTTCCCTACACTGACAATAGCCCACCTCTGTGATACAGAAATGGCGTATCCACCTCGTATTCAAAAGGTATCGAGTTCGAATCTCGATTAGATTAAGTTATCCGAGAATGCTTTTTCATTGTTTTATGTATCATAAAAAGATAATGTCAGGCAATAATTCAATGATCCCCGGGCTCGTTTTAGCATCAATTAACTCACATCAGTCATTATCACCCGATATGACCCACCTAGTACAAGGATTTTGAACTATCGGGTAAACAAACCGATCTCCCAACCGAAAATCAATACTATATTTCGCCGAAATACACTTTAGATGTTCCACAAATAAAAAAGCATTTTTAGACAAATATATGTCTAAATACAAAACCTAATGCAAAACCCTCTCGAACACCTTACAGGAGAGCAATCTAGTTTGATAAATGGAGCATTCCTATATATTAACGTAATTAAAAATAGTTTATTATGCGTACTTTTGGTTTAGTTAACTGCTTTGTATATTTTTAGATATGTCTTGATAAAATGACATGTGGTTTTCGTTTCAATTAAAACATAGTGCATATGATAAAAATTGAGGAAGTATTGTGAGACTATGTCGTCCTTGTTACAACAATTACAAATGAATGCAAATAATAAAAGGAACAGAAGCAGAGGATAACGAGCAGTAAAACATCGATACAATATCATAATTATGTATAACGTGAATTTCGATGCTATAAAAGTACATATAATAACACTGGGCGACGATGAAGATGTTTCGGGCTTAGAAATAGTGAATTTACATGTATTTCCATCTGCTGAATTCAAAAATCACCATAAAAATGATAGATTAGCTCTTGTTTTGAAGATAAAGTGACATTTCATTTTTACAGTGGAGGTTGTAAATTTGGGGAATTTTTTTTGGGAGTTGGCACACCTGTCAAATAACAAAACACAATCAGAGAGAAATTTTGGAAATTAAGTGATCGAAAAGTTAAGGAAGGCATTTTTGTTGGATCACAAATAAGAGAACATGTAAAGGATCCTCCATTTGACCAAGTTTTGTAGGGGAAAGAAAAGGAATCTTGGGAGGCCTTCAAGGGTATTTGTTGTTCATGGATTTTTAGGCAACAAAGAGATGACAACTACAAGCATTTGGTGACAGTGCTCCTGCAAAAATACCGTTACCTTGGAAACAACATGTCCATTAAGATCCATTTCTTCACTCCCACCTAGACTTTTTCCCTCCTAGTTGTGGAGCTGTTAGTGATGAACATTGGGAGAGAATCCATCAGAACATTTCTGTTATGGAACAAAAATATCAGGGCCGTTGGAATGAAGTAATGCTTGCGGATTACTGTTGGTCTTTGTATAAGGATTCTGCGGAACTCCATCACAAGAGGCAAGCTAAAAGACAACGAAGTCAATAGGCCACCACATGATTCTCTTCAGACACGACTATCTGCGAAGTATTTTTCCAGCAATTTAGAACTATTAGCATGTAATTACCAGTTTAAATAATCAAATGCCCTTTCATTGTTGTTAGCATGTGTGTAATTAAAATGTATCCTTTTCTCTCAATCCGTTAATATGTAATACTTCCACCTTGTGTATGTCATAGAAACTAGAGCTAATAAAAGCAATTTTCACTGTCATATTTGTTTTTCTCAACCCAAAATTAGTAGGAATTGCCTCATGAAGTGCTCGAGACATTCAAAAATTATTTTTTGTTGCCCAGTGTAATTAATGTTAATTTAAGATATGCAACAAACTCGATTTCTTTCAGGGACCTTCGCTGGAATCTGAACAGTGTGGTGCAAAACCAAGTTCTTGGGGCTGCCTTCTTGCTGCTGGCTCTTCTCCTACTTCAGAGGGTTTAGCTCCAGACCATCCTCAAGTAGTTGCCGAAATTGGACCTGGGTGTCGCTGTGGTTGCGTTGTACATTTAGGAGTAGCCAAGCCAAAGAGACTCATAGCTACCTCTACAGTCAGCTGTCCTGGTAGAACCTTCTGGCTCATTCAGGTACTGCAGTTGTATTCATGAAAACGTAAATATATATTGTCACAATCACACCTCCACCACTGAATAGCATTTCAAATGCCTTAAGTTCATGGGAATTATTGGTTCAAAAATCCTAACATCAAATTATGTTTTATTTGTTGTAAATATGCAAATTGCACATATATTACTCTAAAGTTGGTTCATAATTATTTAATTTAGATATAAGATAAAGAGATCCTTGCAATAAGTAGAACCTAAAAATATCTATAATGTCAATGCAGTAACATCAAATGTTGTAAAATGTAAGTGTAGAACACACGGTAGGTGAGGACTAGATAGTATTACAAAGTGTAAAACAATGCATAAAATTTTAAACGTATGACGTAAACTAATAAATTCCGTAATATACGAAAAAGAGTCATCCTCTTCTGACAAAATTCTGAATTTAAGCACCTGCAAAGGACTTGGTACCTTAAAATCATCTTCATCACTGACCTCATCAGAATACATATGAAGGCGAGTGAAGAAAGTACTGCGAAAGAGAGAGCATTATCTCTTTCTTTCATTCTTGCTTACAAGCATGTCAGTGACAAAGAAATGCTAATCACTCACCTTTGTGTGTGCTCTAGCAGTTAGTTTACAAATGTAGGAAAGAGAAGGCGCCACTCTCACAAGGAACACTGATTTCTTTTGGATTTCACAGGTAGCTGTATGAGGTGATGTGCTTCTCAGAAATGATTTTAGCCCAAAAGAGTGCACATTTATAATACTTTTCTTCCTTGCAGTCAGCGCTGGTATGTAGAAGTAATAATCAAGCAGCATCAGAGCCCTAGATTTCAAGCAGAAAAGCTGACTACTCAAAATGACCCTAAATATCACCTTAATCATTTAATGTAACCTTACTGATCAATTGTTACCTATTCAAACACATGTACTATTATGATAGAATTTTTTAGAATCCGTGCCAAAAGACTCTTAATAAAGTGTCTTTCATATGATATTTGGGTTCATTTATGCATAAACTGAATTTGAATTTACAGGCTAGAATTTTCGGCTTTGAGACATTGTGTTAGCATTGCTATTCATGCAGTCTAAGGAAATAACAATATGGTTCCAAATTCACATAGTAATCTTAATTTCTTTCCCAGATTTTTACTGCTTAGGTTTGTTTGTGGATAAACTATCACTGAATGTAACTTAAAGTAATTTAAATCAGCTAACTTTTAATATTTGCCAGAAAGAAACATATATGGCTTGCTGGCTTGAAGAAGAGCTGGTAAAGAGATTGTGATTTTGCACTTAATGGGCAGTAAATAAATAATTTCCTATGACATTCAAGAGTTTTAAGTATTTATCAACAAGTCTAGGGTGACCATACGTCCTCTTTCTCCCGGACATGACCTCTTTTCTGCGTAAGAAAAGCGTCCGGGCGGAATTTTGGAAATTCGGCGAATGTCCTCTTTTTTGCAGCTAGGCATACAATTTCATTTTAAATTGCATAATCTTTCTTTCTGGCCACTGAGACATCGCATATCGAATAAGCTTTTTCACGGCAAAGGCTGTATGCCTAGTATAACTATACTCTTTGGTCGTTGCATACTCTCTGACTGACCTATTAATTCCCAATAAATATACTATTATGCTATGCTTCCTTCCTGTACCTGTGCAGCCGGGTAGGTAGTTTCCTTGAAAGCACGTGTTAAACTATACTCACTCAGTAGACTGAACAATAGAAGTGTTAAAGGGAATCTCGTGTTTTGGTCTTGCGACAGATGCAAGTAACCACGGTTCTCTCAAAATATTTCCTATCCACATTCAATATTTTGACGTAAAAAATGGTGGTATAAACACAAATGCTATTGATCTGAAAGCAGCTCCAAATGAAAAGGCGGAAACAATAGCTGCTTATATAACAGATACTGTTAAGAAATTGGGGATAGACAAAAGTGTACTGCTTTTGTTGGATTTTGGTGGGCTGGGCAGAGCTTCAGGAAACAATGTTTTAATACGTTTAGAGAACAAACTAAATAAAAAATTGGTGGGAATGGGTTGTCTAGACATGTTCTACATAACTGTGTTCAACATGGCCTTGATTTTGGTCTTTCATAGAATCCATCGCACTGAAAATATTCAGTTTGTTTTTTACTTATACAGTGCGTCCTGAAGAGCTGAAATCTTTTTGTGAGTTTGTTGACATAACATATCAGCAGTTGCTTTCCCATTCAAAGACACAGTGGCCATCATTATTTCCATGTGTTAGTAGAATACTGGAAATATACTCTGCGTTCAGGTCTTATTTTTTAGCCCAAATTTCAGTTCCATTAATAATAAGAAGGTTCTTTGAAGATGAACTGAGTGAGGCAAGATTGCACTTTGTCCGGTTGCTTATGACAGTTGTACAGAAAAATATCGCTGCCCTAGAAGTGGAAGCAAACTCAGTAGCAGACACACTTTCCATTTTGGAATGCACATTATAAACACTGAACTTCAAATCACTTAAAGTAAAAGATATCTAAAAGAAAAAAGAGAAGCAGGGTACATTATAGAATGTGACAGGTTTATGTGCTAGATTATAATAACCATTTAAATGAGATAAAGAAATTTACCTACTTGTATTTTCTTTCTTAACCTCTTTAATGCTTGCTGCTTTCTTAAACCTTATTCATGTCTATCAAACTATAGTCTGTATGTAAACCTTACAAATCCCTATAACAGACATCAAACAGTTCAGTGCTACAACTTGAATGGGGTGATACTGAAAGTGTCCTCTTTTTCTGCCCATGAGATATGGTCACCCTAAACAAGTACAACTCAGGGAACCTTTCCAGAAATCCTCTACAAGCTTTCTGAATCGCCATGCCTTCAGATTGCATTAGTCTGTCACTTTTCAACTACACTGCACCTTCTGTGCATCTATGGATTATTTAACAAGTAAATTATTCAAAGGAGAAAATAAATAGGTTTAAAAGTTTACATATAGAAAAAGATCTACTAAGTATATATAGGAAAAAGTTCTTTTATTTTAATATTTATGATATCTACACTTATTTGTGATATCACATACAAAATTGAAAAGCAGGATAGGATAGGATTGGATATGTTTCCTAAACAATGCTTCAGTCAATTCTTTGAATAATGTCTAATAAAATACTGGTCAATAGTTAAATTAAGAGAGAGAGAAAAGCATTTGTCTGGTATGAAATATATATGATCAGCAATAAAAAAGATAAATCAAAAATCAGGTCTTATGAATGTTTAGGGATTTATAGTTAGAACATGAAATTAGTGCAGCCATGTGAATGGCGGCCAGAAATTAGGCATTTCATTCTGCCATGTTTCTCATCAGGCAGAATCTGCAAGGTTCAGTTCTTTTCTATTTATACTGACCTTAATAATTTTCATTTACAAATGTTTTCAAGATGACTATTAATGTGCCGATTACATAATTTCATTAAATACACCTAGTGTATTCTGCCTCTCTAATGAACATTTAGTGGGCAATATGAATGATAATAAAACTATAACTCCTACACTGAAATTCAGATATCAGCTGTGATGACACTAATACTTCACTTATCTCGTTCAAATGGACATATTTCATGTGTTAAATACACTTACTTTACATTTCTTTATAATGACCTTAATCATAGGAGAAACAGTGAAATGGCTTGAGAGATTCGATGGTGCATTCTGGCTACTTGCTTGCACAGAACTTGTATTTACATCTGATACTGAATTTTCTGCACCATAATAACTGTTGTCATTTCAAAAGATGCATGTTGTGTTTTGTTGAGACTTCACATGTATGAGTGATATCATTGTTGAAAAAATAGTGTGAGTGAAGCAGTGTGTCAATATCTTCTCGATTAACTTTTGTGCCAAGTTGTGCTTCACTTTCTCTACGCTTCTTTCAATTTTATACTTTAAATTGAAGCTTCATTATTCTTTGCATTATTTTAAAATATAGTTTTAATCAGCGCTGTAGTTGGGTACTTGATACTTATGCAGAATATACTATTTAATTTCTTTTTACTAATCAATGGTTAGACACCTGGTTTATTCTAAAATTCATCTCTCTCTTCTTTATTATCACCAGCAATTCATATATTGTAATATAATGTGTGTCAATGCAGGTATATAGTTCTACACCTTACTACTATTTTTGTGTATTCCCAAAAATCCTATAATAGGTCGATTGTTCTTGCAGCACATTAGAAGCTGTAGCATACTGGTTAGGAATCCCTAGATGATGACAAAGCAGCTCTTGTAGTTGTAGTGATGTGAGTAGATCTCCCTGCATTTTGACGGGGTAAGAATCCTGGCCAGAGAATTTAATCTTCATGTACTCCTGCTTATCCTTTGTTCGACCTACCTGACACATGGGTTTTTTCGGGGCTTTTCCCAGATCACTAGGTGAATGTTGCGTAGGATAATTACATGCCCCGAATTTCCTGTCCCTCCATTTCATCTACATTATCATTTCACATCATCTCTCACCTGGTGGTCTCTTTCAGGGTAGAAGTGTCGGCGGTGCATGGCAGGATAATATGCTCTGAAGAAAACTACTTCCTCCTCCGGTAGATCGGTTGCCGGCCTCTGATCCTCTGCTAGGACCATTTCGGTACCGCCAGCCAGGGACCTTTGGGGCTCGGATCACCTGCCTGGGACCATTAGGGCTCGGCTGCTGGGCTCATTGCTGTCCCGCTGTAGGGGAGCAAGTTCATTGTCTGGCCTGTCGGGGGAAATTTCTATCCAAGTAAACTGTAGGGACCCTGCCCTCTGCACTGTCTTGGCTGCTTGGGTCGGCTGCCCCCACTTGGGGGCATAGGAACATTGGGCCCAGCATGGTGGCCTATGTACCGAATCCCTTCTGTAATGAAATCCCAATCCCAATATACCCCATTCAGTGATCCAGTCGTATCCTTCAGATGGATAAATCTATAAAAATGACCATGCTTTGAAGGTGTGAGTAACTTCATAAGTTTCAGTTATCCTATTTCAGCCCCTCCCACATTTACTTTGTGCATGCTCAGCTTAGTAAAGGGTCAATTTTTATAGTTAATAGGATCAACTGTAAGCTTCTTAGCTTAGTGATTTGACTTTAGTATTACATTTTGTTAATAAATATTCTGTTTAAACCTTTAATTAGATTGATAGCATTTATATAATAAAGACAAATTGTTTCCAATATATTTCAGGCTGATACAGGGTATATTGTACGCCTGAGCATGGAGCAATTCCGACTGCCATGTGGTCGCCAGTGGGTGAAAGTGAGAGATGGAGACTCCCTGGGTTCAACTATGATAGCACAACTTGAGGGTCGTTTAAGATATGCATCCCATGTGGTGACATCAACAGGCAATGTCCTGCTGCTTGAATTTTTCTCCGATCCTCTACTGGTGACTCCAGACTGCCTTGGTAGTTTCCTCGCACACGCACAGCAAATAGGTAACAGTTACAACAAAAATAGAGCAGTATATCTAAAATGCAATGTAAAGTAATGATTGTATATTTGCTTACATATTTCCTCTATAATATGTTAGATGAAAAAGACAGGATTAACCTTGCACCTTACATTTGTATCAAATATTAAAACATGGGAAGCTTTCTGAGTGATTGAAAGAAAAGGACAAAATTATAGATCTTTAAAATGTTACAACTGAAAAAAAAAAAAAGAATAAGTTAATAAGCACTTCTTTTATAGGTGCTGCCACAGATATACTTAGTGGTGATCGCTGGTCCCAAAAGCTGAGTACAAATGCTGGAAGACCTGAAAATTATATGCATTTTTCTATTCTTCCACAGTTTGTCATGTCTGATGTCCCTTTTTGCCTTTGGATGTAATTGTGCTGCAGGCCTTGGCTCATTTTGGCTGTAACACTATTGAAAAATGTGCAGAAGCAGGTGCTAGCTAACATGGAACTGAATTAATGCAAAAATAAAAAATACTGTGGTTTCGGCAAATCACACTAACACTCTTACTTCATTTTTTATAAGTTTTGGAAACCCTTTTCCAGTTCTCAAAGAATGTGTAATCTTTTAGGTATTGTACATCTGTTATATTGTTAATTTGGTGACTGATCTCATTCAGAATATACTTTTGCATGTAAAAAACAATGACAGCCACTCGATATGTGCTGCAGTATTGCAGCACAGCATTTATTTTACTAGTCAAAAACATGCATTTCAAACAGTATTAGTTTCACATTTTAGGTTTGCCTGTGTTAAAATGCATACACTACTCTTTTGCCTACTTTCAATGTATAGGAGGGACATATGCTGCTTTCTCAGCATGAGCTATGTTTAGCTATGTTTAGCCGGTAAGTTTAGCTAAAAATTTATGAAGTTAGTTGCACACGAGGTATAGATTGACAACTGAATTAATCATGAACTAGTGCTGTTGATGGAAAGTCATGTGCATTGGCTGCGCCAAACAGTGGCAAATTACTTCAAAAGCTGCAGCAGAAACTAAAATGTGTTCTCCAGAAAAATTCACAATATTCCACTCTTTTTAAAATTTGGGATGAACTACAAGGTTCTAGAGAAACTTGTAATGCACAAAAAGGAAACAGTAGCACACCTTCCTTTAGTTTAAATTTGCCCCAGTCACATTATATGATGTAGAGAGAAGCTTTTCCCAATACAGAGCATATCTGGAGCAGAGCAGAAGAATGTTTTCATTCAAAATCTTCAAAATGTATAAGGGGCATTCAAAAAGAAATGAACCAGAGTCTGATATGTGCAAACTGGTGACAGGATAGTAATATCGTGGCATGTGTAATGAAGTGTTGTTCCGACCAGAGCTTGGAAGTTCACAGCCCGTTGCTAGAGGGCATGCGTGCATGTCAAGTGACTATACAAAGCTAGCAGCATGCATAAATCGTCCAATGCTGCCAGTCACATTCCAAACAGTGAATTGGAGGCATCAAAAGAAGAGCAAAGAGGTGTTGTTCGTTTTCTGACAGCCGAAGGAGTAGGGGGAATGGACATTCATTGACGAATGTCACAAGTGTATGGTGAACACTACATGTCCCTTGCAAGAGACAAGGTGTGGCACAAGCACTTCACGGGAGAACAGGTGTCGTTAGTCGATGATGCACGGTCTGGAACACCACACTGCATTACCAATGACATTGTCCAGCTGGTTGATGCACTTATTACCCTGGGCCACTGAGTGACAGTGAAAGCCATAGCCGCTGAGGTCGGATTGAGCGTCAGAAGTGTTCACACCATCATGAAGGAACAACTGCTCTTGTGCAAAGTGTGTGCCCAATGGGTGCCTCACACTCAACACACCAGGAAGCATGTCGAATGGCCCACTATCTTGGTCATTTGCAGCGCTATGCTAGGGAAGGGAATGAGTTCCTGGCACGAGTGGTGGCTGAAGATGAGTCATAGTGTCATCACTTCGAACCAGAATTAAAACAACAAAGTTCCCAGTGGAAGCATCCAGGGTTACCACCACAAAAAAAAATCCAAGGCCATCAACACAAGTGCAGGAAAGGTTATACTGATGTTCTTCTTTGACCAACATGGCCTCCTTCTGATACACTTCCTGTAGCATGGGACAACAGTGAATGCCCAGTATTACTCGCAATCCTTGACCAACCTTCACCAAGCGATCAAATCAAAATGACCAGGCAATCTCACCCATTAGGTGATTCTGCTCTACGACAATGCAAAGCCTCATATGGCCAACACAGTCACAGCACTCCTGCAGAAATTCAAATGGGAAGTTCTCGGCCACCCTCCATACAGTCCAGACCTCTCTCCCTGTGATTATGCCATTTTTGGTCCCCTTAAAAAGGCTCTGAGGGGCAAATGATTCATCTCAGATGACGACGTCCAGCTGTACGTGCAGAACTGGCTCACATTATAGCCCCGGGACTTTTATGAGACAGCCATTCACCATCTTGTGGCACAGTGGGACAAGTGCCTTAACAGTCAGGGCCAATACTTCTAACATATAGGTACTGGTTTCTGTAATTATGTCTCTGGCTTGTTTCATTTTGAATGCACCTTATATATTGTTGTTCACTGTCACAAAGCATATGCAAAGACTTAATGTAATATTCATAAAGAACTAGTTTTTCATTTACTGTAAACATTGTAAATATATATTAATGATTCTTTTGTCTACATTCATATAAATCTGGAAAAGATAAGTTTGTTTTGTATAATTTATGCATAAAAGTGTAATGTATTCTATGACATTGTGACCATCATATGACTACATTTTATAGATTACCATTGCCCGTGACCTTGGTTGTATGAGTTTGTGTGTAACTCGTGGCATTCAACCCTCTCCTCTATGTTTACAGGATAAAGGTACCATTTAACTCCATCACTACTAACCTGTTGTATTGTTTTTTTTTGCTAAACTTATGGGCCCTAATCATGAATGGCAAGAAACAGCATTGTGCTTGTGCAGAGCTTTCTTTCTTGTACACTCACTTAATTCCATCTATGGCTGTAAATGCCCCAGGGTGTGCAAACCATGCTGTGAACATATTAGATGCCATAGTATGGAAATAAGCAATGAAAAATTTCGGAAACGTAGAGTCAGACTGAAAAATTCAATGCCATAGAAGATCCGTGGTTCAAATCCCGGCTATGGCATTGAATTTTTCAGTCTGACTCTATGTTTCCACAATTTAGCCTACACACGGCCAGTGTGAAAGAAAAATTAATTTCCAATTACAAATTTGTTAAAAGGACCTTTCTCATGCAGGCCACTCAAGAAAAGGTAACAAATTAAATAGTTGGATAGGTCCATACTGGATCAGTACAAAACCAAACAGCTATGTCAAATAAATCAACATACAATTGAAATTTGAAAGTAATGAGTCAGTAATTCAAACACAAACATCACTTAAATTATCCTTATTTGGACATGTTTCGGAGAACATTTTGTCGATTCCTTCTGCAATGTCATGGCCATGCTCTTTCTCTTCTCGCCTCATCCTTCCTCCGCTCTTTCTCTTCTCGCCTCATCCTTCCTCCCGGGGGTACCCTACTTGTGGGCATAAGTACAGTAGACCAAGTTTGAACCTCTATGCCGAATCCCCTCCATAGCTTAGTCCAGTCTAGTCTTAACAGTGTGCTATAAGAAAGGCTTACTTCTTGCCATGCTTGCAAAAGAGACCAACATCAAAGGGTATAATGCAAGAGTGATTGCTAGACTCCACAATAAGACAAATCAACACATGGACAGCCTGCCTCGGTAGCGTAGATGGTAGCATGTCTGCCTCACGTTCAAGAGGTTCCGAGCTCGAATCTCGGTCAGGGTGAGTTACATGGGTAAGGTTTTTTCCGGGGTTTTCCCTTATCCTGAAAGACGAATGTCGGGTAACTCTAAGCTCCATGGAGCCTGGATTCATCTGAGCATCATTTCACCCAATTCATTCACCGTCCGATATGACTTAACGTTGGAGAACGTAAATTACAAAAAAAAAAAAAAAAAAAATCACATGGACTTCTTTTCATTACTAGAGTAGTGAGTAGCGCATGATTATTATCCTTTAAATTTAATGCCCATCACTGTCTATTACTGTACATCACACAGCAGATTTTGAGCATGAGTTACAGAGAATATGAAACTCATAGTTGGCAGTTTACTTGAGGGCAAGATCCAAGTCCTCAAACTTTTAAATTAATGTCATTTACTTGACAATGTACTATTTTCATGAATTCTTGTCTCTTTGTTTCTTGAAATACATCCTCATACTTTATTAATCTTAGGGAATATTTATAATGCTCAAATTTTATATAACCATTTCAGAGAACTTCTTTCAGTAATATTTATTTATCATGTTATCTAGCAAATGTTTGATTCTGTTTAGACAATGTTAGTGTCAGTTTCTGTTTATGCAAAACATAGATTAGTTGTAACTGTTGTTAATTTTCTGTTATTACAGAACCACCACCAAAAAATATTTCTGCACCTCTTCCTGGTTCAGAATTTGCAGAAGAAATATCTCCCAGAAACACTAGAGGAGATGTACCATTGGCTGTTCATGCAGCTGCTGCACTCTTTGTAGGTGTTGTACTACTAGTTACAGCAGGTCTAGCTGCTCAGTCACTTCTCCGATACCGCAAATATCAAAGAGCTGCAGCTGAAAGAGATGAAGACAGCAGTGATTGTAGCAGTGATCACTCAGATCTTCTTCCAGGTGGACAGCACAAGGTTGAATCTCGAAGTACATTACTTTCAGAAGTCATATCTCTTCATCGATTGCATCATCGCAATAATCATTCTCGGCTTCATGACAGTGAAGAGGAGAGTGATGATAACTCTGAGCCGTAAGTTTTGAAGTCTTTGATAATCATAAGATGATTTGAGAATTACAAGTTTTGGAGTGCTTACTAGATGGTTAAAAATTGAAAGCTCTTTTAGAATAATGCTGCAGGGCAATTCTAGGATATTGCATGTTATTTGAATACTGATTATATTTACATTAAATTATGAAACCTCTGTGGCAGAGCATAGCATGAAAGGCTAAAGATCTACAGTTTATTTTCCAGTTATGGCCTTGAATTTTTCAACTTTAGTTCAATTTTGAAATCTTAGGCTACATATAGCCTAAGAAATGTAAATTAACCCTACAGCATAAGTAATAAAAACCTGTGTTAAAAGCATTCTAATGTATCTTTGTTTTATGCAATTTTGTTACTTTCAAATATTTTTAAGCTAAATAAATAAATGTTATTCATAGGTCAGTAAATAAGTTGAGTATAACCTTACATTTCCAAAAATGAAGTTACCAGTGCAGTGTATAACTTACAGAGTGGTGTATTTTTTAATTTTGTAGATAGGAAAGCTCCCAGTTTATCATCACTTGTTTAAATATTTGCTTATGTTAATTATTTAGAAGGTTTTCAAGAATTGGCCTAAATAGTTTCATACTGAATGGCATCTTACACATTTCTAATGAATGATATGCTAGGTCTTTAATTTAGTGTACTGATTAGGCTTGCAATGTTCATTCAGCGAACAAAGATTCAACTTACATGTAAGCAGTACTGAGCATGTCGTCATAGTGCGCTGGCAATCAGTGCTTTGATCAGTAGATGGTAACTTCTGTTGTCTATAGATTGTAATTGCGATTTTTGTAAAGAAGCTGACGATATTAAAATGTCTCCAACAACAAAACTTTAATAGTTGCAAAACTTGTAAAGTAAAATTATAATTAATTGCATTCAACTTTTTATTTCCACTTGACTATCCTTGGGCACACTCTTGTTTACATACCACGGTCAGGGTGAGTTACCTGGATAAGGTTTTTTCCAGGGTTTTCCCTTATCCTTCAAGACAAATTCAGGTAACTCTAAGCTCCATAGACCCCGGACTCATTTGAGCATCATTTCACCAATTTCATTCATCGTCCGATATGACTTAACGTTGGAGGATGTAAATTAAAAAAAAAAAAAAAAAAACTTTTACTATAGTAAGTGCTCAATGAATCTAACCACTCACTGTATGAACATCGTAAGCCTAGTACTAATACATCAAAGCTGTCATATGCAGTATTTTTGCCTTGGTTATAATTTTTCAGTATGACATGAAAACAATACAGTGTTTACTTCTAAAGAAAAAGAACCAAATTTTTCATTCAAAGTTCATGTTTTAAGTATTTTAATTAATATTTTTATATGTTTGCTTTCTGAATACTTAAATAAATGTTAAAGTTCACCTAAGTGAATCATTAGGAAGGAAATGTTGGATATATATCATGATTTAACTAAAAGCAATGCATATTGGTAATAATTTGCATGATATTTGAATAATTTATAGAAAAATTGAGTTGCAGTTGCACTTACATCATTTAAATTTGTTTTGGCCTTGAATGGTTTCAAGACACCAAAAGAAATGTAATTGTGTAATTGTTTCAAATCCAACTCGATTTTTCCATAAACTTGTATTATTGCAGATTTTCTCTAACTATGTATAGTTCCAAAAGAGAAAGTATGTGTTAACATTTCAATTAACTAGATAGCCCAAAATTTAGAGCATTTGTAGCCTACTTCATTACTGCATGTGTTTGCAGATATTCTGTAACCCAATGTCCCTCAAATTTGGCTTCAAAGAAAAATGTATGAATTAGTCTATACTCTAAATTCTATGTGCTATGATCTTAACCCTGTTTAAGTATTTGGCTGCTTCTTAAATGTAAGGTTGTAATTGGAGAAATGCATGTAAGTGTAAGCACTACTGTAATTTGATGCAACAATTTTCTATTCCTTCCCTTCACAATTGCACTCACTTCTATACAATTGTTATCAGCCAACACATAATCAGCTTTTTGACGCGGCTTGGTAATACACAACGCGTATAATTCACATCGCCGAATGTGTTGGTTCCTCTGGTTGCTGTGCTGCAGGGAGTACGAGGTCATCAACACAGGAAGTGGGAGTGGTGGAGGGGGCACCAAGGTGTGTGAAGCCAATGATGATCACTCAACAGCAATTAGGGCAGCTGAGCCGGATACAACATTGCAGCCCTGCACCCCTCGAGTCTCTCCTGCCCCCAAAACCTACCACAAACCTGATAAGGATGAGAAGAGTTTGACATCACCACCATCACCACCACAACCAAACCAACACCACAGGTCTGTCCTTTCCTGTGTAGCTGCCTGAACTCTAATGCTTCCACTGAAATTCAACATGACTATAATGTAGCAAGGCACATGAAGCAGTGTAGAAATCCATTTCACTTACAATTATGAAGGAAATATTTTTATCAGTTTCTTTTGTTTCATTGGACTGCTAAAAATTTGTCTTTAAAACTTTGTCATCGGGTAAGCAATGTACATTGGAACCACACTTACAGCTTTCCATCCTTGACAAGTCAAACCTATAGAATATGCCTACAAAGCTGATTGGGAATAATTGTCTGAAAATTGTGTTACATCAGTGCATGTTATATTTTCACTGTCGAGGCCCTAGGTATTTAATCTAGATTCTTTTTTATCCCGTCACTGAGCAGCGCTCTAGGAAACTGAATACATCATACAGAAAACAATTAGAATCAACATAAATAATTTTAACTACCGCCACTGTACATTAAAATATGTTTGTTTTAAATCACCACCACCACACATATAACATCTGTAACATTTGACTAAAAGAAGAAAACATTGTAACCACAACTTCAACAATATACAATTATTCTTCAGTATATCTGAACACAGCATCTCATCGACATACAAGACTTAAAAAGTTAAAGGAAATCAGATTTAAAAGAGTTATGCACAAATATGCTACTTAATCCAGTAAAATGACAATACATTAAACCAATACGATGGTACATTACATTCTCTCTAGCACAGGACACTTTAACAATTGTCCATAATTTCCTGTAACGACTAACAGGCCTTGCTGCATAGATGGTTTTTAAGAGCAGACTTGTATACTTATCCATTTTCCCTGAAGATAGTAATTTTAAGTATTTTGGAAGGGTATTGGATATTCTGACACATTCATAATATACTCCTTTCTGGAAACAAGTCAGTCTAGCAATAGCCCTGGGTTTGTGTAAGTCCACTCTTTGTCTAGTATTTATGCTACGTATATTCACATTTTGTGGAAAGTATTCTTGATTTTTGACATGGAAACAAATAAGCATAAAGATATATTTACAAGGAAGAGTTAAAATATTCAGGCTTTGAAACAGATCCATAAGTTGATGCACATATTGCTCTAATAGCTCTCTTTTGTAATATAAATACTCGCTTACTCTACACTGAGTTACTCCAGAATATCAAACCTGTTTAAGTTTTGAACAAAAGTATGTATCGTATAAGTAAAGTATACCTGTTTTAATGCCTGAATTGCACAAAAAGAGTTCAATGACCTAAGTGCAAAACTAGCCAATCTCAACTTGGGTACAATACCTTCTATAGGAACTTTCCAATTAAGATTTGCATCAACCACAGATCCAAAAATTCAATGAGTAAAGTCTGGTCAAGCATAGCCTTATCTATGCCTATGCACAGAGTAAAATTTTGTGAATTATATGCCTCAAACCTCAAGACCTTAGTTTTGTCAATATTTATAGTGAGGTAATCGTACCAATTCAGAATTCCAAAATTATTTCTTTTTGAAATTTGTGTTTGTTTTTCACATTATAATGTCTCTAAGAAACACAAGTATACAAAATAAAATATAAAAGTAGTTATTTTTTAAATACTTCTGTTGCCATTTGCTGTTAGCATATGACTAGATATCTAAAGGAGCTAATTTTGGAGAAACAAATTACAGGCCAGCATACTGTTCATTCACTGACATTTTAGCTAATGAGATGGGGTGCCCTTCCAGCAGGTAGAGGTTGAACTAGCGGAGGGAAGGGAATATTTATTACACAAATATAAATATTTGTTACAAAGGCTTCACTTATCTTAAGAAATTGCTGTTAATACTTCTTTCTAATATTAGTCTTTACTTTCTTTACTTAGTCTGAATCAAATGAAGGCTAAAAATGTGTAATAGATTAAAGGAAGCACTGTTGCCAGTAATATTTGCAAGTTCACTGTGAAAAAGTTTTAGGATTGTGTACTCTTTGTTTAAGTCAATTAACAGTCACAACAATTTTAATAATATAAGATCCTTGGGAAACTGTGAACATTGATTATGATTGTGAAAATGAACGTGTTACCAATTGGGATGGGAAGCCCATTTATACACAAGCAGCTAAAATAATTAAGAATATGCAGACATATTTTAAAGAAGGGAATGGTAAGTGTCATAATTGACTTATTAGAAACTGTGATGCGGCAAAAGTACCTAGCACAATAGTAAGGAACATTAGAAAACCGGATACGATAACATATTATGCTATTATACAGAAAACTGAAAATAATAATATTTTTGTCAAAAATTATGCACAAAGCCATAAAGTTGGTATGTATACTATGGATCTGATTCGCAGATCAGTATGACATGCATAGAAGTCAGCACAAGCTCTGGACAAGCTCCTTAATGTTCTCCATCATAAAACTTATGGTACAGAGTATGAGTTTCCCTACAAAAGGATAATTAATTAAAATATTGTATTCAATAGGATTTAAATACAAACCAGATGGATGCCATACAGCATTCATGTATCAACTAGAATTTATTCTTGGTACTCGTCTTATTTAATTCAGGTGCAGTATTACCGTGACTTGGGGTACAAGGATATTTATACAGATGAAACATGGTATGATACTTATGAATCAGGTACTCCAGCGCTCGTCAGATGAGACACTTCTTGTGATAATTTCTCCACAGGTAAAGGTTAGCATATTGTAATTCTCGATGCAGGAGGAATTGGCTTCATACCAGGAGTCCTGTACATTACTCATAAAGATGTGGTTGATGCTCCAGGGATTATCACAGACAATAAATAAATAAATAAATAAATAAAATCTGAATATTCTACCCCGGCACCTAGACAACTATACCGGGGCATATATCCAAATTTTCTCTTTATTTTTCCATAAAATCCTTACAAATGTTATAATTATACAAATCTCTCAGAAAACTACTCTACAAAAATAAAATTAAATAAAATAACAAATAAACACAAAAAAAAAGCAAAAAACAAAAGAAAACAACTATAAAAATTACTATAAAAATTACAAAATCCTTATTTCCTAAATCTATATCTAAATCTACTAATTCTGTAGTCCACCATGGCCTCTGCCATCACTCTCTCCCTCCGCCGCCCATGCAGTCAACTCCATTGTTAGATTATTCAATAATTCTTCCCGTCTTATCCTATTTTGTATTCTAGAACTCCTTCTTGGATCTTGTACTATTCTTCGCCTATTATCAACTCTTTCTCCTTTGAATATTTTTACCTCCCATGCTTTCTTACTTACAAAGTTAGTCAAAACTTGTAATTTATTTACCAATTGTTGATCTCGAATTATGTCATATACGATATATCCTGCTAGCGCATGCCTCTCTTCTTGTTGGTGAATTGCATATCTTCCACATTCAAATACTACATGTTCAGGATTATCTTGTTTGTTACATAATTCACATATATCATTTTCAGTTTTATTGATTTTTTTCCAATAGGTCTTATAAGGTCCGTGTCCTGTTATATAATGTATAAATCCCTTTGTTGGTTGAATAAAATTCAATTTTAGTCTCTCTTTGACGTTCTGAAAAATTTCAAACACTCTTCTACCTTCTAGACTTTCTCTCCATTCATTTTGCCATTTATCTTTTAAACTATTTTTAATCACCCAAGATTTGTTTGTTCTGACTCCAGTTATATTATAAACTTTTTCTAAGTTTCCTTTTTTCGCCCAAAATTTTGCACCCTTCAATCTTATTAATAAATCAATTGGCCAAATGGCCGTTGTTACTAGCAATGCCATAGTTGGTGTTGTTTTTACAGCTCCTGTCAGACGTAATAATACTTTTCTTTGCGTTCTTCTCAACAATCTTCTTATTTGCACATCATCCATCCTTTCTGCCCAAACTGCTGCCGCATACGTCATTATCACAGACAATGAACATTGCATTGTTTGAAGAATGGTTTGAGCATATGTTGCTAAAACATTTAGAGACACCTGTTAATATACTTGATAATGCCCCTTATGATTTTCAAGTTCATTTTTTTAATTTACGTTTTCCAACATTGGTCATGTTGGATGAAAACCTGAAACCTGTGCCAACAATATCATACAGAAAAGCTATTCTTAAATTTATGTGTGACAACAACATTGATCTTCCAGTATCACCTCCAACAGTGAAATTGCTACTGGTTCACTACATTGAACCTTTAGAGAGTATTTGTGGTTGATGAATAGCCTTGAAATATTCAATTTCCCATTTACCACTGCTGTCTAATACTATTGAATACTTACATATGGGCTGAATAGAAGCAAAATGTATCATTATAGTAAAACATTGTAAATGAACTATGAGCCATAATAGAAAACATTGTACAAGATATTGATGCAAAGAAACATTGGCCAAAAATCATAACCACAGCAAACTCCTGCAAATAAATGATATTATCTCATAACTAATTAACTTGCAGACATATAATAACTGGAACATTTATACTTCCTCTAGACTATTTCTGTCAACCATAAATGTTTTATCATCACTTTTGAAACAATCTTTGAAACAGGTTTGCTTTTGGACACTCTGATACCACGTCATTAGTGCCATCAGACTGACCTGTTATGGATGGGCAAGCAGGGTGTGCAGTTCCAATGTATAAATAATTTCTTAATATTATTTTTATGTACTGAGCAAAATTGCTTCAAAGTTACTGAAAATTTTTTTGAGCCCAGGGTCTTTGTTCATGCACTTGTAAGTGAACTATTATACTTCTTGTTTAGTGGCTAGAAACAAGGCACATTTTATCAAAGTTTTAAATGATTGGTTATATACTCATAGGTTTAACAACAAAATGTTCATAAATGTTCATAAATTTCAGTTCACAAACTCACTAGTTTATTGTGAAAAGCTTGTCTAATACAGTTTGTAACAATGCTCACATCTCAGAATACATCGTCTTCCAAATAAATTCACTAAAAATGTCTGTCCATTTTATGCCCTCTAAGATTTACTATTAAATAAAACTCATTCAACCAAACACTTATAGTTAATTAACCATGCACTAGTTGTTATTCTTAATATAAACACATTTTAAGAGAATACCTAGTATACAGTACTTCACATGTTCAGAGCCACAGGTGAGCTAACAGCACTTATAGCCCTGTACTATCTGCACTTACATTTTCCACTGTAGCAGTAGAAAAAAAATTATTATTGTTCAAAGTAGATGGTTGTTCCTATTCCAGTAGAACATTTCATTTGTAATATCTTGATTTCATTCTATTTCTAGTTAATCCATAATCTCACATACAATTATTTTGCAGCTCCACCCCAGGTCACAATTTAGCAGAGAGAAAGCATTCAAGGCGGAGACAAGGCAACAACATCCCAGGAAGTGTTACCACAAGTAGTAGTGGTGCCACAACCACCAATGTGAGTTATATTTGGAATAATTGAAAGTACATACATCCTGTTATAAGAATCTTAAATTTTGACTATGTTATCTTACTTGCAACAATTGAAAATAATGATCTATCTAGTAACCATCTGATAAAAGCTGTGGACACATTACAAGTAAAAGAGAACTAAGTCAACATGCCATCACAAATTAGTTCTCGAGATTTATTATTTCTGTGCTTGCTGTGCATATATGAATACAATCCAAATAACGTTTTGAATGTATAGTGTACTACAAATAGATTAAAGTATTATATAACCAGCATTTTTTTTATTTATTTATTATTCTGTGTTACTATTAGCCAGGCTTCTTGATACTATACCTGACCACAATTTGCTGATTTTTTATATGCAAATTATTTCACACAATATATAACTTTATATGTACAGATTAACTTCACTAGCCTAAACTAAACTATGACTGCTTGCATTCAAAAGCAGCCTTACAATTGAAAACATTTTATATAGAAAGTTAATAACAGTCTCACATTTACATTTATAATACAAATGTTTTTATATGTAGCACTCATTCAATTTTTATTTTTATTAAAAAGAAAGAAATATGTTTTTAAGACAGTCACCTATCCTATTGTGCATAGCTACTCTCAAAACTAATATCTTAAATATTCCTTCATGTTTATAATCCATTTTTATAACAGTGTTGTTGTTAGCAGATACATTTGTTTTAAGTTTCACCTCAATCATTTCTTTTATTTTGATTCTCATATATTTTCCTTGTATATTCCATAACTCCATCTCTTAGGTCTTATTTTTCTTGCTTCCACCGCCGGCATTCCACCAGTCAAAATCCATAAACATCTTTTTCTATGCCTAACTATTGATATTTCTTCTTCCTGTTCTTCATCCATTGGTCGACTTTCTATTTCCAACTTGTCTTCTAAATTATGTCTCCTCCTCTCATCTCTGTCAAGTCATGATTTTCTTACCATATTTATACTTCCTTTATCTCTTCTATCCATATTCCTTTCCCTTCCTTGTACATATCCTCCATCTTCCTACCAGTCGAAAGCCAGAAGAATTTTATTTCACTCCTAACTATTTATGTTTCTTCTTTCTCTTCTTCATCCTTTGGTAGCCTTTCTATTTCCAGCTCATCTTCTAGATTATATGCTTCCTCTTCTCTTCTCCATCGAGTCTAGTTTCTTCTTTCCATTTTCATACCTCTTTTGTCTCTTCTATTGATGTTCCTTTCCCTTCCTTGTTGTAGATATTCTTCCAATGTCTTTAAAGATACATATTGTATCAGCAGTAATAACTAAACACTAGTAACACAATAACCTAGTTTACTTCACTGTCAGCAGCTTCAGTTTTTTACATAAATGTTGTATCATCCTTTCCAATGACTTCTTATTATGTCCCATAATCTTTTTCCTTATAATTTTCTTCTGTCATCTCCCAGCATTTCTGCATATCTTTCACATTCAAAGGTAACATGCTCCAGTGTGTTTTAAACATAGCAAATTGTACATTTACCAGTATTATATACATGTATGCAGCTGATGCCGTATTTATCAGCCGTATGATTGAATACGATTTTAACAATGAATAAAATGATAATTAAATTATGATGAGCAAGTAAGGTGAAAGAATTTAAGATAATGAATAGTACAGATGGATAAGTTCATGAAACGAAGCAACAGCATTTAAATTCAATTACTAGAATTCGAATAAGTATTTTAACCCAGAGCTATATAATAAAGTTGCTGGTCTAGATGGATGAAAATGTTCCGTCGAAAGGCTGTGGTCACGGGTTGGGTCGCTACCTGGATCATTAGTAGACCGGTCCAAACCTGGCCCAAACCAGTATTTCAGGGAAATGTCCGCGTGGTTGTAGCTCGCTAACTAGAGTTTTTCAGAGAAATCCAGCTGGAGGCGAGGCTATATCTGTTTTGGTAAGGAATATTAGGTTTTAGCGTCGGTCTTCTAGTCTGAGACGTGATACCGTGTAGACGTGTTTTGCCTGCCGGGGACACAAACGTCGGATTGTGCCGAGAAGTACAATCAGTAATGAGAATCTTATTAAGTGAACAAGATCTCCCAGCAGTGAATTAAGCGGCGAAGTATACTTTCAAAACAGTGTTAGTAATTTATTCCATCGCGATAGATTTCAGCAATTCAGTATAGTTTTAACGTGATAGTGGAAATCTAGAGTAATTCGATCTGAACGCGGCGGCAACTCCTGGTGTACTGTGAGCACGAAACAAACTGAATAGTAAAGCTGATCCTATGAACTGTGTTGTTTTTATTTCATCAACCTATCTCACGCATACCCTGTAGATAGCGTGGTCTCAGCTCTAATGACTAGCCAGGGCAAAGAATAGTCAACTCATAGAGCAATCTACTAGGCGACCAGATCACCGGGATCCAGGCTGCTAAGGTCACATCCAGAGTGGCTGATACCCGAGACAGAGTAGCAGCAGACGCAGCTGGAGGAAAAGATACATTTGTTTTAAGTTTCACCTCAATCATTTCTTTTATTTTGATTCTCATATATTTTCCTTGTATATTCCATAACTCCATCTCTTAGGTCTTATTTTTCTTGCTTCCACCGCCGGCATTCCACCAGTCAAAATCCATAAACATCTTTTTCTATGCCTGACTATTGATATTTCTTCTTCCTGTTCTTCATCCATTGGTCGACTTTCTATTTCCAACTTGTCTTCTAAATTATGTCTCCTCCTCTCATCTCTGTCAAGTCATGATTTTCTTACCATATTTATACTTCCTTTATCTCTTCTATCCATATTCCTTTCCCTTCCTTGTACATATCCTCCATCTTCCTACCAGTCGAAAGCCAGAAGAATTTTATTTTACTCCTAACTATTTATGTTTCTTCTTTCTCTTCTTCATCCTTTGGTAGCCTTTCTATTTCCAGCTCATCTTCTAGATTATATGCTTCCTCTTCTCTTCTCCATCGAGTCTAGTTTCTTCTTTCCATTTTCATACCTCTTTTGTCTCTTCTATTGATGTTCCTTTCCCTTCCTTGTTGTAGATATTCTTCCAATGTCTTTAAAGATACATATTGTATCAGCAGTAATAACTAAACACTAGTAACACAATAGCCTAGTTTACTTCACTGTCAGCAGCTTCAGTTTTTTACATAAATGTTGTATCATCCTTTCCAATGACTTCTTATTATGTCCCATAATCTTTTTCCTTATAATTTTCTTCTGTCATCTCCCAGCATTTCTGCATATCTTTCACATTCAAAGGTAACATGCTCCAGTGTGTTTTAAACATAGCAAATTGTACATTTACCAGTATTATATACATGTATGCAGCTCTATGTCAAAAGCACTATGAGATTCTACCTGTCTATTTGCTTTTCTTCTTTTATGTTAATAGTTTCTATCGCCATCACACTTACTTTATGTTCCAATTCAGAGCTTTGATCTGGATTACAAGAGCAGCTAATAACTGAAGTTTGGTGCTTTTACAAATTAAATTTTTTTTAAAGTAGTAAACACTGTACCTATCATAACTTTGGTTAATAAATGTTAATCATTAATAACGATATTCTTCCAAATGTCATATTTATTATAAATTTCTTGTCTATAACTGTGATGTAAGCATATTGTTTTAGGGAAGTCATGGAAGTTGCTGCAAATCATTTACACCATACCTATCCATAGATGTTGAAATAATATAATAAGTTCGTTTCATATTTCTATATTATCTGCCACGTTGTTATGCCAATTTGTAATAATTTAACTTTTATATTTCTTTGCCCTGTTTGTTTGTTAATTTAATAACAATCTTTAACTTCTTTTACCAGCTTAGCTAGCTGGTAAAGCACTAGCTGGTAAAGCCGGCAAGCACTCATGATTAATCTCTTGGTCGTGGTCTCGAATCGATGTTTTATCTCACCTTTATTAGTGAAGTAATACTTCTTATATTGGTTTAAAGGTATTTTATTTTACAGACACAACTAACAAATTGAAAATAGAATTATTCACTACATTCTCTGAAACATGTTTACAACACTGAGAAAAATTTCCAGTAGCATCCCTGGAAGGATTTTTTTTTTTTTTTAATTCTCTATAATAACCACTGAACAGTTACATATCGATTTCTCGTCTCTAACAGTGTGTCTCTCTTTTTTCTTTTTCTTATTTATACCCATGATCATATTTATATTACATTACACAAATATTTTTAAATCATTTAGATGCTTTTTAAATCTCAACCAACATTCCAAAATTTATAAACAAACTTTTGTTTGGGACCAACTATAAATAACGGTTTCAATGTTCAGTATATCTTTACCAAATAAAATTAAAAACAAAAATAATGCCACACTTTGTGATTGTCAATTCAAGCTACACTAATCATTTAGTAAGTCAAAAACCTTGATAGATGATGTACACTAAATTATTACAAAGGTTAGATAAGACCCTAATTGACCCTGGACAATGGGTGCTGCACTTATTAATTAACCAAAGAATGTATTTGAATGAATATTTCTCAAGAGAGTGTAGACTTCTTCAGACTCATTTTCAGTGAATTTATCAAATGTTTAAAAATAGTAGATGAAACATGGATTCATCACTACATACTTGAGGTGAGGAGGCAGTGTAAACAGTGAACGGCAATAGGTGAAAGTATATCAAAGAAAAGGACATCAGTTTCACTGTGGTGTGCTAGGGTTCTCATAGTGTGATTGGCTAAAACAGAACCATTACCTGAGAGCGTTGCTTTACTAGTGCATCAAATGAAGGATGCTATTCTGGTTAAACATTAACACCTTCTGAAAAGAGTTTTCTTACGTTATAATTATATACATTAAGCCATAACTGGGATTATTGCTCAAAATCTTACTTCATTGAGGGTATTGAAAGCTTAGAAAGTGCTCAAATAATGACAACAATGCATTTTTCATTTAACTTCCACAAATTGCTATATTCTAAAACACTAGTCATCTAGATTTGTCTCTTCAAACATCTGAATACTGTAATTGCTTTAGTTTTTAACTATTTGAGTACTTTGTTAAATCTAGTTGAGTTTACATTACTTGAATTTTGTAGTACCATGTTAAATGCTTTAATTCCCATTGTTTGACTTATTTTACTAATTTATTTAACAGTAACGCATTACAATTCTCTTAGGGCTGGCCATCCCCAAATGGATCAACTGCGCGCATTACAACTCCCAAAGAACGCAAAGAACGAAGAAATCTTGAGCGTCTGCTAGCTGGAGGTGGTACAGCCTCTGAGCTGAGTTTAGCTACTGCAAATGGAGATACAACCGACCTTGAACTTGATTATTATGATTATAATGTGAGCAATGCTGGAGCAGTCCCAGGCTCATTCCTAGGTATGGATCCTGCTTATCTTGTATGGATACCTCCTTTAGACCCAGATCTGCTGGATGAAATCACTGGTCCTGCTAAGTCATCTCCCTCAGAATGCAGCAGCAACCGCAGTAGTCATTCAAGAAGACGGCGCAGAAGTTGTTCTTCTAACAACAGAAAGAGTGAGGAAGCCCTAGAGATGATACCCAGAGGTGCAAGTAGTGGTAAACTTAATGGATACAGTATCTGCAAATCCCCATCTGCAGAAGATGGAGGTCTGGGAAGACCATCAATTAGACATGCCGTAGGGAAGAGAACTCAAGAAGAAGTCATTGAACTGTTACCACGGTAAGCTATAAACTTTTATTCATAATTCAGTTGAAAGGGATAAAACTTATTGTTCCAAATTGAAAATGTATGTTTAAAAAGTTTCTACATTTACAGTGGAACTGAATCATAATTTTTTATTTACCTATAGGTAATTTAAAATGTTTTACAACTAATTATATATAATATACCCTAAAGCAAAAAATTAACATTCCAATACTTTGTCAGAAGTTTTACTGATACTACACTATTCATTATTGTAAAATGGGTCATGTTTTGACAGCTCAATTGCTCCCATCATCAACCTGACATTGACTGCTGTAGTACGGTTGGTTTGGTATCTAATGTTAAGCAGTTGCCAGTGAAGCCATTTGCTCTCTTGTACTCCAGTATTTTGATATTATATTCAGGGCTGTATTCCTAACAAAAGAAGTGGGGGGGACGCACACCTAAAAATTTTTGCAGATGCTGGAGAACCAATCAGAATTCTGCACTTGCAGATTCACCTTCCTGTTTTGGTTGTTCTCAGCATGCGTACAACTTTTTATCCATTCTTTTAGGTAATCCTCTAGGTTCCACATATGTACTGGAGGTCCATTAATAGTCATAAACATTATTTGAATGTATTTTGAATGTATATGTTTTGTATTTTAGCAGTATTTTGAATGTTAAATTAAGAAAGGTAATGAATTAAAAAGTATAAATAATATTATTAGTAAGAGGACTACGTCCCCCTCTGAAAAATAGTGGGGGGATGGCATACATCTGCATTCCCCCTCCACTACAGCCCTGGTTATATTGGTGCATTGACTAAAGGTTAGGCAACATAGTGGGTGATTTTCATCCATATCTTCTTTAACTGTGTGGAAAGGACACAGAGGAGATCTCACTGTACCCTGAATAAATGTTTATTGAGACAGTCATGGTCTGTTAGAAGTCTAAAAGTTGTTACAAAGGGTATCGAGATTTAACTGAAAATCAAAATCTTAAACTAAAACCTCATGACACTTTAGTATCCTTTGATGTCCGCTCCCTCTTCCCTAGCATTCCATTAGACAAACTTTTGATTCAACTGAAAAAATGGCTAAACTCTATAAACCTAGATGCCAATGCAATAGAAGAATATTTGGCAATGACTGAAATATGTATACATCAAAATTATTTTGTCTTCGATGGAAAATATTATAAACAAATTTCAGGACTAGCTATGGGAAGCCCGCTATCACCATTTTTGGCCAATCTATACATGAGCTTTTTCGAAACACATATAACTAAAGCCTTCCCTTATATTTTTAAAACATGGTACAGATATGTAGACGACATCTTTGCAATAGTGCCCTACAAACAAATAGATGATGCTTTGAAACTACTCAACCTGCAAGAACCCAGCATACAATTCACAGTGGAAACTGAAGAGGACTGTACTCTACCTTTTTTGGACCTTAAAATCACAAAAAGCAATGAAAAACTAGAATTTGGTATCTATAGAAAAGCAACACACACAGATAATTACATCAAAGCAAATAGTTTCAACCCAATTCCACACAAACATGCCACCATCAACAGTCTCACACACAGATTAGTAAATCTACCCCTCAGCCAGCAAGAATATCAAAAACGAATACCATCAAATCTTAAAAACTGCAATTAAAAATGGATATGGAAAAAACCTTGTAGATAAAAAACTAAAATCATTCAAACTTCAAAAGAGATTAAAACAGATCACAGCTCTCACACCAATAAAACAAGAAATTAGATTTGCTAAATTTGCTAAATTTGGGCCACAAAAAAGTTCCAAAAAATATTCAAGAAATACAATATAACATTGGCACCAAAAAACAATTACAACATTAAAAACCTACTTCACAGTAATAATAATGATAAGATAAAACCAGAGGAAAAGTCAGGCATTTACAAGATTAAGTGTAAAGACTACTAAAAAATTTACATAGGGAGGACAAAAAGATACATATGCACTAGAAAGAAAGAACACTTCAGGCACTTAAGATACAAAAATATTGATAAGTCCGCAATAGCAGCTCATTTCTGGTCTGAAAATCATGAAATTGAAGATAGCACAGAATCACTAAAATACGTACAAAAACATAGTGAACTCGTCATATGGGAGAGAATATACATAGAAAAGCATAAAAACCAACTAATGAACTTTGAAATCCCGCCAGAAGAGAATCCCACATTTAAGTTCATCACTAAATCAACAGATGGCAGCAGCAACTCCAGAATTACCCACACCCACCACACCACTGGATCAAGCTTTAGTCGCATAAGAGCAGAAGATGCAAACGATGATTTGCGAAGCAGATGTGTAATAAATACGACTCATCTAAAAATTAATAATTGTTACAAAGGATTTTCTTGATAGTGTATTGATCCTAATCGTGCTGTTACACAAATTTTCCTATAGTTTTTCTTTTGTTTGTAATATATTATCTTCTTTTATTTTTTGATTATATGTTAATATAATTATTATTTTGATAGAGCGATAACTTGGTGGCTCAAAATGAATTTGAACTAATTTTACTGCCCTTTTTTGGCTAGAAAGACAGATGTTTCATTGCCATGTGTTCCTCATTGTGCTAGTATCCATTGAAGTATTAATCATTTATTTGTATTTGTTATTAATTGATTATTTATCATCATCATTATTAATGTCAATTATGTTTTATTAGTTGTGGAAAGACTTTTATTACTAATAGGAAGGAGACCCTTAAATTCCTTTAATGATTGATTGAAGGCTTAAAGGAATCAACTTGGAGAAAAGCGTAACGTCCGATCCCTCACCTTCATGGGTGCAGCTGTTAGTAATCACATATCATTATTTTGTTACAGTAGAAAAGTTACCCATTAATTGCTTCTATAATCTGAAAACTTAAAGGAACCAATCTAAACAAAATTATGTGATGAACTAAAGGGAAGGGTCGTTCACCAATAAGCACTTGTCAGCTTGGTAAGTTATTGACCACAACTGATATTTCTTCCTTTCCATATATCAGATCCCCTCTTTTAGCTTTCCTATCCAGTTAACCTTGACTCAACTCTGATAGTATTAGAGTATTCTCAACCCTGATAGTATTAGAGTATTCGAGACCTAGGGGATCATTTCATTTTCTTTCTTATTCATACCTTTCTCTTCTTAGGGTGATGTAACCGCCATTTATGGTGCCCAGTTTTAAACAGTTATAAAAAACTTAAAATGTAATAATAAAACAAAGACTGCTGGAGTATGAGGTCCTTGTGTTGAAAACTATTGTGCTAATGTTGTCCTTTCGTATCTTTTCAAGGACTTTCTTGCTGAGCTTTCTTGGAGGTAACCCAAGGTTAATAACCCAACCTTTCTTCTTCAAAATGAAAATGTCTTCTCAGACTGTTGTTTCAGTTTGAGATACTTTTAAAGTAATTCCTTTCTTGGAAGTGTTGAAAACAGTCTGGTTATGAAAATTAAATTTAAAGGGAGTCGATTAATGACACTAAACAACACTTACTTTTAAATTTTTCCGGAACATGTTTCAGAGACTTTGCCTCTATCCTCAGCCGGCCATCAACTGGTTCTTGTTAGTGTAGTTGATATTTTGTCACAGGTCTCCTCTGGTGGCGGTTCAAGGAACTTGCTGAACAAATCTTTCTGGGGGATGTCGAAATTGAATACTTTGTTCCTATTTTTTGAAATGAAGATTTGTTTCCATGTGGATAGTTCTTGTTTTCCTAATGTATGTTTTAGTAGTTTTGGTTCTGGATTTATGTTGTGTTTTTTTTTTTCCAAAACTGTGTGGCAACTGCTGATTTGTCTAATTGTTTATATTTTATGTTTCTAAAGTGTTCCGTTGCTCTTAACTTTGCCATAATTCACTTTATTTGACACTAAAGTCATTAGTCCAGTTCTAGCGTACAATCATCTTTTTTACAAATTCATAGCATAAACATGTCTCTTTAATATTCCTTTATGTTTCTGTTGGATGCACGAACTTGTACTGTTTGTTCTCCAATGTATAAACAAGATTTTCATTTTACACTGCTCTGCTTACCAACTTTGACACAACAATGCTGATATTCACTGGTGAATTGTTCCTCTGCACAGCACACACCGCCTGAAGACTCGATCACTGCTTGCAGACCAACTCACAACTCTGGACCATACTACCTTGAACTCACAATTACTCTGTTCATGATAGTGAACTCAACTGCCTAAGGGTGGCTTTTTGCACCTCCTTTTGTACCATGCGAGTCATGCAAGAAATGTTATAGAAGCAGAAGCCTCTCGATTTCCAGAGTCAGAATGGTCTAGAACAAATTGCTTATGGTAACAATGCAGCTTGCATTTCATTTTTCGTGATGTCAGCTAATGGCTGTCCTTTACTGTTGCATGATTTTCTTTCTCTCGCTGGTATACAAACATGATGGGGAATGGTCAAAACTCACACTTTATTTCTCCATGGCAGGCACCTGATGTCACCATGATCCTGTAGTTCTTTTTTTTTAATACTTTAGATTCCTGATATTTTTCTTTTTAAATGTTCTTTTTGTTTTACCAATATAAATTTTGTTGCAGTATTTGTACTTAAATTGATATACTCCTAATTTTTCAATTGCTGGTATGATATTCTTTAGTTGAGTAGAGTACATTTTGGCTGGATTAAGGGTTTTTGGGTCACAAAATGATGTGCCTCTCTGAATATTTTCTATAGCTGGCCATGGGATATTTGGGATATGTGCATTTTGTGTATGTGCATTTTTATTTTAATGCTAATGGTTTGATGGTTTCTTGCACCATCTTCAATTGTTATGCCTTTTGGATTTTTTATGTAATTTTTTTCTGCTTAAACCATTATTTTATGCTATTCTATAAATAGGAGTTGTTCAAGATGAGATGTTAATTTCATTCTACAATTGGGAAAGTAATTGTCTAGCATCCCGAAAGACAATGTTACAACGCAAAACATTTGGCAGAAAACAATCCTTGAGGTCATGTATTTGTGTTGGAATTGGATGTCACCAGATGGCCTAGGTGTATTGTGACAGATTATTGGCATTTAAATAGCCAGCCTCAAAAACATCATGGTTCCTTCTGCAAGAACCAGGTATCCGAAATAATGGTTTATTTCCAGGAGGATAAGCACCTTGTCCACACAAGTCAGCAAGTTTCAATCTAGTTCTTGCAAAGGCAAGGTACCATGGTGATTGATTGGGTTCCTTATTCACCAAATTTGAATACTATTGAAAATGTGTGGGCAGAGGTGAAGAAAGTTTTGGAGTTAAGTTGTTCTGCAAAACAGTGCAACAGAAAGTTTTCTGGGATCAAATACAGAATGCTTAGGAAGAACTATCCTCTTATGAATATTTGACTAGGCATTTGATATCATCCATGGATTAAGGGCAATAATAAAAGCAGAAGATTTACACTATCCTGAACCATGGCATAGTGGGCTTGAGTGTTATGTTTTGGTTCCCTACAACAGAATTCGTCCAGGTACAATCCCACCCTTGGGGGACTTGGATTTTAAGTCCCTGATATAGGACCACTACCCACTCACCATCGTGAGGAATTTGAAGAGCTACAATAGGTAACGAATCCAGTCAAGAAAGCCAAATTTCCAGCTGGAGGTGCCATGTTGCTGAGCACATCTCCTCCCCATATGAGTTGGATGATTGCCCACCTATGCCTTGCAGATATGGTCATGAGCCAGGAGCCAGGGTGCCCGGCTCTGGCATGCTTGCAGGCTGTTAAGTTTAAGTTAAAAAGAGGATTTATCCCCAAAATTAAGTTAATTTCTACTTTTATTTGTTTTTCTATTTATGAATGTAATATTTACTTATTTTATAGTTGATATGAGAACCAAAAGAATCTTTCAGTCTTTATGGTGAGCATAAATGTTCTGAAATCAGCAGGAAATTATGTTATGGAATGGATAATAAACATCGTGATTTACTGCAATTATATATACTTGAAATATGAACCCCAGAAGGCTTTGTTATTATGTAGTTGCTTATAACCACTCAATTTTCAATGCATATTCAGTATAAAGGTTATCACTAGAAAGAAGCTAAAGGCACATGTTCTAAGACTCTGTTATGAACCAGACGTGATAACAATTTGAACTTCAGCAAATATAAGCATGAAAAATATGCTCATTCTTTTGTCTTAGGGTGTACATTGAAACCTTTTTACTAAAAAGGGTTTTCTTAGATTTAGGAAACCTCAAAATATGTATTTTAATGAAATCTGAATATGGAATTTTTGGATGGAATGCAGTATTTCCTATAAGTTTTGCTACATAAGAGTAGGTGCTGTAAAAATTGAAAGAGTTATTGCAGTCCTTTAGGCACATACAAAGAATACTATTGATTATCAAGAGTACTAACAAGAGTCGGAAGTAGGATTTCCTTACTAGCACAACAACAGTTTCTTTCTTTAGAATGCTTACAAACACTGTCAACTCATATGACTAATTAAAATAGTTTGGATAATAGGCCATCTGCATTTACATTTGTAAACAAGTTCTCTTAAAGGTCTAATACAAAATGGAATATGTTAAAAATTTGGTTAATTCATTATAAATGATTTAGCATAAATAATCCTTAAATGTCTGTCATTTTCTTACCAAATTAAAAAACGAATATGCTAATCTCTGTGGTTTCAGGGTCAAAGCAGAAGATACTAATCACAGTTATGAGAAAGAAGAGCTAAGTTCAGATGAAAACACTAAAGAAAAGGAAACTCGTGTAGAGAAATCTCCTAGTGAGGATTATGATGACATTAAGTTTGCAGATGAAGAAGATGAAGCAGAAGACTATGAAGAAATTCAAGGTAAACAACTACATCATCTTGTTGGATCTGTGCCATCTTCCATGAGAGGACGTGATGTTGTGGTAATTATTGAGAATAATCGTGAACGACACATCTCAGCTTGATAGTGAAACACAAAGTGCTATATAATAGTGAGGAAATATGAAGAGAGCTAACTATACATTTACAACAAGCACAAACACAGAACGTTTATATTACTGAGCAAAGTTTCAGAGACATATCATTTCTTCTATAACAGCAGTGAGCTAATTCTAAGCACAAAAGAGCTCAGAGAGATAGTGGACAAATGCACAATTCACAGCTTTTGAAGATAGTATGACATACTGAATTAAGTGATGGCACATAGAATTAAGCTGTTCAATTTCACTGAACTTTGCATCCATTTAAAACACTTTTCAAAAGAACAGTAATTTTTCATAGCTTGTCGGGTGTTTTTGTAAGAGACAAAGGAAAGTTGGTTATGCACTTAACTATATATCATGAAATAAAATAACCTATCATTTTAAAATGAGGAATACTTTCTTCACCAGGATTTTTGTAAAATAGAACACATCATTCTCATGCTTTAGAGATATACTCCAGGAATTGTTCCTTTAAACTGACATTTTGAAGTCATATATTTTTACCCCAAACTTCTAGGAATACAAACTTTGATCATTTTTACATGTTCAGGTGCTCTGGAATTCATCACACCAACTAAATACTAATCAAAGAAAATGAATATAATTCCTTTCTTGGAAGTGTTGAAAACAGTGTTGTAATAAATTAAATTTAAAGGGAGTTGATTAATGACACTAAACATCACTTACTTTTAAATTTTCCCGGAACATGTTTCAGAGACTATTTGCCTCCATTGTCAACTGGACATTGACTGGTTCTCAGTGATGTAACAGGCGATATTTTGTCATAGGTCTCATAGATCTTTGTGGATTGGTAGAATCCAAAGTCTTGTTTGCAGATTTGTTCAGCATGTTCCTCAAACTGCCACCAGAGGAGACCTATGACAAAATATCGCCAGCCACACCACTGAGAACCAGTCAATGTCCGGTTGACAATGGTGGCAAATAGTCTCTGAAACATGTTCTGGGAAAATTTAAAAGCAAGTGTTGTTTAGTGTCATTAATCAACTCCCTTTAAATTTAAAATGAATATAGTTTTTACTTTAAGAATGTTTCAGGTAATGGAATTCCTAATGTTAGATGGTTAACAACAACATGGCATTATACATGATTGAAGGAATTTAGTAACAGTGGTGTCCAAATTAGCTGAAAAAACTATTTGATGTTCATTTTTAACACTCAGTCACATTTTTATATTATTGAGGGATTAGTTTAGGAACCTGTTACTTCCATTTTCAAACTCAAAGATCAGACCTTCTGAAACTAACCCCTCAATAATATAAAAATGTAACTGACAAAGTGTTAAAAACCAACTACAGATAGTTTTTTAAATAATATGGCATTGTCATCAAGTAGCTACTCATATAAATTGTGCCTCTTTAGATCGGACCTTCTGAAACTAACCCCTCAATAATATAAAAATGTAACTGACAAAGTGTTAAAAACCAACTACAGATAGTTTTTTAAATAATATGGCATTGTCATCAAGTAGCTACTCATATAAATTGTGCCTCTTTGTACATAAAGAAGTTGGTCACCCTAAGCAAGAATATCTAGTCTTTTCTTCAACTCCAATTGATATGTTGTCTCAAGACTTATTTCACTTCAGAAATTGCCGTAATATATTGTGACTTCATGGGCTGGTAGAATCAAAGTCTTGTTTAAAGAAATTTAAATCACTCTTTATTGCAGTAAAACAGAAACTTCGTACAACCCTTGCAGCAGCAAAAAGACGTGACATTGTCAAACAGCAGTCTTCATGGTGGACTTGATGCTCTGCCGCATGTAAACAAACAAAAGAAATCACTATGGTACAGTTCAAATGTCCACTGTTGCAATAACCATCACACAACTCAACTACATAGTTAACTGCCTAACACCTTGCGGAGCTTTTTATACCCCAGCCATTGTTTCTAGAAAGCTGCAGACCATTTGATAACAATCACGATGGCAACAGAAAGGCAGAAAATTCCAGAAAATCTCTGTCTCTTTCTCTCTCTCGGCAAGCGTCCAGCTCTCCTGCCCACGCGCCCGGCACTGGCTTGTTGCAGCTCCAACACATTAATGCAATCGGTGATAATAGTTTATATTCAAATGAGTTTCTGAAAGTGAAATTATCTATAATGTTTCATTTATTTCTTACCCATAACATTTTGATACACTAACACATTATTTGGGTACACAAATTTAATCTCTCCTTAAGAATGGAAGCCAGGCATTCATGAGTAACACATTCAACTGAAGAAGATGTGTATACATAAATTGCACATTTAGTATGTAAATAATACCAGATGTGAGAAGTTACAAATAATCCTGGGTTTCGCTTATTGATTCAGTTTTAAAAAACTAAATGTAATCAAATTTGAGCTGACAGTTTAGCACTACACACAGTTTTGCATAATGCATGCTTAACAACCTACAAGCTTCCCCCTGAAACTCGGCAAAGCATGAAGTGTTTCATCACTTTATTCAGACAAGAGCTTCATACAGCAAAAGTCTGTGAATTAACAAATTATATGAAAAATTGTTTTTGAAGATAATGCTACTGAAATATGCTGCATTAGTATAATTTAAGACACCCTCATCAGTCCTAATATTTACAATTAAATAAAGAATGAAAGGAGCAAATAGCTTTAAAAAGACTGAATAATTTTATATACTTGCTTCCTAGAAGGTTTCCATGTATACATACAACAATAATTGCTTATACAATAGTTTATGTATAAATAATATAAAAATGTATTGTTACTGCACATGTGTTTATATGAAGTATGATAATCATCTCTGAAGTTTCATATGCATTACATTTTAATTACAACATAAGATATTGCAAAAGTATTTTCAAAAACATTTTAAGTTTAAAAAATTTGTCATAATGCATCAAAATAAAACAATACATGCAAAACAAGATTTTACATAAGATAGTTTAAGAATGTGGTTTGTAGCATATAGTACCACGCATGTAATGCAGTCTTTTGTCTATTACATCTTACAAAGGCAAATGCAATACAAAACTTAAAAAAATACAAAATTTCTTTACTAACTACTGTGAATATTGGTTGCAGCAAATGTACATTATGAGTAAAGCCCAAGAGAAAATAAACAGGGCCATAAAACATGTTCTACAATATTCCAAATGAAAATGCAGAACAGAAAAGAGACAAGTATGGGTAATAAAATATCAACTTATCTTCTATGAGACCTTCGGAAAGGATTTATTGTTCAATAAAGACTCTCATTGTTTTTTTGATATATAATGCAGCCTCTCCCTCCAAGTGAAAATATCTTGATTTGTACTTTCTCAGCAGTATATACCAAGAAAATACAATATATACGGTGGTGAAGCATGCAATGAAGTGCTGGAAGGGCCACTTCCCCAAAAATGTCAGGAGAAAAAGAAGAAAAACTAAAAGGTCATGCACAACAATATTTTATTTTCTCTGGATACATTTTCAAAATTTATTTGCAAATGTTCATGGTGCTGCGGACAATTTGACAGCTGCTTAAGCTCAAGTAACCAGTTCCGCAAGCTCATTCAAACTGAATATTTCTGTGTCCACACATTCGTAACCTTTGCTTTGTAGGTTCCCAGAAGCAATCACAACACTTTGGTAGTTAGGAAGTGCTAGACAGATTTTGTCACATGAAGCCTATATAGAACGTGAAGAAAAGATTTTTTTTTTTTGTTGTTGTTTTATGTATACTTTTTAAATACAACTAAGTATTTTTCAATAGCATTAGCAATAGTAATTTACATAAATTAATATACAGTGGTGACAAACAGGAAATTCTGTGAAGTTTTAAGTTATTAGCAGAAGTGTATGAATGTACTTTCTCTGTGTTAGTTTAACAATTCACAGGGTGTGGGCCAGCTGTAGGAAAAATTGGAACATCTGAGTGGAGAAGGGAAGTGGAATGTTTTCTTGTAGTGTGACAAGTTTTGCAGTGTAAGAAGGGCCTATGTGTGACTACAATAGTAAGAGTATTAAAGAGTAGCTTTAATTCTTTGAGTCATTATTCTCTCTTATTTTAATGAAAATTATTACTCGGAGCTTCCCTAACTTTAAAACGTACACCTCGCTACTGAATATATACCAAGTCTATCCAGAATAGACCTCAAAATATGCAATGTTGCTATTACAGCAACATTATTGGCAAATCAAAGCAACTCAGCCAAAAAAGAATCTAATCATGCAGTTTTAATTAGAAAAATATGTTTTTAACTTCTGCTGAACTGGATCTAAGAAATACCAGAAACTTCAGGCATGTTCTCATGCTTTTGAGCATAATCATTAATTCTTCAACTTTAACTTTTGCTAGTTTAAATTTAAATGTTTGATTAATTAAATTATTAATTTATTAAAAATGGAACATATTTATTTGTTTTCTAATATTTTGCATATTTTCTTACTCTGCTTTCAGCAAAATGTGTGTCCTCAAATCCTTCTTGCAAATCATAGGTAAATACATTGTCATCTATATTATTAATGTTATCCTTTTGCACCATGGCAGTGCTTCATTTACAACCAATACACAATTGCACCTCTTGCATCTGAAACCCCTCAACAGCTCACTGAGCTTTTTCCATATATTTCTATGTCTCTAATTTCTTCTGTTGACTCAACTTTCCATTTTCTCTTCCATTGGACCCATACTCTTTTGTTTGCTGTAAATACTCTGAGAAGAGAAGTGCACAAAGCAAATGAAAGCCAAAGCTTATATATCACAACAGATTCCAAAGAGAGAATGAAATAAATGAAAAAGAAAATGGAAGGGAAGGCATAAAAGTTATAAAGAGATGTAGTTGCACATAAATGGTTTCAAAGTTTTATAATGATAAGAACAATTACATTCAAATACAAAAATTGACCTTGGAAATAGATTCAAATGGAAGTACTAAAGATGTAATATACAGAAGATTAACTGCTATTCAAATAAGAGCCATGTGCTCAAACTGAAGTATGCATAAGTAATGTAGAGTTACAAAAGATTTTTACACATATTCTGTATTCCTCTGACATATGATTATGCCAAATTTTATGTTTGTTGACAAACATGTATTATTATGACGTTAAAAACTATAAGAGCTTTCTGTTATACATATACCTCATAATTTTATATACTGCAGTATATTTTACTTCATCATAAACACCTATATGAATTAGATAACAAATCTCTAGCAAGTTTCTGGATCATTGCTTAACTGCTACCTCAGTTTGCTCATGAAAAATAAAGGTTTATAGAAATTCATTTTTAATGACAGTAACCTGCTTAAGCACTTCTTAGTTATTACAACAAAAAGCACTCAGTTTAGTAAGAGCTTATAAATGTAATAATGGAAACTCTCCCAAAGATCAGTATATTGTGTGACACAAAACCTTTAGTAGCCAGGCTTGCAGAACATGTTCTTATATAATTCTTAACATTGTTTTATACAATTAAAACAATTTAAATTTGTTCTTAGAGGATGCAAATATTTCTTACCCCAAATGTGATATAATCTACATTTGAAAAGATATAAAATTGGTTGTGTTTATTTCTTATGTCATCATACATCTTTCAAAACCTGCATCAGTTACATTATTGACTGTAATTATTATAATTGCCAGTGGCAAAGCATGACATGACGTTTCGGGAAGTGGCTCCTGTATATCTGCAACTTGTGAACTTGTGTTCAAAACTTGTTGCCTGTATACAATTCGTGCTTCCATAAATGTCATACCATGCTTTGCCCCTGCATATTGCATAATTATTAAATGCTGGGATTTATTGTCCAGTAAGAAATAAGAGTTTCCACTATTATTATAGTCTGATAGAACTTTTGCATCGCTGGTAAACCTCTGCTTATCAGCTGCCACTTCTAAATGTGCTAAATACTTAATGCACAGCTTATTTATTAGTTTTATTATTTTCACTCTATGTAAATCAGTGATTTCCAGCTAGGTGCTCTGTTAACATCATATTGACCAGTTCTCATTCTGAAGTGTGAAGTAAACTAACACTGGTTAATCTCATTAACGCTCATCATACTTAGTAGTGTAGCACAATAATTGACTTAAATAGAATGAATTAAACATATTTAAAAGATCGTAAAAACTATTTGTGGTCGGTTTATTGACACTCATCACTTACTTTTTTTATGTTATCGAGGGATTAATTTCAAAGGCCATCGCCTTGGAGCAAGAGGTTGAAAATGGAGGCAATGATGGCATTTGAAACTAGTCCATCGATAATATAAAAAAGTAAGTGACGAGTGTCAATAAACTGACTACAAATAGTTTTTACAATTAATTTTGACGTCACTGTTACTAAATTCCTCCAAAACATACATTTAAAAAAATTGCTACACCACAGAACAGTGAGAAACAGAAATGTGATACACCCTAAGGAAAACAAGATTAAGAACTATCAAAAGCACAAGTAATGGAGGTAGAACAAGTCAAATGACCAAACACAAAGATGAAGCAACTTATAGAAGTCGAAATATGTGATTACACAGAAAATGAAGCTAGTTACAGTGGAGTAATAAATATTATACAAATAAAAATATTTTCTACTTAGCGTCCACTTATCTTAAGAAGTTGATGTTAATACTTCTATCTTCTTTTTATAAAATCAATTTTTTAAAAAGAAGATAGAAGTATTAACATCAACTTCTTAAGATAAGTGGACGTTAAGTAGCAAATATGTTTATTTGTATAATATCTAAATATATGTTTTGTTCTATAAGCTATTGAGAGCAGCAGAAAGCAGATGTCCTATTTCAAATCACTAGGGTATTTGCAGATAGAAATTATTTTTCATACATATGGGAGTATATGTGGGAGGAAGGATTATCTTAATGAGTTAAAGCCTCTCTCAGGCAACCAAAATTGTAATATCAAAGCAGTGCAGTTTCATTTTTGTTTTCTTAATTCATATTTACAGGTTTAATATGCCACATTGTACTTGTTAATAAACAAGTAAACATACTAGTGTCCAAAAATTAAGCATAATTCAATATTTTATTACCAAACTATCACAATTGTACAAAAGTTAAGCACAATGCGATATGTTGTTACAAATGCATCACACATCATCTGGAATGCAACAGAGTGAGAAATAGCAAAGAATTTTGAGCTCGGGACACCTTTATACATAAGCACAAAATCTGAAATCCCTTCCATAATGTCAGTTATGGTGTTGAGCAGTTAATATGGGATGAAGTGACCCCTCGTGGCTATACAGGCCTTGCAGTGCCATGGCATGATCTCTATAAGATGGTTCAAGAGCTCTGCAGGTGTAGTTCTCATTCCTCATAGAGAACATGACAGACATCTGGAAGTGTACTAGGTGGGGGGCTGGCAACTCTTCTTCCTGCAGCCTAGACATCCTCAATAGAGTTCATATCCAGGGACATACGTGGCCAGTCCATGCGCTGGATATCTTCCCTCTCAAAATAGTCGTCCACCAGATGGGTTCTATGCAGACATATGTTATCCCCTAAGATGTAGTGTGGATCAACTGCACCTCTGAAAAGTCATGCATGTGGTTCCAGTACATCTCTGTACCTCTGGGCATTTATAGTACCATCATCAAAGATGTGCTGATCTTTTTGTCCACTGAACATTATGCCTGCCCACACGAGTACGCTACCTCACCAAATGCGTATTTTCCACAGTGTTGGTGGGATGAAACCAGGTTCCACACTCCCTCCAAATTATTGTGCTACAAGAATCATTGTTCAAATTGAATCTGGACTCATCTGTAAACAGCATGTTCCTCCATTCATTCAAGGCCCAATGTTGAAGTTGCTGACTCCATTGTAAATGGCACCATATATATATTCAAGTGACTGGGGCACCCACTGCTGGACATCTGGCATAGAGATCAACTACCCTGAGGCTCCAATATACAATTTTCTTCAAAAGTTGAATGCTTGAGCAGGCTGCAAGCTTAGAAGATAGCTGTCTTGCTGGCATCCTCTGATGTCGTCATGCTGTTATAGTCAAATATCATTCCTGTTGCAGTGTTGTTACTTGTGGACAACCATGTACAGAGATCTGACAAACATGTCCTGTTTCTTGGAACCGTCACCAAAGTCTGGAAATGACATTTAGTGGCATATTCAGGACCCAAGAGACTATGGTCCGTGTCTGACCTGGCTCCAGATATGTGATGATTCTACCCTTCAAAACGAGGTCCAGTTTATGTCACTGTGGCATGTTGGTGCTGTCTTGTAAATACTTTGCGAAGCAACTACTCTCTGTTCTCAATGGGAGCACAATAACAAATGAGCCACACACTGTATCTGATGCTCTAGTATGGTTTGCTGCTCTGGTTTTATTGGCATATGAAGCATGAACCTGCTTACCTATCAGGTACCACCAGCAAGGGAGGCACACATAGTGATAACATTTGATGTTGCTTGCTCACCATTTTCCCTTTCAGTTTTCTGAATTATGCTTAGCATAAAAACATACACAAATTAAGGCAGGAGATAAAGATAAAGGGAGATAAAGGAAATAAAGGAGAATTCAATCCATGCATTTGTAAATTATGATTTCATATGTTGTTGGATAATATTCATTAAATGCCTTGTTCTGCTTATTTTACTACCTGCACATGTTTAGTCATAGGTAGCACCTCTTGTAGTAGTAGCAGAATGAGTGAGTCTCCCCATAGTCTCACACCTTATTGGGTATGAGTCCTGATTGAGAAGTTTGCTTTCTGTGTACACCTGTTTGCCTTTTGTTCCTATACATGCATTTTGAAAACATGATATGCTGGCCTTTCAAATTCTTTATTTAGTCAATACACCCTGTTGAGTGATCTAGTTAATATCTGCTCACTTGGATAAACCTCTAGAAGTGACCTTCAGAATGAGAGTATGCTATTCTGTTTCAATACCCCTCCCCAAAACCAAATCCATTCTTGTCAGTCCACCAAATGCACTCTCTGCAAATACCCCTACATACATATCTTGAGTACTGTCCACAAACATCGCTTTTCTGTTTTTGACTCACATTTCTGTACGCTCTTCTGCTCTAAGATTGTACTCTGATGTTACTCTGACTCTATTTGGAAATAACTGACATAAGTAATTAGAAAGTGGCACTGCAAATTAGTTTGTCTTATCAACTTCTGTGTAAAATAGTTTTTACCAATATACAGAGTGTAACAAATATGTATGTCATAACTTTGGAAAAACATTTCCCGCATATAGATGATAAAAAATGTTATATGAACATAGGTCTGGGAATTGCTTATTTTCATGCTAGAGCTCCTTTTCTACAACTCTGCTTACACGGTGAGATGTGTAATGCGCAACTGGCCTGTGGCCATAACCCCAAAACAGAACAGTGGTTTAATTGTACAGTAGTAAACATTCGGAAGGTGGAGGTAACGCATTTCACTGTTGTCAGTGTGCTACAGTACAGTATATAGACTGCTTGTTAGGTACTGGTACTCAGTTCATGCACGATGGAGTCCCCCCTCATTTCAGGCTTTCTCTCCTTCAGTTTCTAAATAGCAGATTTCCTGCTAGATGGATAGGAAGAGATGGACCAGTTCCATGGTTTCCATGCTCACATGACTTAAACCCACTAGATTTTTATTTCTGCATAAATTCTAAATCTTTTGTTTATGCAACTTCAGTTCCAGACGTAGAAACTCTTTGTGCTCGTATGGTGGAAGGCGGCCAGACAATATGAAATTCTTAGGCCTAACTCAGCACATTAGGGAGTCCATGCAACAGCGGATTGACAGATACATCGGAGCTAATGGAGGCCATTTTGAACATGTGCTGTAATTTCCTGTTTTCCCACTGTTCTGTCATTGAGTGTTGTTGTATGGGTTTCAGCTGTTGAAAAAATTGCTCTAAAAGGAAATAAACAATTTCTGGACCTATATTCATACAACTTTTTTTATCCTCTATCCACAAGAAATGTTTTCTCAAATGTTTTACATAACTTTTTGTTACACCCCGTATAAAAATAATAATTCCTAAAATTAAGTTGTATTATAAGTTTTTTTAATTATGTTCATGCTTTAAATGGTAATGTTAACAAAAGTGGTTTTGCAAGATCACTGGGTAATGAATTTGTGTAAATATCAATTGAGAATCATCTTATGTCATATATTGTTGTTTTAATTATAAGTACATATTATGTAAGCAACTGTACATTTTTGTGTATAAAAAGAGAAACAAAACAAAGTTGGGAGCCTTTTGACAATATTTAAAAGTTCTCCTAAACTTAATGCAACAATGGTATAAAATTTCAACTTATGAAATTGGATGAAAAGAGAAATGCTGACAGAGAAAACTCTAAGGTAAATTATAAGACAGCACCAATTATTTTCTAGTCATTTTTTCATACCTCTAATCTAGTCTATTGTAATACCATTCTGTCAAAATGTTTAGAGGTGAATTTAACCACTGTAAAAGGAATAAGAAAAATATCTGGTGAGAACTGCATTTATTTAGGTTTTATTCCATGAAGCTCTTTGTATTACAGCTGTTGGTTTTACATTTGTTCTAATTTAAAACTGATTTCATATGTACATGATGCAAAACTGAATATTATACTATGATATAGATTTATACAATTAAGAAAACATTTAGCACTCCTCTGTGTGCGAGAATTATCTTATCAAAGAATATGCCAATATTTATGTTATTTATTTGTTTATTCATTTATTTATTTCACTATGTTTAATATATCGCTTGAGGACTGCTTAAATCTCAGCTCATTACAAAATGCAAAAAAGACAGTAAAACAATAAAAGCACCCTTAATGCTACAGTATACATTTAAATTCAATATTCCGCTAAAATGTTTACTCATCTTAATACATATGTAACTAAAATACCATCACTAATCACCTTCAAGAGAAAAGCTTACACAGACCAACTTATAGGTCTCCTCTCTTTAATGATCATAGCCATTTACTCTTCAGCTATATAAAAATTCCCCAAGCTTTCTAATTTGCATTTCATCAAACATTTTTCTTATTGCCATTTGCCTTTTTTAATTTCAACCATTTATCCCATATTGCCTGTTTATGTCATTCACTGTTCATATTGAATGTGTTCTGTATTTATTAATTTTAAACAAATAAGGCAACTTCCATATTCCTAATTCCTCCTACGTAATAACCAAATCCATGCTGATCCCCACTTGTTTATTACACATACTAATTTTCCCTTCTAATGTCTCTTGGTAAATTTTTAAAGGCTTCTTTTACCTCAAAGTAGAATGAAGCAACTGTATCTACTGTCTACCCAACACAAGAAGGCAAGCTAAAGGAATGTGTAATGTAATCACTTTTGTTTTCCCCATGGTTTCCAGTATGTCAAGGATACTAGATTCGTTTAAAATACGCAAGTGTTGTCACATAACTCACCCATACATAATATCTATCACTACAGTTACTGCAACAAACATTAGATCTGGAAGCATGGGTGACTCATATGTATCTCATACACTCATTTAGTAAACAGATCCACTAACGAGCAGATAAACAGTTCAGACCCCACTCCCCTTCATTCGTCGTTTGCCTTCTTGTGGTGGATGGACAGTATATTCTCAAACCAAATTCTGACCAGTTTCCAGAAAACGTCTCCAGTTTCCCTTTTCCCAGCCACACATTCCACCCATTCCATTCTTGGTTAACTCTTTCCCAACTTAATGAGCCCAATATACATCTCCTAATCTAGACTTCTGAAGTTTTAAACATTCTTCCCACAAAGAATCCTCTGGCAATTGTTGAATTCTAAACCAATATTTAAGAACTCTTTCCACTATTTCCCCCTCTTACAGTTACCTTACCCATTTCTCATATGCTTCTGCATATGCTGCACTTTATGGAACTCCCAGCACATTTTTACAAAACTTAGTATTCAGTCCATGATTTTCTAATTTTCTTCTATTTCCCACACTTATGTAGTACATGCCCATTCATCTCACTTCTACCAATGCTTTGCATATTCTTTCAAACCACTTTACCTTCATTTCTGGAGCAACATACAAACTTCTATTAGCTGACTTAGGTAGCTAGTGACTCTTTGGTCAATGCTACTTGTTTTTGTTTTGTTTCTCCCACTGCCCAGAGGAACTTGGTACCACTCCTAAGTAGGTATCCAAATTCTTTCACAATCTATATCTCTCTACCCATTATATAGCAACATTCCTATATGCCTAGTGTTATTTTGTGACAAAGTGACTAACAATTCTAATTCTTTACTGAGAGACAAATTTCATTTCAATTGGTAGTCGGAATAATCGTAATTTCTGCAATACTTTTTTTAGAATATTATCTTTTTTTCTGAAAAAAGTATATAAAAATAATGCTGTACACCAGATTCATTGTCAATTTCATTTATTCAAGGTGATGTCAAATCCTTTAACTTTGGAAGCTATAAAATGAATGATAATGACAATAGAAATTATATATTTACCAGTGGTGATAGAATGTAATACTTCCCACTTGTATAACAAGAAATTTTAGCAATTATTTTATAGAACAAACAAATGTGCAATTTAGCCTTATTGCTTTCCCTAAATGACAGCTTTTGAGACTCACATCAAGCTCATCAGATAATTGTGATTAATTAAACATTAAAAAGTTTAGTGATTAATCCTCATTTATCTGTTTACTGAGATTTTGAGGTGTGTCAATCTATATTTCACATGTCAAGTGAAACAATTTTCAGTGGCACAATTTATTCAAAGAAATTTAGTAAGTTAAAAACTCAATAATCCATGATTGTTCACATTTCAACTTCAACAGAATGTTTAAATTCTCTTTTAATTATTTTTTCTATCCATGTTACTTTCCAGTTTACAAAAATATCCATAAACAATGCATTATTATAATAAATGGTTTAAAAATAATACTCTGAACTTAAACTTGAGAGCATATATAATTCATAATTGTCCCAAAAGGGATGAACTATTAAAACAGCAAGAAATATAATGTGTACTTTATGTACACAGTTATTTCAATGGAATTTGTGTACAGAATGTAATTAAAATAAGATCGTCCTTTAAAGGAATTATACTGACCCAAATAACATTTTTTAATTTAAATTTAAAGGTAATATTTTCTGATTGAATAGCAGGTTGCCCGAATTTTTCTATGGCTATCTGCTGGATCTGACTTACTTCAATTTTGATCAAGTACAGTCCCTTACAAGTAGTCACTACAAGCTTGGAAATCATGTTTCATTTGGACTTAATCGGATCTTCGTCTAGCTTCGTTGGTTTAAAGAAATAAACATTTTAATTGCATTTTTGGTGAGTAGCTTGATTTGCTGAATGATTTTGCTTTATTTTTACCTCATTACTACTATAGATTTCTAACTTCTGTTTTAAAATGAACACTTTATAGCTGTTAAGAAATCCTTTAAAATTAAATGAGCATTGTCTACCTATCATCCCTAAAATATTAAGATACACAAGCCATTCTCCCTCATATACTTATGTTAGTTTGCCTGTACATGTACTTTAAACTTTGTGGTTTAAGAAATCCACATTAACATACTGAAAAATAACAATTACAGCTGTAGTACATGAAGTACTAATAAAAGTGACTGTTCTGGACAATCTCACAAATAATCTTAGCTACTGATAATGAAAGCATACAGGTTCTTAAAACATCAACATCGACAGGCTAAAAAACGTTAACTTTTTAAAAATGATAAATATGCAAAGAATATGGAACCAATACTTGTGACGTAAGACAGAAGTCTTCATGCAAGTATAATTAGAAAAGCTTTCTTTTTATTTCAGATGCAAATGTTATTTCTTAAGGGACTTGTCAGCTTTAATATCAGAGAAATGCATCAAAAGAAGAACAAGCACAATTTTGCTGGAAGAGTTCTGGAATGAAACCTAGCTGTTCTCATAATCCAGGCATACATATCTCCCTCGCTATATTGTCTAGCACAGTTGGTGTACTCTTAATGTCTTTGTATTATAAAATGTATATAAGATTAATGTTGTGTTGCATTGTTATTTTTGTTATAATTCTGTACATGCTAAGAAGAGATCTCATTTTAATTTTCCCTCTTTATTCCAAGCTTTTAAGCCGGAAAGCCAGAGAAAATTGATTTTGTAGCTTGTTGAAATAGAACAAAGAAATAAATATATATGTATATAAAAGAAATTTAAAACTATGTTACAAAGATTTTACATTTTGTGATCCTTACCATTAATCTAATGTCCAATTATAATTTGATTTGTATTCTCTTGCAGCAACTTGTATTTTTATTTCTCTTGTTGGGATCCCAGAATGATGTGAGCCTCTATGAAAGTAAAATAAAAATTGAAATAAAGTAGAAATTTAATATATAAAAATCAAATCACTATTTCTTCCCAATATATGCATATTATTCATATAAAATATGAATATACTTATAACTTTGGATAGGTAGAGTCAGACTGAAAAATTTAATGCCATAGCCGGGATTTGAACTACAGATCTCCTGTCCTCCATCTGGTTGCTCTTAACCATTGAGCTACTATGGCCAACATGCCAGCATGACATTAAATTCTCCACCTGACTCATATTTTCCCAATAAACCATTAGGGGTTCTTCATAGGGGCTCAATGAGATATGCATCATTTGTGGCGACTTACGATGCTGTAAGTACTTAGGTCCCAGACTTCATAGTTAAACCACTATAGGTTATTTTCCATTCTCATAACTTGCTTACATTAATCATGATAACTCAAACCAAGTAATAATGTAGATAGAGTCAACATGAAAAATTCAATGCCATGGCCATTGTGTCAGGACGGCACATTGGCCAGGGTAGTTCAATGGATTAGAGCGACTGGACGGAAACCAGGAGATCCGTGGTTCAAATCCCGGGCATGCATGGCATTGAATTTTTCATGTTGACTCTATCTATCAAAAACCTTAGCCTATATATGGCTAGTGTAAAGAAATGATTAATTTCCATCAATTAACTAATATAACAAGTAATATGGACTTAAATTTAACATTGGAATTAAAGATTTGTTGGAGTTCGTGATAGTGATATGTTAGTTAATTTAGTCAACTACTGAGTAAATTTTGACACTATATCACTTACTTTTTTAATTAGTAAAACATGATTCAGGAACTATTCATTCCCATCTTTTGTTCCTGGTTGACTTTTGGATAACTATTGACTTCTTACATGCAGAAATTGAGTTTTTATTTATGGATACTCTTTAATTGCTGTGGTTCTCAGTGTCCCATTCTATACTGAGTGTGAAAGATCATTTAATTTTGCTTGTAGGCCTCTTTGTGTGACCTAAGGTTCTTTTACATGCTCTAAATTTACAACACAGGACCTCCAGCTTTCCTTCCCTTCTGAAACAAGCCATGCTAAGGATTTTTATGCCCAAAAACATCCATCACCCTCTGTCTGTCTGTTTGTTTTGTTCTAGAACAGCGCTCTAGGACATTGAACACATCATACAGAAAACAACCTCGCCAAGTCGACATAAATCATTTTATGTCTGTCTACACACACATTTAGAAATGACTGCAAAAATTATACAAACTGCAAGAAAGAGAGAGTTGGAGAAAAGTAATGGAGTGAATATAAGGATTGAGACAGATTAGCTTTTGTCTTCCCATATTAAGTACAAATAGTGAAGTACAGTCAGGCATGAAATTACCTTTGTGTTCCAAGTTAATTATGCAATTTATAGATAGTTAAAGGATTAGTATTATATGAGTGTAAGAAGCACAAACAGAAAATTTACAATTAATAGCAAAGTTCAAATAATAATAAATTAGATTAATACCTTTGGTGAAAATAAAACATCAGATTTCAAACATGACTCAAATATGCAACCAAAGCAAAATAGGTAGATACAAATATAATTTAAAAGCAAGATTATTATGTGTTTCAAATGGCATGATGTTTGTCCTTGAGCGCTACTAGGTGAGCAACCATTTGGAGTCCTGTGGTGTTGTCCTACTGCATTCCCCCTATAAGGTGTGTGACGAGCGCCAAACTAATCAATCTCTAATAAATACTATTCACGCTAAGACAAAAATTCAGATTTTGCAAAAACTGATTCATGAGGATGAAGAGAGTAATGTATTTAACATAACCGTAAAAACCCCATATTTTTAGCTCAAATAGTTTTCCTAATACAAGTAAATAAAATAGATAACAATGCATTGTGACATAAGCACTGTAATGAATATCATTATTGGTTGGCATGTATGCGTGAGTGTATATTTGAAATTACTCAGGACTGAAACGTAAACATTTGACGTGGTAAAAGAAATAGTTTGAATAAGCCCAGGTGTTTCTTAAATTTGGTGAGAGGAAACAAACACTTCCTGCTGGTCTGGCAGAACACATGTCTGGTCACATTATATCTTTGTTTACGAATGGCTCGTAATCTCTATTTACTCTAGAGCAGAGAGTTCAGAGCAGCATCATTCAATTACTCTTCCATGAAAAAGTGTATCAGCTGGATCAATGAGACACGATCCACCTTCCACCTTACTACTGCCAGAACAATCCAATTGAGTTAATGTGGGCCCAAATTATGTTGCAAACAGAAATAATATTTTTAAACTGACTGACATTGAACGACTTATGCATGAAGAAACTGACAAGAAACACAAAACTGGGAAAACTGCATGAGTCATCAGATAAACTACAAGAAGACAACTTTTTGAAAGAAACAGTACGTAACAAGATTTTGGAACCTATCATCATAAATTTACAGTACTCATACGATGAAGACAATGGCAATGATGAGTTATCTCTTAACGTAAGTAACATTCACAGCTATACAAATGCACCAGTGGTATTTTCATTGGATTAGAAAAATAAGTAATTCATAAACTTTAATTAATTTTAAACTAAATATTTAAACCATTTGTGTAATATAAGAAAATTCATGTTGCAATTATTGTGATTTGAACAACTGCATTATTATAAAACTTTGGAATATTCAGTTTGCATTCCCTTATGGAACACTTGCAAGTGTGCGAGAGAGAGGAAAATATAAAAAGAGTGGGGATAACGAGATGGCAATGCTGAATGCGCTAACGCATCTGATTCACTACAGGTGAGAACTCTTCCCATTTGAAACACACAGTAGTTGAGAAAAGCTTCAAGGCATGGATATGGACACCCAGAAACATACAACAGTGGCATAGGTAAAGGAGTATCCATATGGTCTGTATCCCATGATGTTATAACTTTAAAACCCTAAGGTTGGGAAACAAATAAAGATGTAATTACGTAAAAAATGAAGCTAGTTATAGTGAAGCAACAAATACTACACAAATATAATTATTTGTAACAGAAACTTCACCTATCTTTAAAGAAAATGATGTAAATTTTCTCATTAATTAAGATTGCGCTTTCGTGAATATTCATTCACATCTTCAGTTGAAAACAATCTCGTTGGTTGCCAACGAGCAAATAAAGATGTTTGATAGATTGAGTCAACATGAAAAATTCAATGTCATCGCCGGGATTTGAACCACAGATCTCCTGAATTCCATCCAGTCGCTCTAACCCATTCAGCTACAATAGCCAATGTGCCGTCCTGACATTAAATGCTCCATTTGACTCTTATTTTCCCAGTAAACCACTAGGGGCTCTTGCATTCGAGATACACCGTTTGTGGCGACTTACTATTGTAAGTACTTAAGTTCCAGGCTTCATCATTTAACTCTTTTATTTTAGTTAATTGACTGGACGGAAACCAGGAGATCCGTGGTTCAAATCCCAGCCATGGCATTGAATTTTTCATGTTGACTCAGTCTATCAAAAACCTTAGCCTATATACAGCTAGTATGAAGAAATTATTAATTTCCATCAATTAACTAAAATAAAAGAGTTAAATGATGAAGCCTGGGATTTAAGTACTTAACAATAATAGTAAGTTGCCATAAACAGTGAATTTCAAATGCGAGAGCCCCTAGTGGTTTACCGGGTAAATACGAGTTAAATGGAGAATTTAATGTCAGGACAGCGCGTTGGCCATGGTAGCTCAATGGGTTAGAGTGACTGGATGGAAACCAGGAGATCCATGGTTCAAATCCCGCCCATGGCATCAAAAACCTTAGCCCATATACAGCTAGTATGAAGAAATTATTTATTTCCATCAATTAACTAAAATAAAATTGTATTTTCCTAATGAGAACAAGGGGATTAATTATATAAGAATATTATAATTGAGGTATTAAACCCAAGTCATGTAACAGAAAATGAGACAGATTGTATGCACCAATCATTGTAACCACTTTGTGGTTTAGGGGTAGAATGTTTCTCTTGAATCATGGTTAGGATGAATTACTCAAAATGTCTCTCTTATTCCAAACAAAAAAAAAGAAATATATATATAGAATCAATTACAATTACTTGGAATTATAGGATCATTTGAGAATTTATTCAATACACTAGTTGCCATCACAAATATTATGCCTTATTAAGCAATACGTTGCTGCAAATAGGTTACAGTTCCAAGTTATTAAAAATGTTTTTGGTTTCATTAGTTTTACTACTAGCTTCATATTGCTTTTAGTTTTTCTAATTATTCAAATATTTAATCTGAATGCACTACCTAGTCAGATCTTCAGGTTGAAAATGGAAGTTGTTGCTCCCAAAATGAGTCCCTCAAAAATTAAAAAGATGTAGTGTGTAAAAATACAACCACAAAATGTTTATTAATTGTATTGTTTGTGTAATTGCCTCACTGTACCCCATGCTGGGGTCTGCTCGCGTTAAGTTACATCTCTTCCTGGCACTCATAATCCTGCTCATGTTATATGCATGTGAGATCTAACTTATGACCGCAGACAGCTAGCTGTCTGATTGCAATGGATACAGAATACAGGACTCCAAACCATCTATTCTGTTGGTAAGTCTTTCCCATGAATCTAATTCAAGAAACCTCATCTCTTCTTTATGCAGAGGTTGTAATTAAGCAGTGGGCAGCAAACAAACCTCGAGTAGCAACCCAAAGTTAGATGTCTTTGAGGTTAATACATACTTCAGAAGATGCCGCTTTAGGCACCAAGTTCTCCCATTGTTTGCAAGCATCCCAAATAACACCAAAGTAGGCTGTATCAGCAACTCTGATTAAGTTAAGCTCCGTCTTTGATACTTCTAAGAGCTGGCTGGCTTCTAAATTCTACTATCCATCTGTTGCAATAAAGATTTACAAACCACTCCCATTAGGCTGCAATAGGTATTGCATGCTAAAACAGAGGCACATTGGGCAATATGCTTTCTCTTGCATTCTTCTGTTCTCCTAAAATGTTAACAAAACGTCCCTAAAATACCTATTTCTAACAAATTTAACTGCGGTAAAGCCCTAGTGAGGATTGGCACACAGCAAAAGCACTTTGACTGAGCCTCAACTTGCCATTGTTGTTCAAGTAATGGTTCTTGAACATTAAAATATTTAAATGAAAGTTTCAATGCAAGTCTTTTACCTGTTTTCTCTGGCCTTCAATGACGTGATATCTCGTTGTGTGGATTTCAACCTCTCAAGTATCACTGGATTGTTTATTTCAAGTGTCGCTATTCAGGGAAATCGTACAGTCTCCAACAAATTAAAGACTGTAGTTCCAGAAACCTTTTTCACTTACATCTTAACATCAAGTTAAATAACCCTTATTTTGATAATATTTTAATTCTTCTAAGCCAGGCATATCTCTGTCTGTTGAGTCATTATCCCTGTCATCTTCAGCCATCATTTCCATCCCATTGTCATCAATTATATTCTTTCATTTTTTTCTTCTGTTAGCACATCTTTCTCCCAGTACTCCTGCCTTATTTCATCCACAGGATGGCATACCCTTTTCCATTCCATTTGTCCAATTTGTTCAAATCATTGGTGGCACATTGAAATGTCTTCTGACAATATTTGGTCAGTGAGAACTTCTTCTGAGTCGGCTTGTTGGCTAGAATTAAAGCATATAATTTTGTTTTGATGCTATTTTCACCAAACAGGACAATGGGGTTTTGTAACCAAGATAGCATATCTCTTCTTGAAGTTGAAGGTTTATCTTCTTGTGTATTATGGTAAGAGGCATTATCTATTACTAGCACTGAATTAAGGGGTAAATTTGGAATTAGCATTCTATGAAACCATTTAATGTACTTTTCAGTATTCATTTCTTTATGAAAATCTCCAGCTTTCTGTTGTGATTTATAAATACAAAATAAATTGGGAGTGAATCCAAACCTTCTGCCTGTAAGGACAACTATAAATCGCTCCCTTTTTGATATTGGTGTCACAAAACATGTGCAGTTGTTATCAAACCATGTTTTGGAAAATGCGTGACAACTATGGATATAAGTCCCATCTTCGTAAATTATTGACTCTCCCTCTGCTCTGTATTTCTGAAGACTTGAGATAATTCCCATGCAAAGAGCATGTCGTGTCTTTCAGTTAGCACACACCTATTGCTTTTTGCCTTTCTCCATTTAAAGCCTAATTTCTTTATTATGAGGCGAAGGCTGGTAGATCCACCTTGGAAATTGTTTGTGGTATATAGTTTCTGCAGAAGTCCTCTTGTTGGCATGGTGCTCTCTTGGACGTAGAACTCAAGTATGATGTGTCGAATTACACACTTGTGAAAATTGTCAGTCTCTATTACTCTTTTCACAACATTTCGCTTTCTTCCAGGAGTTCCAAAATACGTTCCTTTCTCTTCGTGTTTTTGCTTTTCTTTAAAAATTCTGTGAACAGAACTCTGGGAGATACTGCTGTCGGCTTTCCTGTACTTTCCGAATTACTCCAAAATGCTCAGAAGAATAGCAATCCTTATGCACTGTATCTTCCTTGAGGCATTCATATACATTAGCAATCCCCTCACAAGTTTGGATATGAAACTGCAGAAGGCATTATCACAACATGAATATATACGTATGTCAGTGTCAGCTGTACTTGGGAGGGGGGGGGGGGGAGATGTTCATTGGCATATTGCTCAAATAATAGCGATCAGTTCGTTGAGTATAGGAGTTGGAAGGAGACACGAAAGAAGGTTAGACCTGGATTACTGACTGTTCTGTGGGTGAAGGTCAGTGTTCTAGAATCATTGTGCGACTTATAGTAATGACGACGAAAATATAATAGCTGCGTCAAGTCGTAGTTTAAACCTCCTAGCGGCTCGATACCTGATACCACAGCCTGATACCGATGCCCAACCAGAGTCGATCGTTCAGAACATACCCTGAGACCTCTAAAGCGCTCCAAACTTGTCTGGATTCTAGAGGTGTATTCATAGCTTTGACCTTCTTGATGGCATCACGGGCAGTTTTAGTGGAATGAGTTAATCGCCACAAAGCATTTGCCTGGATACGCTAGCAGGCACCCAGCGTTTTTACGACAATTCAGTTTCAAAATGAAATTTGTGAACTGGATGGCCAGGGGAATGGATAATTTATTCATTCTGTGATTCGTATGTCTATGACATAGGACAAATCATTCATTCCCAATGTTATAAGCTAAAAAGCATCTAATAAGGACAAGTATAATGCTTATAGTTATTTATAAAGGATGTATAAACATATATGTATCATAGAATATGGAAATTATAGTCATTATAAACATACCATGATTTCGTTGACAGAGTAAAAGGAGTGGAGAAAGAAATATGCCAAAACTATATGTTAAATAATTTTAGGTAGTTTATTGGCCATAGCTAATTTATTTAATATATATATATATATATATATATATATATATATATATATATATATATATATATATATATATATATATATATATATATATATATATATATTCCTGAATTTATTACACCACTATGATGAGAACTTCTATTGCTTTTTTGCACATGAATATTCATCATCTGTCTAGTATTATGGTTATGTACAGTGTCCTTGAAGGTATAATAAACATTTTCATTCATCATATTTAATTTTTTAAGCGTGAAAATTTTGAAGATCAAAATAAATTAGATGTTTTAAACAAAGGTATACGTAGATCTTAGTTTCACTCACCCCATTATTCTTAAAATCGTTTTTGTGTTGCGAATAGCGATGAGGTTAGTTAACCCCGAACGTTATACTGTAACTTAATGTAGAATGAACACATGCGAAATACATGCTTTACAATGATAGAGTAGCCCTCAAGAAGTTTGCAGTGAACTATTATTAGTTTCAGCTTGAATCAAATATCGTAATAAAATGACAATCACCTTTTTTAACAATGCGCTTCAGATTTTCGCATTATCATCATGATAAGCGAAGAGGAAATATCCCTAACTCATGCTGTACAAGTAGTTGGGCCGGTACGGTCCTGTACGCCGTACCACCTAAAATGTAAGCGTGCCGTCTAAATTCGTGACGTGATGGTTAGAATTAAAGCAAAAAATGTTTATTGATTGTTCTTAGCACTAAACTGGAAGGGTAACAAGCTTTTATATTAGCCATAAAGCTTCTTGATATAACAATGAAGAGTCAGGCGGAGCGAACCCCAATCCTTAAGTGACTTTTGGTAAGCACCGCCTATACCTTTTTCCGTTTGGTATATAAACCTTCTTCCTAAACTTTTTCCAGTTTGGTGAGTACCGCCTAAATATTCTTTCCAACTACAACACTTCCCTAACTCGATACGATATCAAATGACATCTTACTTGTCACCATCTGAAGTGCAGCACTAGGTAGGTATACATATATTAAGTTCCACTAAAACTATTATAATGAGTTTCAATTTATGCTGATCGGAAGGTGTAGCCGGCAGGTCTCTGGTACTCACAGCTGGTACTCCTGCGGTGACTCCCGGTTTCGCGTGCCGCGGACGTGTGGTGGAAGTTGGACACAGGATATTTAAAAACATGCATTACTCACACTTATCATAAAAGATGTTGGAATAGCTGGCCATCTTATCTTATGCAGAAATCATATTGTCTAATGATATCATATAAATGAGTCAAGTCTTCTATACTAATGGACCTAACTTGTGTCAAAGTTTTGTTTAAGTTCTTCAATCATGCGAGGATTAGTGGTGTACACTTTATTCTGTTCCCCAGAAATAAAAGTCACATGTTAGATCTCAGGTTCGATAAGGTTACAAACTCTTGCTCATAAGTTTTTTGCCAATATATGGGTAATTCCCTCATAGATTTATTAGCAATGTGGGCTGTGGTGTTATCTGCTGAAAATACACTGTTACGCTTTACTAGTATGCTACTTCAGTACTTCCACTCACATGCTAATTAATATATGTAAATTTGTAACTAGGATGTATGATAGGTATTAGATAGTGTAAAGGTGAAGGAATGTGTAATGTATATTTTAATGTCAGAACACATACAGCATGCCATGACTGTGGCGAGTATACTCGTGCAGCTTAGGAACTTACCAGATCTGGTAAATTGGTAACAGGAAAAACAATCCCAGGTAACGTTAGCAAAGCTAACTGTAAATATTTTGAACCCTAGCAAAGAGGCGCCTTTCAGAACAGTTCCCCTTAGACACAGCCGGTGACTCATGAGTAAGCTTAGTAACTAATTCATCAATATACTCGCTGACCTAGCATTACAATCAAACGAGGTACTGCAAAATTGATGTAATTAATAAATGCGCCTCTGACAATTAATTAAAATACTGTACATGAACTTAAAGGTGTTCATTTGTTGGAATCGAGCACGCCCTGATCAAGAGCAGAGTGCACCTACTTAAAGGTAACCGAGGCAATAACATTTCTTGCGACCCGCTCTTCCACCCAAACAGCTGCACCATAGCAGAAGAGACCTACCAAAAGTGCAAGGAATCGTCACATCAGATGCATCACCTAGTTAGTATAATAGTGTGAGGACTGTTATGGGTTTCAAAACTAAGCGCCTGCGCCTATCACTGTTAATTGTTTCTTAAAAAAAAAAACAAATATAGCCAAGAGCACATCACACTCCTAATTTTTCGTCGTGCAATAGTGCTTCGTAAACATATTCGGCTTATGTGATGACCAGTACCTGCTATGTGACGCTACATGGCCATGCAGGTGGAACCACATCTCATCGTAAAAGAAACTTTTTCTGGGATCAATTTTTCCCATTGGCTTTTTCTAACATCTAATTACAGAATCGAAGTATTTTGTTATAAGCTATACGTTGTGATTGGTGACATACTGTAATTACTTAGTACTTAAATTTGAGTAATTTCGTTCCTCTGCTACAGTACTTTCTCTCGCCTCATTGCTGTACGTACAGATGTATTTTTTTTTATCTTGAAAAGTGCAGAGCGATATGCAGTGGTATCTACCTCAGAACGGTTGCAGCTGGAGGGGAGGGCAGGTCAGTTGCGTACTAGTTGCGAGCAACTAAACACGTGCACAGCTACTCGGTAACACTACAGCTTGTTTCAAAATGTACTTATCTCCTTGTTCCAAGAGAGCATTTATAAATGACGCCTCCTAGCAGCACATTAGGAAATAAAGTGCTACATTTAAAAACACGAGAAGTAATAACCAATATCCATAGATTTATAAAAAAGGAACAATGGTCTGGGTCAGCTATAAAAATCTGGGGAAGGGTATCTGAGGCAACAGTTGTGTCTGAAAACAGTTTAGGAGAGTTATTAAGGAAAGAAAAGCCATTGGTGCTAGTGCAACAACATCCTCTATGCCCAGTAAACAAAGATTAAGAACATGCACAAAATCTAATTTGGATATAAAAATTATTTGTGATTGGTTTATTGACACTCGTCACTTACTTTTTCATATATTTATGAGAGACTAGTTTCAAAGGCCCTGGCCTCCATTTTCAATCTCAGTTGGGAAGAGATTGAAAATGGAGGCCAGGGCCTTTGAAACTAATCTCTCATAAATATATGAAAAAGTAAGTGACGAGTGTCAATAAACCAATCACAAATAATTTTTATATTAATTTTGACGTCACTGTTACTAAATTCCTCCAAACACACATCTAATTTGGATGTTTTAATTCAGAAGTAGTTAGGCGAACTATGAATAATTTTTAAAGCACAGAAAAACAAAGACCAACTTTGAAGAAAGTGCTTATGAAGCTAAAAATTCTACTGACTTCCAAGGCAGTGTCTGAACATTAAGAAGAGTTCTTTTGAAGCTAGGATTATTTGAAGAAAAAAAACACACTAAGCGTGACAGACAAATTTTAATCGAACATCGCACCATACGTGCAAAAAGGCTTAAGTATTTACGAAATATTCGGAGATGTAGAAGTGAAGTTTATATAGTTTATATGGATGAAACTTATATAAATACAGCACATACTGGACCATATGCCTGGAGTGCAATACGTTACAGGGACTCTGCAGCGATATTGAAAGGCCGACAGTTGTTTATCATGCCTGCTGGAGGAGAACAGGGTTTTGTTCCAAATGTCTATGTACTATTTAAGATCCAACAAAAGCGTGGAGATTACTACCATAGTAAGAATTACAACTTAGTTTATAAGAGCTGCAAAACTGGCTTCGAGAATGAAATTTGTTTTAGACACCTTAAACACTGCCCTCCCCTCTCGTAATCCTGTGCGTGTGACGCATTGTGGTGATAGGTGCACTAACCCCACCACAGTTGCTACTCATCCCTACCGCGCAGGATTCCTGTCTAGATAAAATAATACATCTCTACCTGGGTTCGACGTCGCGACTCCTTCCTCGATCTCCACGTCGTCGTCGGCTGCTTGCTTCACCCTTGGCTCTGGCTGCTGACTCCTGCATGAACTCGTTTTGGGTTCTCAGGGTGTTAAGGATGAGACAGCACAAACATATGATAATCTCAGAACTGCTTTAATTTGTCCTTACACTTGTGGAACCCGGGCACCCTTAAATAACTGCACTTTCGGCGGACATTTTATAATACATTTTACTGGACGCGGCACGTCGCCGGACACACCAGACGGATGCATACAATACACTTGACTGCAATGAGCAATGAGGGCTGAATGGGGGCTTCTACCCTCTTATATATACAGCACGGCGTCACAAGGAAAAAAACTAACAGCATATTGACCTGTGTAACGGTACAGCAAAATAGCTAGCATTCCACTCTATTGTCTTACATCCGTCCTTTCTGGACTGTCGCCCGGGGAGTGCAAGGTTTCTCACATATCTTCCCAGATTCATGTAATAATATTTTACATTATATATATATATCATATATCATGTATATATTATATATACACACAATTTCTCTTTCACAAACATAGCCAGTTACAGTTCTCAAATGTATGAATAATTATTAAACATATTACATAATTAAATGAATAATTGATCCAAGGACCAAACGTTCCTGTTTCACCTCTTTGAGCTGATGTTCTCGAAATAGCTCTTGTCCTAAACGCCTCAAAGATTTTCTAGGACTAAGTTCCAAGACAGCACCGATTTTGTCAAGTTTTTCCTCAGTAAGAACGTGAGAGGTGCGCTGCCTTTTCTTGTCATTACCACAAAGCATTCTTTACGCAAATCCCATTTCCTTTACGAAATATTTTCCATCATTACTTTACATATTGATGGAGCCCAAACTCGCATATCCATATACAGCGATATGAAAGAATATCTTCCCTGTTGCAATGTCAAAACATGACTCTTAAGCTCCACCCGACTTTCCATTAAGCCCTGGCAGTAAACCACCAGAAACTCTGCGACCAACAACGTCCTCCAGAATGAAACAACGTATAAACTAGCCATGCAATATTTGAATAAACATTCGAACCAATCGCTCACACTAGCCTCTTTCGGGTTTTGCGAGCACATAGTCTCATAATTCCGCTATACCAGTCATAATGCCTTTCAATGTATAGGAATGGTTTTTTTTTTTTTTTTTTCACGTTAGAAAAAGCATTTTACTTTAGCTTATATAACCGATACCCGACCATTGTTGCACTAACGACTAACTTCTAACTTTAATATTTAAGAAGGGATTGTTACCAGTATAACATTAGGCCAGCTCTGCCCGACGATTTTACGCAAATGGGTATACGCTCCAATACTCGGGCATGCTAATTGCGACTTTACTCCCGGGAAACTGACTCACTGTTCTCTCTTTTGTGCACCGTGTCTTTGACAAATGCCGATCTGAAACTTCTAGAGTACTAACTTGGCAAAGCTCAGAAATTTATGCCGTTGTTTCCTCGATCATAGCCCTAACGGGCATCACTGGAAGTAAATATTTCTTCCGCATAGATTCTCCTTAATGTATCACTCCTTCTTTGCTCGTCTTTCAACGTATAAACTGCGGCAGAAGTAATTAATTTAACGGTACAAGCTTCTACATTATTTTGACATCATTTTAGCAAAATTCCAACCAGCGTGACGACGATTGAACATTTTGAGGTATTGCCAGCCTGGAGTGTTTCTATGTAAATTATATTTGTTACTCTTAATCGGGTTTGCCCTTTTCTAGTATATTTTCCACTAAATAAAATATTTCCTAACCTTTTCACTCTCGTGGTCCATTCTGTCGTAACCTCACGATAAGCGATTAAAAATCTCTTTTCTTTTGTGCTGCCCCATATGAAGAACTAACATGACATTTTTCTTCACCATAATTCAAGAAGGCAAGAAGAAGTGAGTGGAAATCTACCGGATAGAATTAAAAACAAACTTCACTGATATATTCATCCCATATTTTATAAAATTCGTTAATATAGGTAACCATTATTTGCTTTACTTTCCTATTGGACCCTTCCACGGGATTAGTCTGGAAGTGATAAACTGGAGTTTGCTGATGCATAATCAAAGGTTGTACACAATCGCTAACTAAATTAGATCCAGTGTAGGATATTATCCTTTTGGAGTCCCATATCTATTTAATATATTATTCCAAAATGTTTCCATTATGGCATTCGAATTTGTTTCTCTCTCTCCTTTATGCTGTCTTCAATTAAGCACTTTTTCGTTTCTCACTCGTTTCTCCTTTGTGAGGCTATCTCAACTACATATGGTAATTATCCTAATGTAAACTGTAGGTGTTTACGGCGACTTCTTTTTTACAATTAATTTTCCTCTGAGAATCTTCCTTAATCCGGAATTACTCATGGAAATCAAAAGCTAAATCTCAATTTTAATTGTACCCAATCCCATAAGTAAGGAAATAGTCAGTTGTGACATATACTAAAAGCAACAAATTCTTTTCTTTATTCGTTAGTGGACTTCCACTCGATACATTTGCTCAATCTGGACATCATTACCATTGGTCACCACTGCATAAATGGAAGTATAAATGTTTCACTCATTTCATAGTTCTCTAACAAGTCTAATCCCACCGCACTTGCTCAGGTTTTAGTCAGTTTAAAATTATCATTTTAATGTTTTTCTGTTTGTTTCATATTCTCCAATGCTATATACCAACAACTTGGTCGCAAGAGAAGTTTTAAATGGCTTTGCTACTGCAACTGACAAACTAAAAATATTGCAATAAAAGGCAGTAGCACAACCTATGTTTGGAACCGTGGACCCTGATATCTATGGTACTAAGCATGTGTTTTGTCATTGAGCTACGAAAGAAGTTGGTATACAGGGTGCTATATACAACACAGATATTGGTTCTGTTAAAACATAATCACGTATTTTATGTTTTCTTACATATTCTCCAACGAGATATAATTGATAGTTCAGCTAGAGCAGCATTGCTACTTGTTATATGATACTTGACCCATCTTTCGTCATATTGGATTAAAATAGCCATAAAAACGCTGAAGCTTGTTATGAATTAAAATGGCGACCACAACAGTATACGTCAACCACCATAGTCGATTTAGTTTTCATACTGTACTCATGGAATTCCTGAATGATACTCACGAAATGCTCATTTAGTTCTTTGAAAGGTAGCACGTGTCTGCTGGGAAGGTTGGTAAAATGCCTTATGGTCAGCATATTTGAAACAAGTGTACATTCGTTCGCATCATTGGCAATACACTGGAAGCAATGTCACTGCTAACTCAGTATGTACGTATGTCTGTTTACCAATAAGTATATTTTTGTTAGCTCAGTATGCTGATGACGTCTGCTCTATAACACAGACACTGGCGCACAGCCTTCAACCCAATACAGTGACACCTAAGCCTCATTCAAGATTGGTGAAGGCTTTGGTGATTGTCCATCAACCCGGAGAAAAGCCAAGCCATACGTTTCACCAAGCGCCGCTTTCCTGCCAACCTACACTCTTTTAATTATTCTGGTCGAAGGATAGGGTGGACAACTTCTCTCACCTATTTGGGTGTAAAGCTGGACAAGGGCCTAACTTTCCGGGGTCACATCCAGGAGTTACCACATCGGGCATGCGGGGCTTCGGCTTCGTTATACCCCATGATGCGGTCAGGGATGCCAACACCTCTAAAGTTTCGTCTTTTCCAGGCTTTGATTATTCCTATAATGCTTTATGCGTGCGAGATCTGGGGCATGGCCACAGGATCCAAACTGCTACAGCTTCAACGTGTACAGAATAGATGTCTAAGGGCTATCTGTATGCTGGTGCTTTACGGTGAGATACCTTCATGAAGCCCCATCTCTCCAGTATGTGGAAGATGTCATTAGACGCCGGGCCACAAAATTCTATGCGAGTTTGCCTCAACATCAGAGCGCCCTGGTTAGGTCTCTTGGGAACTACCAACCAAGAGAACGCCGCTTCAAGCTATACCAGATTCCCCGCATGGCATGAGGGCACATCCGGTAGCAATAAAGTTGATATTACAACTTCAAAATTATACTTACCTGAGAATTAGACTGGCAATTATTCTAAATTAAACTCTTCCTAAATATTCTCACACCATCGGTGCACACAGGTGTGCACCCGAGTCTAAAACCGTTGAGGAGCGACGGCTACTTGGCCACGCCGTGGCTCAGTCGTTAGACCGCTTGGCTCTCACCAAGGCGGCCCGGGTTCGATCCCAGGCGACCGCAAAGTGAGATTTGTGGTGGACAACACGGCGTTGGGGCGGGTTTTCTCCGGGACCTCCGGTTTCCCCCGCCATCTCACCGGTGCTCCATCTTCATCTTATGCATCATCAGTGTCACCGCCTGCGGTGCCGTATGTAGTAAAAGTGGGCGTTAAACACTACACATTTCACAATACGGCTACCTCCTTTCTTTCATCTACCTAAACTATACCTGCCACCCTACACCACCCATATCCTGCCATTAAGTGGTTAAGTCCGTCTAGGACAGGTACACGTATGACATACAACATGCTGACCCTCAATCAGCCACCAACACCCGCCATATGTTCTGTGTGTTGATACCGCCCCTGTTAGGGATAACATTGTCATAACAATCCCGATATATATTATCGAAAACACGAGAACCCAAACAGCGAGGTGAATGAACACCTTTCCTCACAAGTTCTTTCTTTGAGCTACCTGCCGACAAAGGTGGCATTGTTCAGGCTAGACCCTCGGCGCCAGCCATGTCTTGGCCTGCACTTGGTACGTGATGATAGAATGTACACCGGGATTTAAGTTACACATTTTTAGACGTGTTATGAATTAATTAGCTTGACGGTGGGAAAGTGAAAATCGCATAGAATACACGTTTCAGACACGAGAAATTGCTTTTAGTAGGGATGAAATACGACCTATCAGAAACAAGTAACAGGTCACATGACCTCTAAAGTGTCCAAAGTTTGGCGAAAGGAAGGGAAAATTTGGGCAAGGGCGACGTTTGATCGTCGCTAGGAAACTCACTCTGTTTCGGCGAGTGAAGGGGGCGACTAGTAATGAAAATACATCAAAGTCCGTGTTCGCGAATACTCTGTTTCGGCGAGTGAAGGGGTCCACAAGTACTGAAAATACATCAAAGTCCGTGTTCGCGAATGCACGAAGTAATGCCCTCGAATTTCACAAAAAAAAACGCGTACACAGATACATACATAACATCAAGATAACGGTGACGAGTGGAGAGGACTACATATATAAATAAACTTGACATTCAACGGTCGTGGTGTCTTCTAAATGATAATACCCATACCCTGTCCGGACGCACCCACCCCCTGAAACCCAAAAGAGATAATTCATGCAGATCTACCCTGAGAAAATCCCCGACCTGTTGGAAACCTCCCATTCGTAATCCTCACCCATCACCTATCTTCTCATATGAGGTGTTGAGTACCGGGAGGGCTCAACGAGTTACCTAACGGGCAAGGACCGCCTCAGTGTTTACCTACGTGACCTATAAACAGAGCTCCTTTGCAGTGGTGCCCTCTAAGATCTTTAGTACATATGTCTTAGATGTTCCCATTTCTGCAGTGGTCCAATAATAATCCATGTCTAGCGCGTTTTTTATTGGGCTGCCACGTCTCCATCATCAGTGAGTGGACTTTTTCTTTAATATTGATATTCGAAGATTTTGGGGGCCAGCTCAGGACCTATATACCAGGGTGCTTTGCAAAAATTCCTGAATATACCAAGATGTACACATGTTATCCTGCATCAGGTAAATCGTAGACATTATATCTACAGATGTAGCAGCCTCACACTCGGTAGAACAACGTCTCCCAGTATGCTCATGTACTGAACCGAATTCTTCTTGGGGATATCTCATCCGCCTCTCCATGTCCAGTCCCAATGATCCAACAGAGCACTGAACAACTAATACGCCCCGATTGCCTTGTAATCTTTTAGTATCTGGAACCCATCCTAAAACAAATTGGCCTCCAACAGGTAAGTTACCAATGATGATCAGTATAAAACACCAGCCCATCGAGCCATTAATACTATGCCACACATCCAGGGCGTTTCTTAGTCTTGTTGTTCTTAGTCTGTCAGAAACTGTATTTTCACTAATGAGCAACATCACTTATGCAATCGTATCCTTTAGTGACCGAAGAGAATGGGTTTCTAGCTCTGCTAAACCAGCAGCATCCTCTTCAGGCATGAATTTCTTTGGCCGCCCATTTGTTCTTCTATGATCATGCTGCCACGTGCTACCCGTTGTTGCAGAGTACGGCGTGTAATAGGCATTACTCTGTCAATATCACGAAAAACCATGTTCGCTCTTCACATCCCAACAATCATGGTACGTGTCACTTCCAATATATTTGAATTCATCTTATACTTCAGTTGCAAAAACGAAAACGTCAAGTATCACAGGATGCTACTGCAGAAACAGCCAATAACACATGAAGCTGCGCAGGCAACAGCCACGAGTTCACACAGCATCAGTATGTAGGAAGTCTGCTATTTGGATAGCATTAACGCAGGTGATTGTAAATTATCTTATTTCAACTGGATATCTAGAACTATTTAGAAATGAAACCATTTAAAATACATTTGACTTTATTCAAAAGCTGCACCCCTCAAAGTCTGTCTTACTCAACTGCTAGAATATTAAAATTATCATTTTTAATTGTCTTAATTGCCGATGATTGTAATCACTTTCTGTAAGGTAAGAAAATAGAAACGGGTTATGTAAAAATGTCATTGTTATTTTGAGGTTGGAGAGTTTCTTGAAAGTTTTCACATTGGATTTGGAAGGATTACGACCAAGTAAGAAATAATGTATTTATCCAACTTTTAGTTTTTATTGGTGCTGCGTGATTTAATCGATTAACCGAGACGATTAATCGATTAATTATTTTAGATTAAATTTTAAAAAATCAATCGATTAATTGAGTTGTTAAAATTAATCGATTACAACAAATATTAATCAAAACTGTTTTAGCCAAATTTGGCCCTCTTTGTTTTGATGTATACCTTCTAACCTAAACAGCCTTTCCAACGCATCAAGTTTTCACTAGACACATAATGTTCTTTGAACTTTGAGATAATATAACTCCGGATAGCTAAAAGAAATCACTCTGAACCCCGAGAGAGTCTAAATAGCACTTATATTGTGAAATATTCCAAGAGGTATATAACTACATACAGATGCTGACGGCCACGCCGTGGCTCAGTGGTTAGACCGCTTGGCTCTCACCAAGGCGGCCCGGGTTCGATCCCAGGCGACCGCAAAGTGAGATTTGTGGTGGACAACACGACGTTGGGGCGGGTTTTCTCCGGGACCTCCGGTTTCCCCCGCCATCTCATTCCACCGGTGCTCCATCTTCATCTCATGTATCATCAGTGTCATCGCCTGCGGTGCTGTATGTAGTAAAAGCGGGCGTTAAACACTACACATTTCATTTTACAGATGCTGACAGGGAGGTTTCTTTCCTCACAGCTTGTGTGTGACAACATATCGTATACAACTTATTATTTATCGCTTGGCAACATAAACTGAACTGTACAACCTTGAACTGAACACTTCGATTACGCAGCTATGGAAACAATTGCTGATCCCTCTTCTCGGGGCTGGTGGTGGTGTAACTGTGACGTTAACTGCAGTAAGCCAGTAACGATACTGAGTTCGTGACCGTGAGTGAAAGCTTTGTGTTAAAATAGTTAAAATAAGGAAACGCTTTACAACTGCATGTCAGTCTCACAAAGCTTAGTAGATATTGATATAATACGTTACTAAATAATTACTTACAAAAATATTGTATATCTAATTCAAAGCATGTGCACTTGATGCAAACAAATGTTGAATCTAAATATTTAAAAGTTTCATAAATAATGAAATATACAGAGTATTAAAGTACTTTGTATAATCCTTACACCTAATTCTTGAACAGATAATATCTCGATTAATCGATAGATTAACAGGGTTAATCGATTAAATATTTGATCGATCTGCAGCACTAGTTTTTATGCTATGCTGCACATATATACACACACGCGAACTGTTTGTATGTACAACATATCTACGTTCTTATTCGGAGGTAGGGCATAATTATACGTAGGAATACTTTTTTTTTTTTTTTTTTTTTTTTTTTTTGTAAATTACGTCCTCCAACGTTAAGTCATATAGGATGATGGGTGAAATGATGCTCATATGAGCCTAGGGTCCATAGAGCCTAGAGTCAACCGACATTCGAATTTTTTAGGATAAGGGAAAAACTCGGAAGAAACCTTATCCACGTAACTCACCCTGACCGAGATTCGAACTCGGGACCTCGTGAACGTGAGGCAGACACGCTGCTACCACGCTACCGATGTGGGCTAGGAATACATTATCTTTTTAAAAAAAACTGTTCTTTCTTAATAAACAAATTTAACAAGGTTTAATAGTATTTAGTAATCAAAATGTATTCGGTAAGAATGTGTTAGATTATACTTAGACTATACTCCTTGCACCCAGTAAGACTGGCAACTGTGCAATGTCTGCCGCTCAAAAAGTATTTGTGGTGTTTGTTGATGTTCAAAGTATTGTTGTTTTTAAGCTTTTTAAGGGTGGCATGTGAAATGTAATATATGAAGATACTGAATTGTTGCTAAATTACGTATCAATGGCAGAATATGAGAGAGTAAAAACCGGTAAACTAGTTTTAAAAGGAGAGAAACAGAAGTGAGTATTTTCTTTGTATATTTAAACTAGCGGTACTGAGATAGAACTGTAACTTCATTATTGTTATTATTTGCTGTTCGATAGCTTAAATGCTAGTTACGCAAGCCTCAAAGCATCTGATACCCATCCTGTTTACACTTTATTTTACAGCCATACGTGTTAATTATTCATTTGATCAGGAAGCCAAAGAGGGCACTATAGACGGAATAAAATGTGCTAAGAGGCAGTACAAAACGCTTAAAAGCCCAATAATTATTTGCTTTAAATCGATTTGTTTTAAACCAAGCTTAATGTGTATTAAAATGGACTAATTATGTTTTGTGGCATAACTTGGTAATATTGTTACAGAAACGTCCAGAAGCCAAGCATTCGCGCTGTAAACAGTGCCAACATTACAAGAAGGAATCCGCTAAGTGTACTAGTTCGTTCAGCCCAACGTGATTATCCAATTTTCCTATTGTTCTAAGGGATTGAGCTTCCTAAGCCGCAAAGCGTAGGTGATTTGTCGTCCGGATAACATAAGCCTGACTACATCGATAGTGCTGTTGCAAGATAGGCTCTGGCGCAAACTGAAATCAGTTGATTCGTCTACTTCAGTCATGACCCGATGAAGTAAAATGTTACTCGCCTAAGATACTTATATTCCAAATAATCGGCCCAGAGTAATTCAAGCTCAGCAAAAGCAATATTTACCATACGAAAAAGAGCCATTCTTTAATTGTAAATATAAATTCTAGAAGCAGTTGCAAGCAATACTTCAAGCAGATAGGATTCTACCATTGTCTTGTGTATATGTGATTGACATATTAAACTTTATAAAAACTAACTTATATCGGTTTAACACAGTATCCCAGGTGCATTCACACAATACACGTAATAAAAATAATCTAGCCAGGCATACATATATCTAAACTTTTTGAGAACAGCTTTGTATACACTGGACTAATTATTTATAATAAATTACCCCTTACAGTCAGAAACAATAATGCCAAAAATTTTAAATTTAAATGGTTTTTACTACAGCATTGTTTTTACACAGATGAATTTATAGAAAACTGTAATAAATTGTAAATATTAATTGCTCTAATTTTTCCACATTTACTTGGTAATACAAATATGTCTATATTTATATCTGCATTTTAAACTAAGTAGCTTCATAAACTATGAGAAAAAACTGCTATATTTATGTAAACCATAGTCTATGTATATATACTATTATAAATATTTCATATGTTGTGTGCAATAACAATGTACATTGTTTTTAAAGGATGAAAATAAAATAATAACAATGATAACTACATGTAAAAGTTATCATCACATTAATAGCATGTTTTGAATAACACTTCAGCACTCACCATGCCGGTAAAATAATATTACCTTTTAGCAAGTATTTGCAAATATAAATATTGATGGCACATTAGTGGTTGTTCTATTGAAAGCTTAAGTGCAACTGATTGTAAATCTACAGTTTCAACTCTTTCAAAAAAGAAACAGCATTACACATAGACAATAATAGTCCCCTAAAACCACAACACATATTCATTGTAGACATTATTGTGCCAACAATGTTCAGTGAGGATCACAGTAATAGATGAAATTGTTAAGTTAGTCTTCAGAATTCAGTGAACTGTAAAATATACCAGCTGCTGCTAATAAGCCAGGCATTTTAATATACTACTTCATACACACTGGAGTAACTCAACACTGCACATAACAGAAAACAATTGAGACAAATATCAATAAACTTCCACCATTTCTGCTTGCAAAACATGTTTTCTATCCCTGCCCTCCCATTTGCATGGTGTAAGCTACTTTCCACTTTTGGGGTCCTGGAGGCAAGTAAAGCCAAAGTAGGTGTTTGTGCAGCATACAATTATTGTGATTTAAAAATTAAAGGTGGTAGAAAATGATATACATTAGATGGCTCTCTGGGTAAATTGTAAACCTATGGTTTTCACTGTAAACTTATAATTTTCCTCTTCACTCTATTGAACATTTTGTTTTTCTTGTTATTTCAGAAGTAAGAAACGCAAGCACAAAAAGCAGGGCCACAGTGAGGAAGATGCTCCAGCAAAAGATGAAGATGCCATTAAGCATGGTATGTTGACAGCAAGTATGTTTAATACAGGGTGTGGAAAAGTTGTATACACAAAATTTGTGAATGAGAAGTATGTTCAGAATAAAATATTTTAGTAGGAACAGGGTTACAGAATATTGTTATGATAAAAGTTGTAAAATGTTTTGCCAACTTTTATGGTTTGCCCATAAAATGATGGAGGAGTGGAGGGCTTTTTATAGTTATTTTTATAGTGTTACAGATTTTCACATGTTCATTATAAAGCATTAAGTTCTTCTTCTTCTTTCTCTAACTCCTTTGTGCTGTTAAGCATGGAGTACAAGCCTCTTCTACCCATTTCCTCCACTTTTCTCTGTCCATTATCATTCTCTTCATTTCTGTCATGGTTCCATGTTGCCATTCGTATGTCGGTCTGTCTGGTTCCGAGGCTCGTTGTATCTCTCTGAATCCGCATTAAGTTCTGTTGTGTTATATTATAATGTTTTGATGATTTTGCCAAATTAACACTGTCCAGCTATTGCAGAATGTTTGCCAGTTTGTTGTGACAGGTTTGTTCATAGTTCATATTATGGAGCATAAAATATAAACTGGAAATCATATAATTTATGAAGTAATATGTTCATTACTACTATTCAATATGAATTTATGTATGGTCCCAGGAAGAATATCAGCATGTGTGAAATAAGAAAGCAGTGCTACCAGGTGCTGAAGGTTTCCTATAAAACAGAATTACTTTTAAACTACATAGGCTTTGTATATATATATATATATATATATATATACCAGGGGCGGCTGGGGGCTCTGAAAATTGGTGGTTTACAAAGTTATCCATGCAACTTAATTTTTTAAAGTAACAAAATTTCTTTAAGCCTGTCACTACAGACTGCTCTACACACAAGTTAACGGTAATTCACAGCATATGACACAAAATTCACATTTCATAAAAACTGTAGAATATTTATCGTATACATCGCTGTTAAAGTTCCTGTTAAAACATCTTGTTTTTGTTTTGACTATCTGTGTGATTTTTAGTTTCGGCGTGGGTCTTCTAAGTCACTTAAGTTCAATTTTGTCTTCTAAGGTCATGTTTGAAAAAGACACTTTATGGAATTCATTGTTTCTTCTTATTACACAAGTTACCTGTATTTATATAAATATTTCTGATGCACTACTCAAAACACGGCAGAGCTAACAAAACACGGCACAAACCATGTGGCTATGTACTCGTAGGTTACATTTAACATAGGCGCAATAGATGCCGATGAAAGAACGTGCAGGTTAGGCATCCACTATTCTCTGTCAGCTAGGTTAACCAACCACATGCAGCCATACGCCCCGCATCGCCCCCCTACTTGCCTCGGCAAATCCTAGGTTCGTCCTGCCCTATACCTCCCTATTGTATGCCAGTGGTTTGCATCTGGGAGTGAACTACTTGGCACCTGCAAACAATACAGTGCACTCAGGTCCCCTACACTAGACAAGGTCGAAATGAACTCCAAATGGAACATGCCATTACATTAAATGGAGACCCAGCATTTTGGTTGTAGCGCAAACATGCTACCCTCTTCAGAAGCCACCCCTGATACACACACACACACACACACACACACACACACACACACACACACACACACACACACACACACACACACACACATACATTAAGAAACATAAGAGATGCTGCCATCTTGCACAACCAGAAAAATGTATAGTTGCAGAACATGCTTTACTAGTGCCAGGGAAACACATACAGTATGTAGATACAGCTATTCTGTCTTCCACTGTGCACTATTGTGGTGCTTAAGCTGCAAAGCACTGAAATTTTCAACTATGAAGACAGCTTCAACAGGAAGGAAGAAAAGAAGCTCTTAAATAAAGTATGGCATCCAGCATTAAGAAATAAATGCAGGAAACCAGACCGGAGACAGACTCTAGATAGTGCGCTGTCAGCAGCCGTAGCCACAAACATTGGAAGCAGCCCCCACTGTAGCCCTGCCCATGCAACAGCCGAACTAATCATGAAAGAGCACACCAATGTGGAGTTAGTTCTGGCACAATGTGTATATAAAGCCTATGAACCCTGAAGACACTGTATCATTCGTCAAGAGCTACAAAAGAAACTATGGCCATGTCACTAAAGAAGTTGGGGCTCTTCTTTCTAATATGCAACACTGCAATTTTTTCTAAGTCCTTCACACTTTTTGATGTTTTTATATACAACCATGATTTTTAATATAATGTTTTTACTTTTTAGTACAATTTCGTGCTGGAGGGCATTCTTTTAACGTTATTGTTTGTTTATTTACTCACTGCATATATAGCCATATTCAAGAATTCAGTGCAGCCAAACTATCCTTGTTTCTCCACTGAACGCAATGCTTCCAACAGTCTTACTTGTCCCTAAATTACACTATCTTGCAAACTAACACAAAGTAGTACTTTATTGCACCAACTAGCTAACTAATTACACTAAACATAACTATCCCTAGCCTAAACATTAATTGCAATTGTTACACTACAGGGTAGATCTGTGTAATGTCTTTAATGAATTCTTGAAATGGATCTACTGACTGGTTTTTGCAGTCATTGTGCCACAAATACTCAGAAAACTGAGCATTCACACTGTCCTTACGAATGCCGCCCTTATTAGACAATGCCGTAGTCCTTGCCAACGTGACCCTATGTTATTGTGTGCACATTTGTCATTGGGTCGATGAAGTGCACTGAGTGATTCACTGTGAGGTGCGCAGCAAACTCTCCAGCCATCAACCCATAGTACCCCTGCCAGGCTTTGTTGTAAATGGTGCTGGTGAACTCTACGTGCGCTGCAATTAGACTGTAAAGCATATTTGCATCCCTTGTGTTGTTGGTGCATATCGTCATCCGCACCTCATTCGTTTCCACGTCGATAATTGAAGGCAGGCCTCCTCATTATTAAAATAAAAGGACAAGTCCATTTTAATGATTTATTGAGCCATTTTCTAATTTTCAACAATGCACTGAATGAATCTTAAATATTTGAAGCACTTTTAGAACAAACAGCCTTCACTTCTAACACTACAATGGACAGCAAGCCTACTTTTGTAAAGCAATAAAACCTGAGAGGAAACATGGTCAGTATTTTCCAAAACTGACCTGTGCTAATTGCATCTACATGTCTTTTTGCACCAATGTAGGACAAATGTATGGGGCATTTTTACAGAGGTTGGCTACAAGTTTTACATATCTTTCTCATGTTGGCTGCAATGCGAGATCCTGCAGGTTGTCTGCCTGCGCATGTGTATATGTTCACCTTTGGACTTACTAAATATTCTTGCATCACACAAAAGAAAGTTTCTCTGAAGTTTGATACAGCTTTTAATGAAACGTCTGGGAGAGCTTCCACTGAACCATGGCCCACAAGCCCAGATAATGATCACTGCAAAATGTTTTTCAAGAAATTCCTCTCACCCCATTCTACCCTTTTCATGGAAGATGGCTCTAAAATATGGCTTTTATATTGTAATTAAAATACTATATGTTTAAGATATTCATATGACAAATGAAATGTATATCTTGAAATATCTGGTTATAGCAGTCCTCTTCATTCTTAATTATTTTTGCATAACTGGTAAATTACAAGAGATACACAAAATCTTACAGCATAAGAAAATGTAGGTCTTATTAAAATATGTGGTTTGCCAAATACCTCGTATTTTATAAATATAGAGTCAACTTTTCAGATATATTCCTTGTTACTAGTTTGAATTTTCCAGTGTTAATACTTTTCGCAAATAGCACAGTGACCAGTTCTTGAAGGAGTTGACATCGTTTAAGCCTATCATATTCCCATTATACTTACAAGGAAATGTACTTGTATAATAACACCGTTTCTAGAAATGATTTATCTTAATTAACTTGAAGTAGATATAAGAAAAGCTTTTATAAGAATCTTTCACTGTGGGCATAACAAAGAATTCAGTTGTAATCCTTTAAAACAGAGAATTACAGAGTGAATATACTATGCTAATTAGTATAGAACACTATGAAAGCCCAGGATTTATTTGTGTGTTTCTTGTTGATTAATAGTTTCACTTTACTGGACTTAATCATAGTGTGTAGATATAAAATTTGATTGCATCACTATGATCCCTACTTTCATGAGTGTAAGATCAACACAGTTGCCATTCTTTCAGGGTATATCTTATCGTATCTTGCTTTGGGGATGCAGTAGCCATATGCAGTAGTTCTCCTATTATAGAAGAATAGTTTGCATGTCAGACTCACAAATGTTATCTCATTGTAAATAAACCATTATTTATCAAGTTAAAGTTAATGACTGTGATAAACTTATACAGGGTAGAAACAGTAAAAGTTACTTTTAAGTGATATATATTTTAGACCCTAATACATATAACTGTGGTGGTACATATGTAAACTACAGAGTTTAAAATTACAATTATGCACTTTAAATTTTTAAAGAGAACATTCTTTAGATGCGTACCATCACTTTCAATACACTGTTGTATGCAGCTTCGAGTGTTATTCATTACGCATTGCAGTGCCACTGCTTGAACCTGTCTTATTGCCTCAAGGATCCTGTCCTTCAATTGTTTCAAGTTGTGACACCTGAAATTTTACGTGTTTGTGTAAAATGTGCTGCAAATTTCTGTCTGACATTTGCAATGCAGTGACATGCTTCTTTGCGATTTCTTTGGACTCCTCAGTATAGATTCCCTCACCCGCGCAATGTTTTCTGGTATATGCACAGATCGTGGTCAACCAGGTGGGGAAATCCTCATTGCGTCTCAATTATGGAACCTGTTTCGATGAACCACTCAACAGCAACAGTGCACTCCTCTATTGTCCAATACTCCATGGCGGACTAATCAATCATAGAGGGAAGCAGATGGCTAGAAATATCTCCAAGGTCAACATTACACGCTGCCACACTCAATGAAC
>CM060954.1:79980587-80260587 GCA_030765055.1 Mantis religiosa
TTGCTCACTGTCAACATTTTATAATTGTGTATTAAATGTATAACATATTTGTCTTTTAAACTAAAAAAATTTAGGTGGCAGTTATCAAAGGTACGTTGAGTGTCATAATTTCTCTCCCAGACTGTTACAAATAACAATTTTCTTAACTTTGATGGTATGCTCAGTATGGAGAGCCAGAGACAAGCATCAGCATTTTGCAACACATTCTCTGTCTGTGTAGTTGGCATACTCAAAGTTGAAGTAGTATTTTGTGTCTTCATAAATTATTTTTGCATTTGCCCACATTAGCTCAGTTCGGTTTAACCCTGGATATGGCAGAAGCTGCAACACATACTCATATCAGCTAACTTGTATAGTACTACACTTTAAAGGAAGAAGACTGCCATATTGTGATTTAAGCAAGTGTAATAATACCATCTTTATAAAAAGTGACCTTTGTACTAATATTGCAATATTCTATTCATTTTTAAATTGTTTGAATATCTGTAAGTAGTTTATCACCCTGTCATAAATGGTATAAGTCACACAATGGTTCTAGAACACTGACCTTCACCCACAGAATAGTCAGCGAACTGGTCTAACCTTCTTTCTCCCCTGACTTCTGCCAAATCCTATACTCAGCAAACTTATCACTCCTGTTACTTGATACAACATGCGTGTGAATCGTCTGCCACTCTCCTCCCACCCAAGTATAGTTGACTGTAAAGTACTGTGATAGTAATACACATATTAAGTATTCATAAACAAATGAATACTGAAAATTAGGTTAAAAGTTATACATAATGTTAATTCCAAGTTTTGAGAAGCTTGCATCGTGCAGCAGTGTGTTGATAGGAAAGTCTGAAACATTTTGTAAATTCTTTTGCCCTTCCGCTTTTGCCTGGTCCTGAATATAGTAAGGGAAGATCAATCACCTTATACTGGTAGTATTAAAGCTCATTTAAAGGCTCATTATCTCAAAAACTGACCACTGGTGACCATCAGAAAAATTACTTAAGTTTCAATTTCTCTCTTACTGTAATTTAATGCCTCTTTGGCAGTAATAATTAGATGTTTTTCCCAATGCAGCTTTTGTCTTTTGGCAGATTTCACTTTATGAAGGAAATATACTGACAATATGTTCCAATATTGCAATAAAATGTAATAATTTGTGACAAACTTCACTTATCTTTTTAAGAACATTGATAAATTCTTCTCAGAACTTAGGAGACCAGTTTTGTAATAATATATGTGATATCACGTACTTGATGCATTCAAGTAATGAATGGGGTGAATAAATACTGTAATTCAATCTCAGAAACTATTTGTAGTTGGTTTATTAATACTCGTCACTTACTTGTATTAATAAACCAACTACAAATAGTTTCTGAGATAAATTTTGACATCACTGTTACTAAATTCCTCCAAACACATATAACTGTAATTCAACTTTCAAAACATTTAAACATGAGCTTAAACATTTTGCTTCCATTTATTGTCATATGGTACTTGGTACTTCAACAATTGTGTTGTTTATAGCAGTGAAGCATTGCTCTTCCACTCATCTAATTAGTATTTTGTGTTCACACATGAAGTAAACATGGCAAGGTGCTCAGTTCCTTTCAGTAGTGTATAGAAACATAAGAGTGAAAAGACGTTTATAAGAGTCTGTAATTTTTTCATTCAACGTTAGGACATGCTGTCTGTGAAAGACTTAACTGATCCGATGTATGAAGCAACTGGTGTATCTGTGAACACCATTTCACATGTGAAAACCGAAATTAAACAAACAGGAATTGTAAAAACCCCTAAATATAAAGGGAAAGGCCATTTAGTGTTTCAGGGCAAATGGTTGATTTTGTTAAAAGTGCTGTTCACTTGTAAATGCATAATTCTTTTTTAAAGACAGAGCCTTCTACTATAAATAAGGTACTTGCTTAAATTTTTACTCACAAAATTATTTGCATATACTTGATTGGGGAATTTAGTAGCAGTGACGTCAAAATTAATTGTAAAACTATTTGTAGTTAGTTTTTGCAGTTGGATAGAGATTGAAAATGGATGCAACAGCTTCCAAAACTAGTCGCATATAAAAATGTAAGTGTTTAAAAGCCGATTACAAAGAGTTTTTTTTTTTTTTTTTTTTTCAATTATATTGTATAATTTTTCTTTAGCAGTTTCTTTAATTAGTTGATTTAGTAAATATGAGCAGAGTGCTTTTCTAATTCTACACTGCTGCAGTGAAAGATATGACAGTTGCGACAAGTTAGACACAAACAGCTGATGGTAGAGAAGTGAACATGTGTTTGCTGACAGAGTGATACAAGCTGGAATGTTTATGTGCGTCCCCACTTTAGCCCAGAGGGTTTATGTATAGTCTCCTGAGTTCTTTGAAGAATTTACCAATTTTCTTAAAAGGATTAGTGAAGTTTGTAACAAATTATTATATTTTATTGTAATATTTGTATTGCTTCACTGTTATTAACTTCAGTTTTTTACATAATATGTTCCAAGTTTAATTTTCTACCTTATTGTTGTTAATGTTCACAGATTTAAAACTTAATGGGTGTATTTCTGGGGTACCTTTGTTATGTTCAATAAAGCATCATGGGCTTACATTTCACAATATTCTCTTTGTTAATACCAAAATATTGAGAAGAAAAGTCAGTTGTATAGTAAATGTAAGTTCATAATTTGACACCATACCTTATACAACAGAGCATTTAAGTACAAATCTGATAAAATTTGTTAAGGAGTTGAAGGTAATATTTTTACTACAGATGCAATATCTCACTCAGTAAAATGTGTGAAAGGTCTGTAAACCACGAAAATAAATATTTTCTAGCACATTATATTGGAACAACTAAACATGTTTCCATTGTAACATAGGTGGTCATTCAGAACAAATGTGTACCTTATCATTGACTTCAACAAATAACCAATCATTGTTTTTAAAAAAAGTAAATTTTAAAAGATTTGCAGTGAATTTAACATCATCCTGGCACCAGTAAACAAATTTAATATCAGAAACCTTATTATAAAACCAAAAACAGTCAGAATTCTTCTGGAAAAGAAGTGTGGTATTTATAGAATTAATTGCTTGAATGGCAGTAAGTTATACATTGGAAAGACGAGAGGTAACATTGGAACCAGATTAAAAGAACACTTAAGAAACATCGGTAAAAAAGAAACAGATAAATCCGCAGGAGCAGCACATTTCTGGGATCATCACCACAACACAGAATGAAAATTCAACTACTGAAACCAATTCATATGAATCATGAATTGAACATCTGAGAGAACATTTATATAAAGAAATTTGAAACATTTAATGAATTTTGACATCCCATACATAGCCTCATTGAATTGCCACTACATAGATGTCTTGTATCCAGGAAACCATCATCAGTTGGAACACAGAAGTAGTAGCCAGTTGACAACTTCTTGATAATGCCTTCAAATGGAGGTGAAATGTGTTGGAAGAAAATTGAGTTATGTGAGGTACAGAGTGTCTCAGTTGACTTGTATAATTTTTAATTAATAACCAGTCAGCTTATTCAATGGATTGTAAGGCAATGGATATAGTTAGACATATCCCCCATGTAATCATCAAAACCATGAACTGTATTATGTGACAAGGGGTGTACCAAATTTCTTCTAACTTGTGAGGTGTTTGAAAAAGCCCAATAAGGTAATATTTGTCAATTACTACAGCCTTGAATATCTTGTGGCCAAAGGAAATTTGGTAGCATGCTGTTCTCATAGACAGCACACCATGTATGAAGAAACCTGCTAGAATCTTAAAAAGCCTTCTTTCCTACAATATATCATTTAATTAATTCTTCATATTGTTTTCATTGTGTTGCTGAGGGGCTGCACTGTTTCTTTCCAACATCGATAATTTTATCTGCAATAAAAGAAAATTTTCCCTAAAGCTCCATCCCATATCCAAAAATTCAAAGAACATGCACCTGATCTTGCTCTACCTCCATAAACAATCCTAATGAGATAGAAACCTTGGATTTTAAGTACTATGCAATAAACTTAGATAGTCGGTGAAGTCATCAATTCATTTTAATGATGCTACTTTGCCATAGCCGGGACTTGAACCACGTATCTTCCGGTCTCCGTCCAGCCACTCCAAACCATTGAGCTACTATGGCCAACATGACATTAAATTCTCCAACTGACTCGTGTTGTCTCATGTGTTTATGAGAACTCCTACTGGTTTACCGCTAAAACACAAGTCAATTGGAGAATTTAATGTCATGTTGGCATGTTGGCCATAGTAGCTCAATGGTTTGGAGCGACTGGACGGAGACTGGAAGATCCATGGTTCAAGTCCTGGGTATGGCATTGAATTTTTCAGTCTGGCTCTACCCTTTCGTACTTAAGTCATATATTTCAGTGAAGTAGAAATTAAGAACAGCCTTGCTGTTATTGCTGCTCATTGCAGATTTACCTAGATCTATTACCTTTCTTGAAGGATACTCTTGATAACAAAAGAAGTAACAGGGTGTGTTCAGGTAGTTCCAAACTAGATATGAAGAGCATGAGTAGTAAATGTCATAGAATAATGTTGGGCAATCCACTCCCAGAAACAAAATGAGTAGGCAAGATTCAGTCATGAAAATGCAGATTTTGTGAACATGGACCCACTGACCATTGCTTGTTTCAAGTATTGTCTAATTACTGCAGTTGACATTAAGGATCTTTTTCTATTTTGAAAAGCATATTAGCTGGCAGACAACAAAGTTTCTATGTTGACAATCTGAAGAAATGTGAGAACATATTATGCATTTTTGGAGAAGTTTAGTAACAGTGACATCCAAATTAATTAAAAAATTATTTGTAGTTGGTTTCTCATACTTTGTCATTTACTTTTTTATTTTTTGAGGGACTAGTTTCAGGAGCCATTGTTTCCATTTTCAACCTTGGGCAACGGCTCCCAAAACTAGTCCCACAAGAAATAAAAATGTAAATGACAGAGCATGAAAGACCCACCAAATAGTTTTTTTGAGGGAACATATATGATACTGAAGAAAATATTTTAGTTAGGAACAGCAAATAATACAACATATTAAAAGGAGGTTTTTATGTTATTTATCTTTTGTATTGATGTTACTTTTTACAAATATAAATGTCTTATTATACTGCCTCTTTTACATGTTTATGTGCCATTTTGTCTGGCATTTCTACCTTTTCAGTGCCTGAACATCCGGCCTCATATTTCATACAAATTGGAATCTCTTCTACAATAATCAGCATTCTCCATGTCATCATGCTTTAATCCATTATTCTTCTTGGATCTCACTGCTTTAGACATATTTTGCATTTACTGTAACATTTCACATAAACTTTACAGTACATTTACTCTGCCTATGTTTCCCATATTAAATGTAACAACAGCATCATAAATCTACCAATGCACGAAGCTTAAGTTAAGCTAACAAATAAACCAAATACAAGTTTTCTAATACCTAAGGTTCCAGAGCTGCAAAATATTTCTGAAACGGTGCATAGAAGTTGCTCATATGTATTATTAAATACTTAAATGTTTTGCAATGTTTGAAAATATATTAAAAGTACTTTAAATATATGAACAAATATAAGTAATTATCACAAATAACAAAACATTTCAAATATTAATGTGATAACAGAAGCAAAACTTGTAGCATTTGGACCAAAATCATTGATAGGTTAATCTAAACACTTTATGCCAAATGAAACTGAAACTGCAAAGAAAGTTACCATTTGGTGAAATTTTCTTACATTCTTTGCAGTTTTCTTCCTTATTTGCTAATTGCTTTTCATTCATTATGATCAAAAGTGTGACTTGTCATTTTCTTCCTGAAAGAACATGTTCTTTCTCTTTATATTCCAGCAAGTACTTTATCAGACCTTTATTTTCATTTGGGCATACCATGAGCACAGCAGTAATGCCTCATATCAGAAGCTTTGAAGATAGATCCGTAGAGACATTAACTTGAATATCCTTCAGAGTCATAAAATTTGTGTTTTCAAAGAGGAATAAAAACAACCTTTAAAATTTTGTTATAAGAAGAAAAAAATCTTATAATTGCTCTTGCTTTTTATTGATAAATGTAATATAGTAAACCTTAAAGCTATCATTGTGGGAAAGTTGATTTTCAACGTTTTCACTCACACTGTAATTGAGCAATATGCTATAATTTTTTCAGCTTCAAGTTTCCTTACATGCTCCCATCATGATGAACAACCATGTTATGGACATTGTGTTACCACTCCCTCCTGCTCCCCTGCCTACAAGCCGCATGACCTTGAAGTTGGTGGTGGGGCTTCCGTGCATCAAAGATCCTGTGGGCTGTATCGGAGGTGATTTATCAGTCACTTATTGGAGTCACTCGTGCCGGGGAGGTCACAGGGGAGATGCCAGACTAAGAAGCGGCTTACCATCTGAAAATCCAACTTAAAGGTTCTTCTATTTGAAGAGCCAGTTCATTAAGGGAGTTGGTCTACCCAAGCCAAGGTGTAAAGGCATCGTGCCAAGGGCTGTGTGGCACTGGGGTAGTAAACTAACAGTGTCATTAACGATCTTTACAGGGCACCAGGCGACACCCTGTAATATGTAGCCTTCCCAGCATAATCAGGGCTCTTTGCTGGGTGACTTATATATCCCTGGTACTCGTGGGACTGAAATGCAAAGTGTACTTAAATTACAAACAGAACAGAAAACAATAAGGGATGAGAGGGACCTCCTTGTTGAACACCTCTCATCTGATAAGGAGACGGGCAGCACTGCCTCTTCTGTAAACCAGCAGGGCATAACTGCCTCTTCTGAAAACCAGCAGGGCATAACTGCCTCTTCTGTAAACCAGCAGGGCATAACTGCCTCTTCTGTAAACCAGCAGGGCATAACTGACTCTTCTGTAAACCAGCAGGGCATAACTGCCTCTTCTGTAAGCCAGCAAGGCATAACTGTCTCTTCTATAAACCAGCAGGGCATAACTGTCTCTTCTGTAAACCAGCAGGGCATAACTGAGTCTTCTGTAAACCAGCAACAAGAAGGTAAAAAGAAGCTGTCAGGTGCTGCCCGGAGAAAGTTAAGAAGGGCTAGAAAAGCAGAACTCGGGATTTCCTTGCAACCGAGCTCATCTCCTCATACTAGTATTCCTTTCATGCAACCAGTGCCATGTCCCCAAACTAGTATTCCATACATGCAATCAGAGACATCTCCTTGCGGTAGTATTCCTTACATGCAACCAGGGCCACCTCCTCGTGTTAATATTCCTTATATAAAACCAGTACCACCTCCTCGTACTAATATTTCCTTTCAAGATGGGCCCAGGAAGGCCAAAAGACACTGCACTGATCCATCCTCAGTTGATCCTAGATATTTTAACAGGCAAAGGGATATTGAACATGGAATATCTCCAACAGAAGCTTTAGTTTCATATAAGATGGCCATAATCAAGTCCTCTTATCCAGAAGGCAAGTTTATTAATGAGGATGTCAAGCTTGTTCAGGCAGTCATTTTGAAAAGAATTGATGAGGCAAAATCAGGTGAATATTTACCCTTACTGAAAAGTTACAGTATACTGAATGGAGCCCTTGTTTACTGTTGTGAAGATGAGGAATCCTGTAATTGGGTTAAAAAAAATCTTGATGGAGTTCAAATTGGTGACAGCATTTCTCTAAAGGTTATTGGCGCTAAAGATCTTGTTAAGCCTGTAAAAGTAGCTCTCAAGACTAGGGACGTAACAACTGATGATCCAAAAGAGCTCCTTAGACGTATCCAGCTACTTAATCCAGGGCTCCAGACTGAGCAGTGGAAAGTATTGGATAGGCAAGTAGATCCTAAGGGACAGAGACTGGTCATGCTGATTGACCGAAAGTCAGCTGAGCGTATCACTGGCTCTGGTGTGTTCACTGGTGTCGACAAGGGTTTCTTTAAAGTCCTCTCTGATCCCTGTATGAGGGCAATCCAAGAGGCTGCAGAAGAAGAAGGAATATTAGCAGAGCAACGAAGAATTCAAGAGCCAGTGGTCACCCAGGGTGCTTCAGAACTTCAAACTCGGACGAATGTATAAGGTGGGTGTTATTTACCAGTTAAGAAAGTAGTACAGATTAATTTACAAAAATGTAAACACTGTAAGCTTTCTTGCAACCTTATGCAGAAAATTTGAAGAGAAAACGATTGATTTCTCATTTTAGGAGCCTTGAATTTGCAAGGGCTGTTTGAGATGAGTTGATTTCACTGGGATATCATTGTACCAGTAGGAGGAGTATAATTTTCATCAGCCTAAGAGATGAGTATCTGCAAATGAAAAGTCTTAATATAATTTTAGTGTCTGAAAATTTTATTTTACAGCGAAAATAGTCAGACCAACTGACAATGAATGGAAAATCCTTTGGAATATGTTCTGGATAAAAACAGAATTTGTGTTGGAGTTGTGATAAATCTGTCTTAAATTATCGCAATCAAATTTATACAGTTTTTAGTAGTACAATTCAAGTATAGCATGATTAAGGGAAATACTTATGATGGTTACCTCTTTGATATTTAATTAGTTCTTTCATTGTGAAAATCCCTCTTGCTAGTATCTATTGTGTTTAATATGATGTCCTTAAGCTTGAACTAAGCTCTGCAGCACAATTCCATTGCAGAAGACTGCCATCTAGTTTTAAGGTGGATATTAGCCCACTTCTCTTGACAGGCTTTCCAAAGACCCTCAGTCATGGTGGGACATCAAGAAGTAAGGTGCTGCTTCAGCAAACCAAATCTGCAAAAATCCATTGGTGAAGTTTCATAAGGATCCTTTTAAGGATGTAAAATCCAGCTTTCCAGTGTTAGTAGTCCTTGGATGATCAGAGAGTATAGTTTGATGCTATATCTATGTGGGCCCAAAATCTTGAGACATCGTTACCATACAACTGGTAAATATAAAAAAAAGTTCCTTTGGTAATAGTTGCATTAATCTTTAAATTTTTAACAACTGCTAGAGTTCTCCCTAGTTCGTAGTAACCTACGATCATTATGAATTCTTTCAAAAACTTTTTCTGAATGAAATTGTGACCTTTAGACCCATTTAAATATCATAGGGTTTATTAATTTTTAGATGAGTCGTATTTATTACACATCTGCTTCACTTTCGTACCACACAAACATGCTACCATCAACAGTCTCACACACAGATTAGTAAATCTACCCCTCAGCCAGCAAGAATATCAAAACGAATACCATCAAATCTTAAAAACTGCAATTAAAAATGGATATGGAAAAAACCTTGTAGATAAAAAACTAAAATCATTCAAACTTCAAAAGAGATTAAAACAGATCACAGCTCTCACACCAATAAAACAAGAAATTAGATTTGCTAAATTTACTTACCACCCCTGGGCCACAAAAAAGTTCTAAAAAATATTCAAGAAATACAATATAACATTGGCACCAAAAAGCAATTACAACATTAAAAACCTACTTCACAGTAATAATACTGATAAGATAAAACCAGAGGAAAAGTCAGGCATTTACAAGATTAAGTGTAAAGTCTGTGAAAAAATTTACATAGGGAGGACAAAAAGAAACATAGGCACTAGAAAGAAAGAAAGAAAGAAAGAAAGAAAGAACACTTCAGGCACTTAAGATACAAAAATATTGATAAGTCCGCAATAGCAGCTCATTTCTGGTCTGAAAATCATGAAATTGAAGATAGCACAGAATGACTAAAATACGTACACAAACATAATGAACTCGTCATATGGGAGAGAATATACATAGAAAAACATAAAAACCAACTAATGAACTTTGAAATCCCGCCAGAAGAGAATCCCACATTTAAGTTCATCACTAAATCAACAGATGGCAGCAGCAACTCCAGAATTACCCACACCACTGGATCAAGCTTTAGTCGCATAAGAGCAGAAGATGCAAATGATGATTTGCGAAACATGTCCTCAAAATAGGTACGAAAGTGAAGCAGATGTGTAATAAATACGACTCATCTAAAAATTAATAATTATTTCGCTTCACTGTGGTGTTCCAATACAGTTAAATCTCGATATATCATAGGGTTTGCTTGTGTTCGTCTATGAATAACTTAATGTATTTGTACAACTTCCTTTGCTTACAATTTTACAATTTTTCATTTATGTAACCTAAACTACATGTAAATTTGTTGACTTCTTATTGCCATCTATTGGCTAGCATGCATTGCTCAGCCGCATAGCTTGTGTCATTCCTTCTCCTTTAACTTGGTTATCCCCTTCTTTTCTTGTACTCCTTACTTTTCTTGCCCATTTTTCTTTTGCTTTATATAAAAAGTCATCAATACCTCTAATCTTCCTTTCTTCTTTTCGTATTAATGTCTTTAAATCTACGATTTTCCCTTCTATTAATAGATGATTAATAGATGAGAATGATAAAATGTTACGTAGAGAAATTTGATTAATACCTCCGATTGCACCAACAATTGCTGAGGAGATAATTATTAATTGAATAAATAAATTATTGGATAATAAGTATGAAATTAATATAAGAGGAGCAATTTTTTGAATTGATAAAATAATAAAACAGTTTATTCGCGATAGACCTTCTACTACTGAAGGTAATCATCAATGAAATAGAGCACTAGCAATTTTTATTAATAAGGGAATTATAATTAAATTATTTCAAGTAATTTTTATAAAATAAAATATTTCATAAGTATTAGTTTTTAATAAAATTAAAAAGAGTAATGAGGAGGATGCAATTGCTTGAATTAAAAAGTATTTAAGGGAAGCTTCAGTAGAAAACATATTTTTATTAGATGATAATAAAGGGACAAAGGAGAGTAAATTAATTTCTAAACCTATTCATGCTCCTATTCATGAATTTGCACATAGTGAAATTAATACACCTCTAATTAGTGTAAATAAAAAGAGGATTTTTGTCGAATTATTGTGCATTAGAAAAGAGATTAACTCTATAGATGGGTATGAACCCATTAGCTTAAATTTAGCTTACTTTTCTACATTTTGGTGTAAGGTGCACAAAAATTTTTGATATTTTAGGATTACAGTTTAATTCTGTTAAATGTAGTAAGATGATAGTAAAAGTAATAAAATTACATTATTTATCCTATCACGATAACCATTTTAAATCAGGCATTTTACTTTATTGAAGTTTTTATGTTTAAAGAAATTGTTAAGTCATTGGGTTAAATTTTAAATTATAAGGGGTTTTTGAATTAAACTCTAGTGAGAATATAAGGACATAATAATATATAACTATTTTATCAATTATAAGATCTTATAAAGGAAGATTTATATTACATTATTCGTATTAATTAACATCTTTATTTATACAAGTTTTAATAACCTATAGGGAGAGAATTAGAAAAGGTCTTAATATTAAAACATATGTACGTGTATTACAATTATTTTCGTTAACTAAATAAGATAAAGATATATTATTAAATTTATTATTATATACTATAGTATACTTAACTAGTAGATTCCATTATAGGGTAAAAAAAAATGGAATCTACTAGTTAAGTATACTATAGTAAACCAGTGCTTTTAAAAAAACAATAGAATTGAAAAGTTGGGCAAAAAAATTTTTTGGGAGGTGGGCTTTTTGCTCGTTTTACTTAAATTTATAAATTGTTTTAGAATTTAAAGATTTATTTTGATCTGGTCCAAAATTTGAAACTTTTCGATTTTATTGTTTTTTTAAAAGCATTGGTTTTATTAAAAATTGATCCATGATTTATTTATAAATTAATAAGTTTAAGTTTTATTCTTGCTTGAACTGTTCATTTTAACATTAATCTATATGTAAATTTTTGTAGTTTGGTTTTCTAGAAGAAAATTAGACTTATGTGGGCAGTAGATAATTTTATTGACATTAAGTTAATTTAGATTTGGTAAATGTTATTAGGTTTGGTAAAAGCTGTGCCAGCATCTGCTGTTATACAGCAAAATCAAATGAACATTATTGGTTTTTAAGTAATTAATATACATTTTTTTAATAGGAATTAGAATATAAGGTGAAATATTTATAATATTTTGAGGTTTATTATTGTAGTATGATTGTTGTGAAAATAAAAATATAAACTAGGATTAGATACCCTATTATTTTTATTGTAAAATTAATAAACTAGAGTATTAGTAGGTATGGTCTTGAAACTTAAAGAATTTGGCGGTATTATAGTCTATTTAGAGGAATCTGTTATGTAATCGATAGTCCACGTTGAACCTTACTTATATTATTTCTTGTATACCGCTGTTTATGAATATACTTTTAGGTAATTTTCTGAATATAATATTAACTAAAATTTCAAGTCAAGGTGCAGTAATATATAAGTTGAATAATGGATTACAATAAATTATATTTATATGGATTGTTATTGAAAAAATAATTTGAAGGTGGATTTAATTGTAATTTTATAAAGATTATTAAAATGATTTATAGCTCTATAATATGCACACATCGCCCGTCGCTCTCGTTACTAATAGTTACTAAGATGAGATAAGTCGTAACAAAGTAGGTGTATTGGAAGGTGTACCTAGAAAGTTATCAGGTTAAACTTAGAGTTAAGGTTTTCATTTACACTGAAATTTATTATCGTGCAATTCGATTTAATCTGAAATCAATAAAATTGTTTTATATTTATAAGGTAATAATAAATTTAAATTAAACAAATTTTAAGTTATTGTATAATTTATGGATTTAATTAATTTTATTATAGTAAATTAGTACTGTGAAGGAAGTTATAATTATTAAATATAATTAGAAAAACATATTTTTATTTAATGTATCTTGTGTCTCTGAGTGTATTAAAATAAATTATTTATGTTTTTTTTTTTCTCGAATTTAAAAGATTTAATTGGAAATATTAGTTTTTGTATCATAAAAATTAATAATTTTTAATTGGTAATGAGACATTATTCATTTTTAAGGATATCTAGTTTTAATTATTATTTAATTTTTATATTAAAATGTTAAGTTTAATTTGAAATTGTTAGAAATTATGATTTAAATAGTAAAATTTTAATTTATTTAGTAAAATATAAATTGTAATGTTAATATGAAGAATTAGGCAAATATTTTGCTCGCCTGTTTATTAAAAACATGGTTTCTTGAATATATTTAGGAGATCTAACCTACCCACTGAAAATATTTTGAAGAGCCGCAGTATTTTGACTGTGCAAAGGTAGCATAATCATTAGTCTTTTAATTGAAGGCTGGTATGAATGGTTGGACGAGGTAAATACTGTTTTATGTTAATTGAAATTGAATTTAGAATTTAAGTAAAAAGACTTAAATGTTATTAAGGGACGAGAAGACCCTATAGAGTTTAATAAGTTTAGTAATTAATTGAGTTAATAATTAATTTTTGGTTTTTATGAAATTTATTTAATTGGGGTGATTAGAAGATAAAATAAACTCTTCTTTGAACTTAATATTATTATTAGTTTTATGATCCATTATTAATGATTAAAAGATTAAATTACCTTAGGGATAACAGCATAATTCTTTTTAAGAGTTCATATCGAAAAAGGAGATTGTGACCTCGATGTTGGATTAAGATTAGTTTTGGGTGCAGATGTTCAATAACTAGGTCTGTTCGACCTTGAAAATCTTACATGATCTGAGTTTAAACCGGCGTGAGCCAGGTTGGTTTCTATCTTTAATTTTATTAAATATCTTAGTACGAGAGGACCAGATATTTAAAATAATTTTTATAGTAATGAATACTAATAAATTGAACTATTTTGGCAGAATTAAGTGCAACAGATTTAGAATCTGTAAATATAATTAATGATCATAGATAGTAAATGTTATGTAAGGAGCTATTTATATTAATATTAGTAGGTTTAATTTTAATTATTTTTGTAATAGTGAGTGTTGCTTTTTTTACTCTCTTAGAACGGAGGGTTCTAGGATATATTCATTTGCGAAAGGGACCAAATAAAGTTGGTTTTGTTGGTATTTTACAACCTTTTAGAGATGCAATTAAGTTATTTTGTAATGAACATATAAATCCTTTAGTTTCTAATTATTTATTATATTATGTATGTCCTGTTTTTTCTTTATTTTTATCTTTGATTTTATGAATACTAATACCTTATATAAGAGGTTTATTTACTTTTAATTTGGGTATATATATTATAGTATGTACAAGTATAGGAGTTTATACTGTAATATTAGCCGGTTGATCTTCTAATTCAAATTATGCTTTATTAGGAGGTTTACGTGCAGTAGCTCAATTTCTTATGAAGTTAGATTAGCTTTAATTTTATTATCTTTAATTTTTTTAGTTAGAAGATATTCATTACTTGATTTCTATTATTATCAGATGGGAATTTGATTTTTATTTTTGCGTTTACCTTTAAGTAATGTTTCATTTGTATCTTGTCTAGCTGAAACTAATCGTAGTCCATTTGATTTTGCTGAAGGTAAATCTGAATTAGTTTCAGGTTTTAATGTTGAGTATGGAAGTGGAGGATTTGCTTTAATTTTTTTAAGAGAGTATTCAAGAATTTTATTTAGAAGTTTATTAATATGTGTAATTTTTTTAGGTTCTGATTTAAATTCATTTACTTTTTATTTAAAATTAATTTTTATTGCTTTTTTATATATTTGAGTTCGTGGAACATTACCACGATATCGATATGATAAATTAATATATTTAGCATGAAAGAGATTTTTACCTTTATCTTTAAATTTTTTATTTTTTTATTTGGGTTTAAAAATTTTCTTTTAAAGGTTTTGTTAAGTAAATAGAAAGTTAATAAGGGATTTTAACCCTTTCATTATGATTTCAAGACATAAGCTTATTTATTAAGTTTATAACTTATTTATTGTAAAGGATATCATCTCAAGTTTTAATAATTACAGGGTTAAGAATATAATAAAGGAAGTATAGAACTGTTAAAATTTGACCTGTTAAAATATATGGATCTTCAACTGGACGGGCACCAATTCATGTTAATAAAATAACAATAACTACTATTGATCAGAATATAAATTGGTTAATTGGATAGTATTGAAGACCACGGGAATTTGTAATAGTAAGAGGTATTAAAAATAAAATTGCAATTGATATAACTAAAGCAATAACTTCTCCTAATTTATTAGGAATAGATCGTAAAATAGCATAAGCAAAAAGGAAATATCATTCAGGTTGAATATGAACTGGTGTATATATGAAAAATACACTACTCTCCGAACTTTCAAGCTCGACGTGCCTGTAGTTGGCCTGTTTAAGAAACACATTTTACTAATTATTAAATTTTAGATGAGTCGTATTTCTTACACATCTGCTTCACTTTCGTACCTATTTTGAGGACATGTTTCGCAAATCTTCGTTTGCATCTATGGCTCTTGTGCGACTCTAAAATTTAATAATTTTTCGCTTCACTGTGGTGTTCCAATACAGTTAAATATCGACATTTTACTAAGTTTTTTCGTCAGTGTCTCTATGTGAGTTTCCCAACTTAAATTTTCATTTAGTATAGTCCCAGAAATTTAATAGTTTTAACATAATGTATTTGGTCTTGTCCCGGCATTAATTTTGGATACAATTGACTTCCACTCATTTTATTATAGAAGCTTAGGGCTGCTTTTTTTTCTCCTTAATATTAACATATTGGCACTAAACCATTTTTTAATATATTTTAGACTATTTTCAATAGGTACATCTGCCCTTTGATAAAAATATTTGTATCATCTGCAAAAAGTGTAATATTTATATCTGTTCTGTTTTCTACATTATCTGCCAAATCATTAATGTACACTATAAATAAGAGAGGCCCAAGCACCGAACCTTGAGGTACCCCATATTATTAACATTAACCTAAAACAAGAACTTTTGTGCTAATTATTGTGTTAAAGTTTGTAGTAGTATAAGTTAGTTTAATGATAATTGTGCAATTTCTTGAATTTAAAGAATAATTTCATTTATCATATTATGTGAGAAGTTGTAATGTGTTTTAAGTAAATACATAATCAGATGATTCTCAATGGTTTCTTTCTCTCACAGAAATTCTAATTGAAATTTCACAGAACACTTGCATGGCATTTATTTTGGAACATACTTTAATACAAGATCATTTATCACTAGTTTTTGCCAAATATTTTTATGAAGTTGTTTGTTTTAGTCTTAGGATTTTGAATCGTCATAACTCATGGCAAATTACTTTGTTTATTCTGCTAAAACTATTCCCTCCATTCTCCAATTTCATCACATTCAAAGAGATCATTTACTTCATTCTCCTTTACTTTAAACATTGGAAATATACCAAAATTTGTACCAATCATAAGATTTTTAAGCTTATCACTTTCAATCTTGTTCAGGTAAAACATTGTTTCCATTGCTATATAGGAATATATTTGTCACTGTCTTATTTACATTTAAGATTTTTATACAGACTTTTGCTTTCTAGATCTCCCATCCTTTGCCTAATTTATTTCAAAGATATACACATACACATGTGGATAAAGACATCCACATATCAATTTCTGCCAGGAGCTTAAGCAACTTAGTTTTTCCTCTTCTATTTTATTTTGAAAAGTTCAGTAATCTTTCTAAATTTAAACAAATTCCTGTATTTTATCTTTTTACCTAGATTAATTACAGTACTATGCAGATTAATTGGGACAGCACTGAATTTAAATTCAATTCTTGGAAGTGTTGAAAACAGTGTTGTTATGATAAATTAAATTTAAAGGGAGTCGGTTAATGACATTATACATTGCACTGTTGCTAATCCGTTTCACATAAGCTTGCCCCATATCTCTTAACGGTCACGTGACCTTATCACCTCTCATTGGCTGCTGTTGTGTATAGACTGTTGTGCGGTAAAAATTAGTTCATTATTTAACATGGTGATATACCTTTATATGTTGGAAGAGAATTGTCAAATTTATATTTTCGTGACTGTTTGAATTAAATATATTATGCAACAGAGCTGACTTATCTGAAATGCATGTTAATTCTTAAACGAAGTAAAGAGGAGGTTCCTTTGCTCTAAGCCCGCCTTTCACATGGCACGATAGCACATGCTTCAGCGGTAGTGATGACATATTTGTTTATATGACTTATCACGACCTTGTTTTGAACTGGATTAGTCATATATCGCCATTCGAAGCTGTGCTGTGCCAAATACGAGAGCTAAATTATTTTATTGGTCATTTATTGCACGTGTGCTTATTATATGTATAATGGCAATGTCTACTGCCAGTTTTTCGCTGAAGCATCGCAAGGGAAAACCTTAACAAAGTGGCGAGAAAAGAATTGTGATGCATGTGTTTAATGCACTCACAGGGAAGAATCCGTCTTTGTCAGTGAGAGAAGTCGAACAACTGTGCTCTGAAGTTACAGGTGTGAGTATTAGATCCATAGGGACATCGTGACTTGAAATTGAGACAACAGGAAAACTTACCACTCCAGGGGTGATATTGCTGTGTAGGGAAGACGTTATTTAAGGACAATCAAACTGTACCGAGATACAAGTCACAAAATATACTACCTTGACGAGACTTGGGTGAAAGAAGGATACACGAATAGTAAAGTATGGCGTGACACAACTTTTAAGACTGAAAGACAAGCATTTTTGCAAGGTATGTGTGCTGGTTTAAAAAAAAAAAAAATCCAGTGGAAAAGGCCAAAGGCCTTTCATTATAAACTTGTTTCAGTTTCATTGCTGTTTCATTCAGTTCCAACTGAATGTGCCATTATATTCTTGTTTGTATGATTTTATCTATCTTCCTGGCAATTATTATGGCATTTATTGCAGGTTATAAATGTGACGGGATGGCACCGCCTATGGCGCGAAAGCATTAGCCAATTAGGGTGAGGGGGAAGGTTGTTTCACGCGGAGTGATACATGTCAGCGGGGCAAGGTTATATGAAACAGAGATTAGATACATTTCATTTAAAAACATTACAACAATGTACCAATAAAGACAGTTTAACTGAAATTCTTTCTTCTATTCAGTCTGAATTCATATTTAGTGGCATTGATACATATACGTATTAAGGTTTAAAAAGTATTTTTGCCTTTTTTTTTTTTTTTTTTTACTATGGATATCACACCCATGTAAAATTCATTGCTCTTAGTGAAAATACAGAGATGTCACACAGATAGCAGATGCAGTTTGTGTTGGTAAAGTGTGTCAAGGATTGTGAAGCTCATGAAGACACGGGAACACAAAAACATGAAGAAAAGACACTGTGCGGCAAAAAGGAACACTACGCCCAGGAATGATACCCTAATCTGAAGAATCAGCATCATCAACCCCAAAAAAGACCAGCAATGACATAAAAGGAGACGTTGCCTTTCATGAGATTGATGTAGCGCTTCCAATATATTTCACTGCCTTCTGGAATGTGGTTGCCTGGCACAGCATCCTATCAAGAAACAACTCTTGACATTCATAATGAAGAGTAAAAGGCTGTCCTGAGCGAAAAAAATATAAAGCCTGTACTGTGGAGCAGTGGAAAAAGTTATTTTTCTGATGAGATCCTTTTGAAGTTCAAGGGTACAGATCAAGTTTTGTTTGGCAATCATTAGGGGAACCTCTTCATCCCGGCCACATCCAATAGGCCCCAACACCCACCCACCAAAGGTCATGCTTTGCGCATATTTCACAGTTTTTGGACCAGAGACCCTTCACTCTATTGAAGGAGTGAGAAAGTGTAAAGTGCATCAAAGTATTTAAGACTAAAGTGATTCCAACCATACATAGGAGATTTCCTAATGGTGAGGGAATATTTCAACAGAATTTGCTCCCTGCCATAACTCAAAGTTCATAAAGTTCAGCCAGGGAATTGCCAGAGAATTCACCGGATTTAAATCCGATAGAAACTTGTGGTGCATTATTAAAGCTTGAATCAGAAAGTTGGATTGCATCACAAAAACCAAGATGATTGAGGGTGTTATCCAATATCGTGACGTCACTGTTACTAAATTCCTCCAAACACATAAGTGTTATTCAAGTTTAGTTTTGGGACTCCGAAGTGAAGGAGATGTGCAGGACACTCATAGATTCAATGTGTAAGAGGGTGAAAGATGTAATCGGGATAAAAGGAGGCCACACTTCATATTAAAATGTAAGAGAAACGAATAAATATTCATAATAGATTTTTGTTTGTAATTTTCCTGCTTGTCCCAATTATTCTATACAGTACTGTAAACAATGTAACTGCATTTGAATGACATGGTAAACTCTGAATAAGCAATCCACATTCAGTTCAATCAATTTTTCTTCTAGCTTATACTGAAACCTTCTCCTCTATGAATGCAGAATTTGGTCTGTTGCTCTTATTTGCAATTTACCAAACACCTGCCTTTTAGACTGCTGAGAACTCTCCAACAGAATGTGGTGAACACCAGCAGCCCCTAAGAATCCTCTTCATCTTAGAGTAGGTACTCAGATGAGAACAATATAGTCCTCTTCCAGGTCCCTATCGTTGATAATGTCTCAATAGTTGTGACACCTCTAAAATAGAACTTTACCTGAAGTACAGCTGTAAGCTAATTCATAGCATAAATGCCAGGTTTTTTTTTTTTTTTTTTTTTTTTTTTTTTTTTTTTTTTTTTTTTTTTTTTTTTTTTTACTTTTCATTAGCACTTGACGAATGGAAGAGGTATATACACAATTATATACAAAAGGGGATCTTAATAACACCACTGTTTTGTGGGTGAATTTAAGAAGCTAATAGGAAAGGGATTAGAAGTAGCCAAAGAATCTGATTACTTAGGTGTGAAGCTGAATAGCAAAGAGAACGAAAGTAACACAGTAGTAAAATAAAGCAAAAGGAAGGGCTGCAATGGCAGGAATAAGAATATGTAAATACACACTAGAAATGACAACCAAGTGATTGGAAAGAAAGTACTAGGTACTAATGGAATAAAAAATGTTTTATACAATTGAGATTTTGGGGGCGGCGCACAGATGTAAGCAAAAAGGTAAAAAATATGTGCAGAGTATTTTGCAAATAGCTATTAGGATTACCCAGATCAGCACTAATGGGGCGTAGCTTTAGTAAACCTAGAGAAAACAAGAAGGAATGTAATAATAATGGAGAGAATAGTAAAATTTCATATAGATATTTTGTCAAAGAAGAGGGTGAAATCTTAAATGTATGTATAAAGCAGCAAAAAAGCTTAGAGAGCACAAACAGTTGTGGCCAGGAATAGGAAGAAATATGGGAATAATAGGAAAGGGAGACGTAGAAGTTAGAAGAAAGAAGCACAAGTGATGTAGGTAAACTAGTAAAAAGCAGAATAGAAGACATAGAAAGACAGGAGATAGAGAAGTTTAAAAAATTAAGAATTTTGGAAACAAGTAAAGAAACTAGATAAGTAGAATACTACAACAGGAAAGAAAAAGAACAGCTAGCTCAGATGAGAACAGGAACAATAATCCTAAGAAGGATAAGAGGTAGTGACAAAGGAACATGGAAATGTGCACATTTCATGACAATGTAAAGTGTTAACATTACAGAGAAAGAGGTCTAGGAGGAAAAAATAGAATGAATGTGAATGAACTCATAGGCAATCTCTAATTGATGCAAGCATTGCAAGCTCAAGCTAAAGGAAGCCATTGTTTATGTTGCAGTGACTGGATTACCTCCAGTTTCCCCACTGAAGTTATCTTTAAGTTAATACTTTGTATTGCAGTGCCTTCATTAACTCATTTGCTCTAAGCTCTATGGACCCGCTCATTGAGCATTATGTCATCCATTACATTCATCATTCCATATGACTTAGTGTTGGGGAATGTAAACTGAAAAAAGAAAAAGAAAAGTGAATATTTGAGTCTTATGATGAACTGCACTCACATAAGTTACTAAAATGTTTAAATGCAGAGGTTGTAATTACTTATCTGTGAACCTACACATATTTTCAGTTTTAACTAATAGATGTCATTCAAAGAATCTCCATTTATCTTTCAGAAGACCATTGAATAGAAAAACCAATGCTATTGATCATTTGTATAATAATTTGTAGCATCTTTATCCCTTCCTCTCTCATTATGCCAAGTACCAAGTCCTATCTAAATGATAGGTCAAACATCCTTTCAAGTTAACATATTTAAAAGGATAGTGTTATAATGGATACAGTCAACATGAAAAATTCAATGCCATGGCCGGGATTTCAACCACGGATCTCCTGGTTTCCGTTCAGTCGCTCTAACTCATTGAGCTACCATGGCCAACGTGCCGTCCTGACATTAAATTCTCCATTTGACTCGTATATTTCCCCGGTAAACCACTAGGGGCTCTCGCATCCGAGATACACCGTTTGTGGTGACTTACTATCATAAGTACTCTTATTATTTTAGTTAATTGATGGAAATTAATCATTTCTCCACACTAGCCGTCTATAGGCTAAGGTTTTTGATGGATAGAGTCAACATGAAAAATTCAATGCCATGGCCGGGAATTGAACCACGGATCTCCTGGTTTCTGTCCAGCCGCTCTAACCCATTGAGCTACCTAGGCCAACGTGCCGTCTTGTCATTAAATTCTGCATTTAACTTGTATATTTCCCCGGTAAACCACTAGGGGCTCTCGCATCCGAGATACACCGTTTGTGGCGACTTACTATGTAAGTACTTGAGTCCCAGGCTTCATCATTTAACTCTTATTATTTTAGTTAATTGATGGAAATTAATCATTTCTCCACACTAGCCCTCTATAGGCTAAGGTTTTTGATGGATAGAGTCAACATGAAAAATTCAATGCCATGGCCAGGATTTGAACCACGGATCTCCTGGTTTCTGTCCAGCCACTCTAACCCATTGAGCTACCATGGTCAACGTGCCATCCTGACATTAAATTCTCCATTTGACTTGTATATTTCCCCGGTGGACGGAAACCAGGAGATCCTTGGTTCAGATCCTGGCCATGGCATTGAATTTTTCATGTTGACTCTATCAAAAACAGCCTATAAACGGCTAGTGTGGAGAAATGATTAATTTCCATCAATTACCTAAAATAGTGTTATAATTTTGCAATTAAGGATTAAAGATCCAGCCTGTAACTAAAGTTCAAAAAACTGTATGGCTGATGATGTTGACACTAGAGATTAATGATGAGTTAGTAAGTTTGATATGTACAAGCATCATAATAAGTTGCATGATGTGTTCTAACAGCCCATGCTGTCAAAATGGCTGCCCATCATAGTAGGTGTCTATGGGTTGTATTTTAATGTGTAATGGATTACCATCCATATAGACTTGAAGTATTATTGATAATAAGTGATGGCAAAGTATTTGAAATTCAAACAAAAACATTTTTTTCAAAATTGCCAGCACCTTTGAATTTAACGTATTTTGTCCCAAAACATTCTGCATAATGGACTTACATGCTTGCTTAAGTTGTATGCTTTAATCCTCTGTCGGTCATGCCTTAATTTCATTATGGTCTGCGTGCTGTACCTAAAAAGGCTCCATTAACTTTTCAACACTTTTATTGATTTTGGTGAATGTAGTTAATTATTTTTCTAACAAATTTCATTCATTTGTTTATTATTATTATTTATTTATTTATTTTCAATCATAGGCGCAATATATGTCCTGCGCCGTGGCATAGTGGGTTAAGGCATCATGTTTTGGTTCCCTGCCACGGAATGGGACCTGGGATCGATCCCACCCCTGAGGGGTGCAGATTTTAAGTCCCAGGTATAGGAGCAGTGCCCAGTCAGTATTATGAGGAAAGTAAGGAGCAGCTACCTAACAATAGGTAGCAAACCCTGATTGCGAAAGCCAACTTTTCAGCTGGGGGTGCCGAGATGCTGACCACATCTCCTCCCCGTATTGGTTGGATGATCGCCCACTTCTGTCTTGCATATGTGGGCATGAGGCCGACAGTTGGGTTGGCAGGCCTTGGCCCACTCGGGCTGTTATGCCACATGCTATTTTTATTATTAGGTACTATATACAGATAAATATTGTTATTATAGACCACATCAAAAATATCCAAATAATTACAATAGCAATACAGTAATGGTAATAACAATATTACATTCAGTTTAATAATAGCAATTATATAAGTATCTACATATAATGTAAATAATAAGAAGTGAAATTACATGCATAGCATATTTAATCCTATTATTGTTACTACAAAAAATTAATATATAAAAATTATTTACAGATGTTACACAAATATAAATATTTGTAACAAAAAGCTTCACCTATCTTAAGAAAATGGAGTTAATTCTTCTTTCTAATAGAGATCAATTTCAAAAACAGATTGTTTTCTCATCAGTCCATCAATAAACTCCATTGTCAAGGATTCCGGTTACCATGTTCGTATGTTTTTTCAATATTACCAAAATCTGAAAATGAAACAAACCTAAAAACGGAATCAACTGCTGGTATTTCAAAATTCATTACACGAAGTTTATTCTTTAAAATAAATATCTTTTTCCAAACCATTAAATCTATCTAACCATTTAATTGTTTTAATAATTTAACTTCAGAATTTATTTCATGGTTAAATGACCAAAAATGATCTGCTACAGCTGATTTATCAGTTTGTTTATACTTAATGTTCCAAAATAAAGTCTTTATTAAAACCATTAATTAAAGCAGTATTAATAATATGTTTATATTCTTTATTAAATTCTTCTTTATTCAGGGGTATATTTATTAATCTATAAATGAAACTATTAAAAACAGCAAATTTATGTGAAAAGGGGTTAAAACTTTTACTTTTTATGTAATTATCAATATGAGTAGACTTAAATTTTAAAGGAGTCGATTAAAAGTAAGTGTTTAGTGTCATTAATCGACTCCCTTTAAATTTAATTTATCATAACAACACTGTTTTCAACACTTCCAAGAAAGGAATTGCAATGAGTAGACTTCCTATAAATACCAAAATCTAATTTATTATTATTTCTTATTATCTTCAAATCTAGAAAAGGAAGAAATCCATTAATTTCAGTTTCTAATGTGAATTTTATAGCTTTATCTTGAAAATTTAGTAATTTTAAAGTGTCGTTAATTTATCAGGAACAATAGCAAAATTATCAGCATATCTATACCAGGTTTTAAAAATCCTAGGAAATGTTTTAATGACTTAATCTTGTAGGTAGATGCTAGTGGAAGTTATTGGATGACACATTTCCTGTTAACATTCTTTTTCAGATGTATACCTTATATGTATAATCTTCCTCCACTGCTATTTGTAAAGAATAAAGTTCAGACAGTATAGCGACTTGGTATTGTGAGAATGTGTATACATGATGTTCTGTGTTCACATTTCATGTGAGTTCAGATGTTAATTTTGTGGTTCTGAATAACAGTGCTTTTAACAGTTTAACAGTAAGAGGTGCGTTAAACAGACCTTTAGTTTATAAAGCTCATAGGAGGGGTCAATTTACAGCAACCGTGTTGCATCGGTGTGTAGATTCTCCAAACATATTTTGTTATGTGTGTGGTAAATTCACTACAAAATTTCAAAGAGAAAGTATTAATCCTATGATTAAGAAAGCATATGAATTCTACTTTATCTATAAAGTAGATAAAGACAAAAGTTTTGCACCTAAATATTGCTGTAGCAGTTGTCCGTGTAATTTGAGATGCTGGCACTTGCCCTTCTGTGTGGTTTGCCGTTAATATGATATGAAAGAACAGAAGGACCACGTTTTAGACTATTACTTCTATTTAACCAAAATTTTTGGTTGCTCCTTAAAAAACAAAGTATAGTCTATTTAGATTTGCCCACCACACAAAGGTCTATTAAGCATAGCGATTCAGTTCCTATTCCAATGCCACCCGGAAAACTTACTCCACAAGAGCAAGAATTGAGTTCTTCCCCTGAAATGGTTCCACTATTCTTTCACTCCCAACTGATTCTGAATTTGTGCAATCACAGACAAGTGCAATCTAAATTGTGTTAGCATCTAGACTAAAGGAATAGAATCTCTTACAACCGAGTACCAAAGTATCAATTTATCGCAAGCGTCAACATAGTTTTATCAAAATATTTTTTTAAAAAGGATTATCTTTAAGTTAATTGATGGAAATTAATCATTCTTCCACACTAGCCATGTATAAGTATAGTAAAAGTGTATAGTCACTATTGTGTGACTTAAAACAGTAGGTTGCCACAAACGGTGTGTATGTCAAATACAGATCCCCTAGTGGTTTACTGGGAAAACATGCGAATCAATTGGAGAATTTAATGTCGTGACGGCACGTAAGCTATGGTAGCTCAAAGGTTAAGAGCGACCGGATGGAAACTGGGAGATCCGTGATTCAAATCTTGGCCATGGTATTGAATTTTTCAGTTTGACTATCTGTCCAAAAGATTACCTTGTTTATTGCAATAATGTGAGGGAGCTTGTGCCTCAGTTAGGCAGAGAACATATTCCTGGCGTGTATTTATTGACTCTTAAAAGTCAAATCTAAAAGGTGTGTTGCTATACAATGGTGATATTCACCTTTGGTACCAGTGGCTTATGGCATAAATATGGAGGAAAAAAGTATGAAAACATAGATATCCTCTTAAAAGCAGTAAGTTGTAATGTCTATGAATGGCAAGTATGTGGAGACCCAAAGTTATAGGTTTATTAACCAGAATGCAACCAGGATATACGAATTAAAGTTTTTGTGTGAGTGGAACTCTCAGAACAGAGTTAATCATTATAGAGTGAAAGAGTGGCCTTTGAGAAAAAGTAGTACCAGGCAAGAAAAATGTAAATTTCACCCACTTGTATGTTCTCAGAAAATCTTATTACCACCGCTCCATATAAACATGGCTTAATGAAGAATTTCTTAAAAGCAATGGACAAAAATGGGAATGGTCTTCAGTATTTAAGAGAGAAATTTCCCAAGTTAAGTGATGGAAAAGCAAAAGAGTGCATTTTTATTGGACCTCAATCCGGAAAATCCAGCAGGTCTTATGTTTGAGGAAAAACAAAAATAGAAAAAGATAGTTAATTGATGGAAATTGATGGAAATTAATCATTTCTCTACACTAGCCATTTATAGGCTAAGGTTTTTGATGAATAGTCAACATGAAAAATTCAATGCCATGGCCGGGATTTGAACCACGGATCTCCCAGCCACAAAAGAAAGCCACGGATCTCCCAGCCACAAAAGAAAGTCTTCCTGAAAAACATTCTATACTTGTAAGTTTCCAAATTATTTGCAATTTTTTTTTAATTCAAAATTAAGTTTTAACCAAATTATTAAATATGATAGCAAAAGAAAATGGTGCATAATGGGAAATTTTGACTTCAAATTCGAATTTAGGAGACCCGAATTAGTAAAAGTTATCTATTTTCATTTCGTGGCATGAAAAAATTTAAAATTTCATTGTACATCGTAATTTTTAACACTTTTCTTTAAATGCAGACAGCGGCCTTTCAAAGTCAAAAGCCTAAAAGCAGAACAGGAAGAACAGAGGGCTGGTGATTTCTGGATGCACTAGGATCATTGGAGGGGTAAAAATGTCTGTTATATGTAGGTTTAATTTTCTTGCAGTAATTTGGTGTCTAGTTTGAGGTAAGAAATTTGTTGAAAAACTAAAGCTGAAAGGATCTCACTTTGAAGTTTTGCTTTTATTTTAGGTGAAGGACCTTCCCCAGAAGAAGTTTTAACTGCATTTATAGTAAATGACACTAAAGTGGCTCTCAAATCTGGTTATGGAAAGTATCTGCGGGTGGATAAAAATGGTGCAGTTACTGGTCGTTCTGATGCAGTAGGGCCTATGGAACAATGGGAACCTGTCTTTCAGGTAATGGTTTTAATGATAGAGAATATTAATTCAATTTATTTCTGTGATGTTAAGTTTGCATTTCTTACCACTTTGATATTACTATTAGGTAACTAGGTCCAATATATTATCACTTTGTATGTATAAATTAATGGAAAATTGCCTTTCTAAGACATATGTATATTTGAATTTTCTATGCTAAATATTTTGTGTAACAATCTTGTAATGGAGAGTTAGGATAATGAATATTTAATTTAGTAGTATATAAAAAAGCTTATGATGAACTTGTATTCTTTATTTCTCTGTATTTTTCAATGGTATGTTTATTTAAATAAAGAGAATAGCTCAAATTCTCAGAAAGGTGGAATATAGTGTAATAGTATAACTAAGCATATTTTGGATTATGAACAAAGAATTCAACTTTATGTATAATAGATCAAGTAATAATCCAACACAAATCTGAAACAGAATTGTTTCATGTGTAGGGACACATGGATGATGATGCAATGATGCACCAAGTTGATTATCTCGAAGCTGGATTATGGAACCAATGTTCTCAGTTGAGATATATTCTGGAACTTGCCACAGCTGCTCTCATATTAGCATGAGATCTAATTTCTAGGGTGTGGTTGCGGATGAGAAGCAATGATGGATTTGTAGGAAGATTAAATAATTTTAAGACCTTCTTTTCCTAAATTGTATTTTAATTTAATTAAAATCTTTTGAAATAACTTTTAAACACTGAAAGAAATAATCACTTTTGTGAACTATGATATTACATAGCTTTAAAAACAATTATGTTACTTTCGCAATGTTTTATACACTGCGTCCTTTCTACAGACTTACGGACACTAGCACACTTATCCGTTCTCTACAATTGCTAAATGCAGAAGAATGCTAGCTTCAGCCAATCTTGATTTACTGGCCCTGCCATTGCTATGGCAATTCAACATCTTTCTAATGGTCCACATCATATCCAGTTATAACTATGTTCATTATAATATTTAATATTTTTACAATTTTTCTTTTAAATCAATTTTTCTATTTAACATTAAAATAATATTTCTTTAAAATATACAATAATATTGTTATTAAAACCATGATTAATATTGTGACTTTGTGGGTTCGTGAAATCAAAAGTCCAAGTTACAAACACGAAAAATTGTACTTTATTTCCGTAGAAATACGCTTCATACACATACACAATACAACATACAAACTCAACAAACACAGCCGCTTACCTGCACGCGTTCAACTACCAACTAACTGACTCTCTTTGGCAGGCAGGCTGCCTTTTTATAGTATTTCTAGCATTCCAGAAATTTCTCAAACAATCGAGACCGGCTAGAACAAAGGCGAACTCTTGCAAAATTCGTCTGCTCCCGCCCACCATTTTGGCAAGCCTTTGTCTCCACACTGCACTGCCATCTCCTTGATCTTGTTACCCGCGCTGCCTCCAATCAACAATGACCTGGCGACACTGCTCCCTCCTCAAGGCTGGTCGTCCCGAACAGCACTATCTTAACGGGCCAGACGATCCAGGTGTACCACCAACATCTTCCCTCGGGGCACCTTCTGGATGAGGTAGACCACGTCGTTAATCCTCTTCACCACCCGGTATGGTCCTTGCCATGGTTGCTGGAGCTTCGGGCATCGTCCCTTGGTCCGGGTAGGGCGGTACAACCAGACTAGTTCACCCTGCTGGAACCCTTGGCTGTTGGCTTGCCTGTTGTATCTCGGTCGCTTGCCTTCTGGATGTTTTGACGAGCGATCTCGTGCATGTCGTGGAGGTGGTCCACCAGGTTCTCCACATACTCGGTCGTTGGCTGTTTCGCCCCAAAAGCAGGTCACAAGGGAGGCGTAACTCTCTGCCGAACATTAAGCTGGCTGGCGTCATCCCCGTCGTGTCGTGTGTTGACGAGCGGTAGGCCAGCAAGAACAGTGGCACCTTGACGTCCCAGTCTCGCTGATGGCTAGCCACGACCTTCCTCAAGTATTCCTCTAAGGTTTTGATGTACCTTTCGACCATGCCATCTGACTGGGGATGTAGAGGTGTTGTGCGGGTCTTGTTAACCCCAAGTCTTTCTAGTGCCTCCTTCATCAGGTTGGACTCAAAATTGGTGCCCTGGTTGCTGTGGAGCTCCAACGGCACCTCAGATCGGCAGAACACTTACTCCACGAGGCAGTGTGTGATTGTCTTTGCCTCTTGGTTCGGGATGGCATACACCTCCGGCCACTTAGTGAAGTAGTGCACGACCACCATCAGGTACTTGTTGCCGCGCACGGATATAGGGAACGGTCCAGCAATGTCAACGGCGATCCGTTCGAGTGGCGCTCCGACGTTGTACTGCTGCATGAGACCCCGGCTCCTAGTCTGGGGTCCGCGACTCGCCGCGCACACGTGACACTGGCGGCACCATCACTCAGCGTCTGCTCGGAGCCTCAGCCAGTAGTAGCGCTGCCGTAGTTTGTTAATCGTTCGGTTCGCTCCCAGGTGTCCTCCTGAAGTACCGGCGTGCACTTCCTCCAAGACTTCCGGGACCTTACTCCGGGGAAGTACCAACTGTTCTCCCTGCGTCTTCCCATCGGGTGATTCCCATACCCGGAACAGCACGCCCTCTCTGGTCTTCAACGAGTCCCATTGGGCCCAGTACGACTTGTAGGTGGCGCTCCTCGGTGCGATGTCCTTCCAGGTTGGTCTTGTCCCTGCCTCCACTTCCTTCAAGAGCGGCCCCAAGTCTGCGTCCGCCAGCTGCTCCCTCCTCAGGCCTGCGCTATCCCAGCCATCCGCAGGCACTGCCGTGACTACTCGGACTGCTGCGACACGCTCCTTCTCTTCCACTCTTGTGCATTGTCCGCACTCCTCTGGACAGGGTCTGCGTTACCGTGGCTCTTCCCTCTGCGATGTTCCGAGGTGAAGTCGTACTCTTGCAACCTCTGAACCCAACATGCTGTCTGGCCTTCCAGGTTCTTAAAGCTCAATAGCCAGGTTAGGGCGGAATGGTCAGTTCTCAGGTGATATGGCTGACCGTACAGGTACTTGTGGAAGTGCTCCAATGTCTTTACCACCGCCAGTAACTCTCGTCGGGTGACGCAGTAGTTCTTCTCTGTCTTGGATAGTGTCTTGCTGTAGTAGGCAATCACCCGCTCATGGCCGTCCTGGATCTGCGATAGGACACCTCCAATGCAATGGGCGCTGGCGTCGGTTGTGGGAAACCCAAAATTGGAGCACTGCACAGGGTCTCCTTCAGGTGCTGGAAAGCGTCTTCGGCGTCCTCCGTCCAAACATAAAGCCGGTGTTCCTCTGTCAGGCGGGTGAGGGGTTTGGCGATGTTAGAGAACCCCTTTATGAAGCGTTTGTAATAACTGCACAGCCCCAGGAAACTGCGCAACTCTTTCTTATCCTTTGGGCGAGACCAATCTTTCACAGCCTGCGTCTTCTCCGCGTCTGTGGCCACTTCGGTTGCTGAGACTATGTGGCCCAAGTAGTTGACTTCCTTGCGGAAGAGCTGGCACTTCTTCGCGTTCAGCTTCAATTTGGTCGCCTGCAGTCTCTGTAGCACCTTACTCAGATTCTCGAGATGGTCTTCAAAAGTCTTACCGACGATGATGATATCCAGGCAGGCAGGCAGGCGTCGTAAGTTAGTCCTCTCATCACTGACTCCATGAGGCGTTGGAAGGTAGCTGGTGCGTTGCAGAAGCCAAAGGGCATAACTGTGAACTGCCAGAGCCCTTGGCCTGTCGAGAATGCGTTCTTCTCCTTGTCTCTCGGGTCTAGAGCTACCTGCCAGTAGCCCGACTTCAGGTCCAGGGTCGAGAACCACTGTGCACCAGCTAGCGTGTCCAGGTTGTCGTCAATCCTGGGTAAGGGGAAACAGTCCTTCCGGGTGATAGCGTTCAGTTTCCTGTAGTCCACGCAGAAGCGTAGCTTGCCGTTCTTCGTCACCAAGACTACAGGGGAACACCAAGGGCTGTCAGACTCTTCAATAACTCCCCTGGATCTCATGTCCTCCAGCATGTCTCGTACCGCCCCTTGCTTCGCCAGCGGAACGCGTCTAGGTGGTTGCCGAATAGGCCGGGCGTCCCCGGTGTCGATGCGGTGAAGCACTGTGTCCGTGCGGCCGTAGTCACTATCACCTTGGCTGAAGAGGCGCTGGTATCGTCTCAGCAGTTGTCGAACTTTCTCCAGCTGCTCTGCGGTCAGGTGGTCGGTAGGCCTTCTAGCCGAGGCCCCAAGTGTTGCGTCGGCACCGGTTCCTGCGTCTTGTCGATTGTTGTTACGCTTACCACGGGCTCGCACGTTCCCAACTCCGTCCCGGCCTGGACGTCGTGATCGGTGTCCGTTGGATTTAGCAGCCTCACTGGCACCTCCTCTCGGCACGGCAGCAATGCCCGGGCTACACACAGTCCGCGTACAGGCGTCTTCTGGTCCAGCATCATTCCTGGTTCTCTGGCCTTTCAGTCGCGCCGTCACCATCACCTCGCTCCTCGCGGGGACAACCACGTCTTCGTTCAAGATGACCCTGCAGATTCCAAGCGCTCTTCGGGTTGACGAAGTATAACCTCTTCTCCGTTGAGCCGCAGGACCTTCCTGCCGATGTCGACCGTTGCCTCGTGGCTCCTAAGGGCATCCAGTCCCAGAATCACCTCAGCCACCTTCGCGACTAACACCCACAGACGTACGGCACTCCTTCCCAAGGTCAACTTTAGCAGGGCCTCCTCCACAGGCAAGGTGTCACCCGATGCCGTGACAAGCTGGTGTGGTCGGTTCGGCTTCCTCGTCGGCAAACCCTTGGCCATGTTAGGTCTGATGATGGTCACGTCCGCCCCGGTGCCCAACAGCACGCGGCACGATTTCCCCTCCACCCAACCGTCCGCGATGAGGCTGTCATCCAAACGCCGACTGACGGCGCGCAGTGTCACTCGAGGGGATGGTGGTGATGGCGCTGACGTGCCCCTCTTCCCGACGGCCCTTACTCGTTTTCCGTCTGCTCTTCCTGGTGTGGGCTGTCTCTCTCCAGGCTGTCCACACCCCCAACACAGGCCACAAGGTCTTCGCCGGCGTCCCTCGGCTGGTGTTCTGTCTCCGGTGTAGTGGACACTCCTCGTTCTTGACGTCGGGATAGCTGTTACCTTGGCCGCCTCCATCCTTAATGCTGCCGTTAGCGCCTCGTGGATGGTTTTATAATCGCCGAGAATTAGGCGCTGACGAATCTCTGTGTCTCGTACCCCGTCAACGAATGTGTAGGCAGCTTCCCGGGATACGAACTCTGGTGGGAGGTCGACTAGGGCCTTGCTAGCCAGTTGTTCAACTGCCAGGGCGAACTCCTGCAGCGTCCCCCCTGGCTGCTGGGACCTTGCCTTTAGTTGGCTGCAAAACGATTCTCCAGGGCTTCCCAGATGTCCTTGGGCGCCGCCGTTGTCTGCACCGCTTTCAGGACTTCCGCGGCCCGTCCCTGGAGGCTGGCTATTAACTGTGTGGCCTCCTCCTCTGGTGACCATTTGTTGTGCTTGGCCACTGCGTCGAATTGGCGGCGGAAAACTTCGAAAGTTGTCGCGCCGTCGTATTTAGGAGGTTTGACGCGCGCAGATGTGTCGCGTCCCGGCGCGTCGGCCTTCAAACCCTTCAACCTCCTGCCACCATGGCGTTCAGGGACTTTGTGCTGTTGTCGGCCTTTCCCTCCAGGTTGTTTACGCGGTTAGCAAGGCTTCGACGTCTTCCACCATGGCGTTCAGGGACTTGGCGTTACTGTCGGCCTTTTTCTCTAGGTCATTGAAGCGGTTCGCCAGGTCCTCAACGCGCTCGTCCACTTGGCCCATCCGCTTGCCCAGCTCCGTCATGTCATCCCTTACGCCGGCCAACTGTTCTTCAAATTTGGCGGCGAGAGCCTCGTTTGCCACCTTCATTTCCGTGGTCAGTTCGGCCATCCTTGCGGTCATTGTCGTGGCCAAGTTGTTGTTTGCAGCTTCCGTCTTCGCAGCGAGGTTGTCATTCGCTGTCTTTATTTCCTTCAGCTCGGCAGTGAGGTTGTCGCTAGCCGTCTTTATTTGTTTCAACTCCGCGGCCAAGGTATTATTTGCCGCCTCCGTCTTTGCTGTTAATTCGTTCCACTTCGCCAAAACCTTTTCCAATGCCGATTCCATGGCCGTAATATCCCGCTCCGTGACACCAGTTGTGACTTTGTGGGTCCGTGAAATCAAAAGTCCAAGTTACAAACACGAAAAATTGTTTTTTATTTCCGTAGAAATACGCTTCGTACACATACACAATACAACATACAAGCTCAACAAACAAGCCGCTTACCCGCACGCGTTCAATTACCGACTGATTGACTCTCTTTGGCAGGCAGGCTGCCTTTTTATAGTATTTCTAACATTCCAGAAATTTCTCAAACAATCGAGAACGGCTAGAACAAAGGCGAACTCTTGCGAAATCCATCTGCTCCCGCCCACCATTTCGGCAAACTTTTGTCTCCACACTGCACTGCCGTCTCTTTGATCTTGTTACCCGCGCTGCCTCCAATCAACAATGACCTGGCGACAATATTCAAATCTTTTTGTTATTATTATTTGCTCCATTTATACCCTACCTTTAACTGCATTGGTCATATAAGTGGCCATCCTCCTTTGGAACATATCAAAGGTGTTAACTCGTATTCGTTGGGTTTTAATCATTAGATCATGCACACATTCACACTCTTTTCCAGTCGGACGCTACCTTTCCAAACTTAGTGTGAAAGAACAATTTCCATCGAAATACATCATGCATTATTTAATTTGGTGGAAAAGATATAAAAACACTGCCCCCTGTTAAAAAATATTTAGAACCTTGTTCTTTGCACATTTTGTTTGTTCTTGTTGGGACAGAATTTCTATGTTGGAAGCACAATTCCTTCTCTTCTCGTAAAAGTTTTGGTGGCTATCAATTTCCTCTGGTCATCAATTGTATCATCTTATTTTAAATAAGAGTCATGAGATCTCTGGTTTTCAGGTGTGGTTCGGAATAAAGTTTCGGAGAAGTCAAATTTTGTAACAAATATAATTGTATTATCTGGATTACATTTTACTTGAACTTCCTTTCCTAGTCAATTGTAGGTTACCTCCAGCATATCGATAAATTCTTACTTTTTTAATAAAAACAGTTCCATAAAACTTCTTGATCCCGCACGACCATTCATCACTCCCCAGATTACAGAACATATCTACCAAGATTATTGATTTTCTGTTACTATTGTTACTCCTATATTAATTTAGTGATTGGCCGATTTAATGCTACATCACCACATTAGGTCATACAATTATTACTACGGCGAATCACAAAATTACATATATTTTTACACATTTTAAATTATTAAATTCAGATTTAGTCTGCCATTTTCAACATGTTTTACAAAGCATCGTCAAAAAATAACACTACAGTTACATTTTTACAGTTCAATAATAAAACAAATATTTACAAGATTAAGTGTAAAGACTGTGAAAAAAATTACATAGGGAAGACAAAAAGAAACATAGGCACTAGAAAGAAAGAACACTTTGGGCACTTAAGATACAAAAATATTGATAAGTCCGCAATAGCAGCTCATTTCTGGTCTGAAAATCATGAAATTGAAGATAGCACCGAATTACTAAAATACGTACAAAAACATAGTGAACTCGTCATATGGGAGAGAATATACATAGAAAAACATAAAAACCAATTAATGAACTTTGAAATCCCGCCAGAAGAGTATCCCACATTTAAATTCATCACTAAATCAACAGATGGCAGCAGCAACTCCAGAATTACCCACACCACTGGATCAAGCTTTAGTCGCATAAGAGCCAAAGATGCAAATGATGATTTGCGAAACATGTCCTCAAAATAGGTACGTAAGTGAAGCAGATGTGTAATAAATACGATTCATCTATAAATTAATAATTCTTATTACATGTTTGAGACATTCAAATATATATAAACAGGATAATGCGAGTTTTTTAAAACTACTTTTACATTATTGTCTCCTAGGGATTTTTTCCAGTATTCTTATTGCTCTCTTTTGTTGCCTAAATGTTTTTAACATATTTTTCTTACCTGCTGCCCCCCATAAAATGACTCCATAACTTAGGTGTGCATGTATTAATGCATAATAAACCTTTAGTGCACTGACTTCATCCATAATTTGTGTTGTCTGTTTTAATACATATATGCCCTTGTTTATTTTCTTGTTGATCTCTTCTATATGTTTGTGCCATTTTAAACTACTATCTATAACTAATCCTAAAAAGTTTGTCTGTGCTACTTGGCTAATTTGCTTATTTTGTACTGTTAATGTGAGTCAGATTTTGTTCTACTACCGAGCTGAATTTGCATCCATTCGGTTTTGTTTGTGTTTAGTACCATTCCCAGTGCTTCTAAATAAGTGCTAATTGATTCTAATAAGGAGTTTGCTAAATAATCATTTAAATCGTTTCATTGGGCGTAATGAGCATTAATTATGTTTGACAAAATTAGTGCTGGTGCAGAGGTAGAAAAGCAGTAGATTGATTTGGTATCAGGATGATGCAGAAAGTTTTAATTCTAGAACATGTCAATAAAGTCAAGTTCATTAGCACTCCTAAAACTAGCGAGATGAACTCAAAAACTTGAGAGTTTACATTTCTTGGCATGATAAGTTAATTTTTAGTTTGGAGGAATTTAGTAACAGTGACATCCTAATTAATTGGAAAAACTATTTGTAGTTGGTTTTCACACTCCATCACTTACATTTTTACTTTTGAGGAACTAGTTTTGGGAGCTGTTGCTTCCATTTTCAACCTTGAAGGTGCAAGTGTTATCTGTTGTTTTCTGTCTTCTCTGGCAGTGGAACTATGAACTACTGTATCAAATTATTGACTATGGGATTTCAAAGTTCATTGCTTGGTCCTTATATTTTCATATTAATATGTTCTCCCACGTAGTCTGATTTGGTTTATCACACCTTTTAATAATTTTGGATTTGGGTCAAGATCATGGTTTTCGTTCCAGCAGTGAAATGTTACTGCTGGCTTATCTTCCTCTTTCAATTTGAAGTTTCTAAAATGCTCTTTGACTCTGGTTTTAGGTTTCTTTCTATTTTCCCCATGTAGCATTTTTCATATTTTATAAACATTAATTGTACTCTCTCCACTTTGTAAAGGCATTTTGCCTAAATATTGTACATTATTAGTTGTAAATACCTGTATATATGTAAATAATATTTGTTATTTCATTGACAGTGTCACCTGTTTACGGAGCTAATGCTCACTTTGTAAATGTTTGTGATGAATAAAGTTTATTATTATTATCATCATCATCATTATTATTATTCACAATCCTTACAACTTATTTGGTATATTCTGCATCTATTGATTGGTGAGATTTCATCCTAAGTTTTTGAATCTAATAATTTTAATACTAAGTATCTATTTGTAGGTGCCAAGATGATATTTTGTTTTTTAAAGTACTTTTTGAGTTTATTTAATGTTTTTGGAAGGAATGTGAAACCATTGAATATGGTGTTGCTCCAATTGTATAAATTCAACATTTGCTTCTTACCTGATTTTGAGGTCAAATCAGTTTGTTCATTAAAGAGTTTCAGAGGTAGGTGAAAATGTAAACTTGTAGCAAAAGTATATTAAATTATTAAAAAATAAAAAAAAAAACTGCTGTTTTCAGTAGAAGACACTTCTCAGAATGCCTTTTGTGTAGCCTGACCATCTGCTCTAAATTTTTCAGCATAGTTTCATAGTTTACACAATTGCTTATGGTACAGAAGTTTGCATGCAAATGTTTTTTGTAGTCTTAAACTTTGTGTGCTTATTTATGTAAATTTCAACATATTTCATCTTAAATGATGTTTAGTGTTTTTAATTCCTGGGTCATTGGTCGTACATTAGTAATATATTTGAAAAGGTAAATTGGAATTGACACTGTGAAGTAATTAATAATTTAAATTATACTATGAGTCGACTGAGATGCTCTGTACTTCACATACCACAAAGTAAAGGTGAAACACTTTGAAAGAAAATTTATGGTATGTGAAGTACAGATTGTCTCAGTCAACTCATAGTATAATTTTAATACATTCACTGTTTATAAGCTTCTATTTAATGTATTTGTGTTAAATACTGCCACTGTTCTATGAAAGTTGTACTTCATTTATTTTGCTAAAGGATGGGAAAATGGCGCTATTGGGTTGCAACAACTGCTTTATGTCAGTAGACCAAGTGGATGATTCAGTAGTAGCAAGGAGTCACACAGTGGGCAAAGATGAAATTTTGCATGTTCGTTCCCATGCTCCAAGAGAGAACAAAAATAAAGTTGAGGTGCCTGAAGAGGAACAAGGGAGTTTAGCACAAGTGGAAATAAATTATGTGTAAGTACAATCATTAGCTCCAATGCAGCAACATGTAGATTCCAAACACTTTTTCATACAGGCCCGGGCTTTATAGTTAACCACTATTAGGTCAATTAATGCCAATTAATTGACCTAATTGTGGTTAACTATAAAGCCCTGGCCTTAAAGTACTTACAATATAGTAAGTCGCCATTAAGGTAGTTGTCTCATGTGTTTATGAGAACTCCTAAGTGGTTTACCGGGAAAATACGAGTCAGTTGGAGAATTTAATGTCATATCAGCACGTTGGCCATAGTAGCACAATGGTAGTGCGGCTGGACGGAAACCAGAAGATCCGTGGTTCAAATCCCGGCTATGGCATTGAATTTTTCAGTCTGACTCTACGTTTTCACAATTTAGCCTACACACGACCAGTGTGAAAGAACAATTAATTTCCATATATCGAGATTTAACTGTATTGGAACACCACAGTGAAGTGAAATATCAGAATTACCCACACCACTGGATCAAGCTTTAGTTGCATAAGAGCAGAAGATGCAAACGATGATTTGCGAAACATGTCCTCAAAATAGGTACGAAAGTGAAGCAGATGTGTAATAAATACGACTCATCTAAAAATTAATAATTAATTTCCATTTTTTCATACAGTTCCAACTTTTTGGTGCATTTCTTCCAAAAGGTTGTGCCTACCATTTTCAACACCTTTTAGTTGTGTTTACTAAAACAAAAGATAAGCTCCACAAGTAGTATGAAAGAAGCAATGGCGCATAATTATTACATGGTTCATACTGACTTTGAAAATCAGGGAAGTTCATAGAAAAATACATTTATCACTGAAATATTAAAAACCATTTAGAAAGCTGTTAACTCGAATATGAACACATTGATGTTATAAAAGAACATGCTTGCGATAAAGGCTTTGACTTTTGGTTAAGAAACCACGGAATAGCAAAATTAGTTGCTGCACTGTGCAGAGTATAAAAACAAATGCTAGATATGTTTTAGCAAGAAAATATACATAGATGGTGATGATATAGCACTACAGCTTTTCCCATTGGAAAAATAGGTTCGTCAAGGGCTGCAAAATACTCATTGACGGTGACAATCACTTCTTCATTTGATGAAAATTTCTTACCACCAAACCAAATTTTCAAATTTGGGAACAGGAAGAAGTCACTTGGGGCTAAGTTTGGTGAATAAGGTGGATGAGGAACCTATTCAAAGCCCAACTCATGCACTTTTGTCATTGCGATTGTTAATGTATGCGATGGTGCATTACCCTGGTGAAAGAGCACCTTTTGCATTTCAATCCTACTCTCTTTCAGTCAACTCATGTCGCAAACGATCCAACAATGAAACATAATTGTCTCCAGTTATGGTTCTGCTTTTTTCCAAGTAGTCTATGTTGAGAATCCCAAAAAACAATGTCCATCACCTTACCAGCTGACAAAATGGTCTTTGATGTCTTTGGTGTACTTTCACCAGCCTTTATCCATTGTTTTGACTGCTGTTTTGACTCTGTTGTGTAATGATGGATCCAAATTTCATTCACAGTCACAAATCAGCACAAAAGGTCTTGCATATTGCGATTAAACATTGCCAGACACTTGGTAGAAGTGTTCTTCCGGATATGCTTTATGTTGGCTATGACCAATCACAGCATGCATAACATTCAATCGCAGCCATCACACTGACCAGTTCAGATGGCTGTATCAATGAACTGTATATTGTAGTCCATTCAAATTTTCTATACAATTTGCTTGCCACTCACAAAGCTGTAACAAAAAATTTCCATCCCTTCATGGAAATTTACCAGACTTATCAAACTACCCTCCTGTGCTACAGAAAAAAAAAAAAATTATAGAAACTTAAGCAAAATAACCACACAATCATGACACTAAAAACAAAACAAACTTAAACAGCAATACTATGACTTTATGGGTTCATAAAATTAATAGTCTAGTTTGCAGAAATTCAAAATGCTCTTTATTTCCATAGAAAGACAGTTTGTACAGTCCTTTGCAGCAGGATGACATAACATACACGAACACATCTCTCGTGTATTCACCACACGTAAACAAACAAAAGAATTCACATTCAAATCACTGCACAAATTTGATTATCAGTTCACTTCTCTGTCACAAGTCCACAGACAACTGTAAATTCATTCACTCACTAGCAGCTTCGCTGCACCACTGCAACTCCATTCACTGACTAACTGGCCTCTGACAGCCGCGCCTCTTATTTATAACCGAACAATTGTTTCTCAAAACTTGTCGAAGTAACATGATCTTTCACAATGGCGAGAGAAAGGAAAGAATTATTAAGACTATCTCCGTCTCTTTCTGTTTCGGCAAATGCTAGCATGCACATGGTCATGGGCTTGGCTTGGGCATTATCTGTCTCTTTTGCATGCACCGGCTGCAGCCCTCCTCAAACAATGCCTTGCGACAATACGGTGATTCGACCGTCCTGTCCTCCGATGTCCATTATTTTGCTTGCTTAAGCCGGGAAGCCATAGAAATTTGTATAAAAAAACTTCAACAGCAAAGAAGAAACCAAGGGGTTAAATAAAGCTTGGCATTCAGCTTTAAGGAATACATGTAAGAAACCCGATCAGACACAAATGTTGACATATATGTCACCAACAGCAGTAGTTACAGTAATCACCCACTCATTGGCATCAGCCAGTTTTGATAAAAGCAGTCCCCTCCATAGTCAGCCCACATGGCGGCCGAACCTATCAGGAAGGAGCGCACCAGCTGGAAGATGGCTCTGCCCACTCAGAACATATTTAAAAAGCCCATGAAACCAAGAGGCTCCATATCAGTTGCAGCCAATATTACTACCAAAGTGTTATGGCCATGCCACTGAGGATGTTTGACACAGCTTCAAACAAAATGTCTGGAAAAAGGTTTTCCACTAGACCATGGCCCACAAGCCCAGATAATCATTATCTACCAAATTTAAGAACACTGGTGCATAGAACTAACTTTTTTCCAAAGGGGTTAGGTATATTGCAGGCGCCCTGTATCATATGTTGCCAACCAGTTTCAGAAGCACAAAATCCATGTGATGTTTTAAGATTTCTTTGAAACAAATGTTAGTGAGGGATAGCTTTTATTCTGTGAACAATTTATGGAGGTTCTGTAATTGTAGAGCTAGTAATAGTAACTATTATTTAGATTTTATCAGATATTCTCATCATTGTTATACATTAATTATTATTATTATTTAACTACTATGGTCATATCGGCGGCCGTTCTCCTTTGGAACATACTGAAGGTGTTAACTCCTCGTTATCTTTGGTTTTTTTTATCATTACATCACGCACACATTCACACTCTCATTCATACTTCCAGACTCTGGGGAAGATGGGGAATTATCTTGGTCGGAGAAAAATCCCCACCCCCACCGCCGGGAATCGAACCCAGGACCCCTAGCTCCTACCGACTGAGCTACGGGGCCAGCCATTATTTTTATTATTCTATTAAATTATTACCATTGTTATTAAAATTATTTTCTTTATGTGCATGTGTGCACATCAGTGGAAGCAAGAAAATATATACTAATAGGAAAAGAGCAAAAGGCACAATGCACAACATTTGAACATTTACAAATTAATATGGCTCAATAATTTAACTAGAAAGAACAATTTTTTTTTTTAATTTATTTCTTTGATGTTCTCCAACATAGAATGAAATGGATGAAATGATGCTCAAAAGAACCCATGGTCCATAGGGCTTAAAAGTTTATGAATAACACTAAGTGCTGCAGAAACTGTAGGTAATTCTGTTCATCTGTGTATCACATATTGTTGCATTGTAGGATATTGTGTCCCATCACATTCTGAGCTATTATGATCTATGTCAGTAAGAAAATGATAGTCACTTATATACTATTTACTCATGTGTAACCAAATAACAATTTCACTGTTAATGTTCATCTTACTTATTTGTTTTGTCATTAGTTGGCTATAAATCTACTTTTTTAAAGTATTATTTGGTGCTGCCAACTACTGCAGCCAGTCATCAACATTCTTTTGCATGGAATATGTTATATCATTTGTATGCAAGAAGAATCAAATGTTTCTTACTATTAAATGATTGAATACAATCCTTTTATCGGGGTTGGGCTAGTATTTTCAGCAGGTTTATCCTGCCTTTTTTTTTTTTTTTTTTTTTTTTCGTTGACGTTCTGGCAGTGAGGACAGGATCTTCCTGCTACACATCCTCTATGGAGGAAACAGAGATTGTGTATTAGCAAGTTACTTTGCATCTTATTCATGGGAATTTGCCTTGGCATACATATGTTTGAATCTATGTATCTCTGTGTGTGTTGTGAGCATTTGCAGCTGTTTTAATGAATGTTTAATTATGTCTAAAATAGTGACAAAGATAGTGCAGACACACAAAATCCTGAACGTGCTCAGGAACAAAATAAAACTATATTTGGACTTTACTATTGTCTTTGTGTGTAGTATTAATAATAATACTAAATAGTGACTGTAGTTGCAACTGACTCACTTTTGTTCACATAATCTTAATGCACTGTCCACGTGACAGCGATAAGCTGCAACATCGCCTCTCTCTCCACATGAAACGTCAATCGTATTCCATTTCATATGGAATAACATATGGGGAAATGCAACGGTTGTGTTAGAATCTTCCAAATTCAAAAGAAAATCATACACATAATGACCCCTTCAAGTTTTAAAGCTTCTTGCAGGCCATGCTTAAAACGTTAAAAACTTTGACACAAATCTGCCTATAACAGGTGAGTCACCTGCCCCTATTTATTTTTGAATTTATGTAATGTGCTAAGCAACATATGCGGCTTATGCCCTTCTTGAATGCCTTTGAATGTATGATTTGCAGAACATTTTATAGAGGAGGGGTAGATAACTCAGTGCATAAGTGTTTTATGGGACAGAAAGCAGTCACTATGTATGTCGATTCCAAAAACATCATACCTAGACACAGAGGATAAAGTAGTAATTTTAGACAAGTTTACAAACTTTTATTCATTAGCGTACATTGGCACACACTTTTAAACACTCCCCTGAAGGAACAACCTATCATATGCATCAGTTGACAATATTTTTGGAACACAAAATGGCAGATCTACACAGAGGGACAATTGGATTTAAATCTTCAGCCAACACATGTTTTCATTGTACAGCCATGTCAAAAAATGCTAAGTTTTAGGTAGATTGTTTTCGCTTCTGTCACAAATTACAGCAGTTTTTAGCTCATACAATAAATGTAATGGAGGATGCAGTTTTTTTATTTGTGTTGAAACTACCAAAACGAGCTCAAAACACTGTACAAAACTGTAAAAAGTGTGTAAAGATTCGAGATGGAGGTCTGAGGTCCGCGGTTACTTATTCATATAGGTACCTGCGCTCTGAAGTTAGCGTTGGCTAAATGGTATTATGCGTTACTTCACCATTCTGCCAGTTTAAGTTGGGTTCAAATCCTGCATAATCAGTTCACAAATTTTATTACCATTTCTCTTGTGGTATATAATTTGATATAATACAAATAACCTTTTTATAACATTATAGATGTTTTCAAAATATAGTAATAGCCATGTTTTCCACTGGCAGATAGATATAAATTTATAGTTCATAGTAGATATTTTATTATGGTTGGTATTGTGCTTTACCCACTCAACCAAGTTTGAAACATTTCACAAATTGAAAGTGAAACACAGGAAATAAACATGAAACAAAAACTACTAGATTTAATGTTGTCGACATGCTCCTTAAAATGAAAGCCAACTACGTAGCATGGTTTACATCACCAGAGACGGTACAGATTATAAGGGTCACAAAGTTAAACATGATTCCTAATTAAAGATAAAGATAGCTTGTAGTTTCCCTTTGAAGAGCAAGGGCCTCTTCTACTTGCCAATAGGATGAGTTCATGCAACTTATATGGTGAGCTAATCCCTGTAGATCACTAATTATCAGATTTTAATTCTTGTGTATTTCGCTCACAGGAGAACCAATAGCAACAATAAATAAATTAGTAGCTAAAATGCAGAAAATAAAGACTTGGAGAAAGAAAGAAAGAAAACACAATGTGATGTCGTTTCAAACCTATTCTTCACGTCAACATAATCCAGCAGCTAACTTACCCACTTGGCCAGTATCATATATTGTATCTCACTCTTTGGGAAAGCATTCGTTTACCACCTTGCTAGTATTACATGCATGAAAAGACATAGTTTATTTAAGCTTTTTGCAGCTTCTTTGTCCTTATTCAGGTCTGTAAGTATAAATGCTGGGTGTGCATATTACCAAATAGAATGGCAGAGCTGCAATATTGGCTTTTGTGCTTAAATGGTCAATGTTTTCACATTAGACTATAAACTGTGGTTTGCATAGTTAAGAATAAATAGGGACAGCTGACTCACCTGGTATATCTACAATCTAGTTATATATGTACATAATAATTATAACAGTTCTCTAAAAACTCAGCATCAACATGAGCATGACATACGAAGAAAAACAAACGTCAAATATCCAGCTCATAGGTTAGCACTGCTTGGAAAAAAAGTCCAAGTTATATGGAAATTAAAAATTGCTTCAAATGTTTAGGGAAATCCAAAACCAAAATCTCTTGAAGAAGTCCATTAAAAGTTTACTTGTCAGTAAGGTGTACTATTCAATCGAGTCATCATAGATGATGAACTGTGATCTCAATGTATCTTAATGCATAATTTTAGGAAATGTGTATATTGTACATACTTGATATTTCTTTGCTTTACTGTACTTAGTAAATATTGTCTTTGTTTCTAGTTTTTTAATCTTAAATCTCAAGTCACCAACTTATGAGCATTGCTCAACTATGTAAGTGTAATCTGATAAATAAAGTATTCTATTCTATTCTCTCACTTCTAGACAGGCGATCAGTATAGTACATTTTATACTATATAATCTAGCAGCAAAATAAAAATGACGTTTTTATGTTTTCTTTAAATTGCAGACGTAAGTTTCAGAAGTTCCAAGATAAGAAACTACGCGTCAGCAAGCAAGATCGCACTGAACTAGAGAGAGCTAGAGAGGAAGGAACACTACATGAAGCTTTGTTGGATCGGAGAAGTAAAATGAAAGCTGATCGATACTGCAAATAGTTGATCTGTTAACTGCCATTCCAAAGTATCAGCCTTCAGATGCAAAAAGTATGAAACAAGATTTGACTGCTACTTTCTTTTTATTTATTTATTTAAATAAATTGGACATTACATGCGTTTGTTAATTTTTTGTGATAAACATTATAACATCCCAGTGTAAGCAAAGTTTGAAATTTGTGGATTAAAAGTCTGTGTGCACATCTTTTATTTACCTTCACTTTCTCAAAATTACTCAAGATGCAGAGAAAACCTTTAAATCCTCATATGGTATGAGCATGGTACTATGATTGGCAGAAATATAACACAACTTAACATGTGAATTATGTGAACTATCATTGCCACATGAGTAGCTGCTGGCATTTGAATATATTACATAGGAGCTCCACTCCAATCTATCTATTGCTTGCACTATAAAACAGAGAAGGAGCAGTTATATTTTACATTCTTATGCAAAATAAAGAATGGTACATTGTATCATGTGCAAGCACATTTAAATAACTAAACCATCATGAAATAAAGTGCAGTTGGCTGCCATGATTTAGGAATTGTTTAAAGCAACATTAAATAAGTAAAATGAGGTGAATCACTTTGCTTATACTTTGTGAAGTCTGGAAGTAACAAAGAGCACTTAATACACATATGGAACACATAAGTCCTGCAGTAAATGTTTCAAACAAAAGTAAGGACTATCTATGGGCAATCCCCATTCCTAGCAGATCTTTTAATGAGATTTTTGGAAACCCATATCACAAAGGCATTCCCACTAATTTTCAAACATTGTTATAGGTATGTGGATGACATGGGCGTTATAGTAAATGAGAAAAAGGTGAATGATGTGTTAAGACTACTTACAAAAGCCTGCAATAAAATGTTCGGAGAAACTTTCTTTTGTGCAACGCGAGAATATTTTCTAAATCTAAAGGTGCCCGTAAACGCTTGTGCAAGCAGACGACCAAGCCGGTTCTCACATTGCAGCCAACATGAGAAAGATATGTAAAACTTGTAGCCAACCTCTGAAAAAATGCCCCAGATATGTGACACAGTCTGTATGCAAAGGAACATGGTTTGAGCAGGCTAAGTTATCGCCCGGTCAAATTTTGTTACTCATGCACTGCTTTGCACTTAAACAATCCTACGACACGACGATAATGGAGTGCTCCATAGGAATTACCTGTATGAGTTTGCAGACTGTATCGGACTGGTTCGGCTGCTGCCGTGATGTGTGCATGATGTCAAATGACACCAAAGGGGGAAAATTGGCGTTCCTGGCCACGTCGTTCAAATCGACGAATGCAAAATAGGACGACACACGTTTCATTGTGGGCACGTTGTAGAGGGCAACTGAATCTTGGGAATGATCGACATGAAAACGAATGAGGTGCCCCAACAACAGGAGGGATACAAATACGCTCTACAGTCTAATTGCAGCGCCCACAATGAAACTTGCATCGTCCTATTTTGCATTCGTCGATTTGAACGTGATCAGGACCACCAATTTTTCTCCTTGCAGTATAACGGTGTCATTTGACATCATGCACACTTTGTGGCAGTAGCCAAACCAGTCCGATACAGTCCGCGAACTCATACATGTATTTCCTATGGAGCACTCCATTATCGTCATGTCATAGGATTGTTCATGTGCAAAGCAATGAATGAGTAACAAAATTTGACCGGGCAATAGTCTGTAGATAGTGTAATTTTGGGACAAGTGAGACTTGGCAGCATTGCATTCAGTGGAGAAACAAGCCTAGTTCAGCTGCACTGAATTCTTCAATATGGCTACATTACGCAGTAAGTAAATAAACAAACAATTAATAATGTTAAAAGAATGCCCTCCAACACGAAATTGCACTAAAAAGTAAAGAAATTGTTTTAAAAATCATGGTTGTATATAAAAACATCAAAAAGTGTGAAGGAATTAGAAAAAAATTGTCGCGTCGCATATTAGAAAGAAAGTCAGATTTTCCATAAAGAAAGAGACAAACAAGGAAATCTCTTTCTTAGACTGGAAACTAATCTGAAAACATACAAAACTAGAATTTGGCATATATAAGAAACACACACAGAAAATTTAATAAAATCAAATGAATATAACCCAAGACAACACAAGCATGCTGTTATCAACAATTTAACTTACAAGCTGGTTAATATACCCTTAAGATGCAATATATCAAAGAGTACAATCATATAATTCACATTGCAAAATACAGTGGATTCAGTGCTAAATTGGTCAAAAAGAAAATCATTAAATTAAAAAAAAAAAAAACAGATGCAAACAAATAGCTAACTACTCTTACCCCGATCATTAATAAAACGTCATACAGAAAATGAACATACCATCCCAGAGCTACACACCTTTTCCAAAAGTCTTCAAAGAACACAACATTACTTTGGCCCCACAGAACAAATTAGAAATAGACAAATCGCTGGTAGCATACCATTTTTGGAATGATAATAATGACATAGAATGAGAAATCCATTTATTAAAAAGTGTTCAGGGTCCTACTGCATTAACCACATGAGAAAAGATATTCATAAATATGAAAGAAAACTGTTCAATTTCGACACCACCTTTGAAGAGAACCCAAATTTCATCAAGATATGAACAGAGATGGCCCTATTGCCTTCAAGAAGTTCACCAAATCAACATTCAATAGTCAACATTTGTTGAGAATGATAGGAAGGTCCTAACAAAATGTGTTCTAGCTTAACAGTAGCAATATATGGAGCATTGGGTATTAGTTTGACTCAAAATTATATTAATTTTGTGCTTCATTGCATAAGAGTCCTTACTCATAGGAATATGAATATCCTGTTCGACCCATGCTATATAGTAAATGAACTTTGTAAGTGTAAGTTGTGTTTCAATGCTATGGCTAAATTCATTAATATTGTTGATCTCACATCATTGTGTAATGAAGTCATGCAGTTTTTATGTGATAAACGTTTATTAATCATGTATATGTTATGTAGGGAGTGCGATGCTATCCTTATCCCTTTTAAGAAACTGAATTGTGATATGAGATATATTCATGTAGGAGAGGACTTGAACAGTTAGTGGCAAAGGGTACTTGGTTCAAAAACTCTAGGTCTGCCCAAGTACTCCTAGTTACATTCAACTATTCTTATACATTTTCTTTTGAACAAACTTTATTCATCATTCTATTAGACACACAAGTATAACTCACAGAACAATTAATATATAAAAAGGGGGAGAATATCCAGTGCTGGCCATGTCGTTCAGATCAACAAATGTAAAACTGGAAGGAGGAAGTACCATTGTGGCCTCATTATGGAAGAAAACTGGATCCTTGGGTTGATTGATGTGGTCACTAACAAAGTGCAAATGACAGTATGCCCTGATAATTGCAGAGATGGTACCACTGAAGAGCATGTGCAGCTTGCCAGCATAATCCATGCCGACTGCTAAGGTGGATACAACAGCTTAATGGCTGGGGGTTTTGCAGCTCGCCTAATTAAACCATAGCCTGCATTTTGTGGACCCAAGAAAAAATGTCCATATTAACTACATTGAGTTATACTATTAATCTCTTTGGCACTATTTAGGGGGTGGTATCTGACACAAATGCATGTGCATTTAGCTGAGTACCTACAAGACAAAGGTTGCAGAAACAGGAAAGCTACATTATATACATCTTCCGGGCTTGTAGGCCATGGTCCAGTTAGTTTAACATCCGACGTTTTGTCGAAAACTGCATCCAGCATCATCAGGGTTACCAACTTGAGAGCTTCTGAGTCCAAGACTGGAGCGGTGTCTCCCAACGTGCTATATAGCTCCACACGTGGAGGGAGGATGTGGTTTATTAAGGGGAACATGGCTGCTATTGGGTGTCCTTCGACCAGTGGGATGACCTGATCCTGGTATAAAAGAGAAAGCTTCCTGTTCCTCCAGTTTTTCCATTTTTTTCAGAGGCAGGATCCATGTTTGTTTGGCTTATCTGTTGCTTTTCTTCTTTACAATTAAAGGCGTTTTTATTGCTTAAAACTTTCTATCGTTTCCCGAGTCAAGCGAGCCTGATATTGCCTTATCCTCGAGAGCACCATCGTGTCCGTACAATTTATGTCATGGCCAAATAATAGAAAGGACAAGCCAATACCAGGCTCGCTTTACTCGGGAAGCGATAGAAATTTTTAAACATAAAAATGCCTTTAATCATAAAGAAGAGAGGCAACAGATAAGCCAAACATGGATCCCGGCTCTGAAAACAATGGAAAGAAAACTGGAGGAACAGGAAGCCTTCTCTTTTATACCAGGATCAGGTCATCCCACTGGTTAAAGGACACCCAATAGTAGCCGTGCTTCCCCTAACAGGCCATGCCCTCCCTTCACGTGCAGCGATATATAGTGTGCTGGGGGACACGGCACTCCAGTCCCTGACCCAGGAGCTCTCAAGTTCATAACCCTGACGATGCCAGATGCAGTTTTCAGCAAAACGTCGGATGTTAAACTAACTGGACCACGACTCACAAGCCCGGAAGATGTATATAATGTAGTTGACAATGCCGGCTGTGAAAGCCTCAGCACTTATAAGCTGGTCCATTTCAAGAGCTGTTTGAGAACATCTGGAGATATGCTAATTCATTTACTAGCCAGTATATTGACATTTTAATGTTGGCAGCAAAGAGCAGAGTAATTTTAGGAGCAATGTTGGCAGCTGTTCAACTTGTCTGCTATCGACATTGTCACATGCTCAGTAAGTACATTTGGACTTAGCTTTTATTTGTTTTATTTCAAATAAATTGATGAATTTATTTATATATGGAAGAAGCTAGAAACGATGTGTTAAGATGTATGTACTAAGACGACTTGGTACTAGTAACACTACCATCACTTTTTTTAATCTCTGTTAATATGTTTCGGGAACATGCATTCCCATCTTAAGAATGTGTCTGACTGACCCGTGTTGTTTCTGTTGTGGTTGTCTATAATGGCAGCATCATGTGGCACTGAAATGTGGTTCCAGAGGGTACTTGCTAGTGGTAAATCAAAATTCATTAACTGCTGTTTATGTTTCATATAGTGAACAGAGCCATAAAACATTTCAGCTGAGTAACAATCGACATGAAAATTACAAAATTTAAATGACAGAAACATATCAAAGATACCACAAATCTCACCCAAGAAAAAAAAATTAAAATCCAAGAAATTCATATGTCATTCAAAAACATTTTACAAATTTAAGAAGATTTTCAGGAAACATAACATTAATGTAGCCTCACAGCAGAAACTTAGCGTACAGAAATTACTTTGTAATAAATTGAAAGATCCCATATCAGAAGACAAAAAAGCTGAAGTTTACAGAATCAATTACTCTATTGTAATCAAGAACATACAGGAAAAGCAAAAAGAAATCTAAAAACCAGACTAAAGGAACAGAGATACTTAAAATATAAACAAATGTACAAATCTTCAGTTTCACACTATTTCTGGATGACCAACCATAACGTCAAACTGAACATTACACTAATCAAACCGACCAGTCATGCTGCAGAACTGCACACATAGGAAAAGATGTACATTTTGAAATACAAACAAGAGTTAACGAATATTGATTTATCGCCACTAAGTACCCTCTGGAAGTACATTTCAGCGCCACAAGATGCTGCCATTATAAACAACTGAAACATGTTAAAAGAATTAAAAAATTGATGTTAGTGTTACCAGTACCGACTCACAAATTTGTAAATACAAATTGATGTATTTTTGAAGCTTTATAAAGTTTTCTTCTTATATAGAGTCAACCTGAAAAATTCAATGCCATGGCCGGGATTTGAACCACGGATCTCCCAGTTTCCGTCCAGTCGCTCTTAACCTTTGAGCTACCATGGCCAACTTGCCGTCATGACATTAAATTCTCCAATTGACTAGAATTTTTCAGGTTGACTATCTATCCAGAATCTTAGCCTATACACGGCTAGTATGGAGGAACAATCAATTAACTTAACTTTAATAATAATGCTTGAACAATGAAGCCTGGGAATCAAGTACTTTCAATAGTAAGCCGCCGCTAACGGTGTGTATCTCAAATACGAGGACCCCTAGTGGTTTACAAACATACTAACGAAATACTGTTTGCCTATTTAATAAGGCAAAGAAACCTCTAGAACGGCAGATTGGAAAAATATATTCATTACTAAGAAACAGAAAATCTCTTGATGAATTTTGAAATTCCCACCTTGGATGACATCAAACTTAGCAGATTATCAGATGGCAGCACAACACCAAGCCAGTCGCAGACATGGGTTGCACCATCAGTCAACCACAGAACTGAGGATAGGGAAGAAGTTCTCAGAAACTAGTCTTCATTAAAAAAACTTGTAAGTGGAAAAAAGTGTTTGCCTAATTTTAATAACAATGGCACTACACTTTCTGAAATACTTTAAATGTGATATAATTTATGAAGTACTAAAACAAATACATCTTGGGCTACCCCTAAGCTGGGCTCTAGCCCCTTTGTTAATAGGGCAGCCTTTCAGTACATTTTGCAAAGTGACTCCGTCGACCTCGGCAATGAAGATTGAGAATATTGAAGTCCGTGGCTGCTCTTGGAGTTATCCTAAAGCTCATGAATATAGGATCTGTAGCAAAGATCTCTTGATTCAGGGTTTTGTGGGTGGATCACTTGGGTGCTTGGAAAGTAACACAGTTTTATTCTTTTGTGACGATCGGTTATATTTCAATTGTTATTGAAATGCAGTTTGCCTAGGCGGACTCGGAGAAGTCAGCACGCTGACATGATTGTTTTCTGCATATCATTACACGACTTTTTAGCTTGGCGTTCATACACCAACTACTTCGATGGATGCGATTTCCTCCTGTGTATTTTCACACAACTTTTCAGTTGGCCCATAGATACCAACTACTTTAATGGATGCGATTTCTTCCCGTGTACTACCACACATCTTTTCAGTTTGGCCCACAGCGGCCAACTACTTTTGGATGCCGTTTGTTCCCCGGGTATGTCATACGACTTTTCTTTTCTCCCCCACAGCTTATTTTTTAAATTAGTTGGTTGATAGAACACATATGGCATCTTTTATGGAAACAACCTCTCTCCCATTCTTTCTAGACCTCCCACGATTTCTCCTGTCAAAACTAGGCTTGAAAATAAACACCAAATGCCACCCATAAAATTCATGGCTGCATCCGTCCTACTAGGGGGAATAAAACGACCTTTTCAGAGTTCGTCACCAAATTGAGAATACACACAAGGTTTTTGTTTTTCACATGTAATATATTCCTTTAACATCAAACCTTGCCTACATTTTCATGGGATTAATTTCCCTCATAATGTAAAAACAGACAAATAACGACTCTAAAAGGTAAACTCCTGCTGTAGTTGTATTCATTCAAATAAAATGGGTAGCTAATTCAGGTTCTGCCATCATAAATGGCATTAGCAGATACTATTATTCCATATACCTACTGTTTTTGAGTAAATTGTATTTTCAGCACATTTTCACGCAATTTTGCACATTGGAAGTCAAATATATCCCTTGTTTTCATTTATACCCCTATCTTTCACTGCAGTGGTCATATTGCCTTATACCTTTCGAATATATTTCCTGTTGGCAATGGTATTAACCCACACACAGTTGTCATTCAATTTCTGGTTCTTCTTATGTTTTGTGCATTAGATTAAACACTCACAGATTCACCCTTCCAGACTCAAACAACTATGCATCCAATTGAAAATAACCTCCAGTCAGGTTAATCTTCAGACAATACCATTGCATTAAGCAATCAGGTTAATCTTCAGTCAATACCATTGCATTAAGCAATCGGAAAAATTTAAAAGTAAGTGTTGTCTAGTGTCTTTAATCGACTCTCTTTAAAGTTAATCAGGTTAATCTTCAGACAATACCATTGCATTAAGCAATTAGGTTAATACAAAAGTGAATCGAGAATATATTGACACATTGCTTCACTCACACTGTTTATTCACAGGACATGTTTCAAGAGCTCTTTCTCCGTATTGTCAATAGATGGCGTGATGTACTTGTCAAAGATGTCCGGTGGTGGAGTTTCAAAATTCATGACTCTATGACGATTTTTGTTAATGAAGATTTTTTCCCATACGGAAAGATCTATGGGGTGATTAACGTATTTTATTAGAGATGTTTCCAAATTGATGTCATGTCTAGTATTCAAAAAATGAAAAGCAAAGGTTACGTTTCTACAAACGTAGAACTGCTTTTCATTTTTTGAATACTAGACATGACATCAATTTGGAAACATCTCTAATAAAATACGTTAATCACCCCATAGACCTTTCCATATGGGAAAAAATCTTCATTAACAAAAATCGTCATAGAGTCATGAATTTTGAAACTCCACCACCGGACATCTTTGACAAGTACATCACGCCATCTATTGACAATACGGAGAAAGAAGAAACCACTACAACTTACACTAATCGAGTATCAGCTGAGGATAGGAACAAGAGCTCTTGAAACATGTCCTGTGAATAAACAGTGTGAGTGAAGCAATGTGTCAATATATTCTCGATTCACTTTTGTACTAATTTGTGCTTCACTGTCCCTACGCTTCTTTCAAGTTTATACTTTGAATCAGGTTAATCTTCAGTCAATACCATTGCATTAAGCTATGGGTCTCCAAACAAGCAGCCACTATGCTAGGATGGAAATTGCACCTAGACTTCAGATCAACAACTATGTCAGGAACTATTATTGGAACACTGTATCTTATAAAAACAAAAAGAGATCTTATCACATTCAAGATTTCAAAGACATTATTGGAGTGCACCCAGCTAAAGTTCAATCTGGAGATTTCATTTATTTAGTAATTGAAGTTCAAAGTATAAAAACTCGACTAAATACATCAATTGTTGGGTGTAATGGAACATGGAAACCAGTACAAGCATGTTTTAAAAAATTAGTTTGCTGTCTATATACCCCTTGCATATAAAACTCAAATGAAGATAGATTGTGGTAGAGAGAAATACGCAGATGTATGTAATAGGCTAAGGAGAGAAGATAGGCATAAAATAAGTACATAAAATAAGGAAGACAGGAAAGAAATGAACCTCCTTTTTATGGCTGAAAAGCTGAGGAGTTACATTATTTATTAAAATGTTAAAAAACAGGAGAGAAAGAAATTGGAGAATAAAAATAAAGATAATGAAATTTAAGAGGTATAAATTTATTAGGGAATTTAAAGCAAGAACAAAATAAATGAAAAGAATTATGCTCCACCATATGCAGATAGATGACCATGGAGTTAAAATGTATGGTGGATCAAGAAATAAAATAGCAACTCAAAAGAAATATATAAGCAAATTGTAAAAATATTATAGAGAAATAAATATTTCTATCCTTCTATCTACTTCCACATTCTTGGGAGGAAAGCAATAATTATGTCCCCCCCCCCCCCCCCAGTTGGGAGTTCAATTTGACACTCACAAGAACATTCCATGTCTTTGAGATTATATGAAGCAATGCTGGGAAAAATGATGACATCCTCTGCTGTTTCTGTCATAAGAATTCTTAAAGCCTCAGCTTACTCACTTGGCTAAATTGTTTCTTGGGATTTTGAATAAACTGTACTTCAATATCAATAAATCTGGAAGTTGATGTCAGTCTTGTTAGAATCGCATCAAAATAGAAAATGACTCAATTAATAATGGAGAAAATTAGCCTCTGAAACATATTTTGAGAAATTAAAGTGAATGTTGTTTAGTGTTACTAACTCATCTTTTTACTTTAAACTGTACTTATCTGTGTACTTTCCATAGTCCATAGATGCTGGATATAAATGGTTTGTTTTATTCTTTTGTTGATTCTGCAGCTATCTTTAAAAAGTTTGAAAGAAATGACACATATATGTTACATACTCATTGCTCCAGCAAATTACTGACAGACACGTTTCAAGAATTTATTGTTCCCATTTTTTGCTGCTGGACAACCAACCGATGGAAGAATTAGGTGAAAAAGTCAGTGCCATTGGTTATCTCTGAAGCAGTTGACCAGCAATCAAAAATGAGGACAAAGATCCCAGAAACATACTTTTAGAAAGCAAGCAATCATTAAGCTTTCATTTTAAAAATGACATGGACTGATAGCGTTAAAAGAATATAAACTTTGATTTCACTACTGATTACATACAGTTGGGTTTTATATGAAATCCTATCATTAATGTACAATATCAATCTTGAGATCACATATTTCCTAAATGCAAAATATGTTTAGAAGTACATATATTCCTGTAGTTTCCTGGACTAGTATTCCAAACTATAAGAGTTTGGCCTAGAACTCTTATACTGCCAAAAATATTACATTTAATTCTGTATCAAAAGAATGTCAACGTAAAGTTAAAAAATAACATGACTAGTATCAATACACTATCAAGAAAATCCTCTGTAGCATCTTTTAGACTTCTAACAGGCCACTTAAAAACACTTAAAGCCATGAAATAAATCAGAAGTTAAAATTTAAAGCAATTAAATGGTTCAATAGATTTTAATGGTTTGGGAGAAAGTATTTGTTTAAAAAATAATATAATGAATTTTGAAATACTGCCAATTGATTCTGTCTTTAAATTTGTTTCATTTTTGGAGTTTGGTAATTTAAGTCATGCAATTCTTGAACAGACATTCACCCACAGAACAGCCAACGAGCCCAGATCTACTCCTCTTTCCCTTCTGTCTCTTTCCTACTCCAATATTCAGCAAACTTATCACTCGTTACCTGATGCAATATGCTGTGTAAATTGTCTGTCCTCCGAGTACAGTAGACTGAAGTATTGTGAGGCTGTCATACGTGTATATTAGTGTTGTGATAATACCTCCTGTAATTTCAAAGTTAAAATGAAAGACTCTTCATAGTCAAACTTGTGAGGTGTTTGCTAATGTATATGTATACCTTATGGAAGAGACAATGCACATAATGGAATTAATACACCTCTAATTAATGTAAATAAAAAGAGGATTTTTGTCAAATTATTGGGCATTCATAAAGATCACTACTCTCCTGAGCATTGAAAGTGCAAAAAAGAGTTATAAATCACAACAGAAAACTGCAGACCTTCATAAAGAAATGAATATTGAACATTATGCTAAAAGCTATGCACAATGTAAAATCCAATTTACGCCTTAACTTGGTGCTAGTGATAGATAACGCTTCTTACCATAATACTAAAACTTCAAGTTCTTTAAGAAGAGGTATGCTTTCTTGGTTACAAAATCACATTATCCCCTTTGATGAAAATAGCATCAAAACAAATTTGCATGACCTGATTCTAGCCAACAAGCTGACTCGGAAGAACTTTTTGATTGACCAAATATTGTCAGAATATAACCATGCAACCTTAAGGATCTGAATCCTATAGAATTAAAATTGGCAGATGTCAAACAATGGGTTGCTTGTAGAAACGTAACCTTTGCAACAAAAGATGTCGAAATATGCTGCCAATGATTTGAGTAAATTGGCAAATGAAATGGATAAAGGTATGCCATCATTTGCATAAAATAGAACAGGAGTACTGGAAAAAAGATGCACCAACAGAAGAAAGAATTGTAAGTAAAGACAATGCAGTGATGAAAATCAGCGAGGAGGTTGACAGTAATAATGACTCCTCAGAAGAAGAAATGTCAGGTGTAGAAGAATTAAAATATGATTAAAGGCAATTTCTGTAACTGTGCTAAGTTACTATGTGTAGATGAAAAACCTTTCTGGAACTACTGTATTTAATTTGTTGGAGACTACTCCTTCACCGAATATGCATGAAACAATCAATCCAGTTATAGTTGAGAGGGTGAAGTCATTGCAATGAGATATGACTACCAGTGAAGGCCAGGGAAAATGGTAAAGAGACTCACATCAAAGCTTTCAATTAAATTAACTTTAAAGAGAGTCGATTAAAGACACTAGACAACACATCAAACAAAAAATCTGGTATATATCAAATTGAATGCAATGACTGTAGTCAAATTTATATTGGAAAAACAAAAAGAAATTTAGAAACAAGAGCAAAGGAACACTTTAGAAACATAAAATATAAACAATTAGAAAAATCAGCAGTTGCCACACATTTTTGGGAAAAAAACCACAACATAAATCCAGAACCAAAACTACTGAAACATACATCAGGAAAACAAGAACTATCCACATGGGAACAAATCTTCATTTCAAAAAATAGGAACAAAGTATTCAATTTCGACATCCCCCAGAAGGATTTGTTCAGCAAGTTCCTTGAGCCGCCACCAGAGGAGACCTGTGACAAGGTATCGTCAGCTACACCAATGAGAACCAGTCGAGAGCCGGCCGATGATAGAGGCAAAGCCTCTGAAACTAGTTCCGGAAAAATTTAAAAGTGTTGTCTAGTGTCTTTAATCGACTCTCTTTAAAGTTAATTTATCATAACAACACTGTTTTCAACACTTCCAAGAAAGTAATTGTAATATTGGGCTAACAAGTCTTCAAGAAGTGAAAAACATAACACCTGATCGCACGAAGTAAATAAAGCAGCTGACAATATGGCGGACGAGGTAACCTCTTTAAAATTTAAAACCCATGATGGATTCAATGAACATTTTGGAAATAAACATGACATAAAATTATTTTTAAAACTGCAAGAGAAGAAAAGAAACATTTTTGCTAATATAAAGTTCCTAAAACTGTGTTTACGAAACAAAGTAACACCCCGATTTGTCCGAAAAATAGTAAAACAAGGCAATGGAAATCCACAACAAAGGGCGGCGGAGAGAAAAGTTTTAAAATTAGAAATTAATAAGCAATACAAAAATTTGGATGAGATAGAATTAAAACTTTACAAAATTCATTCAGTTTTAACGAAAGCGCTGGGAAACGTGATGTGGGAAAACTTTGAACATAATTATTTGGCAATCCTAAGCAAGAAAATGAAAGAAAAGACCGTACGACTTAAACACAAATTGGCCAATCTGTGCAACATGTCCTCACACAGAAATACCGGGAAAAGGTTTAAAAACATCTGGAATATCAAAGTATGTCGATCAGCAATCGTCACACACGCTAAATTCAATAGTGAAATAAGTTGCGTAAACGAAAAATCGAGCACGCAAATCTTTGAAAACGTAGTAAACCTATCTAAGCAAAATTTCTCCACAAAAGAATTGGATCTTTTAAATAATGGATTAAAAACATGCGTCAGTTTCTCAAACAAAATTGAAGATTACATTGCAGATATCAACATTTCGACACAAATTCTACCAGTATCCATACAAAATTCAGTAAAAAGCCATTGTGGAAATATTTTGGAGGAAATAGAGAATAGATCCTTTCAGAAGAGAAAACATAATACTATCCATTCTTTGAAACAGAAAAACGTTATTTACACAAAGGCAGACAAAGGCAACAAGATTGTCATAATGGAAAAATCAGATTATATTGAAAAAATGGGAAAAATGCTATCTGACAATGAATATGAAACCATTAACAAAAATCCTCTAAAAACTTGCATACAGTCATATGAAAAAACAATAGCAAAATCAAGCATAATACCAAACAAATATGCAGTTAAACCGGATAACCCAACCTTACCTAGACTTTATGGCTTACCCAAAATACACAAACCATCCATAACAATGAGACCTATAGTTAGCAGTATAAATTCACCAACATACAAACTTGCAAAGTGGCTAACAAACAAATTCAATTCATTTCCAAAATTCGACAGCCTAAGCATCAAAAACACCTATGAACTTATAGAACACATTAAGGATACTGAACTAAAAGAAGAGGACACACTAGTCTCATTTGATGTTAAATCACTGTTTCCCAGCATACCAGTTGATCAACTCCCACCGTTGATAGAAAAATGGCTCAAATCACTTGGAATGGCATCATCTGAAATTTCAGACTACATTGAACTAACCAAATTATGCATAGAACAAAATTTCTTCCAGTTTCAAACAAAATATTATCACCAAACTTCAGGGTTAGCAACGGGCAACCCACTATCACCCTTCCTGGCCGATCTGTACATGAGTGCATTAGAAATAAGGATCAACAAAGGTTTCCCTTGGATGTTCAAACTCTGGCAACGATATGTAGATGACATCTTTGCAATAGTACCAAAAAAACACATCAGTGATGCACTAAAACTTTTAAATATCCAAGAAAAAAGCATCAAATTCACTGTAGAAATAGAAAAAGACGAGCATTTACCATTTTTGGATCTAAAAATAATGAGGAATAAAAACAGACTAAACTTTGGCATTTACAGAAAACCAACACAGACAGACAACTACATAAAAGCTAATGGCTACAACCCAAGATCCCACAAACAGGCAATCTTCAATAGTTTAGCACACAGACTGGTAAACATCCCTCTCACAGCAGAAGAATACAAAACAGAATACAACAAAATAATTGAAATAGCACAAAAAAATAACTTTCCCAAATCATTAGTGGACAAAAAAAGTGAGCTTAGCAAAAAAGAAGCTACTAAAGGAAACCACAACTCTCTCATCTACAGAAACTAATATGATTTTCAAAAAATTCACTTACCATCCATGGGCCTATGATAAATTCAAAAAAGTCTTCAAAAAACAAAATATTCAACTAGCACCAGTCAACCATTTCTCCTTAAAAAACCTAATTTGCTCAAACATCAAAGATGCCATTCCATCAAACAAAAAATCTGGTATATATCAAATTGAATGCAATGACTGTAGTCAAATTTATATTGGAAAAACAAAAAGAAATTTAGAAACAAGAGCAAAGGAACACTTTAGAAACATAAAATATAAACAATTAGAAAAATCAGCAGTTGCCACACATTTTTGGGAAAAAAACCACAACATAAATCCAGAACCAAAACTACTGAAACATACATCAGGAAAACAAGAACTATCCACATGGGAACAAATCTTCATTTCAAAAAATAGGAACAAAGTATTCAATTTCGACATCCCCCAGAAGGATTTGTTCAGCAAGTTCCTTGAGCCGCCACCAGAGGAGACCTGTGACAAGGTATCGTCAGCTACACCAATGAGAACCAGTCGAGAGCCGGCCGATGATAGAGGCAAAGCCTCTGAAACTAGTTCCGGAAAAATTTAAAAGAAGTGTTGTCTAGTGTCTTTAATCGACTCTCTTTAAAGTTAATTTATCATAACAACACTGTTTTCAACACTTCCAAGAAAGTAATTTCAATTAAATATTTCATTGTTCAAGAATCATTGCACAACCTGTAAATTAAAAAATAATGACACCTAGCAGCAGTAATATTAATGGTAAAAATAGTGACTGAAGATGCAAAAAAGATTTTTGCAATACCAGTCTCTTGAATTTTGTGGAAATTCCATCAATTTTCTTAAAAGATAAATAAAGTTTATGATAATTAAATATATTTTATGCAGTATTTGTTGCTTAACTATTAGCTTGTTTTATACGTTATAAATAAAGGTTATTTTGCAAATGTGAGACCTATTAAGTGCAAAATTATGCCAACAGCAGTATAGTTATTAATTTTGAGCTAGTGTTTGGCATTTGGCTTTAAATTATTTGTACTCAGTTTGTCCATACTAAACATGTAAACAGTGGCCATGAGTCACCGACTGTCAGGAAGCGGTCTAATGAGTGCTATCTGCAACGAATGGGGTGGTTTGTAAACTATGACATCACTATGTAAGGTTTAGTAAAACAATTCATTTCCTTTCATCTTGAATTAAGTACTAAGAGATTTCAGACTGATTAGGAAGTTTTCAGTTTACCACTTAGTAGATGTACTATTTTCCAATTTGGTCATGTCAAACCTGAAATGAAGCCCATAAAGTTGATTATTACTTCAGTGTTAACCACTTCAATATAAAAGGCTATGCAACTGTTCATCAATTGAAGCATTGCAGAAAATTAAAATGAAGCAGGTTTAGAGTACTAATTTGAAGGTAAAGTAAATGCATTAAAACAGATCCACATAATATAGCGATTTTTGCGAAGATTTTATTTAAAATATTGACGATTACATGCGTATTAATAACACTTCTTTTCATCATTTTGAGCATCTCCAGCAGTCATTTCAATACTGCTTTTCCTTTCTCTAATGTTACAAAATGTGACACTTCTTACTATTTTGTTCTTGCCTACATGTTAGCTCATCCAACTCTGCTAATGCCAGTTTTGTGCGACAGCTGGCTGTTTGATATTCAGCAACAGTCTTATTCAACCAACCAATCAGCACATTAAAGTACCAAGTTCTTGTTCTTTGTCTTTCAGGAAAAGCTGCATCTGTGACTGCTATTCCTAATGTTTCACATCTTCTGAAATACTTTAAGAGTTTGAATCTGCACAGTACAGAAATTACTGACCATTCTATTTGCCTACAGGACTGGGCTGAGGTTCCCCAATATCATCAAAACTTCATAGAAATGCAACCTTAGCAAGTCACTCAAAAGAATGTATTCAACATCAGAATGCAGCCATTCCAAGACATTGCTTTTCTTGGAGTACCATAAAGAAGATCCCTACCTGGAAGCCTATGCGTTTATGTACTGTATTTTGTTTGATATTTGTCATTACATCCATGTTATTACTTACAGAGAGAACTATCTCATTTTGTGGCACTGAATGTGGAGTAATTAATTTAATAACACATTTCTATAGAATATACAAATATCCTGACAAAAAAAAATAAATAAATGAAAAAATAAATTACAATTTTGACATTTCCATTATTATACAAATTATTGGATTTAAACATTGTAAGCTTAAGCCAAAATATTATAATGAAAACTGATACTTCAATAATGCACTATTACATTTGGGTAATACAGAGAAAAACTTATATTTTATTATATAAATCAGAATTGTCCTTAATTGCAAAATCTGTAATAAAACAAAATTATATTCCTTTTTCACTCATTAATATTTTAAAGATGGGACTGAGTTTCAGGGAGGTAGGAAGAAGACATGACAAATTCTACCATGTGCGACATTAGGCCTTGTGTCTGTCATAGTTTAACATTTACAATGAATGATTAGATTATACTTTTAGCCTCTACTGAAACATGGTAGCACAAGGATATTTACAGGCAGCAGTTACAAAATCATAGATATTGCCTCTGCAACTGTCCTTTTAATACATTTGTATATATACCACTTTGTGTTATAGTTTACATAATGGTAATGTGTAAATTCTGTTCATCTGTTCAATTTTCCAGAATTGTGAAAATGTCTCAAGATGGATGGGCATAAAAACCTCTGCTGCCTGAATAAATGAATGGGAGAGGGAAGGGACAAGTTGCAGTCTGTTTCAGCTTCTGTGTACCTCACCACCTTTTGAAGCTTTCAGCCACTCCACAAACTCATCCAGCATCACAGGCCCTGCAAAGTAACATACAACTGTATACTAAAAGAATGTAGAAACAAGACATTTCATCAAGTATTATAAAAGATACCAAAAATACTTAAGTGCTTAAATACTTATTTAAATAAATGCACTGCTGTTACTTCAAAGTGGGCATTACAAACATTTTTACTTTTGACAGGTTCAGGGGGCTATTGCCTCTCTGTACCCAATGCTGGGTTCGGGCTCGATGCCAGTCCGCTTAAAGCTACACTTCTTTCGAGCACTGATAATCCCACTCACGTACGCCTGTAAAATCTGGGGCATGGCTGCAGATAGCTGGATAGCTATATGTGTGTTTGGAGAGAGCAGAGAGCACCACCAGAGAGAGCAGATAACAACATTTGCCAGTTGGGAAGAGATTGAAAATGGAGGCCAGGGCCTTTGAAACTAGTCTCTCATAAATATATGAAAAAGTAAGTGACGAGTGTCAATAAACCAACCACAAATAATTTTTATATGGATAGCTATACCTTCAGCGTGCACAGAATAGAGGACTCCGATCTAAAATAAATGCACTGCTGTTACTTCAAAGTGGGCATTACAAACATTTTTACTTTTGTTGTTTGGTGCATTTCTAATCCAGCCTAATATAACTGTATTTATTTTATTTATTTATTCTGAACATAACAGGCATAAGTCCAATTACAATGTTCATTACAAAATGTGGTCACATACAGTAATATAAATCAACCTCATACATAAACTTATAAATACAAATAAAAATTACAAATATAAATAATAAACATATTACAAATATAATTTATATTTATAAATGTATGCATACTATCACCGAAAAGGGAACAATTTGCTTTAAATAGCAACAAAAAAAGTTCTAAGGCTTTCGTGGCAGGTGACAATATTAGATACAGTATAATCCAGGTTTGTGGGCTGTGGTCTACTGGGTTCCTTCTTCCCAGACATTTCATCTGCGACTGCTGCAGACATCTTCAGTGGTAGTAGCAAGGTCAAAGTACTCAACAGCAACTGTAATGATAGTGCCGTAGGCTGCAGAATTTATATAGATAGCTGGAGGTTTGGTCTGTTGTAATTGGTCCGGAAGTGTGGTAGCTGGACTTGGGTTGGTGGAGTATTGCGATCTGCTGGCATATGATTGGCTCAGGTGGAGTTCTTGACTTTGACCTTTGTCAGTGCTTTTTGCCATATCCTGTTTAGTTTAAAGCCTTCCTCTCTGCAATGAATATTGTTTTTATGCTTTTGTATTTTGATGGCTTCATAGAATAAGTGTGAATAGTAATGGATGTTGATGCTAGAATATCAGTATTTTCATATTGGATGATGTGTTCCCCTTCTTTGAGTATGGCATGTTTCACAATTGCTGATTTTTCCATCTGACCCAAAGAACAATTTCTTCTGTGCTCGTTAATGCGAGTTTTTATGCTACATTGTGTGGTTCCAGTGTACAGTGTACTTTTGGGTATAATGTACTAATGGGCCAAATCATTAAAGAATAGATAAAATGAACCTTTGAGTATTACATGCAATAAGAGGCATGTTTTTTAAGTCAGTAGCGTTTTGCGATTCTGCCGCCGCAGCGCTACGGTTGGCATTCCGCGCATGTGCGCTGGTTACCTATATCTCTTGTTTACGTACTGACGCCATTACAGTCTGATTCTTCATTGTATACGTTGGTTACTGAGTGTTTAAGATGCCTCCGACAATCGTGAGTCCCGCCGATTGTGAACTATGGGCTGTTATACGATTTCTTAGTGATAAAGGCATAAAACTGATCGATATTCATCGTGAGATCTGTGAAGTTTACGGACAAAACATTATGAGTGATGGAATGGTAAGGAAATGGGTGAGAGCATTTAAAGATGGCCGCACAAATGTGCATGACGAAGAACGGAGTGGGCGTCCTTCGGTCGTTACTGAAGATTTGGTGCAGAAAGTGGACAAAAAGGTGAGAGAAAACAGACGCTTTACAATTTCATCATTGTGTGACTATTTTCTCAATATTCTCGTAGTGTTTTGTATCGCATTGTGACCGAGAACTTGAAGTATCGGAAATTGTGTTCACGTTGGGTTCAAAAAATGTTGACGGATTTGCACAAAACCCAACGTTTAGGCAGTGCATTGACTTTCCTTGAGCGATACCACAATGAAGGTGAAGATTTTTTAGACCAAATTGTTACTAGTGACGAAACATGGGTGGCCTAAGTCACACCTGAATCAAAACAACAATCCATGGAATGACATTCATCATTACCCACAAAAGTGAAGTTTAACCGCTTCGCCGATGGCCATTTAAACCCTTCAGCGGCCGGAAACGGATACCCAATAAACAGAACAGGACATTTAAATTGTTAAATGCTGTAAAAATGCATCATAAATACAATTCCGTATCTTCCGTATTTATTAAGTTATTTAAACGAAACAAAAACTGGTTTAAAACTCATTAAAGGCAGTATAAATCTACAGTAACAATAAAGTAGAGACTACATTAATAAATTGTTGAAATTTCACTACTTTGTTTCACTGTAGCAAAAGCCATTCTTTGTGCCGAACGCGCCTAATATGTGAATCATTTTGTTTTGTGTGTATACGAGCCATAGTATGTATGTATAGCTATGCAAGCAACTTCTCAGGTTCAAGTTTAGTTTATTTATGCTATGCCAAGCGATAATATGACGAGAATATGTTGCATCACACGCTCACACACTGGAATGAAAACTCTGTCAGCATCTGTTATTAGAGTGTTTCTCAACCAAGGTTTCTAGTAGCCTTATGCAGCAGTTTTCGCTCTGTATTTCAGTTATTTATACTCTCTCTGTGTTCACAGAGATTTCTTGTAGCTATCAAGAGCTAAATGTATGGCACATTTGAAATTGTTAAATTTCAATGTTAACCATGGCTTATCCCCGTAATGTAGCAAATAAATTAGCTTGGGTATGATGTGTACAGGCTTCTGATATTACTGTAGAAAATCTGGAAGATTTGTTGTACGATTATGAAGGAGATCTTTAGGACATACGTAGCAGTGACGTGTACTGGTCTACAGCTGGCATGTTAGCTACTCCATTGTTTGGGGAAATGGCGGGTCAAATATGGGTCATACGGATCAGCTATTACCAGCTATCCCTCTTTACGGAAAACAGTTAAATGGTTAAAAAAAAAAGTATTTTTATACCACTGGATGCAACTATGCACAGTTGTTCAGTAATTATCAGAGCTGTAAAAGACATTCATCTACCTGTACTTGCGCGTATAAAGAGCTCGTAACCTAATTGAGTATTATAATACTCAGAGACCTCTTTATACTAGGGGGTAGCAAAATTCACACATCATCCCTCATACTTGAGAGAAAACACTTTCCTAAAAGTATACCACCCACACCCAAAAAACTTGTAACCATTTCGAAAATGTGTAACGTGTTGCGAAAAAGAAGTTTGCAAGGAAACCAATATTATTTGGTGTGAATCTGCAGATGTGCCCTTGGGTGTTTATCCAGGTTTGGAGGTGTACAATTCAAAAAGAAACCTTTAAGAATACGTTTACATTCCTTATAGAACTAATTTAAATTTATTGTAAAACAGCAAGATTAAAATAATTGGCGTTAAATGAGCATTAAATGCATGTATGAGCAGGACGTCTATACACGTCCATATCGGTTTGGGGCACTTTAACTTGGATGTCATATGACGTCCATATCGGTGAAAGGGTTAAGCAAACAATTTCTGCCCGGAAAATCATGTGCACAGTTTTTTGGGACAGAAAAGGAGTATTGCTAGTGGAGTTTCTGCCTCGTAATGAGACAATCAATGCAGCATCTTATTGTGAGACATTGAACAATCTGCGCCGTGCAATCCAGAACATAAGACGTGGCAAGTTGAGTAAGGGTATTGTTTTGCTGCATGACAATGCCCGTCCACATGTGGCTAATTGGACCAAAGATCTCATCAAATCTTTTCAATGGGAAACTCTAGATCATCCTCCATACAGCCCTGATCTGGAGCCCAGCAACTACCATTTGTTCCTGCACTTGAAAAAACATCTAGGAGGTCAGCGTCTTCAAGATGATAACGAAGTCAAAACAGTTGTGATACAGTGGTTAACACGTCAGGCGGCAGAATTTTATGAGGGTATTCAAAAACTGGTGCCACGTTATGACAAGTGCCTCAATATTCATGGAAATTATGTAGAAAAGTAGATTAAGGTACAGGCTTTCATGTAAAAATAAAATTATTGCGATATGTATGCACGTCTTTTTTTAATTCCAAAACGGTACTGACTTAAAAAACATGCCTCGTATTATTGCAATACTCACAACATAACATATTAAGTGAACCACCATTTCTCATTCATACTATTTTACAGTTCAGTTCCAATGTTATATACGCTTTCTTTCGGATGTCATTTGTATGAATGTACACGCATTTACAAGTTTCCTGTAACTTCCTGAAGGTCAATGGATGTGCAGAAAGAGCTAGGTAGCTGGGTGTTCTCACATCACATATTCATCTGAATCATATTATATACAGATTAGACACACAATATTTTATGTTTACATCTACTTGTATATGAAGCTATTCACTTAACCGGCAGAACCATGGCTGAGTGGTTAGACCACTTGGCTCTTACCAAGCTGGCCTGGGTTCGATCCCAGGCGACTGCAAAGTGAGATTTGTGACGGACAACATGGCACTGGGGCAGGTTTTCTCTGGGTCCTCCAGTTTCCCCTACCAACATGCCCCCAATTACTCCATCTTTCCTACCACCTCAACTCTCTCATACTTTCACTTCCAGCACTGGGCTGACCACTTTTCTCTTGCCAAGCATCCAGCTCTCCTGCCCACATGCCCCACTCCCTTTTATGGTGGCAACACAATGCCATCTGTGACAATATAGCCCTACCAATTATCAATAGTTTGCAATCCTTTATTACTCTATATTACTCTTGTTATGTAAGTCACTGCATTTTGTTGCTCAGGATGTTTGCTTACAAATGTACTCAAATCAGACAATATGGACTTAGTGGCATGCATGATAAGAAAAAACAAAACTAGTGAAAATGTTCAACTAAGTTTCTAAACTGAAATGATTAAGTAATTACCGTATTTTTTGGACTATAAGACCTCCAACCATAAGATACAGCCATGAATTTGTTATGAAAAATTTGAAATAAACATAATAAAGGCATTATTCTCCATAACTTCTAATTTGAATGCAATACTCTATGAGAGTCTCTTCTGTTTAGGCAGCATCGTAGACAGATGCAAGAACTTAGAAAAATTCACAACTGGATGTTGCTTTCACAACAGCACACTTGCTACTGGCAACTGAACATAAAAGAAAAAGGCTGTGAGAGAAAATGTTCTTTGTTATATCAAAATTTAACTGTATTGGAACACCACAGTGAAGCGAAACAATTATTAAATTATAGATGAGTCGTATTTATTACACATCAGCATCACACTTCACTTCACTATTCTTTGTTATCACATTCTTTAACCCTTATAGGGCAAAACCTTTGCTTTTATGTCCATCATTAAGGTACATTCTTCTAATGGTACTTTATGCTATGTTGAACCTTGAACCTCAGTTAGGTAGCAAGTATACAGTCCACAAGGATCACATTCCCTTTCTAATGATCCATTTTATGTTGAAACTACCAATACATTTAGCTGTTTCCACATGTGAACTTCGGACCATAAGATGCAGTTAAATTTTAGACAGTATTTTATAAGGAAAAAATGCATCTTACAGCCCAAAAAATAGGGTAATATTATACTGAAGGAAGTGTATTTTCTAACATAATAAAGTATTCTACTAACACATATTATAAGCTTAAAGTAAAAAGAATGGTTAAATAAAATCAGTAGTAACATTTACTTGATTTACATACCTTAGCTTTTAAACTACAAAATGAATGAATATAATCTCAAAAACTATTTATAGTTGGTTTATTGATACTCGTCACTTTTTTATATTAATGAGAGACTAGTTTCAAAGGCAATCGTCTCCATTTTCAGTTGGAAAGAGATTGAAAATGGAGGCGATTGCCTTTGAAACTAGTCTCTCATTAATATAAAAAAGTAAGTGACGAGTATCAATAACCAACCACAAATAGTTTTTGAGATTAATTTTGATGTCACTGTTACTAAATTCCTCCAAACACATATAACATATAATGAATGAATATATTTTCAAAATATTTAATATGCATACTTACAAGCCCCATCAACATCGTAGTTTGACAGGTCATTCATGATGGTGCGAGAGAATTCAAGGATATTGCACCATTGATCCTTATTTATCACTTTGTACTTGGAGTGTTCCAGGAAGTTGTTGAACTGGCCAAAGAGTACCCAGTGTTTACCTAGGAGCAACTGTAACATTGCTTTTGCTGTTTCTATGTCCATGCTGCGCTGATCCTTATCCTGTTAAAAATACTATAGATGTAATTTGTTCATTCACAATTTACTAGATTAAATAAAAAGGAGGAATAAAGAAAGGTAGTGATTGCAGTGTTAATATAACCATTCACTTTTAATTCATAATCAATTCTTAATTCGTTAACTACTGAGTAGGTGATCATGTTTTAGTTTTAACACCAATATTCATCCATATGGAAATCATTTGTTTACCACAGACAGTGACCATATATACGATGTATTCAGACTAATTATGAACAAAAAAGCAAGTAACAAAGAAGTATTGATAAAATGAAACTGAAGAGTTGGTTGAGGGTTTTAGACACAAACATTACTTAAAAAAAAGTTAACATTGAAATAACAAATATTACAATAAAATATAATTATTTGTTACAAACTTCACTTATCTTTTTAAGAAAGTTCTTTCTACAGAATTCAAGAGACTAGTTTTGCGAAAACTGATGATGCTGAAAAGTTTTCACAAAAATAGTCTCTTTATTCTGATTGAAAGTTCATCAATTTTCTTAAAAGGATAAGTGAAGTTTGTGACAAATAATTATATTTTACTGTAATACTAACATTACTTGTTCATATTTCCACTCTCACCACGTGCCTAGTTGGTTGTTTTCCAGTTTGGAGGTGGTTATGTAAATGTGTTATATGTGACAATTGTGTGATGAAATTACATAGGTTGCTTAGAAGCAAAATTCAAATTTCATGAGGAACTCGAGTTTAGGATGCAGATTGCAAACCATATGAAAAATTATAAATTGTGACAACTTACACCCACATTTTTAAGATATAGTTTCAGTTCATATCATCCTCAAAATAGTGAATGAAAAACTGAAGTCCATTCCAAACCAGAGGGCTAATCACTGTAAAAGGAGTGTTTGTATTATCTGCTTGAAATTTACCTCTATCGGCTGGATGATCTTCTCGCACTACGTACTTACTACACATTACCTACCTACAGTTGCACAATGTTTCATCTAAAAAGAGGTGCCCCAGGTAGTTGCTTTATTATTGCCTCTCAAGTTTTGCAACTTATTTATTGATTAACCCTCATAAATCTTAACACTGCATAAACATGAGGACATAAACTAATATACTTCATACATGGTGAAAAATGTATCAGTAGGAAAACATATGAAAAACATATTACTGAGCTAGATATTAATGGATAAGTTTCATGCCTAAAAAAATTTATATATCTGTGCAAAAAGTATAGAAGTGAATAGTGTACAATGAAGCTCAATGTATTTGTTATAAATTTGTTTTAAATACCTCTCTCTACATTTTTGGTGCAGTAAGTTTTTATTCTATCTCTTATGGTTTGTCATTTATACACAAAGAGACCAACATAAGCCATAACCACAAATTCAAGATATAAATATTACTTTTCATATAAACATCTTAATACAGAAGAAGCCCAAAATAACCCAGTTTTGGGGGACATCCTTTACCCCTACATTATAACCTTACCACAGTATATAGGGATGTAACACTTACAAAAATCAATCCCGTGCAACGGGAGGAGGGAAATATACATGCAAAATGAATTACAGTACAGTATTGAAGTCGGTAAATATAATACAGTACTTTTAAAATTACTCACTGATTATGCTTGCAGATGTAATCCAGCTGTGACTGATCTTCGACTTCTATTCCACTATACATACTTTACACCAACCTAATTTTTTCCATGTTTTAAACAAATTGTTAAGTTTTGCAGCAAGATTTATTTTCTCTCCCCATGCATAGAATCACATTGTTTAAATGAGTTATTACTTTATTAACATTCAAAATGTTTTCGTCCGCCTCCACTTTTACCACTATCATATTCACCATCATCTTGTTCTTCATTGTCATTCTTGTCAAGGACTGTATTAAGCAAATTGTTGCATCAGTTTCATGTGCTACTCAGATAACTTACTCAGTAAAGTGGAGAGATCTTGCAGAAGAATGCCCACACAATATACCGGCTAAAATAGTTGTGCAAATCTGATTGTATAATTGCATATAGTAAATAAATTTATTCAAGTTGTTCTTTCTCAGTGGGAATGTTTAGAGCAATGCCATGCTTTTCGATAAGCATTTTCTGTTTATTTTAGTGTTTTTCCATTTAAAACCCGGTTCTCTCACTATTCTGTTTAAGGATGACTTACTGCCCTGAATGTTAATGCTTTCTCTTAAAACAATAAGTAATTTAGCTATTGTAGGAGCATCTGTTTCCTGAATATAAAAATTTTAAATCCTTCATCTAACACATTTGTCGAAGTCATCTATTACTCATAGATAGATAGGCCTTGGCCTATATAAGGCTAGAGTGAGGAAATGATTAATTTCCATCAATTAACTAAAATCATCTATTACACGTTTTGGAACACTGTGCTTTTTACCTGGAGTTCCAAAGATGAGCTCTGATTTTTGTTTTGTTTCCGTTCTTTAACAATTCTTTTTACTATTCTTTCTGGAACACCTCTGTCATCTGATATGCACTTACACTTTTCGAATCTTTTTGCTTTTAGCTTATTTCTTCATGTATGTTCATACATTTGAAACAATTTCTCAACTTTGACTGTGTAATGTTTTGGATCCTAATTTACAAAGTAAACTGATGGCATAATTTATGCAATGAACAATGTGTGAAAAAAAGTGACTGTGAATTAGCAATGACTGTGCCTCAGATGCAGACATCACTACCTTCTCCTTCCCTCCCTCCTGCAATACGTGATTTCATTCAGCAGTTATATGAGTTGCTAAATGAGAACAGATATGATTCGCCTACAGGGCTTACAGTCAAGGCCAGGGGCCAAGAACTTGGTATAGTTATTTTCCTGGAATGCAGCAGTGTCAATGAGGAGGGGTGGTGGTGAAAATTATACTACAGAACCTGTGTTTACAGAATATTTTTTATTTCAACTTCCTAAATAAAAAACAATTAAAATAATTAACTACAATATTTATTAATGCAGACATACTTTTTTAGACAGTCTTAAATATAGCAAATCGACATCAACAGCTGACTTCATACTCGCCAACTTGGCTATTTACAATGGTTAAGTACTTAACAACAGAAATTTGGCTTGTTAGTTTAACAAGAGATTTAACACGAGTGTTAAGCTAACACTTGGTGAAATGCAATTTTTGTTTTAACTATTGCTAAACTCGTGTTAAGTTGTTGGTGAAATCGGGCATAGAAGTTACAGACTTAACATGCATGCACATCTTTTACTCCCCCCCTCCCCATTTCAGCAAGCTTCAAAATAGGTATCTCTAGTAGAATTTCAGTACTCATATTGTAAACAGAGTGCAATACTAGGCAGAGAAAATAATAATGAATTAACATAGATGTATAATTAGACGTTTCAGAACACACTAAAATTTAAAAAATGACACCTTTTATCCTATAAAAAATTAAAAGATCTAATTATATTAGCTCTATTCAACAGAGGAGCAAAACATGTGACAGATATTAATATTAATTATGATAAGTTTTGTACTAATGTTTATTGGATGTTTAAGTTGTATTTAGTTTTAACAGATATCTGTAATCTATTATATCTTGACAGTTCCTCTTGTATATCTATTCCTTGAGCAAATTCAGAAATAAAATTTAAGAACTAGTAAAGCAGCAATCCATACTCACTCGAGCGAAGTCATAAGCGTATCGATAAATACTCTTGAATGCCACTTGGTCATTGAGGACTGACCGGAGGTAGTCTAATTTATTCTGCAATTTTGCAATGCTGTCACATCTGAAAAAGTCATTAGATGACTTAGTCATGTCTAAGAAAGGGAGGAAAAAACAGAATACTGTACACATACTTCTTAACATTTCCTAGAAAGTTCACCATCACCGCTTATGCTAACTACAATAAATACCTGCAAAGAAATGTTTAAATTATTAAATTTTAGATGAGTCGTATTTTTTACACATTTAAATGTTTTCAGTTAAGCTATCCTATTCTAATACCATTATTATTTATACAGAGAAATGGCAACAGCCTGTAGGTGGTGGTATAACAATTCAATATATTCAACTGTAAGCTCATGAGAAGCAAAAGTACACACATTTTGGACTTAATAATCTGAAAACAATGAAATGTCTAACACTGAAACTTCAGATAATTTTAACCTCTAGGAGAAAAGTTATGTAAGATAAACTGTGTAGTTTAGAGTTTTTTTTTTCCCAGTTTTTTTATCTATCTGCTAAATTTCCCTGGTCATATAAAGCTAGATAAAATAAAGAAATATTTATTTCATCAATATTAATACACAAGAACCTTGTTTATCTGGACTAAATGGGACCAAAAGTAATCAAATCAACAATCTGGATAATCTTGAAACTATTAAATGAGTACAAACTATGATGTACGATTGTGAAATTTTGATGAGACAAAAGATTCAGCAGAAAAGAAAACTGAAAGCCATCTAGATGAGATGCTTATAATTGCTATCAAATCTGTCATGAAAGAAACTTGTTTTGCTGTTCTGTGATGATCACTGTGGTAACAGTCTTGATTGTAGGACTTAAAACTTTCATGGCAAGCGTTATTAATCGTAGCTTGAAGTATGTGACCAATAGTGATATATATGCTGCCTGCATGGCCAATGTTACAAAAATATACATTCACATGTATTTATCAAATGGTAGACTATTTTTGGGTTACTATTTAGCAGTTATGAAAACAGAAGATGTAGCAAAACAAAACAGAATCAAATCTGCTTATAATACTACAGTACACATGTGCCACCAATAATAAAATATCTAAATAAACCTTATGCAAAAAGCATTTCATTTGTTTCCTTTGCACTTATGTCGTAATCAACTTTGTTAGGTCATGCTAATTAATTGCATAGAGAGAAAATTGCTAATATTAGAAATCAGTGAACTAATATTTTATAATCAACATCTAAGAGATTAAAATTATACTATGAGTTAACTGAGACACTCTTTACTTAACATAAAACAAATTTTCTTTCAATGGGTTTCGCTTCCACTTGAAGGCATTATCAAGAAATTGTCAACTAGCTAGAACCTTGATGTTCCAGCTGATCATGGTTCTCCGGAGACAAGACATCTGGCGACAATCCAATGAAGTTAAGTAAAATATTTTCTTCCAATGGAATGTCAAAATTCATTAAGTTTGTTCAGAATTTCTTGATATAAATATTTTCCCAGATGTTTACTTCTTGATTCAAGTAAACTGATTTTAGTAGTTGGGTTTTATGTTCTATGTTGTGGTTATGACCACAATGTGCTGCTACTATGGATTTATCTATTTCTTTTTGCTTGATGTTCCTAAAGTGCTCTTTTAATCTGGTTTCAATGTTATGTTTCGTCTTTCCAATTTCATCTTTCTCTCCTGCAGTTTTAGCAGACCTCAAACTGTTCATTATACAGTACCAAATTTTATATAAAGTGATATTCCTTCAAGAAAATAAAATGCTTCAACAGTAAATTGTTAAACTATATGGTGATTTAAAACCAGAAAACCACAACAGTTTACAGAGTAAGCTGTAATTCTGACGTAAATTATTCTGTAAAGTTTCTATTACAAAAAAGAGAGAGAACACACAGAACTACTTGAGTGGAAAGAACAATGGCCAACTTACTGTAGATCTTGTAAACCACGGATCCATTCTTGCTGGGTGAAGAAACCCATTTGTCGAGCATTCATCTTCCATGCAAGCACCAACATCACTACATTTTCTGGCTCTACACCTATATCTTCACAAAATTTCTCCATTCCTTCTGGACCTGTAACACCAAATTATAGCACACAAATCCTAAGTTACCAACACTGAATGTCACTTAAAAAAAGACAATTTTATTTCTGCATCAAGTTTATTTTACCTAAAGTATCTGGGTCATCAGGTGATGTGTACTCCCGAAACCAAGCAATGCATCGCTTTTGACTAAAGGATGAATTGTCATCTGATTTTGAAAATCGCCGCATACTGCAAACAAAAAAGAATTTCTATTTTAGCAACATCTTAAAACCTACACCTAAAAGCATGTTCATAAATTAAGGTTTAAATAAACCAAGAGGTTATGTGCACAGACCTTAATAGATATTACATTTTTAGATCAAAAACTCAGATATTTGCATTTACATTCACCTGGTCATTATTTATAAAAATACTACATGCAATAATACCAGAGGTATTTACTGTTGATATATTTCTCCCAAATCCTAATTAAGAAATACAACACTTAAGCATGTTGCTGTTCTAAATCACACAAGCTGTTCTCAAACTTAACAGCAAAGCCCTTAGCCAAGTACTGAAGTTGTGATGTAGGATTTGGCATGGCACCATTTGCACAGATTCTATTAATAACAAGTTTAATACTGCCTGCCACAAAAGAGTGGGAGAAAGTTCTGAGTAACAGGCTGACAAATGGTGTTCTTTCACACACAAAAGTCTTCCTCCAATTCTCTCAGTGCAGCAAAAGAATCCAAGCTAGAACATTGAGGGTAACAGTAAGAATATTGATAGCTGCAATGGTTCTGCTGGCTGCTGATGAAGTAGGAATTGCAAAATAAAAAGGGAAAAATTAAGGTTACATAAATGCCTTTCCTGTTGATTTAAGAAAGTAAGGAGACTTGTGTAATAACATAGCTAATGCAATTTTAACTTCCACATTTAATACAAACAAAAACTGAAAACCACCAACAGATTGTTTTTCATTATTTTGTTTTTAACGTAAGTATTCTATACCTGATGAACTGCTTTGAGGTGTTAAGAAGAGAATAATTATTTTTTTGTCACAAGAGATTGCAACTATCATAAAAAAATAATCCATTCTCAAACTTCATCACTCACTAAAGGGTAACTGACAGCCTTATCCTACTAAGCAGACTGATCCCTGTACTCTTTTCAGCTCAACTGTACACTGAAAAAATATCCTAACCTCATCACTTCCTGATCTAGTAAGCAGCTTTATCAAAGCATGTTATTATATTTTAAAGTTCCAAACTTCCTGTGGCTCAGTAATACATTAAACATATACCATATTTTTATCTTTGTTCTTTACTCCACAACTTATATTACATTTTCATTTAGTCCACCTGTCACATTCACTGTGTGTTTAGACTGTAAACCTACTTCGAACTGATTGAAATTCAATGAATCTGTCATGTAGAATACCATAAAAGGTAAGTAGCATACATTGCAAACATTTAAAATTATAGAGTCAAACTGAAAAATTCAACGCTATGGCCAGGATTTGAACCACAGATCTCCTGGTTCAAATCCCAGCCATGGCATTGAATTTTTCAGTTTGACTAACTATCCAAAACCTTAGCCTATACACAGCTAGTGTGAAGGAACGGTTCATTTCCATCAATTAACTTACATTTAAAGTAACATTAACTAAATTAGACCTTGATTATGCATTGCTTATTTATCCTCTTTTTTTAATACACTTTTGTATTAAAACCATAGCAATTTTAAAAAGAGATGGTTCATTATTTTAAACTCTTTCCTATTCACTTTAGTTATATATGCTGTTTCAGAGCTGAAAAGTTTTTTGGTAGCATCACTCCTTATCACATATCTAACATTTTCTCATCATTTTCGCCAACTTTCACAGCTGGAGCTTCTCCACAAACAGCTTGCTAACTAATTCTTAATAGGATGACATTCACTCAGCATAATAATCCAGTCTAAGTTACGATGCTATTCTGTTACCTTTCTCCAAGGAAACATTCAGGAGAAATTGAGCATATTCGTCGCCAGGAAAGCTTCAGGTCTTATTTTACGAATTTTCTTATTTGACCAGATTCAATTAAGTTTATTACTAGTATATATGACAAAGTTTCAGTGCAATAGAATGAAAGAGTTATGAATAAAAAAAATATTTTTGTTTTAAGAGTGGATCCAATTTTAATAATATGAGGAAATTACACAATGTGCATTGATGCAAGTTACATAATATTTAGTACAAAGTGTATTCCATATAGTCTTTGTTCGGGACATCTGATATTTGTGGTGTCTATCACCTCTCCTGTTTCACTTCACTTACACTTGTCTATTTGCCAATGCAAGAGAATTTTTTCATGCAGACTGTTCTCTTTTCACACACTTCTACGTGATATCTCTTGCATGTTTTCCACATAAAGTACATTCTTTGCTTGGGTCATGGTGTCTTTTTTCTTTACAGATCCGGAGATGGAGACCATGTGTTGTGTATGTCGTTACAAAATACCTCAGTTCATAGTTTGGTCCGTTCCATTTTCCCTTGGTCATAATGTCTGTGATATACAACTCCTCCCAGATTTCTGCTTTCTTCATTCAGTGTTCCTTCACTAGTTGCTCGCATGTCTTCCAGCGGCACCATTTGTAGTCACAGATCTTCTATTCACATCGTTTCTCTGCACATTTCATACATTAACCTTGTAGGTTAGTATTTGGATAGCTACAGAATTGTCTTCATAAATGTTATCTTCACTTTCTCTGTATTCTTAAATTTCCTTTCGTCAGGTATTCCCATATCAGTTGTAGTCTGTACATTATTACTGGTACTATTTTCGTTCAGGACAAAACCATCTCCATCTTTAGTGACATATGTGGTTCCAATTTTAATCTTATTTTTGATATTACTATTAATTTAATTTCATGTGTTACGGATATGTTGTGCATCAACATAATAGGCATAATTCTAAAATTCTATTTGCAAAATATTAGAGTAAAACATAATAATATCCTTTGTTTGCTTGGATTCCGTCATTGTATGTAACACACTAGTTCAAAACTGCAGTGCATTTGATTATGAAGGTCAGAGTTTGGTTCGGCTGCACTGTACTAGTTGTTTACCATCTGTGTTGAGTTAATGAATATTTTGTTCCATGTACAAAAGCTTCATCTTTAGTGATGTCTTACAATTCCATGCTCTTTACAAGAGAAAAAACCAATGACTTCCCATTTGAGAAAAGTAGTAGTATTTGCAATTCAGATCAATAACAAAGACATTTCAGAAGTGATTAACCCAAGCAAAATAAAAACAATGCAGCATAAACTGTGTGATCTTAAAACTTGCAGTTTTGCAAATGTCCAGATTGAAAAGGAATTCAGAGGCTGTTCCAAAATGAATTCAAGATACATTTTATTTATTACAAAAATATCTTAAATATATACTTTAATTAAAACCATTAGTCATTGTTGAGAAAATCAAAATGTTTGAAAAATCGTCCATGTAAAAGGTAATTTGGAATGCATGGATTTTCCTGCATATCTTCATATCACATTTTGGAAGATTCCAAACTGAAATGCCAAATGTGGTATTTAAATAACTTCATTTTTGGGGAGTTGGGAACACTTTAAAACCTGTATTTCTGGTGAAATTTCACTATCAAAATTTTGGGTGAATTACAATAATTCCTCTTCTTACTGTAGGTAAGATGCACAGAAAGTAAAATGGAAGACCTAAGAGAGCTCTAAGTGTCATAATCATGAATCTGAGGAAAATGAATTTTAAGTATCCTAGGCAATTAATGGTAATAATTTCAGTGTTAATGTGTTTTATATGAAAGTTAAGCATAATATACATCTAATGTCCAAAGCAGCTTATAAATTGTATACAGTAACAGTGTGAAAGGCTTACTGAAAGTGGAAATTCAATGAAAAGGTCTAAGTTCACTAGTTCAGTACCCAGCAGAAAAGATACTAAAGAGAACAAATGAAACAAAAATGTTTTTTCAGCAGAACGTGATATCCGGGTTTGAAGGCCATAGTCCTGTCAATGAGAAAGCATCTGAGATTTCGCCCTTAGCTCCGCCGGGCATCTTCAGAGAACTGACTCCAGGCTGGTTATATATACAGTCTCCCCAGACATGAAGGCAAGGTAGAGGAATGTGTAACGTAATCATTTTTGCTGTGCTTATTCTCGCCTTTTGGATATGATATGGATGCTAGGTTCACAGTGTTGTCACACAACTCATCCATGCATAATACCTATCACTGCAGTTACTGAAACAGGCATTAGATCTGGCAGCATGGATGACTCATTCATTCTCATACACTCATTTCTTAATAAACTGATCTACTAATAGAGCAGATAAAAATTTCAAGCTCCTCTCTGGCCTTTTTGTAGTGGGCAGTGTATAGTTAGTGTGATCCACCAAGGAACACTCTAACTTTAATTAGCCAGGAGTCAATTCTCTGAAGATGCCCTACAGAGCTGCAGGCGAAACGTCAGATGCTTTTGCATCGACTGGACCATGGCCTTCAGGCCTAGAAACCACGTTCTACTGGACTAACGGTGGCCTTGAAAGCATAAGTATGTTCAAAAATGTTTTTGTTCATACAATAAAAGCTCATTCTGTAATAATTTTGTAAAACTGTGTGATCGTTTATCAGGTACTGCATCATTTCAGTCAAATCATTCTTCTTTTCTTCAAGATGTGTTTTATAACAACCAGGGCAGATAGTTGCATTTTGTTATGTCCTGTACCTGTACACCCTTTTTCAAAATGGTGATATCTTCCCAGGCCTCAATTTTATTTAAGCTCCTCCTTGGTCTTAACTGAGGATTATGTTTTTCCAACTACAGCCACTTTACTTTGGAATGTTTAGCTTTGCTGTTTATATTAAAATCTGTTGCTTTCTTTAAATCTAAGAAGTAAGATGCATTCATATTAGGACGATAAATGGCTTTGTCTTGATTTCTGTATCATGTGCTTCCTTTTCTCCTTGCACATGGTAAGGACTTTCTTCTTTTCTCCTTCTGAATTAATGAAAATATTTCAGCAAAAGTTATTTTGCAAACTTGCATTAAGGCACCTTAACCATCCAGAGCAATATAATGAACAATTGTTTATGTCCTGCTCTAATCCTTGTTTCACGTAAGCTTGCCCCGTATCTCTTAACGGTCACGTGACCTAATCACCTCTCATTGGCTGCTGCTGTTGTGGTAAAGACTGTCGTGCAGTAAAAGTTATTTCGTTATTTAACATAGTGATATATCAATGTATGTTGGAAGAGAATTGTCAAATTTATATTTTCGTAACTGTTTGAATTAAATATATTACGCAATAGAGATGATTTATCTGAAATGCATGTTAATTAAACGAAGTAAAGAGGAGGTTCCTTTGCTTTCAAGCACATGGTACGATAGCACGTGATTTAGCAGTAGTGGTGACATATTTGTTTATATTACTTTTATCACTGACCTTGTTTTGAACTGGATTAGTCATATATCGCCATTCAAAGGTTGTTGTGCCGAGAGTGAAAGCTAAATTATTTTATTGATCGTTTATTGCACGTGTACTTACTATATCTATAATGGCAGAGTCTACCGCCAATTTTTTGCTAAAGTATCGCAAGGGTAAATCTTTACAAACAGGCGGAAAAAGAATTATGGTGCATGTGTTTAATGCACTCACAGAGAAGAATCCGTCTTTGTCAGTGAGAGAAGTCCAATAGCTGTGCTCTGAAGTTGCAGGTGTGAGTGTTAGATCCATAGGAACATCGCGATGTGAAATTGAGAAAACAGGAAAACTTACCACTCCAGGCAAAAGCACGAATAAACAAAAGCGCGTGCTCGGAGAAAATACGTGAAAAGTGCTGTGCGTCGTCATGTATATAGTTTTTTCTTTAGAAACGAACTCCCTAACATAAATAACATTTCGTCTGCTGTAAATGAGGATGCAGATTCACCAAATTTCAGCAGATTGCTTATACAGCTGGGATTTGTGAATGAAAACAGAGGCAAGAAAAATGTGCTAAAAAACAGAGGCGATGTTGCTGTGTGGTGAAGACGTTATTTAACGACAGTCAGACTGTACCGAGAAAGAAGTCGCAAAATAGACTACCTTGACAAGACTTGGGAGAATGAAGGACACATGACAAGTATGGCGTGACACGACTTTTAAGACTGAAAGACGAGCATTTTTGAAAGGTATGCGTGCTGTTTAAAAAATCCCAGTGGAAAAGGCTGAAGGCCTTTCATTATACACTTGTTTCAGTTACATTGCTCAGTCATTCAGTTTCAACTTGCTCAGTTTCATTATAAACTTGTATTTTTACATGCCTTCATATTCTTATTTGTATGATTTTATTTATCTTCCCGGCAATTATTATGACATTTACTGCAGGTTTAAATGTGACGGAAAGGCACCGCCTATGGCCTATGGCGCGAAAGCTTTAGCCAATTAGGGTGAGGGGGAAGGTAGTTGAATGCGGTGTGATACATGTCAGCGGGGCAAGGTTATATGAAACAGAGAATACAAAGGATCATCATAGGTGTCATGACTTCTCTTAACCGCTTCGCCGATGGCCATTTAAACCCTTCAGGGGCCGGAAACGGATACCCAATAAACAGAACAGGACATTTAAATTGTTAAATGCTGTAAAAATGCATCATAAATACAATTCCGTATCTTCCGTATTTATTAAGTTATTTAAACGAAACAAAAACTGGTTTAAAGCTCATTAAAGGCAGTATAAATATACAGTAACAGTAAAGTAGAGACTACATTAATAAATTGTTGAAATTTCACTACTTTGTTTCACTGTAGCAAAAGCCATTCTTTGTGCCGAACGCGCCTAATATGTGAATCATTTTGTTTCGTGTATACGAGCCATAGTATGTATGTATAGCTACGCAAGCGTCTTCTCAGGTTCAAGTTTAGTTTATTTATGCTATGCCAAGCGATAATATGACGAGAATATGTTGCGTCACACACTCACACACTGGAATGAAAACTCTGTCAGCATCTGTTATTACAGTGTTTCTCAACCAAGGTTTCTAGTAGCCTTATGCAGCAGTTTTCGCTCTGTATTTCTGTTATTTTTACTCTCTTTGTGTTCAAAGTGATTTCTTATAGCTATCAAGAGCTCAATGAACGGCACATTTGAAATTGTTAAATTTCAATGTTTACCATGGCTTATCCCGGTAATGTAGCAAATAAATTAGCTTGGGTATGATGTGTACAGGCTTCTGATATTACTGTAGAAAATCTGGAAGATTTGTTGTACGATTATGAAGGAGATCTTTAGGACATACGTAGCAGTGACGTGTACTGGTCTACAGCTGGCATGTTAGCTACTCCATTGTTTGGGGAAATGGCGGGTCAAATATGGGTGATACGGATCAGCTATTACCAGCTATCCCTCTTTACGGAAAACAGTTAAATGGTAAAAAAAAGTATTTTTATACCACTGGATGTAACTCTGCACAGTTGTTTAGTAATTTTCAGAGCTGTAAAAGACATTCATCTACCTGTACTTGCGCGTAAAAAGAGCTCGTAACCTAATTGAGCATGATAATACTCAGAGGCCTCTTTATACTAGGGGGTCGCAAAATTCACCACATCATCCCTCATACTTGAGAGAAAACACTTTCCTAAAGTATACCACCCACACCCAAAAAATTTGTAACCATTTCGAAAATGTGTAGTGTGTTGCGAAAAAGAAGTTCGCAAGGAAACCAATATTATTTGGTGTGAATCTGCAGATGTGCCCTTGGGTGTTTATCCAGGTTTGGAGGTGTACAATTCAAAAAGAAACCTTTAAGGATACGTTTACATTCCTTATAGAACTAATTTAAATTGATTGTAAAACAGCAAGATTAAAATAATTGGCGTTAACTGAGTATTAAATGCATGTATGCGCAGGACGTCTATACACGTCCATATCGGTTTGGGGCACTTTAACTTGGACGTCATATGACGTCCATATCGGTGAAAGGGTTAACATGCAATACTTGCATCAAACCCATCAAGTATGTCCCTTGCTTTTCAATATCTTCCAGGACATAAAAATTTATAAGCAAGAGAATATTTTATTTATATAATCAAGACTATAAAGCCCGGGACTTAAAGTACTTAAGTGTTGTAAGTTGCCATTAAGGTAGTTGTCTCATGTGTATATGAGACAAGTGGTTTACCAGGAAAAATGCGAGTCAGTATTTGTCAGAAACCTAGACGCTCTACTGTTCTTCCCAGTGGCTTGCTAACTGGCAAATTAATTATGCCTACATGCAAAACACAACACAATATGGTCATCTGCAAATACAAACATATGACATTCTTGCAGACCAATAGTTTCAACAATTTCACCTCCATGAAACCAAACTTCTTTAGAAACACAATGTTTAAGAGAAACAATTTCAGCATAATTACATTACATCAGCATAATTTTCATCCATATATTAATTGCAAAACACAGAGATGCTACATAAACACATTTTAATTGAGTGATGATCAGAGGAACTTAGCAACGTGGCGTCCAATTTAATTGAACTTTGATAGTCAGTTTTTTCACACATCACTCACTTTCTTAGAATCTTTGTTCTTTTTTATTAATAAAAATTTGAATCCTACCTTGATATGATCCATTTTTTTTAAATTAACATCCTTTAACTGTTAGGTCATACCAGACAAGTGAAATGGGTGCAATGATGTTCAAATGAGCCCAGGGTCCATAGAGCTTAGTTACCTGATATTAATCTTTCAGGATAAAGGAAAATCCCAGAAAAAGCCTTATGCAGTTCATCCTGACCGAGATTCACACTGCGGACCCTTAGCACTCGTGGTACCTCTGACACTACTAGAGGAACCTCGGGCCGAACATTCAAGCCCCTCCCTAAATGGGAGTTGTTCTGATTGGTTTGGACTTGAGAGGGCAGTGTGTTTCCGACACCTGCGGGAGATTGGCTACCTCCGGCCAGGCTTTGACCGCCCAGAGGGGGCAGAGGGTTGCCTAAAAAGTCCCGGGTACTAGCCTGCACAGCTAGTAGGTGTGCTAGATCACCAGGCGGCCCCACCGAGGTTATTTGGTAGTCTTCCCTGCGGGGTTGACGCATGTAGGTGGCGTATCCACTTCCACCCGTCTTGACATTGTCAAGGGGGGCTTTTTAGACTCAAGGTATTGCCCCAAGGAAAGAACCCCGGGGTTTTCCATCACTCCCGGGCTGATAGATGCTGGAGTCTTCGGACTTTCGGGTATACCTCGCGACAAAGTGACCGACATTCAAATTTGGGACCTCTTGAACCTGATGCAGACAAGTTACAACCTATGCTACAATGGCGAGCATTTTGTACATTGTTTCTTCCTGTTTGTTCCAAGTGTTTACTTGTAAGTATTCTCTTTCCTCAAGACTTGGACTAAGCACTTAACTGATGTTTGGAGGAATTTAGTAACAGTGACATCCAAAGTTTTTTAACACTACTTAATATAAATACTGAACGTGTTTTTAAACCTCATCAATCTTATGTAGGTATCTTTCAATTAAATAGATTTCGAAGCTCGTTTGAACCAATTCTTTTGAGTTCTTTTTAGTTGCAGAAGTAATTTATTATACTGCATACTATTATAAATGGATCTCTTTCCCCAGATTTATTTGTAAGAGATATTCTAAAAAGATTATGCTGATTTCTAGTATTATAATTTTTAAAATTACTGTTTATAGTTACCTTTCATCTAGAACCAATAAAAGAACTTTCAACACATACAAGGAAATCACAGTTAATATATTTTGAGTTTTGCAACTTTTTACAAAACCTTCCTGTCCATCTCTATCAAATTCTTATATTCATTTTGTTCAGATTAGTGATACCAACATATCATATTTCAATATCACAAACTTAACTGTGTATTAAACCATAAGCAAATTTTAAAATATCTATAAGTTATACTTCAAATGTTTAGATAATTTCAGTATATAATAATTTTCAGAATCAATTTTGTTACATATTTTATCTACTTAATTTGGAAAATTTTAATTGCAAACCGAAAAATATCCTATTTTTGTTGTTGCTTTTGTAAATCAAATTTTACTCTGCAGCTTTATCATGAAGTCAAATTGATAATTTTTTCATTATTTGTGTGCTCAAATTGGATTAGAAGACTTGTAGACCTATGTTGAGTTATTCCAAAACAATCAAAGAAGCATTACCAACATATGCTATTGCTCCGACATAAAATTTGATACATCATTTACATGCAGTATAGGGTCTTTCAAAAGTCACTTCAAACTTCAAATCTTTAAAAATATTATATCTGAGGTGGGATAAAAACTACAGAAGTCACATACTGGGTAAGCAATGGGTTTTGGTTTGTTTTTCCCCAGTTCAAAGTTATTGCGGATACAGTTTTCTTGAGTAAAGCGTTAATAATTTTATTCATACTGATGTAAGAATTTGTATGTTACAAATCATGGCTCCATAATTAAATGATAGAATACAGCTGACTCAATACTATTAGGAAAGCAAGGGGAGTTTTTAGTTCTTTTAGTGTTGAGAAAATTTAGAACTCTCACAATTTAACAGCAACCTATTTTCCATTTCTAATTATGAGGATTTAATCAAGAACTTTGAAGAAAATGCTTCTGTTGCTGATATGAAGAAATCTCAAAGGCCAAAGATAATCAATGATGCCAATATTGCAGAGGTGATTCATGCAAATAATGAAGCAATAATTATGGAATTAGTAACACTGCACAAGTATCGAGGCAACTTCAGATGAGTAGTACCACAGTTTGGAGATTTCTAACAAAATATTTCATTGTATGCATATAAATTGAAATCACTTGCATTCAAGGAAACTGACAAGCGACACAAACATGAGTTTGGTTTATTCGGATTAGCAAAGATTAAAATTAATGATTGATTGGACAATGGATAGGTAGAGTTAAAAAGAAAAATTCAATACCATAGACGATTTGAACCATGGATCTCAAGTCACCATCCAGTTGCTCTTAACCATTGAGCTACCATGGCCAACATGCCAGAATGACATTAAATTCTCCAATTGACTTGTATTTGCAACATATTGCTCCAACCTATATCTACACTCTTACAAAACAATTAGCCAGCTCTTTGGTGACTGTGTGATCAGCAGATACTTCCCAACAAAATGGCTGCCATGATCTACAGATCTCAACCCAACAGACTTTCGACTTAAAGAACAAATTTCCAACCCAACAGTAAAAGAAGCTATCTTGTGCTAATATTCCATGACACCAGCAAAATAAAAACTACAAATAAGAACTCCGAAATAAGACTCCATGCTGTGCATGGAGAGGAGGAATGTACATTGAAAAAAAGAACAGAGGACATCTTCCCAATGTTTTATAAAGCAACACTGACTAAGCCAATTTAAGTAGTTATGTATGTACTTCACTACTCAAACTGCTTCAACCAAATTTTAAAAACCAAGTTTTCTTTGATTGTACTGTTCACCACAATATAAAGAATGAACGACTGATCATTTGGTTAGTGTTTGCAAGAAATGAATACACGATTACCATTATCATCTGCAAAACAATTGTAATCTTTATTCTTACATATGTACTTAGATTATAATCTCCCACAAAAGTTTTCTTTTCTTTTTCTTTTTTTTTTTTTTTTAATGTACATATAGTGTCCTGTTTAAAACACTTTGAAAGTTTGGTAAAAATGAAGTTCTAATTCATCAGTCGAAGGAGATAGCAATATGTTGAGGCAACATAAATGAGAGGAAAGCCGGAATAAAAGGGAATAAACACAGCAATCAGGAACTCTACTGGCATGATGAACTAATTATTAAAATTGAAGAGATTAAAACAAATTATAGGTACAGGAAGGGCTAACAAAGGAGAGATTAATACAAATTTGGAGATAAGATCATTTTAAATATCATAAGGAGACTGCAGAACCTGGAAGCTAAGAGCAGATAGTATAATTTGTTAAGCACAGGAATTGAGGAAATAACAGGAAGAGATACAAGTAGAGAAATATGTTAGCTTTTAGGAAGAATAGGGTCAGATGATATGAAATTTGTCTCAACAGAAAAGAAGAGAGAAGAAATATATTAATAACATTTATAAGCATGTTGCAGATGTGATAAGACAACCAAAATGAGAAGAATGTATACACACACCAAAAGGGATTTATCTTAAAGAAGATTGTCACCAAACAAGGAAAAGCATAAAAATTCACAAATTTCCAACTATGGATCAATATAAAAGTGTGTGTAATGTTTAACACCCACTTTTACTAAATACTGCACCACAGGTGGTAGCACTGATGATAACGAGATGAAGATGAAGCACCGGTGGAATGAGATGGCAGGGGAAACCGAAGATCCCTGAGAAAACCCATCCCAGCACCGTGTTGTCCACCACAATCTCACTTTGCAATCGCCTGGGATAATATAGAAAAATGGCAGAACAAATACCAGAACAAAAAAACAAAATGAAGTAGATAAAAAGATAGTGAACCAGAAAGGCAAAAGCGACAAGGACAATGGTTATATCAGGACACTGTACTAACTTATAAGGTAAATGGTCAAGGAATGTAAGTTCAACAAAATAAGCAAGTGACACATGCAACAGGTGGTCACAATGCAGCGAGGGAGGAGGCATCCAGAGTGAAGCTCCAACAGAAATAGAGCAGTAAGATAGAATTAGCAATGAGGATGAAAGGTACAAAAAAAATCTAGTTAGTGTAGCAGTGAATAGTGGGTGTAAGGGTGCAATCATAATAAAAAGTGGAAAATAAGCAAGTGAAATAGATGAAACAAATGGCTGAAGCTATATGGAAGGATGAAGGAATGAGTGCCATGTACAAATCTTAAGTAAAATGAGAGGAAGCAGTGATAGAATTGTAGCACCATAAAACAAGTAACAAAGATTAAAATTAAGTAGAACAAAGCAACCAAAGACACCTCTGTGTGTCAAAAGCAAGTAAATGGAGCAGAGATAGGGTACATAAAAAGACAACTTTAGTTTAAGTGTGATGTTTTTTTCAGAAGTGGAAAGGAAGTGCTCATAAATAAGAGAAAATTAAGGAAGGGAAAAGGGTGCTAAACAATTAGGAAGTGATTATAACAGGGGATAGGAAGCAGAGAAGGGAAATAGAAATGAGGAGATATAGAAAGGTGAAGAAAAAAGAGAGAGAAAACTGATGTAAAAGATAAAAACTGAGACTAAATAGCAAAGAGGAGCAGGATACAAGCACCAACTAAATAATGTTTTTAAAGTACTGTAAAGTGTTTAAGATTATAAACAAATTAAATTTCAAATTAGTAAAATAGTCCTGATTTGCACAGATGCATAAAGTACCACACAAACCTAGATGTGTGGTAACCCTTGCATAAATACAAACATAGGCTGATCATATCCTACCCTTTTACACTCTAAATTTGTATATGAAAACGTTAATTATGTGAATAATTTTCAGAAACAATACAGCTAATGCAACAATTTCTCATTCTTCATTGCTGAAAATCCTGTGCTAAGCACAACATTCAGAGATATTGGTTGTCCTGTGTAAAACATATAGACTTTTAAATCATAACTAAAACATACATTAGCACTTCAGTATTTAAAAACTGATACATCACTGACCTTGAACAATAATGGGTTAGACACAAGCAAGTTTTTCCTTAAAGTAAATGAATCAATACAGAAGACTGACTTATTACTATTACATTTTAGGCACAATTCCTCCAAAACTATCTCATACCTCCACAATGAATACAGTACTTAAGCATCTAATACACAAAGATTGGGTTTACTTTCACTATATGTAGTTATTTTTTCTGAACTGTGCAAATTAAATTAGGTAACCTTAATTTAATTAAGTATTCTTTGAGATTATAAAAGTTGGAAAAAAGAAGAACAATTATACTTGTATAACATTTTGTCCTTGCCTCAACTTATGTCCTTCCCTCTCAGTTCCTATTTATCACTGAAGATAGGATATCTAGCATTCCTTTATTGTATAAATTTCATAAATACACAATTAACATGAATTAATATCAAAGCATGCAAGCGAAACAAGCATGCCCTCATAAACAATGTTATGATTCTCTATATAAGCCAAGTTTTTGATTCATGGGAGGTTTGGTTAGTTTATACATTTAAGCATGTGTTATAGAAACTAGTAGCCCCAAAATTAGTGAAATGATTGACTGATATTTACATAAATTACAAACTTCAGTAGAAATGACATTTGCACTCCATTACTAATAAACATTAACGAGGGGCAAGATATACTCTTACCATCAATACCAAAGTATTTCTGACATCAAATTTCAACTCTCTCCACCTTAAAAGTATGATGCATAGTTTCCAAGCTCAAAAGCTTTTATACATACCTTGTGTTGTTTCTGACTCTCTTATTTGAGAGCCTGTCTTCATCATCAGGACCCATGTCTGCAGCTGAGCGTCGCTTGCTGCGGGGCATGGCAGGTGTGCCGTACTGGGGGGTGGTTACCACTCCCCACTGATGACCCACTGTCTCCCACTCTCCCTACAAATCATTATGTAATTTTTGGATGAAATTTATAACCTCAAAACAGTAAATTATTCATCTTTAATTTTCCTCCTCTCTGAATACCCTTTGAACTTTCCTTTTAAAACACATTTTATGAAAACATAGTTTTAAATGAAAACTTTAAAAAGAATCATAATAATAACAATGTAATTAAAACTCCATACTTTTTACCCCATTTGCTGCTTCAACTTCAGCCACACCTATATCTAACTAGCCCTTGATTCAGTCACAAAATAATCCAATGTTTTGCAAAGCTCAAGATTTCACTATTCCTGTTCACTCTATGGAATAACACATTCATAATTTTTACTAACATTTATAAAGTAATTTAAATTATGGACGCTGCTATGAAATAATAGGTTAGTAAAGTAATCCGTTTTGGAGCACCTTACAAAATGCGTTTGCAGGAGACCGAAAATGCATCCAAATGCTTTGCCGGAATACTTGCACAACATGGAAACAAGCAAATTGGGACCTCTACCCATAAATACTTTTAAAAAGCGAGTTTTCCAATACTGTCATACTGAAACACTATGGCAACATTCGTAGTCTTGAAGGGACAAAGCAAATTCAGCGTCATTTCAAACACATTGTTTAATTTTGGACCTTATAAACAAGAATGCTTGTTTGTTTAAATATCAAAGTATCGCGGAAATATTTTACAATTTTAACATTAAACCCTCATGATCATGCCGTCCTGACTGTCTTAAAACCTTTGATTTTCCTTCCTACCTGGCTGTTATTATATTATACTAAGACCTCCCGTAAACAGTGATGAGATTTACGCTCTTAATTTGAAAACTAATACAACAATATACATTTGTTTGCTTTACTTTTAGCTAAGAACTACTCAATCCAAGTCGTACCAATAAATAAATTCAAGCGGAGGAAAGTACCATTACTTCCCAATAGATGGATACAGCACCAGGTCACCAAACTAATGTGTAACGTCTAAAGTCCCAACTTGCTAAAGTACAATGGGAAATTAATCACGCACAGGTACACAAAAATATGTGCTTCCTTCAAAATAATTTTGCTATTAAAGAATTCCGCTCCATTATCATCATCACCATAGAGAGAAATTGGCAGACAGGCACTATTTTGTTACTATTCTTTTTGCTCACTGGATTCTCAAAGGGAGCTGCCGTTCGAAGATGCCGACATATTGGTGGATATTAAACACGATTCTACCCACATTCCCTGGAATTAATATAGTTATCTTGCAACGGAGACACTAGCATCTAGCATATAGTAGGGTCCACATATGATGCAGTAAAAACACAGCACATTAATAACCTAAACTGCATATTATTTTATTGTAATTTACCATAGCTTCTGTTACATGTGCGTTTCTTTTCCATTCCAAAAATGCAATATTTTGAAATTGATATATTTGTATACAGGTGTTTCAAAAATGGAGGACATAAGTTCAGAGTGTATTCCCCAGGTAGACAACTAAATAATCAAGCACAATAGGTGCCAGAAAATACTTGGTTTTTAAGTTAGGACCTTAAAAACAGTGATATTCAATGTACTGGTTTTCTTCCCGCATGTAGTTGCCGTGACAAGACGTATATTAAGAGGACACCCTAATGTTTGATTCCGAGGCGAAGGCTCATTGAGTATTGTGTAGAGCTTTGATTAAACTTGTACACAAATCAGAACCACTTCATGTACGATACGGTGGGTGGCAATGATGAGCTGGCTTGTTGTTTGTACCACAGCTAAGTTCTTCAGATCGGAAGACATTTGAACGTGTCCGCCGTCCTCTGTGCGCTTATGGAAAGTTGGGTTGGGGAGGAGACGACGATCTATAAAACCAGATGTAAGGGAAAAAATTATGTGCACATGGCTTCTTCTATCAGTACACGAAGATTAGTTCTGCAAGTGAATGTTTCTCGTACGATTCTGCGAATTGTTGCGAGAGCAACAGTTGTATCTTTATTATTTACAGGCATATAGACCGTGTCACTAATGCAGTGCCCTACTCAAATTATGTTTCTGCCAGTGGTTCGTACAGCAGTGTTCTACAAATCCAAAAATCCATATATTGGACTACGTATTTACAGAGCATAGTCCACATCAGATGGCAATACGAGGTTTCAGAATCGGCATTTTGCGGATATAAAAATTCACGTGCAATTGTTCTTCTTATCACTAAATGCGGTTCTCTCTCTCAACCGGTATCATTGGTGATCAGTTAGTTGGACCCCATTGACTTATATCTTTACTGGTTAAGAGTACAAAACTTACTCGAAAAACACCGAATTTCACGTGTATACCTAAATGTCCACTAAGAAAATTCTATTTCTATATTTGTTGTAGCTAAAGGTCATCTTGTTGGTCAGTTAGGAGCTAGCCTACTGATTCCAAGATAATGGGTTCAAACCCGGTCCAGCCCTATGGTTTTTAGGGATGCTTAAAAGCCACAGTTCCATGCTATTAGACATAGAATATAAAAGAACTCCTACTTGATGAAATTCGGGGCACTGGAAGCGTTGATATAATCCTGTTAATTGACAGAGTCATTAAACAATAGATATATTGTAGTGAATTGATATGTACGAAAGTCATATAAGCCAGCCATGAGCTTTCATTACATCATTACTCCCCACGTTTATCAGCTGCATTATTTGTTAAGAAAGAACATGTTTGGCTTTCTCAGGCATATTACTTCCTCTATTTGCTCTTGTATAAAATATGCACACGACAGCTTGTTCTCCTATGAACTTCATCTCAATAAGATAGGCGTTTGTAGAAATAATTTTATTAATATTTATTTGTATTGTCACCCGAACGTCGGAACTCCCGATAGAACCGGCCAGCAGTAGGGCTAGAAGGGAAGTATTCAACCACGCCTACTCATTTATCTTGTAGCAGTAACGTGGGGTGGCTGGAAAAACGTCACTGTGCCGTCTCTTCCCCCTCCCCCTACCGTCTTGAACCTTCGTGATGATTCACTGAACCGCGAGGCTTCCAGAAAACAGCGATACTCCTATAAAAGGGGCTGCAGTGACGAGTCAGTTCAGTTCTTGGCGAGCAGCCGTAAGGAGCGGACTGTGTACGTGCATCGGAGGAGTGTACGTAACTGCATGCAGTGGACCTGTGACAGACCAACTGGTGAATCGTAATTGTGTGCATTACGTACTTCTGTGTAATCGGCAAGTGTCCCGATTGTAATTCGGTGGAAATAAAGGACATTTTTGAGTGATGCAATTGGACTTTTAATTTCACGAACCCTCAAAGTCACACTGGTGTCAGGAAGCGGGACGACAACACTACCGAACATTACAAACATGGACGCGGCATTGGAAAAGATTTTGGAGAAGATGATTGAAATGAAGGACGAACTGACCTCGGAAATGAAGACAGCAAATGACAACCTCGATGCAAAAACAGAAGCGGCAAATAATAATCTGGCCGCAGAGTTGAAACAAATGAAGACGGCCAACGACAACATCACGGAGAAGATGGAAGAAATGAAGGCCGAATTGACAACGAAGAAGGAAGCGGCAAATAACAACCTGGCCGCAGAGTTAAAAAAATGAAGACTGCCAACGACAAAATCACCGAGAAGATGGAAGAAATAAAGACCGAATTGACCACAGAAATGAGGGCAGTAAACGACAGTCTGGCCACGGAAATGAAGTTGGCGAACGAGGTCCTCGCCACCAAATTTGAGGAACAGTTGGCCGGCGTGAGGGATGACGTTGCGAACCTGGGCAAGCGGATGGGTCAAGTAGACAAGCGCCTTAATGATTTAGAGGAAAAAGTCCACAATAACGCGAGTCCCTGAACGTAATGGTTGAAGACGTCGAAGACCTTGCGAACCGCGTAAATGACATGATGGGAAAGGCCGACAGCAGCGCCAAGTCCCAGAACGCCATGGTGGAGAACGTCGTCGGCAGGAGGCTGAAGGATTGGAAGGCCGACGCGCCGGGACGTGGCACATCTGCGCGCATCAAACCTCCTAAGTATGACTGCGCGTCGGCGTTTGAAGTCTTCCGCCGCCAGTTCGACACAGTGGCCAAGCACAACAAATGGTCACCAGAAGAGGAAACAACACTGTTAATAGCCAGCCTCCAGGGACGGGCCGCGGAAGTTCTGAAAGAGGTACAGACAACGGCGGCACCCAAGGATATCTGGGAGGCCCTGGAGAATCGTTTTGGAGACCACCGCTTAGCCGCAGCGTACCGCAGCCAGCTAAAGGCAAGGTCACAGCAGCCAGGGGAGACGCTGCAGGATTTCGCTCTGGCATTTGAACAACTGGCAAGCAAGCCCTAGTCAACCTCCCACCAGAGTTCGTATCCCGGGAAGCTGCCTACACATTCGTTGACGGGGTACGAGACACGGAGATTCGTCAGTGCCTAATGCTCGGCGATTATAAAACCATCCACAAGGCGCTGACAGCCACATTAAGTATGGACGCGGCCAAGGTAACAGCTATCCCGAAGTCGAGGACGAGGAGTGTCCGCTACATTGGAGACAGAAGACCAGCCGAGGGACGCCGGCGAACACAAAGTGGTCAGTTTTGGGGTTGTGGACAGCCCGGACACCTGCATAGAGACTGCCCACCCCAGGAAGAGCAGCCGGAAGAACGAGTAGGGGCCGTTGTGGAGAGGGTCACGTTGGCGTCATCACCACCATCCCCTCGAGTTACACTGCGCGCCGTCGGCCGGCGTATGGATGACAGCCAAATCACGGACGGCTGGGTAAGAGGAAAGCCGTGCCGCGTGCTGGTGGACACCGGGGTGGCCGTGAACTACATCAGACCTGACGTGGTGAAGGGTTTGTGGACGAGGAAGCCGAATCGACCATACTAGCTTGTGACGGCATCGGGCGACACCTTTCCTGTGCAGGAGTCCCTATTGAAGCTGACCTTGGGACGGAGTGTCGTACGTCTGTGAGTGTTCGTCGCGAAGGTGGCTGAGGAGGTGATTCTGGGACTGGATGCCCTCAGGAGCCAGGAGGCGACGGTCGACATCGGCAGGAAGGTCCTGTGGCTCAATGGAGAAGAGGTTATACTCCGTCAACCGAAGAGTTCCTTGGAATTTGTAGGGTCGTCTTGAACGAAGACGTGGTTGTTCCCACGAGGAGCGAGGTGGTGGTGACCTCGTGACTGGAAGGCCAGAGAACCAGGAACATGATGCTGGACCAGAAGTCGCCTGTACACTGACTTTATGTAGCCAGGGCATTGCTGACGTGCCGAGCGGAGGTGCCAGTGAGACTGATAAATCCAACGGACACCGATCACGACGTCCAGGCAGGGACGGAGTTGGCAACGTGCGAGCCCGTAGTAAGCGTGACAGCAATCGACAAGACACAGGAGCCGGTGCCAACGCAAAACCTGAGGCCCCGGCCAGAAGGCTTACTGGAGAAGGCGGCCGACCACCTGACCGCAGAACAACTGGAGATAGTTCGACAACTGCTGAGACGATACCAGCGCGTTTTCAGCCAAGGTGATAGTGACTACGGGCGCACGGACAAAGTGCTTTACCGCATCGACACCGCAGACTCCCGGCCTATTCGGCAACCACCTAGACGCGTTCCGCTGGCCAAGCAAGGGGCTGTATGTACGAGACATGCTGGAGGACATGAGATACAGGGGAGTGATTGAAGTCTTACAGCCCTTGGTGTTCCCCTGTAGTCTTGGTGACAAAGAAGAACGGCGAGCTACGCTTCTGCGTGGACTACAGGAGGCTGAACGCTGTCACCCGGAAGGACTGTTTCCCCTTACCCCGGATTGACGACACACTAGCTGGCTGGTGCACAGTGGTTCTCGACCCTGGACCTGAAGTCGGGCTACTGGCAGGTAGCTCTATACCCGAGAGACAAGGAGAAGACCGCATTCTCGACAGGCCAAGGGGCTTTGGCAGTTCACAGTTATGCCCTTTGGTCTCTGCAACGCACCAGCTACCTTCAAACGCCTCATGGAGTCAGTGATGAGAGGACTGACTTACGACGCCTGCCTGCTATACCTGGACGACATCACCATCTCGAGAATCTGAGTAAGGTGCTTCAGAGACTGCAGGCGACCAACTTGAAACTGAACGCGAAGAAGTGCCAGCTCTTCCGCATAGGAAGTTAAATACTTGGGCCACATAGTCTCAGCAACCGGAATGGCCACGGACCCGGAGAAGACACAGGCTGTGAGAGATTGGCCTCGCTCAAAGGATAAGAAAGAGCTGCGCAGTTGCCTGGGGCTTGCAGTTATTACCGACGCTTAATAAAGGGGTTCTCCAACATCGCCAAACAACTCACCCGCCTGACAGAGGAACACCGGCCTTATGTGTGGACGGAGGACGCCGAAGACGCTTTCCAGCTCCTGAGGAAGGCCCTTTGCAGTGCTCCAATTTCGGGATTTCCACAAACAGGTGGCACCTTCATTGTGGACACCGACGCCAGCAACCATTGCATTGGAGGCGTCCTATCGCAGATCCAGGACGGCCATGAGCGGGTGATAGCCTACTACAGCAAGACGCTATCCAAGGCAGAGAAGAGCTGCTGCGTCACCCGACGAACGTTACTGGCGGTAGTAAAGACCTTGGAGCATTTCCACAAATACCTGTACGGTCAGCCATTCCACCAGAGGACTGACCAGTTCGCCGTAGCGTGGTTATTGAGCTTTAAGAACCTGGAAGGCCAGACAGCACGTTGGGTTCAGAGGCTGCAGGAGTACGATATCACCTCGGAACATCGCAGAGGGAAGAGCCACGGTAACGCTGACGCTATGTCCCGAAGACCCTGTCTAGTAGAGTGCAGCCAGTGCACAAAAGTGGAAGAGAAGGAGCGCGCCGCGGCAGTCCGAGTAGTCATGGCACTGCCTGCGAATGGCTGGGATAGCGCAGGACTGAGGAGGGAGCAGCTGGCGGACGCAGACTTGGGGCCACTCTTGAGGGAAGTGGAGGCAGCGACGAGACCAACCTGGGAGGACATCGCACCGAGGAGTGCCACCTACAAGACTCACTGGGCCCAATTGGACTCGTTGAAGACCAGAGAGGGCGTGCTGTTCCGGGTATGGGAATCACCCGATGGGAAGACGCAGAGAGAACAGTTGGTACTTCCCCGGAGTAAGGTCCCGGAAGTCTTGGAGGAAGTGCACGCCGGTACTTCAGTAGGACACCTGGGAGCGAACCAAACGATTGACAAACACGGCAGCGCTACTACTGGCTGAGGCTCCGAGCAGATGCTGAGAGATGGTGCCGTCAGTGTCATGTATGAGCGGCGAGTCGCGGCCCCCAGACTAAGAGCCGGGGTCGCATGCAGCAGTACAACGTCGGAGCGCCATTCGAACGGATCACCGTTGACGTTGCTGGACCGCTCCCCGTTTCCGACCGAGGCAACAAGTACCTCATGGTGGTCGTGGACTACTTCACCAAGTGGCCGGAGGTGTATGCCATCCCAAACCAAGAGGCAAAGACAATCACAGACTGCCTCGTGGAGCAAGTGTTCTGTCGATTTGGGGTGCCGTTAGAGCTACACTGACCAGGGTACCAATTTTGAGCCCATCCTAATAAAGGAGGCACTAAAACGGTTTTTGGTGAACAAGACCCGCACGGCGCCTCTACATCGGACGGCATGGTTGAAAGATACATCAAGATCTTAGAGGAACACCTGAGGAAGGTCGTTGCCAGCCATCAGCGAGACTGGGACGTCAAGGTGCCACTGTTCTTGCTGGCCTACCGTTCGTCTACACACGACACAACTGGGATGACGGCAGCCAGCTTAATGTTTGGCCCAGTGTTACGCCTCCCTTGTGACCTGGCCTTTTGAAGCCCTCCGGAGACGAAGCAGCCAGTGACCGAGTATCTGGAGAACCTGGTGGACCACCTCCACGACATGCACGAGATGGCTCGCCAGAACATCCAGAAGGCGAGCGACCGAATGAAGATCCGATATGACAGGCAAGCCAACAGCCAAGGGTTCCAGCAAGGTGACCTGCTCTGGTTGTACGGTCCTACGCGGACCAAAGGACGCTGTCCGAAGCTCCAGCAGCCATGGCAAGGACCGTACCGGGTGCTGAATAGGATTAACGACGTGGTCTACCGCATCCAGATGGTTCCCCGAGGGAAGATGGTGGTACACCTGGATCGTCTGGCACGCTACGATGGTGCTGTTTGGGATGACCAGCTTTGAGGAGGGTGCAGTGTCACCCGAAAGTCAGAACTCCCGATAGAACCGGCCAGCAGTAGGGCTAGAAAGGAAGTATTCCGCCAGGCCTACTCATTTATTTTGTAGCAGTAACGAGGGGTGGCTGGAAAAACGTCACTGTGTCGTCTCTTCCCCCTCCCCCTGCCGTCTCGAACCTTCCTGATGATTCACTGAACCGCGAGGCTTCCAGAAAACAGCGATATTCCTATAAAAGGGGCTGCAGTGGCAAGTCAGTTCAGTTCTTGGCGAGCAGCCGTAAGGAGTGCCCAGCGAGGGAACGGACTGTGTACGTGCATCGGAGGAGTGTACGTAACTGCGGGCAGTGGACCTGTGACAGACGAACTGGTGAATCGTAATTGTGTGCATTACGTAATTCTGTGTTCCGATTTTAATTCGGTGGAAATATAGCACATTTTGAGTGGTGCAATTGGACTTTTAATTTCACGAACCCGCAAAGTCACAGTATGTAAAATGCTGTATTATGTATTATAAGTTATTGTTCTATTGTATGTGTTTTATGTTAGTATGTGCTTTCTGTAGTTTTCAATTTATTTGGTATACTTTGTTGAAAGGTAACCTTTCAATGGAGAAAGTTTGTATGAATCACTAAAATGTGCAACAGTTCAGATCATTTGATAGCTGAGAACTATGTAGTATCTTTGAAATTCCGTTCGTTTTATGAACAGGAGCAAAAAAGGAAAATTTTGACCATTTCCCATTCGAGAAAGGTATTTGAAGAACTTTGGAAAATTACATGGAACATCTTAGAACTTTCCACTATGTATAGTAAAACTCTATATCATTTCATGTGATGTCAAATAATTATCCTTCAACACTTAAATATATAGGAAATCCATAATATTTTAATCATAAGTTTATAAAATATTAGTCTTATAGCTGCAGTTGTGTTTTAACTTAGTGCAGCATGTTATATGTAGTTTACATAATTTTCCAGACTTAAACAAGATTTAAAATTGATTATAATTTTAGGGGTCCTACTGCAAGAATAATGCATATTTTTGGAAAGTATGTAGATATAGCACAATTAATTTTCATGTATCATAGTAAGTTATACATTGAAATGAATATCAAACATCCTCCTAATGTCATCACTGATGACCTTGAAGTTGAGCGCCCGTCAGCGCAATCCTAATGTCCATCAGCACCTATCAGGGGATTATTTATACTGTTTCATCTAGAAAATTTCTGTGCTATGAAAGAATATCCAGGTTCTGTTACCACCATAGAGTTATACTAGTAATTAAATTAATCGTTTTACATTCTGCTTCTTTTTTACTAGGTTTACACACTAAATAAATAGGATTGGGATTGAGCTGGGCAATATTCTGGAAGGGGGTTTATTTTTTGCGATAGAGATCCACTGCAGTGCGACCTTCATTTCATATAACTTTAGGTAGAACAACAAATTATCTACTTGGGTTGACTTAAGTTTCGTAATGAATCCAATGATGCTAACAATAAAAGAAATAAACCACTGGTAGATTACAGAGAGTAAGGACATCACGGGAATCAATGAAACGACATCACATAACCAGCATGACGTGGGTCATATCTGACGATGAATGAAATGGGTGAAATTATATTCAAATGAGCCCAAGATCCATAGAGCATAAAGTAATCCGATATTCATTTTTCAGGAGAAAAGAACCCCTCGAAATTATCGACCTGACTGAGATTCGAAGTCGAGACTTCAGGAATGGAGGCAGACATGCTACTTTCAAACCACAGCGGCGGAAAGTATCCATGAGCAATGTGCAGAGAGTGTATATATTGTGCACTAATACAGGGTTATTAGAGGTGTGTTTACCGAAAGTTAGCGGAATGTGGTAGATAATAGCCTGGCATGGGTTGTTGGCAAGAATAAAGGTATATATTTTATTTTTAACGACTTGGTTATTTGGCAGAATCATATAAGCTCCTGGCATGTCGGGATTTCGTCTCGCAGATTTTTTACACGCTAGTAAATTTAATGACACGGAGCTGTCGCTTTTAAGCATACTTAATATTCATCAATTTAGACCGAATAGGAACTCGCGAGCTTGATATCAGTAGGGCAGCGCCTAACTTAACTACACAGACCGACATCGCAAACACGGATGTTCCATAATATGTACTTACAAAGGGAACACTGAACGGAACGGTGTAGTGAAATAATCCTCATTCTATTGGTGAACTGAACACCACACATGAGAATCAAAATGCCTTTGATTGATACCAATATGACAGGTGTGTGTTGTAGCAGATGGAATATATTTTCAGCATCGACTGTGCCATTGTTAAGTACATATTATTCAACATAGACGGTTATTGGAAAAATGCGCGCAATCATCCTCAGCAAAACGCAACTATCCGCACCCAAAATTTGTCTTAGACACGAATATTCTAATTTCTCTCATTATTTTCATATCGCTGTCTTTTGTTAATAGCACTCAAGGCATATTTTCTACACCTGAATTCCAGTGTGAGTGACAAACTGATGTAATTAAATATGAATGCACGGAGAATTTATTTTTCAGTATAAGCATATCTTAACCTTAGGCGGTGAAAGAAAACCCCTTACAAAAGGTTAAATTGCTTAAATATAGTTTTGTTGATGATTCGAATATTGTTCGAAGTGTTATGAAAGAATGAAATGTTTATTTCGTTCAAAGGGCCAGTCAAGTGAACATTCTAAATTCCACAGTTTTGAGATCAGGGCTTTGACAGGAGTCTCTCTTCAAAAGGCTATCTCTTAAATTAGTTTCCACTTTATTGTTTAATTACGAAAATGATAGTACAATATAAAATACTTTCTGTGGAGTGGTTTTAATCTTTCATATGTTCCTAATACATATGTACGTAGAATAAGTTTGGTTTGGATTTCGCTCTGTACAGCAATTCTTTGTATTTGCAGTTCTTATTTTTAAAAATATTATTATTTAGCTATTTACTTATAGCACTTTTTTTAACAAAGCATACCTCAAAAAATCTCAGACAAATGTATAAAATAAATATACTAAGAATGAAAATAATAATTTCTTTCACACTATGCTGACATTCTTCAATATTTTGTCTTTGTGGGTTCGTGGATCTGCGCTAGGACACCTCCAATGCAATGGTCGCTGGCGTCGGTGTCCACAATGAACACGCCACCCGGTTGTGGGAAACCCAAAATTGGAGCACTGCACAGGGTTCTTCAGGTGCTGGAAAGCGCCTTCGGCGTCCTCCGTCCACACATAAGGCCGGTGTTCCTCTGTCAGGGGGGTGAAGGGTTTGGCGATGTTGGAGAACCCCTTTATGAAGCGTCGGTAATATCTGTACAGCCCCAGGAAACTGCGAAACTCTTTCTTATCCTTTGGGCGAGACCAACATCTCACAGCCTGTGTCTTCTACGGGTCTGTGGCCACTTCGGTTGCTGAGACTATGTGGCACAAATAGTTAACTTTCTTGCGGAAGAGCTGGCACTTCTTCGCGTTCAGCTTAAAGTTGGTCGCCTGCAGTCTCTGAAGCACCTTACTCAGATTTTCGAGATGGTCTTCAAAAGTCTTCCCGACGATAATGATGTCGTCCAGGTATAGCAGGCAGGTGTCGTAAGTCAGTCCTCTCATCACGGACTCCATGAGGCGTTGGAAGGTAGCTGATGCGTTGCAGAGGCCAAAGGGCTTAACTGTGAACTACCAGAGCCCTTGACCTGTCGAGAATGCGTTCTTCTCCTTGTCGCTCGGGTTTAGAGCTACCTGTCAGTAGCACGACTTCAGGTCCAGGATAGAGAACCACTATGCACCAGCTAGCGTGTCCAGGGTGTCGTCAAACCGGGGTGAGGGGAAACAGTCCTTCCGGGTGACAGCGTTCAGCCTCCTGCAGTCCACGCAGAAGCGGAACTCGCCGTTATTCTTCGTTACCAAGACTACAGGGTAACACCAAGGGCTGTCCGACTCTTCAATCACTCCCCTGGACCTCATTTCCTCCAGCATGTCTCGTACCGCCCCTTGCTTCGCCAGCGGAACGCGCCTAGGTGGTTGCCGAATAGGCCGGGCATCTTCGGTGTCGATGCGGTGAAGCACTCTGTCCGTACGGCCGTAGTCACTGCCGCCTTTGCTGAAAACTCGCTGGTATCGCCTCAGCAGTTGTCGAACTTTCTCCAGTTGTTCTGCTGTCAGGTGCTCGGCCGCCCTCTCCAGTAAGCCTTCTAGCCGGGGCCCCAGTTGTTGCGTCGGCACCGCCTCCTGTGTCTTGTCGATTGCTGTTACGCTTACGACGGGCTCGCACGTTCCCAACTCCGTCCCTGCCTGGACGACGTGATCGGTGTCAGTTGGATTTAGCAGTCTCACTGGCACCTCCTCTCGGCAAGGTAGCAATGCCCTGGCTACACATAGTCCGTGTACAGGCGTCTTCTGGTCCAGCATTATGTTCATGGTTCTCTGGCCTTCCAGTCGCGCCGTCACCACCACCTTGCTCCTCGCGGGGACAACCACGTCTTCGTTCAAGACGACCCTGCAGATTCCAAGGCGCTCTTGATGTTGACGGAGTATAACCTCTTCTCCGTTGAGCCGCAGGACCTTCTTGCCGACGTCGACCGTCGCCTCGTGGCTCCTGAGAGTATCCAATCTCAGTATCACCTCCTCAGCCACCTTCGCGACGAACACCTACAAACGTACGGCACTCCTTCCTAAGGTCAACTTTAGCAGGGACTCCTTCTCCACAGGCAAGGTGTCACCCGATGCCGTCACAAGCTGGTATGGTCGGCTCGACTTCCACGTCGGCAAATCCTTCGCCACGTCAGGTCTGATGATGGTCACGGACGCCTCGGTGCCCACCAGAACGCGGAACGGCTTTCCTCTTACCCAGCCGTCCGCGATGAGGCTGTCATCCATACGCCGGCTCACGGCGTGCAGTGTAACTCGAGAGGATGGTGGTGATGGCGCCGACGTGCCCCTCTCCATGACGGCTTTTACTTGTTCTTCCGGCTGCTCTTCCTGGTGTGTGCAGTTTCTCTCCAGTTGTCCCGGCTCTCTGCATCCCTAACACAGGCCACTAGGTCTTCGCCGGCGTCCCTCGGCTGGTCTTCTGTCTCTAGCGTAGCGGACACTCCTCGTTCTCGACGTCGGGATAGCTGTTACCTCGGCCGCCTCCATCCTTAATGCTGCCGTTAGCGCCTCGTGGATGGTTTTATAATCGCCGAGCATTAGGCACTGACGAATCTCCGTGTCTCGTACCCCTTCAACGATTGTGTAGGCAGCTTCCTGGGATAAGAACCCTGATGGGAGGTCGACTAGGGCCTTGCTAGCCAGTTGTTTAACTGGCAGAGCGAACTCCTGCAGCGTCTCCCCTGGCTGCTGTGACCTTGCCTTTAGCTGGTTGCGGCACGCTGTTGCTAAGCCGTGGCTTCCAAAACGATTCTCCAGGGCCTCCCAGATGTCCTTGGGCGCCGCCGATGTCTGTACCGCGTTCGGGACTTCCGCGGCCCGTCCCTGGAGGCTGGCTATTAACTGTGTGGTCTCCTTCTCTGGTGACCATTTGTTGTGCTGGGCCACTGCGTCTAATTGGCGGCGGAAGACTTGGTGCCGTCGTATTTAGAAGGTTTGACGCGCGCAGATGTTGTGTCGCGTCCCGGTCCGTCGGCCTTCAAACCCTTCAACCTTCTGCCGAGGACGTCCTCTACCATGACGTTCAGGGACTTGACGCTGCTGTCGGCCTTTCCTTCCAGCTGATTAACGTGGTTTGCCAGGTCTTCGACGCGCTCATCCACTTGGCCGATCCGCTTGCCGAGCACCGTGACGTCCTCCTTCACGCCGGCCAACTGTTCCTCAAATTTGGCGGCAAGGGCCTCATTCGTAACCTTCATTTCTTCCATCTTCTCCGTGAGGTTATCGTTAGCCGTCTTCATTTCTTCCAGCTTTGCGGCCATGTTGTTATTTGCCGCTTCCGTCTTCGTTGTTAACTCGTTCATCTTCTCCAAAATCTTTTCAAATGCCGATTCCATGACCGTTATCCCACTTCTGACACCAGTTGTGACTTTGTAGGTTCGTGAAATTAAAAGTCCAATTGCACTAACTCAAAATGTTCTTTATTTTCACCGAATCACAGTTGGAACACTTGCCTATTACATAGAATTACTTAGCGCACACAATTACAATTCACCAGTTCGTCTGTCACAGGACCATTGCACGCTCACAGTTACGTACAACTCCTCTGATACACGTACACCGTCTTCCAGTCCGTCCACTCAATTGGCGCTCCTCACGGCTGCTCGCCAAGAACTGGGCTGACTAGCCAACTACAGGCTTTATATAGGGAAGATCGCCGTTTCTGGAAGGTTCGCGGCGCGCACAATTATCCCGAGGTTTCGAGACTTCTGGTGGGAGGGGAAAGAGACGGTATTGGGCTCGCGCCGCTCTCCTAATCATCCCTTCAGTTAGTGACACGAGACAAATGGGTAGGCGTGGCCTGAATGCTTCCCGTCTGGCCCTACTGCCGGCCGGTTCTATCGGGAGTTCCGACGTTAGGGTGACAATATGCTGACGACACAAATATATTAATTGAAAGCAATGCCGTTGAGGAGCTACAAATCTTATCCAGCATAATGTTCAGTAATATTTCTAAATGGTTCATCTATAATAATTTAGTCATAAAGTTGAATAAGACACGTGTAATTCATTTTCAGTTTTCTCAGAATAAGTCTTCTGTACAATCACAATTAATATGTAATAATAAAGTAATTAAGTATGTAAATACTACTAAATTTCTTGGTCCTTGTATACAGAGTAACCTAAAATGGGAGACACATGTTGATCATCTAATTAAAAACGGAGTACAATTTGTTATAATTGCAGACAACTGATACACATAGTTAACATAAAAACTCTCAGAAGCGTGTATTTTGCGGTGCTCACTCCATTTTGAAATATGGCATAACATTATGGGGTAACTCACCACATTGTAAATCATTATTCATAATGCAACAACGGATTCTAAGAATACCTGGAGGAGTTAAAATCAACATCTAAGTGAAGACCATTATTTAGAAAATATCAAATATTACCTCTGCCATGTATTTTAATTTTTGAATTTTTAAAATTTACAAAGACAAATTTAATGAAAGGAAACGGCCACTGTACCTTTAATGATACAGTTCATAACCATAATACTAGACAGAGAATGGATATTCATGTGAATAGAAGTAACACGAGAGCTCATCAAAACAGTGTAATAAACCTAGGAATCACTTTTTTAATAAACTGCCTATAGCCAATAAAACCACTTACAATTTTTCAGCATTTAAAAAGTCAGTTTTGGCATACTTGCTAGATCACTGTTTTTATTATGTTAGCGAATTTATGGAAATTTTATAATATTATTACATTTCTGAATTAATTGTGTATATTATAAAATTCTTGAGATATCTCTATAACTCATTATTTTGTACAAACACTGACTTGTCCTTATTCGATGTGACTTGTTAATTTACAAGTATATTTAATTGCACTGTAAATTCACAATTTGACGTGTCCTTTATAATAGTACTCATGTACAATGTATGATTTACAAGATGAATAATCTATGGCCAACATGCCGACACGACATTAAATTCCCCAAGTGACTCGTATGTCTTCCAATAAACCACTAGGAGTTCGCATATACAATGAGACACGCACCTTTTGTGGCAACCACATATTGATACTGGCGACTTACTATGGTGTAAGTACTTAAGTACAAGGCTTCATAGTTAAATCACTATGTCTTTAGGTAAATTGATGGAAATAATCATTTCTTCCACACTAGCCGCGTGTATGCTAAGGTTTGGATGAGTAGAGCCAGACCAGCCAGACTGAAAAACTCAATGGATGAAACACGGATCTCCTTGTCTCCGTCCGGTTGCTCTAAACCACTCGGCTATTATGGCCAACATAACGACATAACATTAAAGTCTCCAACTGACTCGTATACTAAGAAGCTTATGTCATAATTTATATTCAATAAACTGTCTAGAATTTCACCGCAAATTATTTTATGCGAACAAAAATGTAATTTTGAGTAACGAAGGAAATAAAATGTAATTGGAATTTAAATACTGCGGTTGAGACAATAAAACTAGGGAACAGGGTATAAGAGAGAAATAAGCGAAGAAACTGTATTAATAAAAGAAAAATCGCATATTTTTTTCAAAACATCCAAACCCTTTAGTTAACTGTTCCATTAAAGGTTTTTATATTTGCATCTTCTGGAGTGTTAATTTGATCTTAAAGAGTACATGCCCTGAAAGTATTACCGGTTATTGCTGTTTCTAAATTTCGTTGATATAAAGAAATGCGGCATTTGCTTTAGCAACTACGATGTTAAAACGTAAAATCGAATCAATGAATGTAGTGTCTCCAAAGTCCAAAGCGATGCCTCAATTAATCCTGGTGACTTATGTAAAGTAATTTAGTCACGACCTGTGGTCACGACTACTCACAGCGACCACTACTCTCCGAGGTGCTCCGAGGTGTCTCCGAAATAGGAATCTATCGGTATAATTGGTCAACTCTTCATTGGACAGCCCTGGTCTGAGTCAGCTCACAGTTGATTGGATGATACATATGTGTTTGTGTAGTTTGTGATAAGTGGAAAATAGCACCATGAGTGAAAATTAAGGGCGGTTGGATATATTTGTGAGTTATTTCGTGAAATCATAAAATTAAGAGTTATATTCAAGTGCGGGGATGTTATTCGTCTAAAGTCAGTGTATTGTCATTATTACCGAAGGGCATTTTAAGATTAGGAAGTGATAATTTTGGACCGCTGACAATCGTAAATTTATGCATAGGGGAATTACCATATTAACTAAAGGTGTTCAAGCTAATAATTAAACGTGCAGAAAGAAATGTTAAATTTCGAAAAGCTCTGATAACATCCCGCAGTTAACTTCATTTAGGCGAATTCAAATTCAAGTAAAGAAATCCATAATGAACTCCGAGCAAAACAAAAAAGATAGAGACAAGGATAAAATACTGCATACGTTACAGGATATGTTTATTGATGTACTAGACTTAGATGTCATTCAGAATGTGGCTCATAACTGTGACTTCGACCGTAAGTAGCATGTAAAACTGCATGCATTAACCTAGTAAAAGGATAAGGTTAGGATAGGGGTTATCTTAATAGCAACCAGTGTAAGATCTAGGCGGCTGTTGCCAACCGTGTCTGTCTAAAATCCTCAGCTGTATCAATATATTGCCAACTACTGCGTAGCACAATATGCCAATCAAGACATGTGCAATGTATCTAATGTGGAAACATCTCTTGATAAACAATCTAGTCTTAATAGAAAGAATGAAAGCAGTGCACATGAAAAAGTACCTTTGTGTTGCAAAGAATTCACCATCACTATTAACTTATGAAGTAGCACAACTTCTACTTCAAGGAATTATTGTGTTCTAGAGAACACAAGCATCATAAAATGGAGTGCAAGACAATACTAAAAGATATGGAAGGTGTTCCTGCTCAGGCACCAAAGATAAAATATAATGTGCCAATGTCTTCATGGTTTGTTGAGAATAATCATCGTTGCAGTGATTTCTACCAGAAAGTTATTACTATTCCTATTATTTACCACTGCATCTTGTTTCCTCATGCTTTCGTGCATTTCCATTTTTGTCACACATTGTTAGTATTTTCAGTGTGTACATGTTGCTTTGATTGGCAATGCTCCAGCTGCCTAGGCCAGGCTCTGGCCACTATTTTACAGGGTAGCCATTTGGGTCTAGTGCGGATGTGTTAGTGCATGTTTATAAAGGGCTCCGGTTTACAAATTTATGGCAACAATGACCAGAATTTTAAGATTAGAAGCACTGGGTTGTAAAGTACACCATATTCAGTAAATAACTAGGCTTTGGACATGACTTTAGGTTAAGTTAACTTCTGTTATACTGGTTTATTGTTTGCAAGCAAGTGGAGAGAAGATAGGCATTAGTATTATATGTTACTGAGTTTGCAAATGAACGCCAGTGCTTATGGAAGGGGAGGTCGCTGTGAAATCCTGTGCAGACATATTTTCCAATCAAAATGCAACGAAACAGCAACTATGTCCAAAGCCTAATTGTAACATGTAAGCTGTAGATCATTCTGAAACAATAACAGCCAACCTCCTTTTTATTGAGTGATACTACTGGATATCAATCTCTTCACTTCTTCTAGTAACATTTTACAAATAGATGCATTGTTCTAATTGGAATGTTTTTCAAAAATAACATTTTACATATAAATAGTATAATTGCTTATTTTATATATGTTTGGGATAGGTCCTCAGTACTTGTGATACCTTGATACAATACTTAAAAAAATTGCTGGGTACTTTTTCAGTACTTTGGTGGTGATTCTGCAGTTTGTTTTATTTTATTTTAAAATCATAAAATATTTTTGCCTCAAGTAGAATATCGCAACCCGAGAAATTGCCAGGAATGTGGTACTTGTAAGTAAAATTATGCAAGAAAATAATCGTGTGTCAGATTAAATGCTGGTTAACAGTTCCTAAGAAGAAATCACTGCATTGCTTAATGATTATCACCTCTTCTCTGAATTACTGAAAATCATAATAAAAAAAATAGCTGCTAAATATTTGTGTACTTCACCTGCAACAGTTTTCTCTGAAAAACTATTTAGCACAGCAAGACTCATATGTGACAGAAAAAGAAGTCGATTTTATCCTGAAAGAGTCAGAATGCTAGTATTCTTGACCAAAGACTTATAGAAGTGACTGTTTCAAAAATGCGTTTTTCTTTTAAATGTCTTTTGTAGAGTTTAAAAATTAATACACTGTTGGTTTTAAATGTCTCATTAAATATGTGTGCCTAATTAATTTCACTGCCATTACTAAATTCTCCCAAAATTCTATTTTTATTGAAACTAGAAGTAGAAATGACGGTATCAAGTGTTGAAGTATTGGGTACCATGGAAGGTATCGTGTATGGGTATCAAGAAAAATTAGTGTATATACATATATGTTTAATGAATTGGCAAGGCCATGAAGTTTCCTATGCATTGCGACCATTTCTGATCTATTATATATAATAGATTAATAAGGTATTATATATATCAGTATATATATAAAGCAAATATACTGATTTATATAACACCTTATTAAGGAATAATATACTTCATGTCTTGTCATCCTGAACCTCATTTTTTAGCTTCCCTACCAATGAAGTTGATTGCCCCTGCACCTGTGTTTGCTTTCTGATGTAAGTGCCCTTACCAGCAATGTTACCAGACATTCAGGGTGCAAAAAGAAATTAAAGAAAAGGTCATACATGTTTTCAAAAATAAATTAGAGAAAGAGTACATGTAGACAAAAAATGTTGGAACAGGTGGAAATTCATAAAAGTGTCTCTCAGTAGTATGATAAATTTGTCATTATTTGATATCCATAGATTTATTATTTATATGTTTTAAAGAATTGGTCAGAGAAATGTTAATTTGCACATGTAACAAATATATCTTTAATTCCAATGTGTAAGGACTATGATACAATGAAGCACAAAATTAATATAATTTTGAGTAAAACTAGTACTCAATGCTCCACTTATTGCTAGTATTTACCAGAACGTGTTTGGTTAGGATCTTCCTAACATCAGCTGTTGTCGACTAATAGATGTTGGTTTGGTGAACTCCTTGGAGGTAATAGGTGCGTCTCTGTCAGTATCTTGATGAACTTGAAGTTTGGGTTTTCTTCAAAGGTAGTGTCGAAATTAAGCAATTTTCTTTCATATTTCTTTATGAAGATTTTTTCCCACGTGGTTAATGCAGCTTGACCTTGAACACCTTTTAATAAGTGGATTTCTCGTTCTATATCATGATTCTCCTTCCAAAAATGGTACACTACCACCGATTTATTTATTTCTTTGCTCCTGATATTCCTAAAATGCTCTTTAAGCCTAGTGTTCAAGTTCCTTTTAGTTTTGTCAATGTAAAAGTTGTCACAGCCTTTGCAGTTTATCCGGTACACACCTGATTTTTGTCTGTGGGTATCTCCTTTGTATTGTGTGATTTCAAAAGGTGTTGTACACTAAATTTGTTCTGTGGGGCCAAAGTAATATTGTGCTCTTTGAAGACTCTTTGGAAAAGGTGTGTAGCTCTGGGATGATATGTACATTTTCTGTCTTGAATTTATCAATTTTCAATTTTATTTTTGACCAATTCAGCACTGAATCCATTGTATTCTGCAATGTGAATTATATTATTGTACTCTTTGATATATTCCATCATGTTTAAAGGTATATTAACCAGCCTGTAAGTTAAACTGTTGATAACAGCATGCTTGTGTTGTCTTGGGTTATATCCATCTGATTTTATGAAATTTTCTGTGTGTGTTTCCTTCCTATGTATGCCAAATTCAAGTTTTGTATGTTTTCTGGTAAGTTTGAAATCTAAGAAAGGGATTTCATTGTTTGTCTCTCTTTCTTTTTCATTGTTTGTGTTCTTCAAAGAGCACAATATTACTTTAGCCCCACAGAACAAATTTAGTGTACAACACCTTTTGAAATCCCATAATACAAAGGAGATACCCACAGACAAAAAATCAGGTGTGTACCGGATAAACTGCAAAGACAACTTTTGCATTGGAACAACTGAAAGGAACTTGAACATTAGGCTTAAAGAGCGTTTTAGGAACATTAGGAACAAAGAAATAGATAAATTGGTGGTAGCGTACCATTTTTGGAAGGAGAATCATGATATAGAACGAGAAGTTCACTTATTAAAAAGTGTCCAAGGTCCAGCTGCATTAACCACGTGGGACAAAAATCTTCATAAAGAAATATGAAAGAAAATTGTTTAATTTCAACACTACCTTTGAAGAAAACCCAAACTTCAAGTTCATCAAGATACCGACAGAGACGCACCTATCACCTCCAAGGAGTTCACCAAACCAACATCTATTAGTCGACAAAGCTGATGCTATTAGGAAGATCCTAACGAAACGCATTCTAGCTAAATACTAGCAATAAGTGGAGCATTGAGTACTAGTTTGACTCAAAATTATATTGATATGTTTAATTATTACTTTCTTTTAAGGAATTGATCAAGAAGAGGATAATTTGCATGCATACATATAACTGTGAATACAACATTTTTAAGAAACAACAGTTTTAATTTTTTCTTGAAGAATTGACTTGGTGAGAAAATAATTTGCAGGCAAATTATTTGCTTTCTTTAAGGAATGGAGTAAGAAAAGAATGCCTTGAGTGTACATGGGTGGGTGAGTGTGCATGAATGCTTGTGTGCGTGCATGCAGCGGCCCTCCCGTAAGCACAAGGTATGAGATAAGGTTTCATTGTGTAACTGGATGTATAAGTAAACTTCCTGGAAGCACAAGGTATGAGATATGGTTCGTTGTATAACTGGATGTATAAGTAAACTAATTTACATCATGGTCTAAATTCTGTTTTGGTTTAATCTTCCTTTTATGGATAACATCAGATTCCTACCTCTTGCCAAGGTTGCAGTATCCATTATAGCTGTGACCCCCACATGTCTATCATTTTTATGGCTGCCATAAGATAGTAACTTCCTAATTCATTAGCATCCTATAGCATGATACAATGAAATTATGATATAAGCCACGCAATGGTTCTAGAACACTGACCTTCACCAACAAGTCAGCGAGCCTGGGTCTAACCTTCTGTCTCCTTCCAACTCTTAGCGAACTAATCACTCCTGTTACTTCATGCAATATGCCATGTGAATTGTCTGCCATCTCCCGCTCAGCCCCAAGTACAGTTGACTGTAAAGTACTGTGACAATTGTGCACATATTAAGTGTTCATAAAACAAATTAATACGAAAATTGTATTAAATGGTTATGCACCCCTTAACTCGGTGCTAGCAATAGATAATGCCTGTTACCATAATACACAAGTAGATAGGCCTCCAACATCAAATTCTTTAAGAAGATATGTGCTGTCTTGGTTGCAAAATCCTCATATCCTGTTTGATGAAAATAGCACCAAAAGAAAATTGTATGATTAAATTCTAGCCATTAAGCTGATGCGAAGAACTTTTCGTTGACCAAATATTGTCAGAATATAACCATGCAACCTTAAGGCTTCCTCAGTAACATCCGGATCTGAATCCTATTAAATTAATAGGGACAGATGCCAAAGAATCGGTTGTTTGCAGAAATGTAACCTTTAAAATGAAAGACTAAATCTTGTACCGTCAATGATTTGAGCAAATTCGACAAATGGAATTGGAAAAGGTATATCATGTGGATGAAATAAAACAGGAGTATTAGGAAAAAGATACACTAACGGAAGAAAAAGATGAAAGAATTATTAATTGAAGACAATGGGATGAAATCTGTGACAAGGATGATAGTGATAAGTAGGGCCCGGAAGTTGTTGATCTAAGAATTCTCTAAAAATGAGCTATAAAATGTCCTTAAAATATAAAAAAATGCACATAAAATGTAAAAAAAAAAAAAAAAAAAAAAAAAAAAAAAAGACCTAACAAAAATTAACAATTTCTTTCATAATAATAAGTTAATAACTGTCACAGACAAATAATGAATATATGGTTCGAATAACCACATTTTAAAATTAACTTCCTTAGTAAATAATGCAATTATTGCTACTAAATAATAAATAAATTCAAAATTCATCAGGTCATTTTAAATTTTATACAATATGAAACAATAAGTTACTGTACCCATTAGCCAAAACATACCTTACTTAGCGTTTGTCATCTTCAAGTTATCAGAAGTAAAGGAATGGCAGTTGTGGGCTAAAACTGCTTTATACTTTGAGAAACTTCTCTCCACTTCTACAGATGTTATAGGTACATTTTTGAAAAAACACTGTCACTGCCTGTTAAATCCTGTTCAAAACTATCAGTTCTGAAGTTTTCTCCTGATAGATATTGGCAATTTGACAAACTGTTTGGTATCCTTTATTTTTGTCCAACACAAATTTTAGTTTCTGTTTAATTTTCTCCCCAATCTCAGTTTTTACATTTTGTATCCTCTCTTCCGCAATCCTCACTAACTCAATCAACTTATCCAATTTCATGCCACTTTCTTCAAGGCAGGTTATGGTATCCGTCAAAAATGGAAAATTTTATTTAATGAAAGCTAATTTACCTTAGATTTGAATATCAGAAAACAGATCCTGTGCGTTCTCAATTGCCTTAGAATCTATCCTATCTAAGCTATTCACCAGTTCTCTCACTATTTGAAAATTGTCACAGTGCAGTTAACCATGTACCCCAGCATGCTAAAATTGATGCTGGGGCAAAGCTATATTAGGGGCTTTTTCTTTGAAATTCGTAGTTCGGGTTGGCGCTTTCAAAAATATTTTCTTTACTGTGGAAATTAATGTATCTACTTCTGGAAATGTTGATGTGACCTGTTCTGCCATGATGAATTCGATGAAAAGCTGCGTCTGCTAGGAAGAGGAGCACGTTGTCATGCTGTATTCCAATAGGCCACAATAAACACATGGATTTATCAAACAGTTTGCATATCTGACAGTGGTTACCGGCTTCCATAACCTCTAAGGTTAGAAGAAACATTGGTCCGGCACTAGTACCTTCTAGTGCACCATTGGCCACATAATGCCCCTCTGAATCGGTTGTCTCATCAATTGATACATAAATTTTTTTCCCATTCACACATTCACGTATTCGGTTTAACATGTCTTCATAACATTTTTATAGGTAACTTTTACGCAAAGTAGATTCATTTGGAATTGTATGACCAGTGTGACGTTCAAGAAAATCTTGTAATTTGGAATTAATTTTCCTAGCGGAATATTTGCACTAACAAACACTGCACATAATTCTTTATAAAAGGAAGATGACTTGTTACTTGACGTCAAAGCCGTTTCTTTTAACAGTAACTGAGACGCTTGTCGTTTTTTCGCATTTTGAAGAGCTCCCAAATGTTTTTCTATGGATGCAATCCACACGTATTGCATGATGTAATCAGGGATTCCTCGAATTGATGCGTCATAAATTCAGCAGCACTATTAGGATGCTGACCTGTGTTAATTACATGTTTACCACACTTACCAAGTTACTATTTCATATAAAATATACAAATGAACTTTTAATCACAGATTATTTTAAAATCCCCCAAAAAGCCCATGGGTCAGCGTCAGGTTCGCTACGGGAATCGAACCTGGGCCTCCCAAATGGGGACTACAGATGAAAATGCCCTATAAATTTGTGAAAAAGAAAGAAAATGACCAGAAAATGCATTTAAATGTTAAAAAAATGACATAAAAATTTGGAAAAAATGCATTTTGATGACCTACAAAAACCATATATATCTAACCTATTTGTTCCAGAATAAACTTAATTTCCAATAAGCATTGTCTATGACTACTCAGAAAAAAGATGACTTTTCATCAAAATCCGGGCTCTAGTGATAAGACTCAACAGACGAAGATATGTCAGGTGTAGAAGAATCGACGAAGATATGTCAGGTGTAGAAGAATCAAAATATGATTAAAGGCAATATTAATTTGAACATTTTATAATTTCTTGATAATGTCTTCAAGTGGAGGCAAAACACTTTGAAAGAAAATTTGTGGTGTGTGAAGTACAGAGTGTCTCAGTCAACTCATTATATAATTTTAATTAAAGGCAATATTGTTTAACTCAGTGTTAAGGTGTAAGTGGAAAACCTTTCTGGAGCTATAGTATTTAATTTGTTGGAGAATGTATGACTTCCCATTGAAATAACAGTCCAGTGATACTTGAGGGGATGAAGTCATCGGAGTGAGATATCATGGCCATTGAATGCCAGAGAAAACAGGTAAAGAGACTCACATCAAAGCTTTCATTTAAATATTTCAGTGTTCAAGAACCATTGCACAGCCTATAGTTGTGTTCCTGGGAGAGCCTGGTGGGCCACTTCAGGACTATGGTGGGTGGGATGCCGGCTGTACTGGCCTGCCGGGCAGTTTCCAGCTGATCTATTGTAAACACAATAAACTGGACATTATCTGGCATAGAAAAAATGGAGAATATTTTAATGTTAAAGTCTGTGCAGGATAAGAAGTTACAGATTTCTAGAAAGAAAAAGCAGTACTCACTCCCTCGCTCACATGCAGTATTGTGACGAACCTTTCAAGGCGAAGGTGGAAGGGGGTTTATCCACAAATCTGCACTGAGGAGACATTGGTGGAAGAAGACTGACAATAAGGACGGTTTCGACCAGAAGAAACACCCCTTTTCCATTGTAGTGAATGGAAGGTAGCTCAGGTCATCCCCCCAATATTGCTTTATCCTTCTGACAGCTTAACCCAAATGGACCTCAAAGCACGTTTTTGAACATGTATGCTTCCTAGCTCCCTTAAAGTTAAAGAAATATCAGCAAGGTTGAACCTGTCTAAAGCAACAGTCCTTGAAATTTTTGATAAACATTTTAGCAATTATAGGGCTAGTGCTAGATGGCTGCCTAGACTTTTTTTTTTCATTTCAAAAGCAGCAATGAGTCATTTGTTGTTAGGTATTTTTGGAGCTCTACGATGACAATGAGAGAGAAGTTCTACAAACTTTAATTACAGGAGATGTAACTCTGTTTTCTACATGTCCTTGACCAAAAGAGAATCAGTGGAGTGACTCTTGACAATAGGAAGATGATTGAAATGCTAATTTAAAGATGTGAGAATGTATTGCAGTAAAGGGTGATTATATTGAAAAGTGAATATAGTTTGTCTTATACCTAGAAAATGGTTAGGCTGGAAATGTCATATTTTTTAAAGTAGTGCATTTTATTCATTGTAATTTTAATAATTCTTTTGTCTATACACATCAAATAAATATAGATACTCATGACCCAAAGGCAATAATATAATTATTCATTTTAGTACATGGCTCAATTGAGGCCCTAATGATGCTGACAGAAGGTGTGTCACCAAAATCTTCTCCACCAGCTGCTCAGATAACTGAACACCAATGGCATCCTGTGGCTGAAGGTGCAGCTTGCATTCGTCTCCTTCCTCTCAATGTGACAGAACTGCCATTGCAACCACTAGATGAGAAAGCAAGCCAAGAAGTAGTACAGGCAAAGAACTCACCAACTGCAGCAATATTTAATCAGCAAAGGTTAGTTTGCTGCTGAAAAATTTGTTTATGGTTTTGTCTCTTAAATCCTTCCTTCCTTCCTTCCTTCCTTCCTTCCTTCCTTCCTTCCTTCCTTCCTTCCTTCCTTCCTTCCTTCCTTCCTTCCTTCCTTCCTTCCTTCCTTCCTTCCTTCCTTCCTTCCTTCCTTCCTTCCTTCCTTCCTTCCTTCCTTCCTTCCTTCCTTCCTTCCTTCCTTCCTTCCTTCCTTCCTTCCTTCCTTCCTTCCTTCCTTCCTTCCTTCCTTCCTTCCTTCCTTCCTTCCTTCCTTCCTTCCTTCCTTCCTTCCTTCCTTCCTTCCTTCCTTCCTTCCTTCCTTCCTTCCTTCCTTCCTTCCTTCCTTCCTTCCTTCCTTCCTTCCTTCCTTCCTTCCTTCCTTCCTTCCTTCCTTCCTTCCTTCCTTCCTTCCTTCCTTCCTTCCTTCCTTCCTTCCTTCCTTCCTTCCTTCCTTCCTTCCTTCCTTCCTTCCTTCCTTCCTTCCTTCCTTCCTTCCTTCCTTCCTTCCTTCCTTCCTTCCTTCCTTCCTTCCTTCCTTCCTTCCTTCCTTCCTTCCTTCCTTCCTTCCTTCCTTCCTTCCTTCCTTCCTTCCTTCCTTCCTTCCTTCCTTCCATCCCTCTTTACTTCATTCCTCCATCCCTCCCCCTCCCTTCTGCCATTTATAATGCTTTATCATTACATACATATACAGTAGAACCTCATTTACCTAGATCAACTGGGACCAGGGCCGATAAGAGTTAACAAAAATCCAGGTTATCCAGAGAATGATGGAAAAAAGATAAAAACATGTACATCACCATTTGGCACACTTTCACTTAAAAACACATACACTGTATGTACTGTAATAGCCTATGTATTTGCACTGTACACAATATAGCTACATACTAGCCGATAATATAAAAAAGGCAGTGAGCTTGTGTTGTCTCAGTTTAGTGTATCACTTACGAGCAGCCCAATCTCACGTCTGTTTTAACATAGGTTCATTTGGCAATGTTTCGGTTTGACTGTCGAAATAAAGCATACATTTCCTTTTGTTTGCCCCTGTTGAACCACACCTTGTTCAGCAACACTATTTGAATCTGAATACTTTTCATTTTCAGTAACACTTCACGATGCAATAATGCCTTCCTCTGTAATTGGTTTATAATGTCTGTGGGATGGGATTTCCAATGGTGATGTTACTGTTCAGCACCACGTTGCTACAGGACCTTAGTGTTGGGGTACTGTAACATCCAGTCCTTGAGGCTGGCACCAATTCTCTGGGTCACGATGTCCTCTCATTGTAACCCATGGCAGCTACAGTCATCACATGAAAACCTCTTACCTTGGGAGTAGTACCGGACGGGAAGAGATTAAGTAATTTCCTAAGTAAATTAAAGAATTGTTTAACTTCTTTTCAAATATTCCAATTTTAACTCCTTCAGAATTGAACATAAACATGTCTCAACACAAAATTAATACATGATTTCAGAAGTATCGCTATTCCTTTTACCTGCAATGATAATGTTTTACTTCTCATCGATTCTACACAGATTGTTTTGCTTCCATACTCAACGGCGTCTATGTGCAGAGATACATTTTACTTCTTTATTCCGTGACGAGGATTCTACGCAGAATCACATTTGCTTCGATGGCATCTAAATGTAGAATGAATTTAACTCTAGCTGATGTGAAATTACTGAATTGGCTCTCGCTATGGCAATTCAATAATTTCCCATGGTTTACTTCATCTTCTAGTTGCACACATTTCATGACCATATTTGGTAATCTTCATAATCTTTACTTTAAATCATTTTTAAATAGTTTAACATTCAAACAATATTTCTTAAAAATTTAAACTAATATCATCATTAAACACATTAATCATATTTATTTTTCTTTGCTTCTACCTCTTCAATCACTATTTTACCTTCAATTGTTCTTTTTAATCTTGTTCCCTTTCTACTACAATTTTTAATAATTTCCTGTGAGTTGTTTTCTCAATAAGTTTAAAATAACTAAATTAAAATATCAACTTTTTAGGGGTTCTGAATTAAAACAATGGTTACATGTGTCATTGTCGATTTACAGCCAATTGCCAATCTCTTTTTCATCAACATCTGAGTAGACATCAGTATTTTTAAAAAGTTGTTGACTAATGGCACTGGGGATTAGTTGATTTGCATCATTTTCCCCCTAGCTTCCCAATATAAAGCCTGTAGGTTCCCACTTTTGAGACCATTACATTTGTCCAAATGGTGTTTGTTCATGATATCCTCTTTACAGATAGTACATTTGGATGTAGGTATGCAGTGTATTTTATAAAGGTGTTCTGCAAGACAATCATGGCCAGTTTCCATTCTAAATAGGGCCACTGCAGTTTTTCTTGGTAGTTTTTGTATGTCAGTTAATTTTTTGCAATTTAGAAGTAAAACATTTTTTTAAAAAGTGTATAAAACCTTCCACACTTATTTGTTCTTCAATCTTGTTTTCTGGCAAGTTGCACACACCAAGCCGCAAGTTTTTCCATGAAGAGTTTCTCTGGTCCCAGGCAGGTGGAGTAAGTGCAGTGAATTTGCCTATTGGTAGGAGAATTTTTTTAATGTACTTACCAAGAACAGCATTTTATCATCTGTAAAGCAAGTCATCATTTACTACACCAAGCAACTTTTGTTCTTTTTTTTTATAACAAAACTAGTCTGGGTTAACGAGGTTTCACTGTAATTGCTTTCATCAAATTATAAGTTGATATGTTCACTTAATTATTCATTTACTTTTTCTTCCAACAAAGGTCTCATCAGAGTTGAAAGAAAGAGTAACAGTATCACAAGAGCAACTATCCATTTTGCCATGCATAATGAGCAAAAAATAAATGCAACAAAAGGACGTGAAACATAAAGAATTGTAAATAGCATTAAAAAATCTTTATGGTACAGTTATATACCTTCATTACCTGTTATAGACTTGCAGGTTTACCTTATAAAGTATTATAGCACTCATTAAAATGTGATTCATTTATCCATATTACTTCATTAATAAATTTTTATCTAGAAATGACTTTAATAAGCAATAAGTACTTATGCTTTATCCGGTATAATGATTCCAGATGTCAATATTACACTGCATAGAACTCTTGGTGAGAATGCAAATAGTTCATTATTACATTGTGTATAATATTTGATACATCTAAATAATGATCAAGGTAATTAAGCTCAATATATAAACTTTCAAAGTTTTTAAATATTTTACGGATTCCCCCCCCCCCCCCCCCCCCCTCACATGATAATCTGTAGTTTCCTCATTGCTGCCTACATATTGCCAGAAAAACAATGTTCTGGACCCATCCTCTCAGTAATGTGCATACAGTCATTATGGTGGTATTCTGATCCCCAGAGTAGTGTAGAAAGATAAATGGGGTGAAAAGGCTTGAATTAAATGTGTTTAACATTAAATGAAGGTAAAGCTGTAGTGATAACTACCAAATCAAGACTAAATGAAATTGAGATTGTGCAAAATGATTCTCTAGGAATTAAAACCAAATAAATTATTGCAGTACAAGGTCCATTCAAAAAATTACAGAATATTTGTAATTTTGTGCCGATTTACAAAATTTTGTAATTGTGAAATGCCGTTGGCATTCCTACACTGCCTGTGTTTTTTTGCAATTGCCAGAAGTTTCATTATTGTATGTCTGTTAGTTATTGTTCAGTGCTATATTGAGGAGAACGTTGTGTCGCACAGTTTGCGAATTTTGAGATGGCAGATTTAGAGGACCATTAAATTATGCGTGAAGCTCAAGAAAACCTTTAAAGAGACAAACCAAATGATGCAGAAAGCCTATGGAGATGAGTACTTAAGCCATACTTGGTGTTACAAATGGTTCACAGTTTAAAAATGGCCTGATGGAGGCTAAAGATGACCCTTGTTCAGGATGCCCTTCAAAGTCTACCAACGACACTCATGTCAGGAATGTCAAAAATTGGTAAGCCAATTGAACTGTCCAAGACATTGCAATGCCTATGAAAAAATGTGAGAAAGAAATGGCGAGACAAATTTCTTCATGATAACGCACCTGCACATTTATTCTTGTTGGTGGACTATTGCAGAAAAAATGAAATCACTTTCTACCTAATCCTCTGTATTTCCAATTCCCTTATGGACCTTTTATTTACTTCCAAAGTTGAAAATCCTGAAGATTTGCAGAAAATAAAATTCACGGACATCTCTTCATGAGAACTGGGAAGAGTTGTACCAAGACTGCTTCCGGAAGTGGAAACTGTGATGGGAGCGGTGGATCAATTATGGAGGAGAGTATTTCAAAGGAGACTATGCACAAGAAGTAAAAGGTAAGAGTAGAAAAATTTTGTGGACAATGTTCCAGAATTTTTTGAACAGACCGCGTTCAGATAACCCACACATTTATCATGAAAAAGTAAAAGAAAAACAATCCCTAATTTTATATGAAAAATTACTACAGCTTGCTTTTAATACTATTAGAATGTATGTAATAAAAACAGAGGATCTCAAAACACAAGAAAATACATCTGAAATAAATATTTTAAGAAGAAATATGATATACCAACACTAAAATTGAAAAAAAAATACCTCTTCCAAAATCCCTCTCTGTCAGATAGAAATCAGCCTAGAGGATCAGTTAATTGAAAATATCACAGCTAAAAAGCTCTATGGGAATACTGGTGCTAGAATGTACTGTAAGATGTTTAATTTTTATCAGTAGGCCTAAATACAACAAATGTTGATAAAAAAAATGCAGCCATTAGTATCAACCTAAAACAACTTTTTAACTAAGTTAATAAATTCAACAAGGAGCATCATTCTGTGATTCAAAATCTGCCTTAGAAGAGATGACAAATTAATAATCAAGTAATAATACAATAAATGAAATACTCCATTCGTTAAAGCTGCCACAAAATTTAGGCAAACAGTCCTGCAGTTGATCCCAACACCATGTGGGATTTGCTGGAATACAACTGGCTGATATGTTGGCAAAAAAAGTAGAAAATTAAACAGTCATAAATTAATAGCATTGCCCAAAATTTTGGAACTTTTTTCTTGCTGTAAGGTAGTGACATGTGATGTTAACTAACTTTGGGTCGCTCAATACAAATGCATTATTTGTTTCTACGTATCTTACAGTAGGTACCTCAAAACAAGAGAGATAATAAAAAGTACTGAACAAATTAAAATAAGTTTGGTAATATAGAGAAAATATAGTGATATTTTCACTTTCTTTTCGGGCAACAAGCTAGACGATTTGATATCGACGTTTTGGGAGTGTGCATCACTCCCATCATCAGGATATTTATAAAAAAAGTAATATTTTATAAATATCCTGATGATGGGAGCAATGCACACTCCCGAAACGTTGCTATCTAATCATCTTTTTACCTGGCTTGTTGCCCGAGAAGAAAGTGAGCATATTTGTCGCCAGGAAAGCTTCAGGTCTTATAGTGAACTTTTGTAAACAGTCCATAGTATGATTATATTATTTTTTGAGAGAGGGTCGAAATAAATACAAGTTTTGCCTAAGTAAGTGCTAATACATAGGATCGAACCAGAAACTCCTAGTTCACGATTTCTGTGCACCATCAGATGTTATTACAGGAAAAATATTGTAGTTACCTTTAGTGCTAACAGTCCTGGATGTTCCATTTGAAGGACAGCTTGGCTGCCCAGCATCTGTTTTTTTGTAATTTACGTCCTCCATATCGGACGATGAATGGAATGGGTGAAATGATGCTCAAATGAGCCCAGGGTCTTTGGAGCTTAGAGCTACCTGACATTCATCTTTTAGGATAAGGGAAAACCCCGGAAAAAGACCTTATCCAGGTAACTCACCCTGACCGAGATTCGAACTCGGGTCCTCTTGAACATGAAGCAGACATGCTACCATCTACGCTACCGAGGTGGGCGCCCAGCATCTGGCTGCTGTATGTTTGCAATCTGTTTTCAAACACAAGTAGTAGTCGGTCGTCATGGATACATCCCACCTGCTCTTTTATTTTCTTTCTGCCTCCTTAATGTCTTGGTGAAACCTCACTCCCATCTCTTCACTAGCAGCTGCAAGGTTTTCAGGAAAGTGATGGAGATGAGAATGAAGGAAGTGCAGTTACAGGCTAATTCTACACCCCAACTTCTTCATGTGATCCAACATCATTTTCACTATTGTTTCATACAGTTCACTCTTTACATTTCCCAGAAACATCGTCATGATGTCTCTCATTGAAATCCATGCAGCAAGTTCCATGGCATTTGTTGTTAAAAGTTTGGGTCTTTCAGAAGATTTCTAATTTGTGTCCCATCAAAAATACCTTTCTTGACTTTTGCATTTGATAGATGTGGAAACTTCAGTGTACTGAAAATTGGCTGGACTGCTTCTGTACAAGGCCTTAACATACTGCTTCACGATTCCCAGTTTGACGTGTAGTGATGTCAAAATAACTTTTTATGGGTAAATTAAGACAGCATTTGCAACATTTTTTAGTCCCTGTGTCAAAACTGTCTCATGGGCCATGTAGATGTACACCAGTGCCTGTCCCTAGCAGTGCTATCCCATTCAAATAAATGACAAGGGAATTAAGTGTAGCCTGCTTGTAGTCCTAATAGAATAATATACATCTTCAAGTCACTAATTACACACATGCCACCTGTGCTCATGATATTTGATTTTTTCCAAAACAGTTTGCATTGTGAGATAATTGTCCTTCATTGAAATGGAATGTCCCACAGGTATCGAGGTTAGAATGTTTCCAGTATGAAGTAATTCAGCCTTCAAGCTCCTTTTAGAGGAATCCACAAAAATAGTCTTTAATCTTCCGATTGTTAATCATTCCCTAGATGTTATGTCAGTTGGTCACAACAGTAGATCAGATCATCTTTCTTCTTGAAATGCTTCCTGAATTCCTTTTCTCTATGTCTGTGTCAAGAAAAGGTAGTTCCAGGGCAAGATTTTTTCTTCCAACCTTACAGCTTACTCTTTTCCTTTGTGGGTCGAGGTCTTATATCAGATTACTCAGCTCTGACTGATTAAGCAATTTGGAAGTGCTGTTTCTGTTGCTGGTAAAAATATCCCTATTAACTTGCTCGTTAGCAGAATCTGAGGAAGGTCCAGAATCAGGTAAACTGCTAGGAGGAGAAGGTGAAGGTATTGGAATTTCTGGTCTGTGAGGAATGGGTCTCATCGCCGACTTTAAATTCAGGTACACAATACTGTCATTTTTCTTATTAAATACAGCCATTTTACATATGCAAAAATAGCAGTCACTGCAATTGTCCTGAGGTTCACAACAAACCATCCCTATGCCGAATGGAAGGACGTTACGTTTCCCTTGGCTCCACTGTTGTAGGTTTTTAAGGCATGTTTTACCAATTATGTGGAAGCCCATACCTTGTCTTGGTCTCCTAATTTTACTTTAAAATATGCATATAATGTTTCACCAGTTCAGCTATTGGCCGCCTCTGCTCGTTCATTATGTAGCAGCCATACACATAGCAGAATGTGTCTGGCTTATTCACACATTTTCCTGACACACTTGCCATTTTCACAGCAAAACACAATTTAACAACAGGTCATACATTCAGCACACTCACAACGTAACAAATTATCATTGGACTAGCTAGCATTAAGAATTTTGCCACTAACACAAACTAAAAAAGTGCAACTCTGCATATCAGCAGTGCATTTCATTGGTAGCAATTCTAATAGACTGATATAGAAGATTTTAAAGTAATGAGTCGGTAATTCAAACACAAATATCAAAGCCCTATAAATAAATTCAGTTTAAAAAACTTATTATGCAACACCTGAAAGACCCAGTATCTGAAAACAAGAAACTGCTCAGACTGCAATAAGTTCTACATAGGACAAAACCAAAAGAAGTTTACATATTAGATTACAGGAACATATGAGATGTGTGAAATACAAACAAATAGAAAAATCAGCAATAGCCCACCATTTCTGGTCTACAAATCGTGAAATTTTACCAAATATAAAACTATTAAAACCAGCCAGTAATGCAGCCAAACTTGATGTTTGGGAAAAGTTGCTAAGTATAAAAAACAAACATTATACTTTAAATTTTGAATTGCCACCTGAAAACGCTCTTTGGAAGTTCATCTCACAGACAACAGATGCCACCACAGACAACCATCTCACTTCAGGAAACCATGGATCCAATCAGTCGGATAACTGCTGACGATGGAGACAAACCGTTCTCCGAAACATGTCCTAGTAAGGATAATTTAAGTGATGTTTGTGTTTGAATTACCGACTCATTACTTTCAAATCTTAAATACATCACTGTTTCTAACCTTTTGCTTCAAATAATATGATATCGAAGAGTTCAATAGAATGGTGTTGGATTGACAAGCACGCACAAGAATATCAAAGTACAGGTAATTAACAACAGCTGATTCACTGCTATTGCAAAGCAGCACAGAGCCGCAGTGACACATTTTATGAGAGTAAATCACAATTAGAGTGAAAACTAGAGGTGATACAGGAAAACCAGTGACATTTCTGAAATCAGGAGACCTTATGTAGTGCTAATTAGATGCTTTGCCACAAAAATCATGCTGATTAGTGTGATTTATCTTTCCACTTAACAAAATTGTGAATTAATAATAGAATGAAATCATTTAAACAAGATTTAAAAAGCCCGCCTTGGTAGCGTAGATGGTAGCATGTCTGCCTCACATTCAAGATGTCCCGAGTTTGAATCTCGGTCAGGGTAAGTTATCTGGATAAGGTTTTTTTTCCGGGGCTTTCCCTTATCCTAAAAGTCGAATGTCGGATAACTCTAAGCATCATGGACCCTGGACCCATTTTAGCATTTCACCCATTCCATTCATCGTCCAATATGACTTAAAAAAGTTAAAGGACGTAAATTACACACACACACAAAAAAAAAAAAAGAAAAAAAGAAAAAGGAATTTAAAAACTGCAAGTGCAGCTAAGTTGTAAGACAGTGGCAAGACTGAGCTGGTTCAGATCTTTTTAAGCATAGAATGCAGTTCTTGTTCATCATTGGCAAAATGCATAATAAACAACGGTGACAGTTGAAAAAAAAAATGACACTTATAGCTGAAATCTTTATCTATTTAACTTTGAAATGATATTATTATGCATATTCTGGAGCTGGAATGATTTTTTTTTTTGAGAACTTTGGAAAGACAATGATGGTCCAGCATCTTTTCCAGCCTTATTAGCTGCAAAAAGAATGCTTTGTAATCAACACACTTTCTGGTATTGCATACTAAGACATTGTTAACTATTATCAATAACAAGGATTATCAATCACAAACATCTTTGATTGCCCATTTTTTTGGGGGGGGGGGGGGGGTTACCCCATACTTACCTTAAAATACAATCAGCATTAAAGTCTTGTGGTAGAAACAACAAAAATTGTTAATCTATGAGAGGTAACTTCTTTTTACAAAAGAAGGATTCTCCATGATTTGCTGCCAGCTTTCAACAGATTCATAATCTCCAAAACTGTTGGTGCCAAGTAATCATAATTAGCTTTAATGGAGAAATCACTCTTAAATCGCTCTTATTCTTACATTAAATTTGATATGCTGCTGAGTGGAAATTCAAGTGAGCCAATAAAGCTTTTAGATATTACATAAAGGTAATTTGTTGGTTAAGTAAATAAAGAGTATAAATACTTCCAAGAATTATTTAAAACAAGTCAGTGCCTCCTTGCTTTTTTATTATATGTAATACAAAATTCAAAATATTGAAAGAAGGTATTATGTTTTTTCAGTGCCAAGTTGCAGCGTCCTTTGAAGGAAATTTTTGTTATGTTATATTCTGTTTGAGAAACAATATAGTTTAAAGATGGTGCATGTTAAGTGGATGTGAAAATTTAAAGAAATATGATGAGTTATATGTGTTTGGAGGAATTTAGTAACAGTGACGTCAAAATTAATCTCAAAAACTATTTGTAGTTGATTTATTGATACTCGTCACATATTTTTTTATATTAATGAGAGACTAGTTTCAAAGACATTTGCCTCCATTTTCAATCTCTTTCCAACTGGCATCTGTTGTTGTCTGCTCTCTCTATGGTGGTGGAATATGAACTTTTTTGTCAAATTACTGGTGGGATTTCAAAGTTCATTACGCGATCCTTATTTTTCCATATGAATATGTTCTTCCATGTTGTCAATTTATTTTGGTTTATCACTCCTTTTAATAATTTTGGATTTGGATCAATGTCATGATTTTCATTCCAAAAATGAAATGCTACTGCTGACTTTTCTTCTTGTTTCAATCCGATGTTTCTAAAGTGCTCTTTGACTCAAGTTTTTAGATTTCTTTTAGTTTGACCTATATAGCATTTTTCACAATTCTTACAACGTATCTGGTATATTCCAGATCTGTTAACTGATGGGATTTCATCTTTTGTTTTTGAATTTAGCTATTTTAAAATTGAGTGTCTATTAGTAGGTGTCAAGGTGATATTTTGTTCCTTGAAGATCTTTTTAAATTTATTAAATGTTTTTGGGTGATATGTGAATGAACTGAATATGCTATTGCTTTCTTTTTCTTTTGTGAATGTGATTGGTTCCTTAATGTTTTTCTTTAGTTTAACTTTTCTAATTTTATTCAACACCAAACTTTTGTTGAATCCATTTTCTTCTGCTATGTATAGTATTGCTTTTTGTTCTTTGAAATATTCTTCTTTTTCCATGGGTATGTTGACTAGTCTGTGTGTAAGGCTATTTATTATTGCATGTTTATGTGTAATTGAGTTGTGGCCATTATTTTTTATGTAATTTTCTGAATGTGTTGGTTTCCTGTAAATTCCAAATTTTATTTTTGTGTTGTTCCTGATGATATTGTGACTGTGGGTTCGTGAAATTAAAAGTCCAATCGCACCACTCAAAAATGTTCTTTATTTCCACCGAATTACAATCGGAGCACTTGCCGATTACACAGAATTACGTAATGCACACAATTACAATTCACCAGTTCGTCTGTCACAGGTCCACTGCACGCAGTTACATACACTTCTCCGATGCACGTACACAGTCCGTTGCCTCACTGGGCGATCCTCACGACTGCTCGACAAGAACTGAACTCAACTTTCCTCCAGCCCGACGCGTTGCTTATATAGGAACAACTGGCCAACCTAGAAGGTTCCGGATTAGATGAAATATCCTGTATGTTCGAGAACTCAGGGGAGGGGAAAGAGGCGGCCAGCGGCCGGTGACATTTCCCTCACCATCCCCTTCAGTGAACGCTACAAGATAAATGGGCTGGGCGTGGCCTGAATGCCTTCTGTCGCCCACCCAGCTGCTAGCTGGCCGTGCTTTCCGGTAATTAGGTGAAACTGCTCCCTCCTCAAAGCTGGTCGTCCCAAACAGCACCATCGTAGCGTACCAGGCGATCCAGGTGTACCACCAACATCTTCCCTCGGGGAACCTTCTGGATGCGGTAGACCACGTCGTTAATCCTCTTCACCACCCGGTACGGTCCTTGCCATGGCTGCTGAAGCTTCAGGCAGCGTCCCTTGGTCCGGGTAGGACGGTACAACCAGACCAGGTCACCTTGCTGGAACCTTTGTCTGTTGGCCTGCCTGTCATACCTGGTCTTCATGCGGTCGCTCGCCCTTGGATGTTCTGGCGAGCCATCTCGTGCATGTCGTGGAGATGGTCCACCAAGTTCTCCACATACTCGGTCGCTGGCTGTTTCGCTTCTGGAGGGCTTCCAAAAGCCAGGTCATTTTAGAAACATCAGATTGAAACAAGAAGATAAGTCAGCATAGGCATTTCATTTTTGGAATGAAAATCATGACATTGATCCAAATCCAAAATTAATAAAAGGAGTGATAAACCAAAATAAATTGACAACATGGGAGAACATATTCATATGGAAAAATAAGGATCGCGTAATAACTTTGAAATCCCACCAGTAGATAATTTGACAGAAAAGTTCATAGTTCCACCACCATAGAGAGAACAGACAACAGATGCCAGTTGGAAAGAAATTGAAAATGGAGGCAAATGCCTTTGAAACTAGTCTCTCATTAATATAAAAAAGTAAGTGACAAGTATCAATAAACCAACTACGAATAGTTTTTGAGATTAATGATAAGTTATATTGAACTAGACTTTGATGTCCTGGCCATCACATGACAATTCTATCCTAGGTTGTCTCGATTGGTGTGTTTCCCTTACTACGTTGATTTTCAAAAATAAAACACTAAATAACATTATCAAATAATAAATAATATTGATTTTTTGGGGCCAAATTAAAACAAGTGTTGCAATATGTCCATTAGAAACAATATACATAACACCAGAAATAATAGAAACCTAGAAATTCAATATTTCAGGTGCAGTAAAGCTCGAAGTCATGATCTGTGAGGGATGATCACCAAAGACAGACATCTTTTATTTGTTAAAGTAAGATAATTTTATATGAAAAGAATGAGGTTTTATGTATAACATCCATCTTCACCATCAAGAGAACATAAGACAACACAATTATACCAAGTTTTGTTTTAAGCTAAGGATGGGAATGAAATTTTCGAAAACAAGTTCAAAGAAGGTTGCAAGTTCAAATCTTGGTCAGGGTGAGTTATCTGGATAAGGTTTTTCAGGGTTTTCCTTTATCCTGAAAAATTAATATCAGGTAACTGTAAGTTCTACATATGCTGGGTTCATTTGAGTATCATTTCACCCATTTCATTCATCATCCGATATGACTTAACATTGGGGGATGTAAATTAAAAAAATCACACATACCCATGCATGTACATTTTCTAAAAAGAAGTGCTTTTTTTTTTATTATTATTCAGAGGCTTGGAAATGTGTATTTCTGGAGCAAAGTCAGTTCAAATTTTTAGGTGTATTACTCTTCTTAGAACACATTTAGTAGGTGCTAGAGAAACTAAAAAGGAATTGGGTTCCACTGAAAAATTCTTCACCATAACTTTTTTATTGTGAAGTAGACTGTGAATCTAAATATGGAGCTCTTTGATTTCTTTTTTTGTGATAAACATACAGTTATTAAGTGATAGTGAAAATACACATTGTTTTGTTAAAAGGCAGATGAATCCGAGTACTTTAGCTTGCTGACTTAGCCAAGATTTCAATAAAAGATGTCTGGGGAAATTTTTTTTAGCATTGTGCACATGCGAGAGTCCAGTAATGGTGTCAGAAATGGGCCTTAGTAGCGAAAGTGATCGCTCCGGCTTTAAGAGTTGGATTTGAGAACATGTGAAATGTGGACAAGGGTGTTGACTGAGCATTGTAACAGTAATATCATTGCTGTAGGTGGAGATGAATGTCTCCAAAACCTTTATTTTATGATTTAAGATAGTGAAGTTTTAAATGTACACATTAACTCATTCATATTTTAAAATAAAATGAAAATATAAATAAATATCACTGTTAACAGTGCTTTAGTTTTCAATACTTATTTCACGAGGGATTTTGTAAATATAACTTTGCTGACTTTTGGAAGGATAACATCTCTTTTGATGAAACATATATTCACCGCAATATGCCAGAGATAAAGCAATACCAGCAGAAAGGTGTAAGAAAACAAGAGCTACAAAGATTTTCTCATTAGGAAAGGCAATGACTACCTTTTTTTCTGGGTTGGGACATCAAGATTGTGGGATTGGAATCTGCCTGGAAATGGGAAAAATCATCAGTAGAAAGTACTCCGCTTTGCTGGAGTAGTTGGAGCATCCTCTGAAAACCAAATTATTATAATGCTCAGATTATAAATCACACGAACCATCATATTGCAGAGTTACACAAATCAGTTTCTGCTGAAAGTATACAGAACTTTTGAATATTGTTGACTCAAATTTATATACTGATTGAAAGCAAACTGCTAAAAATTAAAACAAAATTATGTTAAAAATCTTAAGTTTACTTTCTTTAACCAATAACTTTCCATACAACCCTAAATAGATTTATTTACTTAATATCTGTAAGAGTTATCATAGAAATTTTTTCTCCCTTTTAGTTTTACATTCTCTAGCAGCTACTGTGATTGGTCTTAAGGATTTATAATGTGTTCTACAAAGTCCTTATTGGAAACTAAATCTGGATTCAGATCTGAGGAGGCTTAGAATAAATTAACTTCAATCATCATGCAGTTAAAGAAATTATATGACTAATCTCATCTGTTCAAGCAAAATTCTGCTTTGTTACTGGTGACTGATGTATAAATTCAACATAAAAGCCATATTCTCAAGTATTTGCAGCACTTTTGAGTCTCATCTTGGGATACAAATTATTGAGTTAATGTTAAAGACATCTCTAGGATATTGAAGTAAATTCTTATGTATTGTTGCCTAGGCTTTCCTGTATAACTTACAGAGCATAACAACTCACTATGCCGCTCGTTCAATTCTTTCTCCCCCCCCCCCCCCCCCCCTACTACTTGCATAGATGAGTAACCTAGCAACATTGTTTGAAGAAACGTATTGGATCGAGGATCGGTGGTGGAATTGGGCTTGCAGTCACACATGTTAAGCTTTCTTGAATATATTTAAGACCACATAATTGTGTATAACACATGAAGCACAACTATTCAAACAATTGAAAAAGGGTTCTATCGATCATCCCTGACATGACAATAATAATTCTATAATCATATTGTAGTAAATACCCAAGAGCACACCCAAACTTGAGTGAATCAACACTTGGTTTAAGAATACCAGAAGTTTGTCTAATATGAAAGACATCAATACATATATTCAGCAAAACATACCCCTTTTGACTTTTGACATGTTCGACTATGGTATGGATACCAATAAGGTTTCAGTCCACCTCTACCAACGGCTCAGAAGAAACATCCTGTGATTATTTTATTAAACTTAGTTGCCAAACCTCCTCAATAAAACTCAAATAAATGTCTGAACTAAATAGTATGGAGTTTTCTCTTCCAGCACGTAATTAATGGATGAAGCAGTAGGCCCTACCAATGTTACTTCCAAAGTAACTCCCACTCTATAGTATGGCTTTGCGTCATAGACTCTCATATTCTAGTCACCTTTGTGACTGACTCCCAGTTGTGACTCCTGTACCGGGTGAATTCTCGTCGTGACTACCTGCCCGTACTGGGCAAACCGACGTGGTGACTACCTGCCTGTACTGGGCGAACTGCTGTCTTGGCTTCAAGAGAGGACGCTTTATATAGTAGTCTGAGGTGGGCAGGGCCGAGCCGTGCAGGCTTGTGGCAACTTAACGGCACCAAATATGTCGAGGTACCATTGATAACGTTACAGTATATTGCTGTTTATTCTGATGTGATTTTTATGAAGCCCCACATTGTGGGAACATTTGTAAGAGAAATTTAATGTGATATCAATTGCCACTTCTTGATGTGAAAACATGTGGATTGCCAAGTTGTGATGATATTTAAAGAAGTTTTAATTTGAGTTCTTAAATTTGGTATTAAGTTAAATTAAAATATGAATTCTGAACATGATAACCAAGGCATAGTCTTGGACAGATGTATTTCTTCTCTACCAGAAATGATTTACAATGCAAAATAAATTACTTGATTCCTTTTTAAATAAATTTTAATTCTTGTTCAAATTGACATAAAGCATTATAATTGAAATGAACTTAGAATCTTTCCAGTGTATTCACTGTTGAAGCTTCCTGTTTCTATAAATAATCAAACTAAAACTTTTACGTCTTTCCTCTACAAAGGTCAGACTTACAGTCTCTGCATCCTTGTGGGAAGATTATCCTCTCAACATAATCATTTTATTAAATTCTTATTGTCTTTACACAGTCTGTTCTCTTCAGAGATCAAAATCATTCTCTATGTCCATCTTCTACTACTTTCAAACTTATTCTGATGCGACCCTCTTCTGAGGAAGATCATTGATTTTTTCCTTCTCATGGCAACCACACACTTCTCTTTATGACTGTCATTAGTAACAACCTATACAAACATCTTATTTATTTTTATAATTTCACTTCCTTTTAAACTTAATTTAAACATTATAATACTTTGAACATTCTTTCAGTAATTTTAAACTTTAAATAACATAATAAAACAAATAAACAATATTGATTTTCTCTTTTGAGGCTGAATTCAAAACAACAGATACAATATACAAAATCACACAGTTGATGTTTAAGGATGCTGACATGGAAGGTTATTGAAAATATTATTGACAGGGGAAGTTTAATTCTGCAGTACAAGTCTTGGTTGTGAAGCAAATTTTCCTGTTTAAATCTTCCCTCTCATCTAACTGGGTCTGTTAATATAAGTTGAATCAGAAGGAAGAAAGGAACAAAAGTTCCTTCACATACTTTTGTCAAAATAACAAATGTTTGAAAGAAAAGCAACCCTTTAATCTTCTGAAAAGTAAAGAAAACATGAGTTAGTTTCTTTCTTTATTGAATGATACTTTTGTAAACATTAGTTATAAATAACAAGGCATTGTTAGTGTTAAAGAGACAATTGAAGTTTATACCATAAAATGTATAACACTACCTTTTATAACTGCCTCTAAAGTACTTGATTTTATTTATTTTCATTACATTTCCCTTTAGTTTTAGCCCTACTGGAAGCTGTTCATCTCCAGGGTCAATCAAAGTTTCATATAGAAGACAGAATGGATACAGCAGTTCAGATGATGATGCAGATGTTTTCATAGAAGATGAGCAAGAATGTGAAATTTTAAATCCGATATCTGAAGAAGTAAACACATTTGCCATGTTTGGGAGTTCAGGTTCTCCACGGTTCATTGCACCTATTTCGCCAGCAAAACCACCCTTAAAACCATTGGATCAAGTTCAGCAAAACTGTACCATGAAGACGATAAATGCACCAAATATTCCTCCACCAGTTCCCAGTATGGCAACTGCAGCATCAAAATTAAAGGTAACTTTAAACCATGAATGTACATACTTATTATATAAATCATGCTTATTTGAACAGTAAAATACTTGTACAAAAACAGAGGATGAGACGAATTAAATTACTCTTACTGCTTTACTTACTCAGAGACATTAAATTATTAAATAAGCCGTTGATCTCTGCGTGAGAGAATTTCTTTACAAAGAAGCTCACAACCTCATAAACCTTGATATAGCTGGGATCAATGTGATTTTGAAGTTAATAAAGTTTCCAACCACAGCACTCAATATATTGGAAAATTATTCAACACTGATACATATCTGTGAAACATCTTCTTCTCAAAATTATGAATAAATGAAGCAGTAAGTGTGTGTTATGTCTTATTTTCTATTAATGCATTAACATTTTGCTATGTATAGCTCTTACAATTTATGTGAGTGAAAAACAAATTATTTACAAAAATAATGATTTTCTAATGTATTATATTTAATTGCAAAGTAAAGTGAAGAATTATTCCAGCAAAATTTTTTTAAAAATAATAATAATAAAATAAATTGCCAACATTTGATTTATGTGGCAAAAGGAGAATGCTAAGAAATGTTAACATATTGTTGTTTTTACAGGACATAAAGGTGCAGTCTACTATATCGAAAGCATGTAAGAAAGCTGAACATGTACAATCAACACAATTAAAGATTATGCAACAGTTAAGCCCCATAGAGCGAATACAAAAGATGATTTTGGATGGAGTATCTCTAATGATTATAATGAGAGGTGCACCTGGTAGTGGCAAATCCTATCTTGCACAGCACTTGATTTTGACAACTCTTGGACATAATGTAGACCTCCATCACTATGTTTTTAGTACTGATGATTTCTTTGCACTTATGAATAATCAGTTTAATCCAGCATTTCTGCAGCATGCCCACGAATGGAACAGAAGACGTGTACTACAGGCAGTTGCAAGAAAAGTCACTCCTATCATCATTGACAACACAAACACGCAGGTGAGACATGTTGTATTATCCCATTACTAATCAGTCATTCCTTTTCACAGTTTAGAAACTAATTCAGACTTTATAGTATCTTCACATTAAAATATTTCATTTATCCGTTCCAATTAGAACTTACTTCATTTCTGATATCACAACCTAAAGGTGGATAGCTACATGAGCGTCATGGCTGTAGTGTAACAAAAACAAATAGAGGTTATGCCATGGATGTTCAACTTAAAGCACATATTGCAGCAATAGTGTTCTTTCCTCAAATTATGCAACACAAACAATTTGGTCTTTTTATATTGGACACAAAAGGTAATCTGTTACTGAAGAGTTCTAATTGTCACTCATGATTTTCTTTGAAGTTTAATATGAACTCAGGATCTGCGGGTTACAAGTTCTATTTATATAGTTCTTTAAGTGTGGAACTTCTTTGATTGATCACAAGTATTCCATTTAACACACATAATCCAGTAATGTAGCTTCAGATGCACAGTATGCTGTTGATAAGGCACTTTGCTTTTCACTTTGCTACAGAAAAGAAAGTGAGTCACTACCACCATGGCGCTTTGAATTGTGCTGAATCCAATAGACAACCAATCAAAATGTTAGCAACTTGTGGTTCTGCTACCTTTAACAGCATGTTTACAGTTAATGTGTCTAATTTGCATTAAATCATATATGTTATGTATATATTTGTATATTATGTACATTAAAAGCAGATTTTTCCATGTTAAATTAATCAAATAAAAAGGTTAATAACAAAATCTAATAAAATAAAATTGGGATATCAGAAATGTGATGCAAAATGCAGAAAAATATTAAATAAAGGAGAGTTTGTAAAATTGTTGTGCTGAGTGGTGTATGCAAATAGGTATTGGACCAGTAGATGTTAGGAAAGAGAGGGCTAAAATGTGCTTTTAAATTATATATTGCACCTAAATTGACCTTACTTGATACGTGTAGAGTAGGTTTTTACAACTATTTTGTCCCATTAATTCTTGCAGGTTTCTTTATACATGAAAATGGGACCTTTTTCTCTTGTAAGTATTTTACAGCAGTTTAACCATGTGCAATGAGTTAAAATGATTGCAAAGAATGAAAAACTTGTATTTCATTTGACTCCTCTTTGCTGTGCTGCACTAGAATAAGATCAAACTTAATATTTTATAACACAATTTAAACATATAGAGTGTTTCTCTCCAGTAAAGTTAAGTTTAAGTGAAATACTCGATTTTCATTCTATTCAGTTGCTAACACAGCATGATTAGTGCTATAACAGTAGGTTTATCATTGTATCATGCTTTTTATTTTTTTAATTAATTTCTTGTGGGGCTTAACTCAATTGGTCATGAATGATACCAGTAAGTATAACACAATAGAGACACTAAGTTAACGTGGTATTCCTATTTTTCTTGTTTGTGTGACCAATTCTGTTATGAATTCCCTCATAATTTTTAATTTTTATGGTTTGCTTAATTTTTATGATTTAGGTATTGAAATGAATGATCTTAAATTTCTCGGTTTCAGTATTTTATGCATACAGATGGATCCTTTTATTTGCTCTTGAATTAAGTATATGTTATTACTTTGAGGTCCTTAAATTATACTAGGCATTTGAAATATACTACAACTAGTTTAAGAAAGAATATACAGAGGTGTTTCCGAATTGCTGTCCACCTCTCAAAGTTATACTTCCTAAATATGGCATGCTAGTAAGATTGGTGGTACATTACAGGGGTTAAAGAGGTATTCAGAGTATATATACTCAAGGTTGTGAGTCTTTAAATATTGTATTGTGTTTGAAAGTAATGAGTCGGTAATTCAAACACAAACATCACTTAAATTATCCTTACTTGGACATGTTTCGGAGAACGGTTTGTCCCCATCGTCAGCAGCTATCCGACTGGTGGGATCCGTGGTTTCCTGAAGTGAGCTGGTTGTCTGTGGCAGCATCTGTTTGTGAGATGAACTTCCAAAGAGAGTTTTCAGGCGGCAATTCGAAATTTAAAGTATTCTGTTTGTTACACAGAAAATGAAGCTAGTTACAGTGGAGTAATAAATATTATACAAATAAAAATATTTGCTACTTAACGTCCACTTATCTTAAGAAGTTAATGTTAATACTTCTGTCTTCTTTTTAAAAAATTGATTTTTTAAAAAGAAGATAGAAGTATTAACATTAACTTGATCTCTCAAATGCATATCAACAGGATGAGTAGGACAGTGGTCAATGAAGAGTGGAATATTCCTGTTCTGTGCACCTATTCTGGCATCAAGTGCAGAAAGCTGCTTCCAGAATATATTGGAGGTCATCCGCACTTTCTTATTGCCATCATATGATGTGGGCAGGCAACAGACATTTTTGAAGCATCAAGGTTTTCTTGATTTACCAATTACAAAGGTGAACTAATTTCTGAAGCTAATAAAGTTGTGAATTCTTTTAACACCTATTTTAATGAAATAAAAATTATTCTAAGCTTAGCCAAAATAATAAAATAGAGGAATTTAAAAGTTTACCATATTTTCCCTTTTCCTTATTTCTCTTGCCAATGGATATTAATGAAATTAACTCAGTAATAAAGAGCCTTAAAAATAAAAACTCATTTGGGGTTGATCAGCTTTCCAGTTTTGTAATAAAAAAAAATGAGGCATGTATATTAGCAAACCTTTAACTTATCTAATAAATCTTTCATTTATTACTGGAAAATGTCCAGACTGCTTAAAAATTTAAAAAATAAAACCACTATTTAAAAAAGGATCACAAAAAGAGATAGAAAATTACTGTCCAATTTCTCTACTATCAACTTTTCGAAAAATAATGTTTAGAAGGTTAATGTCTTTCTTTAATAAACACAATTTATGGATAGACCACCAACATGGTTTTCAGAAGAGTAGATTGACTAATACTGCTATTATGCAATTTCTAGAAGAAGTACACTATAATATGGATAGTAAAAGTAAACTTTGTATTGGGTTATGTTTAGATTTGTCTAAAGCTTTTGACCTGGTCAATCATGATATATTATTATCCAAATTAAATTTATATGGCATTAGTGGGACTGTAAACAACTGGTTCGCCTCTTATTTAAAAGATAGAAAAGAGATAGTGTAATTACAATTTTTAGATGCAAAGACTAATACAATTCATGATGAACATTCTGAAATGAAAATTATAAAATGTAGGGTCCCTCAGGGTTCCATCTTGGGCTCCCTTCTATTTCTAGTTTATATTAATGATATAACCCATAATGTAGATAAGGAAAATATTAAAGTTACTATTTTCGCAGATGACACAAACATACTCATCACTGATAATGGGCCCACCTCGGTAGCGTGGTTATAGCATGTCTGCCTCACGTTAAAAGAGGTTCCGAGTTTGAATCTCGGTCAGGGTGAGTTACCTGGATAAGGTTTTTTTCAGGGTTTTCTCTTATCCTGGAAGATGAATGTCGGGTAACTCTAAGCTCTATGGACCCTGGGCTCATTTGAGCATCATTTCACCTATTCCATTCATCGTCCAATATGACTCAACGTTGGAGGACGTAAATTATAATAATAATAAAACAATAATCATTGGTAATGATAAAGGTCATTTACTTCAAAATTTAAATGAAATTAATGAAACAATTATACCATAGCTTGATCAAAACAGACTAATTTTAAACAAAGATAAAACAGTAACAATAGATTTTCGGCATAAAATTAATAGAAGTATTATGTTCCCTGACCTTAATTTGGATGGCATCAACATTTCTTATGTAAAAGATACAAAAATTTTAGGTTTGTGGTTAAATCAAAACTTGTATTGGACTGTACATATAGAAGATTTGATTAAAATGTTAAGTAAGCAGTGCTATGCTATAAAAACATTAAAAATGATAGCAGATGTAAAGACAGTCTGAGTGGCATATTTTGCGTATTTTCATTCTCTTATGAATTATGGTATCATCTTTTGGGGTAATTCAAATGTCAGAAAAGGTTTTTCAAATGCAAAAAAGAGCCATCATTATAATAATAATGAACCAACCTGCACATGTGAGCTGTAGAGTGTAGATATTTTAAGGAACTGAAAATTATAACCCTGCCGTATTTATACATATACAAAGTTCTTTTACATGTAAAAGCTATATACAACTAAAACAATTTGTAACTTAAAACTTCACTTTTCTTATAAATTGTTAGGGAACACGATTTCATGGAAATTGTTTCCACATCCTCAGCTGGAACCAACAAAACTGTCATCATTACAAATGCTAGCTGTTATGTTCTTGTTAGTACTACCAAAATCTGAAAATAAAACAAATTTAAAAACAGAATCGACTGCCGGTATTTCATAATTCATTACATGATTTTAGTTAATTGATGTAAATTAATCATTTCGCCACACTAGCCGCATATAGGCTAAGGTCTTTGATAGATAGAGTCAACATGAAAAATTCAATGCCATGGCCGGGATTTGAACCACGGATCTCCTTGTTTCCGTCCAGTCGCTCCAACCCATTGAGCTACCTATCAAAGACCTTAGCCTATATACGGCTAGTGTAGAGAAATGATTAATTTCCATCAATTAACTAAAATAATAAGAGTTAAATGATGAAGCCTGGTACTCAAGTACTTACGATAGTAAGTCGCCACAAACAGTGTATCTCAGATGCAAGAGCCCCTAGTGGTCTACTGGGGAAATATACAAGTCAAATGGAGAATTTGATGTCAGGACGGCAAGTTGGCAATGGTAGCTGAATGCCCCCCAAGGGCCTACTGCGGTAGGTACGGGAATTGGCGATCCCAGGGTGCCAAGCCAAACTGACACCCTCGATGTGGGTTCCTCTTCATGGTGAGGGGTCAGACAAAACACCCACCCACGTGTAGGCCGTGCGTGGAGATCCGTGTCGGAGGAAAGGTTTGTCCTGGTGGTTGAGGGATGCACATCTGAGCTCGTTCCAGTGTTCTGAATTCGGGGAGGGTGCGCATTTCTAATACACTACTTTGGTTTCTGCTTTGCCTAAACGGGAGGTTAGGGACTAACCCACCCCTAATTAATCGGCCAGGACTAGGTATTGTACCGAACATTTCTAATACACTACTTTGGTTTCTGCTTCCCCTAAACGGGAGGTTAGGGACTAACCCACCCCTAATCAATCGGCCAGGACTGGGTATTGTACCGAACTCCAGGGTGAGTGTGACGGCGAGCTCGCTATATCCCCTGTGCAGCCCTGTCATCTCAGTGGGATGACCCCTTGTTGGGCTCCTTGGTGGGTGGGGAGCACTGGGGGATGAAACCTGTTCCATTTATTATGATAAACTTCAACCCCAAAAAAAAATATGAAATGTGGAAAGGACATGTTTGAGAACAATGTTAAACAAGTAGTTGAGTGTGGTCCTCGCTACTTAGTAATCAGAAGGACAGAGGAAGGTAGAAGTTTTTCAACGGTTAATCCGTTTATAATTCAGAAAGGTCTTGACAAAATAGCTGGTGCAGTAAAATCATGTACAAAATCTCGGGATGGCACGCTGCTGGTGGAAGTAATTTCAGCATCCCAGGCAGCTAAGATACAGAGAGCCACCATGCTGGGCAGTTATCCAGTCAAAGTTGAGTTGCATAGGACCCTGAATTTCTTGTGCGGTGTTGTAAACACTAGCGCGCAGGATGGCATGTCCAACGAGGGTATTCAGGAGAACCTTCAGGAACAAGGCGTTACAGCAGTCTATCGGGTGCAACGGAGAGCGCGAGGGGAAATGGTTCCTACTCGTACCCTGTTCTTGACATTTGATCGGGTAGATCTCCCTCAAAGGTTCAAGGCAGGATATGAAGTGATAGAGGTTAGACCATATATACCCAACCCTCTGAGATGCTACAAATGTCAGCGGTTTGGTCACACTAGTGAATTCTATAAAGGCGTACTTACATGTGTCAGCTGTGGAGACGGCATGCATGAAAATTCATGTACATCACCCCTAGCATGCGTTAACTGTAGCGGTGAACATCCATCAAGTTCACGAAAATGCCCCCATTATATTGAAGAGTGAGCTATTCAGGAGATCCGGGTTAAAGAGAAGCTATCCTTTTCGGAAGCCCGGAAACTTCTTCATATCCACAAGCCCTCTTTAACTAGCTCCCGTACCTACAGCTTTGTGGCGGCTATCCCGTCACTAAAACGGGAAGCTGGTACCCAAACATGCGATATGAACGGGGCAACTATATCAGAGAAAGTTCTAGTGCCTAGATCGCAACCAAAAGCATCAGTAACAACATGTAAAGCTCCGAGCACACCACCTAAGACTCCTACAAATAAGAACATCTCACTTAAGTCGCCTGACAAAGCATCCACATCTAGCAACAGGACCAAATTGCCCTTAGTGTACCAAGCACCAGAAATAAAGTTCAGGACTCAGTATGACAGAACTGCCTTTCTGAAGGAAAATTCAAAGCCTGCTCCCGAAAAAACCAAGAAGAAAAGTCCAAGAGCATCTCTGAGATCATCTTCAGAGTCTTCTGGAGAGGACTCTGACCGTCGGCAGTCATCTACGTCGGTTACACTTTCCAATCACTTCGAGCTTCTCGAAGCGAAAGTTGTAGAAGGAAAACGGTCCTCTTCCATAAAAGATATGGAGCAGGAAATACCTGACCACGCTGCTGCATCTGCAGCAAAGAAGAGGCAGGATAAACATGCAGAAACAAGCCCGACCCCAAGAAAAAGGGCAAATTGATCCGACCACCGCTAAAACCTACGTAATGTGCATATTTATTTGACATCATATCCCATTTCTATCGCCATGGCTATCCTTCAATGGAACATACGAGGTTTAAGAGCACATCGACCAGTACTGGAACTTTTGCTCAATAAGCATGACCCCTTGTTGGTATGCTTACAAGAGACCAAGCTACGACCTCAAGACAATTTTAAACTCAGACACTACACACCCTGTGGTGTGATATTGAAACAGAAGAGGGCATTCCTGCTCACGGGGACACTATGATGCTCCTCAGGGATGACATATTTGTAGATCCTTTACAGCTACAATCTGACATACAATCTGTAGCTGCCATCAATCGAGTTTTGCATTTGCAATGTATATCTACCGCCATCAGATGACCTCTCGTTCCTGAAGATCTGGTTTCCCAACTATCAACACCATTTCTCATAGTGGGAGACTTAAATGCTCATCACCCACTTTGGGGCTCAAATTGGGCATATTTGAGAGGCAACCTAATTGCAAAATTCTTGGAGAGCAATAACTTGGTTCTCCTGAACACCGGAGAGCCAACGTTTCTTTCAGACACCTTTAACACCTATTCCCACATCGATTTGGCAGTATGTTCATCCCAGTAAGCAGTTTCATTACAGTGGAATGTCATCTGTGATTTACATTCCAGCGACCACTTCCCATGTCTTCTTAGTCTCTTAGCACAAGATGTGTCTCCCTCGCATATCCCTAGTTGGCGCTTTGATCATGCCAACTGGAACCTTTACACCCAGTTGGCTGTCTTTGATTACAACGAGCATGATTCTGTGAATGATTTAGTTGATCATCTCACAGAGAAAATTCTTTCTGCTACAGAACAGTCTATTCCACATTCAGCTACCCACCCCGGTCGATTTCCTGTCCCATGGTGGACCAATGACTGCCGGAAGGCTATTCCTGCTCGTAGATGTGCTCCAAGGGTATTCCAACGACACCCTACCCTAAGTAATCTAATTGAGTACAAGAAAGCGCGTGCAAAGTCTAGGAAAATAATTAAGGATAGCAAAAAGACCTCATGGAACAACTTTGTATCATCTTTTAACAGACATATGGGATAAGTTAAGGCGATGGCCAGAAAATCGACCCACTTGCCAATCGCTGGTCTGAAAACAACTGCAGGAGTTGTTGATCCATTTGTCGTGGCTAACATCTTCGGCTGTGCTTTTGCTCAGGTGTCTAGCTCAAATAATTATGCTCCTGAGTTCATCTCAATTAAGACTCAAGTAGAATCTCAAGGTTTCGTGTTTAGTTCCAGAAACCTTGAAGATTATAGCCGCCTCTTCACCTTGGCAGAGTTAGAACACGCTCTTTCATCATCGCGACTGACAGCACCAGCACCGGACGGAATCCACGTTCAAATGTTGCAACATGTCTCACCTGAAGGTAAGGCATTCCTGCTCGAGGTCTATAACCATGTTTGGGTTGATGCCACGTTTCCTGACAAGTGGCGAGAAGCCACCATTATACCTAACTTGAAAGCTGGCAAGTACGGTCACATCCCTTCTAGCTACCGTCCTATTTCCCTCACCAGTTGCGTATGCAAGGTGATGGAATGCATGTAAATGGGTGGTTGGTATGGTGGCTGGAAACGTACAACCTACTGAATAACATCCAGTGCGGTTTTCGACAACGCCGTTCAACAGTAGATCATCTTGTGTCCGTGTCGACACAGATTATGAACGGATTTCTTAAAAACTGTCAAACCGTCGGAATATTTTTTGACCTTGAAAAGGCTTATGGTACGTGTTGGCGGGCAGGGTTGTTACGTACTCTGCACACCTGGAATATACGTGGATGCGTACCACTCTTCCTTCAGGAATTCTTGAAAGACCGCGTATTCCGAGTAAGGGTTGGCTCGGTTTTTTCGAATCCTTTTGTTCAAGAGAACATTGTACCACAGGGATCGGTACTAAGTGTTACGTTGTTTGCTATTGCGATTAATTCTATCTCGAAATGTGTACCTCCGGGGGTCTCGTTATGCCTATTTGTAGATGACTTTGCCGTCTACTGTACATCTCAGCACACACCGTTTTTAGACCGCCGTCTACAGACCACCTTAGACAGCCTTAAGAATTGGAGTTTGAAAAACGGCTTCCGATTCTCCGCTGAGAAAAAAATCTGTGTTAACTTCTGGCGTCGTCAGGGTCGACTACCTCCAAGGCTCCGTTTAAGCGCCGATCTACTACCGTTTGCAGATGAGGTTCCTTGGATTGATATTTGATAGAAAACTTTGTTGATTGTCGCATATAGCACAACTGAAAGCACGATGCGCGCTATCGGAACACCTCGCGTAAGCCAAAGCCACCGGGTTTCCGTTTCAGGGAGCTGCTTAGGCGGCATGACATCGAGATGCCTGAGATGTTTCCTAGGGGCAAGAGAGTCTATCCACCCTGGCTGCGGGGAATGTCCCTCATCGATCTGGGCATGACGAGCTACGCAAATCTTCAGTGGCTCACAGTAGTATCCGTACTTGTTTGTTAGAGTTTTTATCTGGTTTTACTGATCGAGTTTTAATCTATACTGATGGCTCAAAGAGCTCAGGTGGGCAAGGGTGTGCTTTTGTCTGTAAAACTGAACCCTATACATTTGGATTCCGCAGCAGCACCTCCATTTTCAATGCCGAACTTTATGCGATTTACCAAGCCATTTTATACGTACGTCGATGGAATCTCGGTGACAGCCTCATTTGATTCCCTGAGTGCACTTCAGAGCCTACAACAGCTGTACAGTTACCATCCTATTGTGCAGCATGTTCAGGATGCCCTCCACGTTTTACACGCCTCTGGCGTTAGCGTGGTGTGTGCTTGGGTTCCTGCTCATGTAGGCCTAGCAGGAAATGAACTGGCGGATTTGGCAGCGAAGCTGGCGACCACACAGCCGAAGGTTACCATCCCACATGTTACTGTGGAAGATCTTAAGTTGGACTTCCAGAGAGCTGTGCTGTACTCATGGTATAACGAGTGATCCGTTTTGCGGGGAAACAAGTTCCGGATAGTAAAAGACCTCCCGATTCCCTGGGTAACCTCCTGCCGTCGTTTCTTCTGTGAGGAGGTGACTTTGGCTCGGTTGCGGATTGGTCACTGCTTTTTTACCCATAGATTCTTTTTGAACAAGGACCGTGCTCCAGTCTGCCCGCTTTGCGGTGGGGATGTCTCTGTCCTCCACGTACTTTTAGATTGTTTTAGCACAGCGCATCTTCGCAGATCTTTCCAGCTGCCGGCCAGCTTGGCAGAGGTTCTCGGGGACTAAGAGCAAGTGGTTGCCAAGGTTTTAAAATTATTTTTAACTGCTTATTTTAGAATTTAGTACATTGCATTTTATTAAATTTAACGTTTTTATGGTTTTAAGCTATTTTCCGTATTTTAACGTATAAATCTCTTTTAGCAGCTTTTTAACCTGATTTTAACATCATTAGTTTTTTAAGGGTGCTGATGACCTCGTTGAGTGTCTTTAAACACAAATATCATCATCGATCTTTAAATATCTTGCGGGTACTAAGTGGAAAATTGTGGGGAGTGGATCGTTCAGTGTTTTGCGACTTTATCGCGCATATTCCATTTCAAATTAGATTATGGGAGTATCGTTTATGGCTCAGCACGATCATCTGTGCTGAAGAGATTAGACCCAGTCCATATTTGTGGCATACGTATAGCAGTTGGGACATTTCCAACGAGCCGAGTTATAAGCCTGTATGCTGAATCTGTAGAACCTCCTCTGCAGTACAGGCGCAACATGTTATTGGCAAATTATGGCTGTGGACTTAATTGCATGCCCACACATCCATCGTTTACGCCGTTCTTTAACACCTTAATGGACGCGCGTTATAGCAACACTTCTATTAAACCAAAGCCACCTGGTTTTCGATTCCGGGAGCTCATTAGACAGCTTGATACTGAAATGCCCAGGATGTATCCTAGGGGGGAGAGGACATACTCTCCTTGGTTGTGCAGAGCGTCCCATGTTGATCTGGGCATGACTAAATAGGATAAATCTACCATGTCTAGTATCTGCACATGTTTTTTAGAATTTTTATCGCGATATGAGGACCATTTTATAATTTATACTGATGGCTCCAAAAACTCAAATGTTGTTGGTTGTGCTTAGGTGTGTGGAACCGAACCATATACTTTTGGATTCTACACAAGCACTTCCATTTTTGCTGCAGAGCTTTGTGTAATATACCGGGCCATTTTACACGTACGTCGACGAAAGTTGGGGGACTGCTTAATCCTGAGTGATTCCCTCAGTGCACTTCAACGCCTATGGCAACTGTACAACTACCACGCTATTGTGCAGCATATCCAGGATGCCCTCCACGTTTTACACACTTCTGGCATTAGTGTGGTGTGTGCATGGATCCCTGGTCACGTAGGGTTGCGGGGGAATGAAATGACGGATTCAGCAGCCAAGATGGCTGCAATGAAGCCCAGGGTTCGAGTACCATCTGTGACATCGGAAGATTTTAGGGCCGTATTGCGGAGAGCTGTGCAAACCTGCTGGCAGGAAGAGTGGTCCGCTCTCCGCAATAATAAACTTAGATCTGTGAAAGAACTTCCGATTCCCTGGGTTACCTCCTGTCGTTCATTTTGTCGCGAGGAGGTGAGTTTGGCTCGGTTGCGTATTGGGCACTGCTTTTTTACTCATAGTTTTATTTTTAAAAAGGAGCCTGTTCCAGTGTGTCCATTTTGCAACGAACCGTTGTCTGTCCGACACGTGCTGCTAGAGTGTTTTTGCATATACTCTGTTTCATATAACCTTGCCCCGCTGACATGTATCACTCCGCGTCCAACTACCTTCCCCCTCGTCCTAATTGGCTAATGCTTTCGTGCCATATGCCATAGGCGGTGCCTTTCCGTCACATTTAAACCTGCAGTAAACGTCATAATAATTGCATGCAAAAGGAATGCAAAAATACAAGTTTATAATGAAATGAGCAAGTTGGAACTTAATGACGGAGCAATGTAACTGAAACAAGTTTATAATGAAAGGCCTTCTGCCTTTTCCACTAGGATTTTTTAAACAAGCACACATACCTTTCAAAAATGCTTGCTTATAAGCCGTGTCACGCCATACCTTACTTTTCGTGTGTTCTTCATTCTCCCAAATCTCGTCAAGGTAATATATTTTGCGACTTGTATCTCGGTACAGTCTGACAGTCCTTAAATAACGTCTTCGCCACACAGCAATATCGCCTCTGCTTTTAGCACATTTTTCTTGCCTCTTTTTTCATTCACAAACCCCAGCTGTATAAGCAATCTGCTGAAATTTGGTGAATCTGCATCCTCATTTACAGCAGATGAAATGTTATTTATGTTAGGGAGTTTGTTTCTAAAGAAAAAACTATACACATGACGACGCACAGCACTTTTCACGTATTTTCTCTGAGCACGCACTTTTGTTTATTCCTGCTTTTGCCTGGAGTGGTAAGTTTTCCTGTTTTCTCAGTTTCACATCGCGATGTTCCTATGGATCTAACACTCACACCTGTAACTTCAGAGCACAGGTGTTCGACTTCTCTCACTGACAAAGACGGATTCTTCTCTATGAGTGCATTAAACACATGCACCGCAATTCTTTTTTCGCCTGTTTGTAAGGATTTACCCTTGCGATGCTTCAGTGAAAAACTGGCGGTAGACTCTGCCATTATTCATACATGCGCAATAAACGATCAATAAAATAATTTAGCTTTCGCACTAGGCACAACAACCTTCGAATGCCGATATATGACTAATCCAGCTCAAAACAAGGTCAGTGATAAAAGTCATATAAATAAATATGTACCGCTGAAGCACGTGCTATCGTGTCATGTGCTTGAGAGCAAAGGAACCTCCTCTTTACTTCGTTTAAGAATTAACATGCATTTCAGATAAATCAACTGTGTTGCGTAATATATTTAATTAAAACAGTTACAAAAATATAAATTTGACAATTCTCTTCCAACACATATAGTTATATACAGATATATCACCATGTTAAATAACGAACTCATTTTTACCGCACGACAGTCTGTACCACACCAGCAGCCAATGAGAGGTGATTAGGTTACGTGAGCAGTAAGATATACTGAGCAAGCTTACGTGAAACAAGGATTAGCACATCTTAGGACATCTCTGCAGACGCTAGCTGATAACAGTAGTGGAGAAGGTTTTTAGATTCTTTTCTAGGTTAGACTTTAGGATTTAGTGAATGGAATTTTTGGTAGGTTGGATTTATATTTCTTTTTATTTATTTTACTTTTGTTTATTTTTTGTTGTGTATGTGTATTATTTATAAGTTTATTTACACTTGTATAGATTTTTAGAACAATTTATATATTGCTTTTGCCATGACTAGTTTTCTAAAGGGCGCTGATGACCGCTGTATTTGAGCGCCTTTATACACATCATCATCATGGTAGCTCAATGGGTTGGAGCGACTGGACGGAAACCAGGAGATCCATGGTTCAAATCCTGGCCATGGCATTGAATTTTTCATGTTGACTATCTATCAAAGACCTTAGCCTATATACGGCTAGTGTGGAGAAATGATTAATTTCCATCAATTAACTAAAATAATAAGAGTTAAATGATGAAGCCTGGGACTCAAGTACTTACGATAGTAAGTTGCCATAAACTGTTTATCTCAATTACGAGAGCCCCTAGTGGTTTACCGGGGAAATATACGAGTCAAATGGAGAATTTGATGTCAGAACGGCAAGTTTGTGGCTCAAAGGGGTTGGAGCGACTGGATGGAAAGCAGGAGATCTGTGGTTCAAATCCCGGCCATGGCATTGAATATTTCATCTTGACTCTATCTTTAATTACATGATGTTTGTTTTTTAAAATAAATATTTTTTCCCAAACATTAAATATATCGGGCCATTTAATTGTTTTAATAATTTAACTTCTGTATTTATTTCATGATTAAATGACCAAAAATGATCTGCTATGGCCGATTTATCAGTCTGTTTATATTTAATGTTATGAAAATGTTCTTTTGTTCTGGTTTATAAATTATGTTTTGTCTTTCCAATATAAACTTTATCGCAATCGAAACAATTAAATTGATAAATACCAGATGTTTTATTATTAGGAATTTTATCTTTTTTAGAGAAATGCAGTAAAGTTTTAATACTCTATTTATTTTGAGGAGCTAAAGTTATACCAAACTCTAAATTTTTTTGAAAATGTTTATTAACCCAAGGATTGTAAGTACATTTTTTAAAATTATAATCGTCTTTTATTTTTCTAAGGGTGGAAATATCATTTAACACTTTTTTGATTTTTCAATTTTTTTATTTATAAAGTCTAAAACCATTAATTAAAGCAGTATTAATCTATGTATATTCTTTATTAAATTCATCTTTACACAGAGGTGTATTTATTAATCTATAAATCAAACTATTGAAAACAGCAAATTTATGTGAAAATAGGGTTGAAACTTATTTTTTATATAATTATCAATATGAGTAGACTTCCTATAAATACCAAAGTTTAATTTATTATTTATTATTATCTTTAGATCTAGAAAAGGAAGAAATACATTAATTTCAGTCTCTAATGTAAATTTTATAGCTTTATCTTGCAAATTTAGTAATTTTAAAGCATTTTTTATGTGTTTATCAGGAACAATAGCAAAAATATCATTAACATATCTATACCAAACTTTAAAAATTGTAGGGAATGCTTTAGTGACTTGCATTTCAAAAAAAACTCATAAAAAGATCAGCAAGAAAAGGTGAAAGAGGATTACCCAATGCTAAGCCAGAAGTTTGTTGAAAAAATTCACCTTTAAAAGTGAAAAAAATTTGATTAAACCAAATTCAGTAAGTTTAACAAAATCAACCTGTAAGTTCTTATATAAATTTATTGAATTCAACCACTTTTTTAAATAAATTAAAATTTTTTCTCTAGGAATACTAGGAAATAAGGCAGTTACATCAAAAGAAACAAGTTTATCAGTTTTAGATAATATAACATTGTCAATCTTTTTAACTAATTCAAAAGAATTTATATAAGATAAATGAAGTTTTAAGTTACAAATTGTTATATTTGTATATATTTGTTTGCTTCACTGTTAATAGCTTCATATTTTACGTATGTAAAAGCTAGTTTAAATTGCTTTAACACATATGCAATGACAAATCAGCATGATACAAGAAACAGTTCAAACGTACTAGCAATTGGTCATAAAACCAAATTAAACAAACATTCCTTCACTTATAGTGGTACCCAACTGTACAATAAGTTACCTCTTTGTTTAAAACGTATTGACAACCAAAAGATTTTTAAATTGAAATTACAAAATTTTTAAGTGAAGCATGTTTTTATTCTATTCAAGAGTATTTGGAAAGTTATATTATATTATTATATTTTGGCATTTACTCTTATAGATGATTTTTGTACTTTCTGTATTTAAATTTTGTACTTAAATTTTGTATATATTTTTGTTTTGACTGTCCACAATCTTGTTTGGAGATTTATAGGATGAATAAATTGAATTGATTTGAAGCCTTTCAGAGCCATCTGCATTGGCTCCCAGCATAACAGTAAGCCTCAATTTGTTGTGCTTACTGCCATGACATTTATCTCCTTTAAACATCAGTGTCTTATTGGGCAGGACATTAAAAAACAGCCCAGTTTGATCAATGTTGAATACATCCTTAGGATCATAATTCTTCAACAGTTCTGTAAACTTTCCATTGATCCACTGCTCAACACTTATCGTCACAGACGAAGCAGAATCGCCACACACAGCTTTGTATGTTACGTTGTAACGTTTCCTGAAGCAGTACAACCACCCATTCGACACAGTAAAATCGTCTATTCTCAGCATAGTTCTCCCATAATAGCATTCCACTGATTGGAATATTTGCTGCTCTCATCATTTCAAAACAGCTTCTCACTATTTACTTAAGTTTGTCATATTTTGAGTAACTAACATACTTCCTCTTCTTTACATGACCTCCACATTCCGAAGCACTTGCTGATGTAGAATGTATGTTTCTTATTATAGTGTTCAATGTCAAGATACTAATATTCAACTCACTTGCTAGTCCAACACATGTTCCACAAAATGAGTCAGCTTTTTCCAGAATTTTAACTTTCTCTTTAATGGAAAAAGACTTCCTCTCCCTTTTTTTCTCCATTTCTATGACTGTCATAGAATGGAACTTGAAATTGAATTTCAACTGGTAACATAAGATAGCACAAATATCAGCATCTCCAGCATTAGCACACCCACAGATATCAAGTAACTATGGCCGACGATCGAGACTTAGGTTCTTTGAATGTCGTGATTTGGTCATGATCAGCGATCTTGTGGTCTAACGCCATATTGCTTTGTGTTAGAACTCGATGGGACATAGTGTAAAATTAAAATTTCACAAATGTAAATGCCAGGATTCTAATACATTGTGAGTATTGTGTGTTTCACTGTCTTTGCATATGAAATTCAAGTTATTGATCATTCAAATACTACTATGTGCAACACAGTTCTTGATGCTGTCGTTCTTTATCCTTTATTGTGGTTGACATTCCCTCCATGCAATGGTGAAGAGGTCACTCTACATCTTGGTGTATCTCATGAGGTATCACTTGCGGCAAGCAGCGAGCGTGTGTCTACATAGAACTGCAATATTTTTTATCTTTTGCAATAGACCTGTGCTTTTAAATGTCCCTCTAAAACAAGTCTACGGTGTTAGGTCCAGTGAATGAGGAGGCCAAGATATAGATCCACCGTGGCCAATCCACCTCCATCGATAGGCAAGATGGAGTAAAGCCTGCAGCATTAGGTCCTAATCTGCCAATGCCCGATCCAACTGTAGCCAGTGATGTGTAGCCAGTGCCAATGGGTCTTCTAAAAGCTATTATTCATTAGTTGAGTCTACAGCAGGCACAAGAAACATTCTCCATTAAGATCGCCATTCATGAAAACTAGCTCAGTAAGATGATCCCCTAAAATACCACCCATACATTCAGCTTCCACTGATTCTGCATATGATCCCCATAGAACCATCAAGGATTGCAATCTGCCCAGTATGCTATGTTATGCTAGCCTACACTGCTAAAATTGGTGAACGTATATTTATTACACAGAAAATGAAGCTATTTACAGTGGAGTAACAAACACTACACAAATAAAAATATTTAGTAAATATTCTCCACTTAAGAAGCTGATGACAATACTTCAGTTATGTTTTTGTGAGATTAATTTCATGGACACTTGCCCACATCTTCAGTCAATACAATTTGTTGTCAAGGATACCATCTGTGGATACTATGCATTTACGTATTTACATATTACCAACATCTGAAGACGAAACAAACCTAAAAACAGAATCAATTGCCGATATGTCAAAATTCATTACGCGATTTTTATTTTTTAAAATAAATATTTTTTCCCAAACTATTAAATCTATGGGACCATTTAATTGTTTTAATAATTTAACTTCTGTATTTATTTCATGGTTAAATGACCAAAAATGATCTGCTATGGCTGATTTATCAATTTGTTTATATCTAATGTTATGAAAATATTCTTTCTTTCTGGTTTCCAAACTACATTCCGTCTTTCCAATATAAACCTGATCACAATCTAAGCAATTAAATTGATAAATACCAGATTTTTTATTATTAGGAATTTTATCTTTTTTAGAAAATTGTAATAAATTTTTAATGCTATATTTGTTTTGAGGAACTAAAGTTATATCAACTTCTTTAAAAAAAAAAATGTGAAAATGTTTATTAACCCAAGTATTGAAGTACTGAAGTATTGTCATCGCCTTCTTAAGTTAAGTGGAGAATATTTACTAAATATTTTTATTTGTGTCGTGAACGTATTTGTTTGACCAAAGAACTTTGCTGATGAACTCTTATATTGCTCTAAATGTGGCAGCATATCTTTTCATAGCAATAGATAGTTCTGATTTGAAAACTATTTGCTGTTAACTCTTGCACCAACTGAAGTTTGTATGGGTGCCATTTCTGTCCTTGGAGTATTTGATGAACAGAAATGTTGTCAAGTCCTAACTTGACTGCGACTTGTCTGATGCTCACCTATGGGTGTTTGCAAAGTAGAACTAGGACATCTTCCTGATGCCTATTAACAACTGTCTTGACTCTTGGTGCATGAACTGATTGTGGAGTTCCTGTTCAGTGCATCAGAAGAAATGGCATGAAAGCAATCAATGTTGGGGAAACCATTGTTGAGAGACTTCATGTAAACGAAAGGTTTACCCCAGTCTTCTGTTTGCACGAACTTTATTGCATATCTTCATTATCTTGCTGTTGATGATGCCCCAGTAAGGGAAAACCTGAAAGAAATATTCTGTAAATGCATTCATCTAGACTATCTTTGTTGAAATTCCTAAAAATGGGAACATAAAATACATTAATGTATATTGTTACAAATAGTGACTGATTTGATCAGTGCAGATACTTCAGTGTTTGTATTGATAATTTAGTAGTGACGTCACATGTGTGCATCATCACACATGTGGCATGAGTGAGTTTGGTGTGAATCTCTTTGTCTTTGTGTGCCGGCCTTTGGCTGCGTCGGGCGTAATGCCCCATCTGTATCAGGTATGTGGTCCAATGGACCATCTTTGTAATTATTTAGTGTAGTAAATCTCCTTATAAAGTTAATTGTGGTTTTAGTTAGTGCTACCCAACCTTTTATAGAAATGAATTAGTAGAAATCCCGACCTCTCCAGAAAGCATGAGTCCCAACTGAGTTATCTGCCATGCACAATCTGGTCACGTAGCATCTTCATCCATTAACATCCATGGCCAGTTGTGACAATATTACAGAGTAAATACATGCACACAGAAGCAGGACGTGAACTCAGCACTTATAATCTGGTAAGCTTGATGACATCATCTACATCTTGATGAATCAGCACTTCTTTAGGAAACTCCTTTGCCCTAATCAGTTATGCATAAATCAAGCTACATATCTATCTGCATATGTAGGTTAAAGTATCTACTTAACAGTCTTCAGATTTCTAATCCATAATAGACAAGGCTGCATCATCATCATCATCATCATCATCATCATCATCATCATCGGCCAGCCTTGGTAGCATAGAAGGTAGTATGTCTGCCTCATGTTCAAGAGGTCTTGGTCAGGGTGAGTTACCAGGATAAGGTTTTTTCCAGGGTTTTCCCTTATCCTGAAAGACGAATGTCAGGTAACGTAAGCTCTATGAACCCTAGGCTCATTTGACCATCATTTCACCCATTTCATTCATCTCCAATATGAATTAAGATAGAACGTAAACAAAAAAAAAATAACATCTTTGTTGTGCTTTAAGTATATTTGAATATTAAATTAATATTATTACTAAAGTAGTAACAAAATACAATATTTGATTTATCAAAGTAACAAATGAAACTAAATGTTAGTACACCAAATACACTTGTCTTGTATGCAGTGACAATGTTAGCAGTACAAGAAACTTGAATATAAAAAAAAACTGAAAAGAAAGCAAGTAATGTAAGCCATGGTGGAATAGTCTACAAGTGGGCCAAAGTCTGTCAACCTGACTGCCGGCCCCACGCCCACATATGCAAGGCACAGGTGTACGAAAGTAGTCCCGCAGAATGTAATGAAACTATAGTAGAGGTCTTTTATCATCCCTCATATTGTAATGTGTGTTGCTTTTCAAACAAAATGGACAGTGATTTGGGAACACTCTGTATAACTGCTTTAATGAAGTACATTTGTTACAAAGATATGATTTACAAGGAGCACTTGTGCTTTCCTTAGATATAATATCTTCCTTTTTCCAAATTTGTAGTGATGTGACACATTATTCAAGAAGGAAAACAAACATCTGATGTGTTGCATTCACATGAATTCTTTTTACTTGCTCTTGTACAAACTATTTTTCCAAAAGTATTCATCTATTCACTTTATGCTAATTAGCATAAATATTTCAGAAATGGATTCATTTTACTTCTTAAGCATGAGGGGATATAAGAGGCCGAAGTGATAGGCAGATCTACATAAAGTTGGTTGCTATATACTAGCTTTGAAATTCAGTGTTCTTTGCATGACCATGAGAAACGAATGAATTGCAACTTATCCTTTAGAAATGTGTAAAGGAAAATGGAAAATTGAAACCAATAACAAATATGGAGATGCTTAATACCACAATGAACCTTTTTGTGTTCTAACGGGATCAACTAGTTTTGATCAGCAAACTTTTTCTATAATTCTAGAGTACCAGTTATATAAAATTGCACAGAATTAATTTAGAAAGTACAGGACTCAATATATATACACACACATTTTGTCATGCAAATATAAATATATGGTATTTTAATCAAAATCATTAGTAACTTTTGAGAAAATAAGGATTAGGAATAGAAAATAAGAATAGAATAGGGAGGTTTTTAAATTTTTGTATTGCATCTTTGGAAGATGCTGAATTAAATACAAAGTTTGGTAATATACTGTGGCAGTTACTATGTAACTTACATTTTAATTTTTGAGCGATTAGTTTCAAGAGCTGTTAATTTCCAACCTCAAAGATCAAACTGCCACTATTGATTGTAGCTGCCTGTAGCTTTTTCTCTGCTGGGGAACAATGAACTTCTTCACTAAATTGTTGACTGGTGGAATTTCAAAATTTATTAGTTTTTTTATTTCCATATTAAGATGTTCTTCCACGTTGTGAGTTTGCTGTACCTGCCATTCTTTTTATTAGTTTCAGAATTCTTACTAGGTTATAATTTTCATCCCAGAAGTGAAATGCTACCACTGACTTGTCTTCTTATTTTAATTTGACATATCTGCAGTGTTCTTTCATTCTGGGTTTTTAGGTTTCTTTTGGTTTGTCCTATATAGAATTTTTTGCAATTCTTACAATTTATTTGGTATACTCTGGATCTATTGGCAGATGAAATTTTATCTTTTGTTTTTTTTAATTTAACTATTTTAGTACAGAGTATTTATTTATGTGACCCAAGATGCTATTTGTTGTCGAAAGATCTTTTTCACTTTCCTGAATACTTTTGGGTGGTAAAAAATCTTAATGTGTTGTTACTTATTTTTCTGTGGTGAGTGTGGTTGCCTCTTTAATGGCTCTCTTTAGATTAGCTTTGTGCCCTATGTATTAGACTTTGTTGTATCCATTTTCTTCACCTTTGTGAAGTATAGCTTTTAGTAGTTAGTATTTTACTTTATTGGGTACATTTACAATAATTTTCTGTACATATTTGAAGTGAAGTTTTGCTGAAAAACCACATTACGTATGAGACATCTATAATTAATTTGCTCTTAAGAGATATTGAAAGATTATATACACCAGGTGAGTCACCTGCCTCTATTTATTTTGAATTTATGCAATGTGCTAAGTGACATATGACTTATGCCTTTCTTGAATGCCTTCTAACAGATGCTTTGCAGAACAGTTTATAGAGGAGGGGCAGATAACTCGGTGTATACGTGTTGTATGGGACAGAAAGTAGTCACTATGTATGTAGATTTCAGGGACATCATACCCATACACAGAGCCTTAATAGCAATTTTAGATGAGTTTACAAACTTTTATTCATTAGCGTACATTCACACACACCTTTAAACATGCCCCTGAAGAATCTATCACATGCATCAGTTGACAATAACATTGGAACACAAAATGGCAGATCTAAACAGTGGAACCAACTGGATTTAAATCTTCAATCAACATGGTTTTTTGTTGTACAGCCGTGTCAAAAAATGCTAGGTATTAGGTAGATAGTTTTCACTTCTGTCACAAATCACGGCAGTAATAAAGTCATTGTAATGATGGATGCAGTTTTTTTTTTATTTGCATTAAATTTACCAAAACACTGTATAAAGCTGTAAAATCTGTGTGCACATCTGAGGTGGAGGTCTGAGGTCTGCAGTTACCTATTCGTATAGGAAACTTCCCTTGCAAGGTAGTGTTGGCTAAATGGTACCACCATTCAGCCACATCCAGGTGGGTTCAAATCCTTTGTGTACAGCTCAAAAATTTTATTACCCTTTGTTTTACCTCTTGGGGCCTATTATTTGATATTATGATACAAATAACATTTTTTATAACATTATAGGTATTTACAAAATTCCACTATCGGATAGTCATAAATTTATAGTTCCTAGTAGATGTTTTATTATGGTCGGTATTGTGCTTGACCCATTCAACCAAGCTTTAAACATTTCACAAATGCAAAGTGAGACATAAGATTTAATCATAAAACTATTAGATTTAATTTAGTTGACATGCTCCCAAAAAAAGAAAGCCAACTTCATAACATGGTTTACAACACCAGATCCAGTATAGATTATAAGGCTCACAAAGTTAAACATGATCCCTAATAAAAGATAAAGGGAAAGATAACCTGTAATTACCAGTAACTCTTTAAAGGGCAAGGGCCTCTCCTGTCTGCCGGCAGTGCAACTGTGGTGAGTTAATACCTGTAGATATCTAATTATTTATCGGATTGTAATTCTTGTGAGTTTGGTGACCGTAGCAACAGTAAATAAATTAGTAACTAAAATACAGACAATAAAGACTAGGAGAAAGAGAAAAGGACCAAAACAATATGATATCATTACCATATTCCACCAACTAACCCACTCCACCAGCTGTCTTGTATTGTATGTCGCTCTTTGGGAAAGTATTTGGTTACCACCTTGCTAGTATTATATGCATGAAAAGCCGTCATTTATTTAAGCTTTTTGTAGCTTCTTGGTCCACATTCAAGGCTGTAAGTATTAATGCTGTTGCATATAGTACCGAATAGAAGGGCAGAGCTGCAATAATGGTTTTTGTGCTAAAAGGGTCAATGTCTTCACATTAGACTATAAACTGGGGATTGCATATATAAGAATAAATAGGGGCAGCTGACTCACCGGGTATAATTTTCAGAACTCTAAAAACTGTTGTCAGCAAGTTAAGGAAATCAAACTAATGAATATTTCTGTTGTTTAAGGACTATGATACAATGAAGCACAAAATTAATATAAATTAATGAATATTTGTTACTATTTGTGCAAGTATCAGATACTTAAAGGGAATTTAAGAAATTGCAATTAAAGAGGCTAGAAGGATTCACCACATTAAACTTCTAGATTTAGGTTTGGATTTGCAGAATGCCAGTCTGAGGTGGAAATGTGAGGAACATTGCTCTTGAGCCACTCCTGGGTTGTGCGTGCCTTATCTGCTATGGCTAAATCCTGTGGTACACAAATCTGTTTATTTTCAGTTTCTGGAGAAGATTGAATATTGTGACTTTGTGGGTTCGTGAAATTGAAAGTCCAATTGCACCACTCAAAAATGTTCTTTATTTCCACCGAATTAATTATGTAATGCACACAGTTACAATTCACCAGTTCGTCTGTCACTGGTCCACTGCACACAGTTACGTACACTTCTCCGATGCACGTACACAGTCCGTTCCCTCACTGGGTGATCCTCACGACTGCTCGACAAGAACTGAACTGAACTCACTCAGTGCAGCCCCCTTTTATAGGGATATCACTGTTTCTCGAAGTCTCGTTTCAGTGAATCACCGTGAGGGTTCCAGACGGCCGGGGGACGGGAAAGAGGCGGCCAGTGACCAATGACATTTCCCTAATCATCCCCTCAGTTAGTGACTGAGATATATGGGGGGGGGCGTGGTCCCAATGCCTCTGGTCCCCTACCCAGCTGTCAGTTGGTCGTGCTTTCCGATAATTGGGTGACACTGCTCCCTCCTCAAAGCTGGTCGTCCCATCGTCCATCGTAGCGGGCTAGACGATCCAGGTGTACCAACATCTTTCCTCGGGGCACCTTCTGGAATGCGATAGACCACGTCATTAATCCTCTTCACCACCCGGTACGGCCCTTGCCATGACTGCTGAAGCTTCGGGCAGCGTCCCTTGGTCCGCGTAGGACGGTACAACCAGACCAGGTCACCTTGCTGGAACTCTTGGCTGTTGGCTTGCCTGTCATATCGGGTCTTCATGCGGTCGCTCGCCTTCTGGATGTTCTGGCGAGCCATCTCATGCATGTCGTGGAGGTGGTCCACCAGGTTCTCCACATACTCGGTCACTGGCTGCTTTGCCTCCGGAGGACCTCCAAAAGCAAGGTCACAAGGGAGGCGTAACTCTCGGCCGAATATTAAGCTGGCTGTCATCATCCCAGTTGTGTCGTTTGTAGACGAGCGGTAGGCCAGCAAGAACAGTGGCACCTTGACGTCCCAGTCTCGCTGATGGCTGGCCACGATCTTCCTCAGGTGTTCCTCTAAGGTCTTGATGTGTCTTTCGACCATGCCATCCGACTGGGGATGTAGAGGCGTCGTGCAGGTGTTGTTCACCCCAAGCCTTTGTAGTGCCTCCTTCATTAGGTTGGACTCAAAGTTGATACCCTGGTCACTGTGTAGCTCTAACGGCACCCCAAATCGACAGAACACTAGCTCCACGAGGCAGTCTGTGATTGTTTTTGCCTCTTGGTTTGAGATGGCATACACCTCCGACCACTTGGTGAAGTAGTCCACGACCACCATTAGGCACTTGTTGCCTCGGTAGGAAACTGGGAACGGTCCAGCAATGTCAACGACGATCCGTTCGAATGGCGCTCCGACGTACTGCTGCATGCGACCCCGGCTCCTAGTCTGGGGGCCGCGACTCGCCGCGCATACGTGACACCGACAGCACCATCTCTCAGCGTCTGCTCGGAGCCTCAGCCAGTAGTAGCGCTGCCGTAGTTTGTCAATCGTTCGGTTCGCTCCCAGGTGTCCTTCTGAAGTACCGGCGTGCACTTCCTCCAAGACTCCCGGGACCTTACTCCGGGGAAGTACCAACTGTTCTCCCTGCGTCTTCCCATCGGGTGATTCCCATACACGGAACAGCACGCCCTCTTTGGTCTTCGAGTCCCATTGGGCCCAGTAAGACTTGTAGGTGGCGCTCCTCGGTGCGATGTCCTCCCAGGTTGGTCTCGTCCCTGCCTCCACTTCTCTCAAGAGTGGCCCCAAGTCTGCGTCCGCCAGCTGCTCCCTCCTCAGGCGTGTGCTATCCCAGCCGTCCGCAGGCACTGCCGTGACTACTCGGACTGCTGCGGCACGCTCGTTCTCTTCCACTCTTGTGCACTGGCCGCACTCTTCTGGACAGGGTCTTCGGGACATGTCGTCAGCGTTACCGTGGCTCTTCCCTCTACGATGTTCCGAGGTGAAGTCGTACTCCTGCAGCCTCTGGACCCAACTTGCTGTCTGGCCTTCCATTTTCTTAAAGCTCAATAGCCAGGTTAGGGCGGAATGGTCAGTGCTCCAAGGTCTTTACTACCGCCAGTAACTCTCGTCTGGTGACGCAGTAGTTCTTCTCTGCCTTGGATAGCGTCTTGCTGTAGTAGGCTATCACCCGCTCAATGCCGTCCTGGATCTGCGATAGGAAACCTCCAATGCAATGGTCGCTGGCGTTGGTGTCCACAATGAAGGCGCCACCCGGTTGTGGAAATCCCAAAATTGGAGCACTGCACAGGGTCTTCTTCAGGTGCTGGAAAGCGTCTTCGGCGTCCTCCGTGCACACATAAGGCCGGTGTTCCTCTGTCAGGCGGGTGAGGGGTTTGGCAATGTTAGAGAACCCCTTTATGAAGCGGCGGTAATAACTGCACAGCCCCAGGAAACTGCACAACTCTTTCTTATCTTTTGGGCGAGGCCAATCTCTCACAACCTGTGTCTTCTCCGGGTCTGTGGCCACTCCGGTTGCTAAGACTATGTGGCCCAAGTAGTTCACTTCCTTGCGGAAGAGCTGGCACTTCTTCGCGTTCAGCTACAAGTTGGTTGCCTGCAGTCTCTGTAGCACCTTACTCAGATTCTCGAGGTGATCTTTAAAAGTCTTCCCGACGATGATGTCGTCCAGGTATAGCAGGCAGGCGTCGTAAGTCAGCCCTCTCATCACTGACTCCATGAGGCGTTGGAAGGTAGCTGGTGCGTTGCAGAGGCCAAAGGGCATAACCGTGAACTGCCAGAGCCCTTGGCCTGTCGAGAATACGGTCTTCTCCTTGTCTCTTGGGTCTAGGGCTACCTGCCAGTAGCCCAACTTCAGGTCCAGGATCGAGAACCACTGTGCACCAGCTAGCGTGTCCAGGGTGTCGTCAATCCGGGGTAAGGGGAAACAGTCCTTCCGGGTGACAGCGTTCAAATTTCTGTAGTCCACGCAGAAGCGCAGCTCGCCGTTCTTCTTCGTCACCAAGACTACAGGGGAGTACCAAGGGCTGTCCGACTCTTCAATCACTCCCCTGGATCTCATGTCCTCCAGCATGTCTCGTACCGCCCCTTGCTTCGCCAGCGGAACGCGTCTAGGTGGTTGCCGAATACGTCGGGCGTCTCCGGTGTCGATGCGGTGAGGCACTTTGTCCGTGCTGCCGTAGTCACTATCACCTTGGCTGAAGACGCGCTGGTATCGCCTCAGCAATTATCGAACTTTCTCCAGTTCTGCGGTCAGGTGGTCGGCCGCCCTCTCCAGTAAGCCTTCTAGCCGGGGCCTAAGGTGTTGCGTCGGCACCGGCTCCTGTGTCTTGTCGATTGCTGTTACGCTCACCACGGGCTCGCACGTTTCCAACTCCGTCCCGGCTTGGACGTCGTGATCGGTGTCCGTTGGATTTAGCAGTCTCACTGGCACCTCCTCGGCACGGCAGCAATGTCCTGGCTACACACAGTCCGTGTACAGGCGTCTTCTGGTCCAGCATCATGTTCCTGGTTCTCTGGCCTTCCAGTCGCGCCATCACCACCACCTCGCTCCTCGCGGGGACAACCACGTCTCCGCAGGACCTTCTTGCCGACGTTGACCATCGCCTTGTGGATCCTGAGGGCATCCAATCCCAGTATCACCTTGTCAGCCACTTTCGCGACGAACACCCACAGACGTACGTTACTCCTCCCCAAGGTCAGCTTCAGCAGGGCCTCCTTGTCCACAGGCAAGGTGTCGCCCGATGCCGTGACAAGCTGGTATGGTCGGCTCGGCTTCCTTGTCGGCAAACCCTTCGCCACGTCTGGTCTGATGATGGCCACGGCTGCCCCAGTGTCCACCAGCACGCAGCACGGCTTCCCTCTCACCCAACCGTCTGCGATGAGGCTATCATCCATACGCCGGCTGACGGCGCGCAGTGTCACTCGAGGGGATGGTGGTGATGGCGCCGACGTGCCCCTCTCCACGACGGGCCTTATTCGTTTTCCGGCTGCTCTTCCTGGTGTGGGCAGTCTCTGCAGGTGTCCGGGCTGTCCACACCCCAACACAGGCCACTAGGTGTTCGCCGGCGTCCCTCGGCTGGTCTTCTGTCTCCGGTGTAGCGGACACTCGTTCTCGACGTCGGGAAAGCTGTTACCTGCCTGCCTCCATCCTTAATGCTGCCGTTAGCGCCTCGTGGATGGTTTTATAATCGCCGAGCATTAGGCGCTGACGAATCTCCGTGTCTCGTACCCCGTCAACGAATGTGTAGCCAGCTTCCCGGGATACGAACTCTGGGGGGAGGTCGACTAGGGCCTTGCTAGCCAGCTGTTCAATTGCCAGGGCGAACTCCTGCAGCGTCTCCCCTGGCTGCGGTACGCTGCGGCTAAGCGGTGGTTTCCAAAACGATTCTCCAGGGCCTCGCAGATGTCCCTGGGTGCCGCCGTTGTCTGTATCGCGTTCAGGACTAACGCGGCCCGTCCCTGGAGGCTGGCTATTAACTGTGGCCTCCTCTTCTGGTGACCATATGTTGTGCTTGACCACTGTGTCGAACTGGCGGTGGAAGACTTCAAACGTTGACGCGCCGTCATATTTCGGAGGTTTGACGCGCGCCGATGTGTCGCGTCCCGGCGCGTCGGCCTTCAAATCCTTCAACCTCCTTCCGACGACGTCCTCCACCATGTCGCTCAGGGACTTGACGCTGCTGTCGGCTTTTCCTTCCAGCTCATTAACGCGGCTCGCCAGGTCTTCGATGCGCTCGCCTAACTCTGTGACGTCCTCTTTTACGCCGGCCAGCTGTTCTTCAGACTTTGCGGCGAGAGCCTCGTTCGCCGCCTTCATTTCCGTGGCCAGACTGCCGTTTGCTGCTCTCATTTCTGAGGTTAACTCGGCCTTCATTTCTTCCATCTTCTCATTTGCCGTCTTCATTTCCGAGGTCAGTTCGGCCTTCATTCCCATCATCTTCTCCAAAATCTTTTCCAATGCCGCGTCCATGGTTGTAATGTTCGGTGATGTTGTCGTACCGCTTCCTGACACCAGTGTGACTTTGTGGGTTCGTGAAATTGAAAGTCCAATTGCACCGCTTAAAAATGTTCTTTGTTTCCACGGAATTACAATCGGAGCACTTGCCGATTACACAGAATTACGTAATGCACACAATTACAATTCACCAGTTCATCTGTCACAGGTCCACTGCATGCAGTTACGTACACTTCTCCGATGCACGTACACAGTCCGTTCCCTCACTGGGCGATCCTCACGACTGCTTGACAAGAACTGAACTGAACTCACTCACTGCAGCCCCCTTTTATAGTGATATCTCTGTTTCTCGAAGTCTCGTTTCAGTGAATCACCGCGAAGGTTCCAGACGGCCGGGGGAGGGGGAAGAGGCGGCCAGCGACCAGTGACCAACTTCCCTAATCATCCCCCCAGTTAGTGACTGAGATAAATGGGTGGGTGTGGACCGAATGCCTCTGGTCCCCTACCCAGCTGTCAGTTGGTCGTGCTTTCCGATAATTGGGTGACAATATCTTACCTGCTGATTTGCCTACCTTGTGTCAAGCTACTACATGCTGCACAATTTTCAAAATCACCCCAGTCCAAGTTAAACCGAGGAGTTTGAAAATGGAAGTAACAGCTCCCTAAACTAGTCCCTCAAAAAATAAAAATATAAGTAACGGAATGTAAAAAAACTGACTACAAATAGTTTTTCAATTATCAACTGTTGTTTGAGGATATAGTGGAGAATATTTCTATGATAATTTATGGTTAAGCAGTTTGAGTAGAATGTGTTCTAAGTTTTGCTTTTCATCTTGGCACTGTGGACATGTGGGTGAGTTTAAGTTGAATTTTATAGATATGCATTAGTTACTACATGACCAATTCTTGCCTTTGATGCACATGCTATGGAATGCTGCTATTCATTTTAAATTATTTGATTTCTTAAAATGTTCTGTTAAGCTTTCCATTTTGTAGTTTTAAACATATGAAAAATAAATTTAGTAAGCCTAAGCAATATAGTAAATTACTCAAGTTCCTTAAATGCTATCAAGGTATTCAATAATGTTTTAAAAGATAAATGGGTTTGTGATTGAATAAGATAATAGATACAGTCAGAACATCTTTTTTATATGACAAAACTGAAAAATTCTACCTTTCAAAATAAATTCCACTGTAATTAAATAATTTTATTAAAATGAGAAGTATATTAAAAAAGCCAAAAGTAACCCTTAATAAATTTGTTTTGTAAGTTGGAAAATGTTACTGCAATAAATGAACATGGAAATGGAATATAAATTCATGTATAGTGATAATTGTAGAATTTAATACTGTTGTAACAAATTCTCACAGTTTTATGTATTTTATGCTGCAAGCAAATCCACCAAATGAGAGAAAAGCCACGTGGTTAATTGAGCAGTATACTTGAGTATGTAGATGTAATGTATGTGTATTATTAAACACACTAATAATTTATGGAGTTGACATTGAGAGTAGGGAGGAGAGAGGGAAGTACATAGCTGTCTCTTTCTGTATATGCATTAGGTTATGCACCTTGCCAAATTACATACTTTTAAAGTTATATACATTATTATACAGGTAGTATCGGTTAAACAAATGCTGGTATGTTACCTTTCTCATAGCCCTGTGTACTACACTTCCACAAAGTATTCATACAACAATTTATTCTTGTATTTCTTTTTAATTTACATAAACCATCACTCATTTACTCATTTCATTGTAGGAAAAATGCATTTGCTGAAGTAGTTGTCATATCTTAACAAAACTGACTGATAGAAAAGAAAGAAAATGTAATAAAGTAATTCAGAATAAAGAGGACATCAGAGTATTTCTGAAAAACTCAAGATATGCCGCATATTCTTATACTTCTAAAAACTAAATCCCATTTCCTTTAATATTCTCCAGAATGTTTTCTGTTCATCGAAATTTTCTCATTTACTGCATAGAATAATTTCTTGATGGTTGGAATTTCTTTATGCACTTCATAATGCTCTAAAAAAGCTCTGCAAATGATGCACTTATCAAAAATCATGCATTTAAAACTTCTTTTTCTGATTACATTTTCCTGAAACAGATAATTACTCGAGATTTAACTGTATTGGAACACCACAGTGAAGCGAAATAATTATTCATTTTTAGATGAGTCGTACTTATTACACATCTGCTTCACTTTCGTACCTATTTTGAGGACATGTTTCGCAAATCATCGTTTGCATCTTCGGCTCTTATGCGACTTGATTTGCGAAACATGTCCTCAAAATAGGTACGAAAGTGAAGTAGATGTGTAATAAATACGACTCATCTAAAAATTAATAAGATAATTACTCGTTTATCTGAAATGATAGCTTCTTAAAATTCTTTAACAATTCTTTTTATTGTGGCTTCGTTTTTCTTTCTGCCATAGCCATTCTAGCCCCAGTACTTTGCAAAGGAAGAACTAGTGAAAAGGAAGAACTGTATTGCTTTTCCTCTGTGCAGAACTGGAAAACATTCTGAATTATTCTGAATAATCCTTCTGTCTTGGGAGTTTATACCCTCTGAGTTGACTTTTCTTGAAGTTTCAGTGTTTGAAAATTATTATTTTTTAAATTATTTTTTAAATTTTTAGAGACACCTAATTTGTGATACAACAAATCACTGTACTGTGGTGCTTATGCATCACACCGCAGTTAACAACTAAATTAACAACTTAATACTTGGCCCATAGCCAGCCATCACAACACTTAGTTCCTAGTATGGCCACACATAAACAAAGCTCAAGCTAATAAATACGTAAAATATGAAACTATTAACAGTGAAGCAAACAAATATATACAAATATAACAATTTGTAACTTAAAACTTCACTTATCTTATAAGAAATTATGATACTTTTTTTTTTATAAATTGTCCGGGATTGGATTTATGGAAAATTCTTCCACATCCTCAACTGGAGACAACAAAGTTGTCGTCATCGTTACAAATGCTAGATGTTAATATGTTCTTGTTAGTACTGCCAAAATCTGAAAATAAAACAAATTTAAAAACAGAATCGACTGCCGGTATTTCAAGTTAAATTATTAAAACAATTAAATGGTCCAATAGAATTATTGGTTTGGGAAAATATATTTATTTTAAAAACAGACATCGCGTAATGAATTTTGAAATACTAGCAGTCGATTCTGTTTTTAAATTTGTTTTATTTTCAGATTTTGGTAGTACTAGCATTTGTAACGATGACGACAGCTTTGTTGTTTCTGGCTGAGGATGTGGAAGAATTTTCCATGAAATCGCGATCCTGGACAATTTATAAGAAAAGTGTCATTTCTTATTAGATAAGTGAAAAGATAGAGCCAGAATAAAAACTTTAATGCCATAGCCGGGATTTGAACCATGAATTTTTCATTCTTGTTCTATCTTTCCATACTTAAGCCTACACATGGCCAGTGTGAAAGAACAATTTCCAAGATAAGTGAAGTTTAAGTTACAAATTGTTATATTTGAATACAAAAGCTCAAGCTATTTGTAATAAATACCTAGCTTAGTATTTAACAGACTTATAATTGGAGTTATATTGTTTGCAGGCATATACACACATGAGCATCTTTTTCTAAAAATTGTTTTTAGTCAGGAGAACTTAGACATATATTTCTGATGAACTCTTTAACATCAAATTTTTGGGTGGAATAGGAAACAGTTGAACCTGCTTCATATGTAATCCGGCTCTACATAGTTTGCATTATATGTAAATTTTTATAGGTCCCAGAAAAAATGTAATTTATAAACATTAATATAAACTTATTTATATGTAATTTATACATAATTCACAGTCATACATATTAAACTTCAGTGAAATAGAACTGAGCTTTATGTAATTGAGCATCCAGCATTCACTATCTTAAAAGAAAGTCGAGGCATGTTTTCCTTATTGCTATTGACAGAAACACAAACTGAGTGAGTGGCTTTCAGTGCGACAATGTTGTAACAACAGATAAGAAGTAAGATAAATATTTCCGCATCTGGTATTTACTGTTTAACAGCGGTTTGTCTTTCACTTCTCAGTTGCTTTTAATCAGCCTTGAAGAACGGGGAAAGGAAATGTTATACGCTAGATCAGAAAGTAAAGTTCATACAAGAACTTAATCCACACAAAACCAAAACCAAAATTGATTCAGACTTGAAAATTCTTACACTATACTGTGGACAGTCATCAATAACACAAAGGCTATTTTGGATGGGCTTTTAAAATTAGGTGCAAAATCAAGAAAATGCAGCCGTCAGCAGGAAGGGAGACATTGGTGATTTGAAAATGGTGCTTTTCACATGGTTCCAGCAGAAACAGGCTGCAGCTCTGCCAGTCAGTGGCAACATGCTGAAAGCAAAAGCGATAGATTCAGCAAAGCTTCATCAGGATGGTTACAAGAATTTAACGATCATGGAGTCACAGAAAACAATTTGCAGAAAATCGAATGCTGTGGATGAGATCACAGTGTAACACTGGAAGGAAGAGGTTTTACCAGGAATCATAAAGTGATTATCAGTTTCAAAATATCTACAACTGTGATGTGACTGATATATCCTTAACAGCAAGACATTAGCTGAAAGGAGTGACCCATGCCTTGGTAAGAAGAAAAGTACTATTCACATAGTTGTTCCTCCTGACACCAATGCAGATGGATTTGACAAATTTCTCCCATTTGTGATAGGTAAATCCAAGAATTCAAGGTGTTTTAAGAGTGTAAAAACTAAACCTATGGAATATGAATACAATAGGAAGTCTTGGATGACTATGACTTTAATTGTGCAATCGTTAAAGAAACTGGACATTAGAATGAAAAAGAAACAGAAGATCTTTTTTTTTTTATGGATCAGTGTGCAGCACATCCATCTCAAATCATTTTGGAAAACGTTAGTGTGAAATTTTTCCCTTTTACATATATTTACATCTTGAGTGTGCATTTGGCAGCTCTGATTTCCATAAAATATTTTGATACTCTCTTTGCCATTTCATTTGGTTCGTTCGAAAAACAGTCCCTAATAGTTTGAGCATGCACTTAAAAGATGTCTAATAGCAGTGTGTTTCAACAAACTTTGTCTTCATTTGTATCTATGTTGTTGATGCTCTGGAGTCAACAATGAAGTCATTCTCCTTCTGCCTTTTCCAGTACTTAACAGTTATATCTTGATAATTTTGTAAAACTGCACAGTTTTGTAGATATTCTTTATCCATTTCTATGTCTTGTGAGCACAATACACAATTTGGAGAAGTTAGTATGCAAATCCTGTGGGTAGATCTTTTCCTAGGCAATCATGTCCTGTAGTAAGCCTCATCATGGCAACAGCAGATTTACGTAGTAATTCCAGAATTACAGAGGAATTTTCTAGAAGTATTTTCACATTTTGGTTACCAATTTTTTTTTCAGTTATTCCATATTTGTAATTATCATTAATGTTTTCCTTTATAATCCCTTTAACAGTTTCACAGATAGTTTCTGAGATTAATTTTGACGTCACTGTTACTAAATTCCTCCAAACACATATAGTTTCACAGTCGTTTTTAATGGATACCACTTTTTCTGATTTGGCAAATGTATCATGTCAACCACCAGTATGCTTTCATATGTTGCATTTAGGCATTTCAACGAACTTCTAGTCCCTCCAGATTCAGTGCATAGGAAATAATAACAATTTTTACCAGTAATCAATGCCAAACCAACACATTCACAGTGAATACATGAATTAATCGTAAACCATCAGAGCCTTAAATATTGGAATGACCTTAATAGTGGACGTGACAGCTTCTGAAACCAGACCCGCAATAATATAAATAATGTAAGTGGCATAGTGGCAAAAATCCCACTAGAAATACTTTTTTCAATTAATTTTGAAGTCACTGTTACTCAATTCCTTCAATCACGCATTAAAGTTTTGATGTTTTGACAATGTTATCTTCACAAAACACTTTTTAGACAAAATCAGAACAGTATTTAATCCCCTTAACTCAGTACTGGATATAAACTCGCTAGCCAAAGCATTCTCCACCCAAGTAGTAACTAAATGCATTCGTGATTGGAGAAATTTAGTAACAGTGACGTCAAAATTAATTGGAAAAACTATTTGTAGTCAGTTTATTGACACTTCATCACGTTTTTATATTATCAAGGGACTAGTTTCAGAAGCCATTGCCTCCATTTTCAACCTCTCTCCAACTAGCATCTGTTGTCTGCTCTCCTCTCTCTGACAGTGGAACTATGAACTTCTTTGTCAAATTATCTACTGACGGGATTTTGAAGTTCATTATATGGCCCTTATTTTTCCACATGAATATGTTCTCCCATGTTGTCAGTTTATTTTGGTTTATCACTCCTTTTAATAATTTTGGATTTGAATCTGTCATGATTTCCGTTCTACAAATGAAATGCTGCTGCTGCTGACTTATCTTGTTTAATTCTGATGTTTCTAAAGTGCTCTTTCACTCATGTTTTAAGATTTCTTTTAGTTTGACCTGTGTAGCATTTTTCACAATTTTTACAACTTATTTGATATACTCCGGAACTTTTAACTGATGGAATTTATCTTTTTTGATAAAGAAAATCATTAAGCAGGCAACCACATTTACAAAAGAAAAAAGAAATCAACAGCATATTCAGTTCATTCACATATCACCCAGAAACATTCAATAAATTTAAAAAGATCTTTAAGGAACAAAATATCATCTTGGCACCTACTAATGGACACTCAATTTTAAAATTGCTAAATTCAAAAACAAAAAAAAAAAAACAAAAATCAAAAGATGAAATCTCATCAGTTAACAGATCCGGAATGTACCAAATAAGTTGTAAAAATTGTTTTAAAAAAATGCTATATAGGACACACTAAAGGAAATCTAAAAGCAGAGTCATAGAGCACTTTAAAAGCATCAGAATGAAACAAGAAGATAAGTCAACAGTAGCATTTCCTTTTTGGAATGAAAACCATGACATTCAACCAAATCCAAAATTACTAAAAGGAGTGATAAATCCAAATAAACTGACAACATGGGAGAACATATTCATATGAAAAAATAAGGGCTGCGTAATGAACTTCAAAATCCCACCAGTAGATAATTTGACAAAGAAGTTCATAGTTCCACCACCTGAGAGAGGGGAGCAGACGACAACAGATGCTAGTTGGAGAGAGATTGAAAATGGAGCAATGGCGTCCGAAACTAGTCCCTCGATAATATAAAAACGTAAGTGACGAAATGTCAATCTCATCCTACAAAATCCCGAATTCAAATACCTTACCTGCAGTAAAACCCTTAACGGGTGGGCACGCAGCAAAAACCTTCTGGCTTTATACAGCCAACCAGCACTTCGGTCCGGTCCGGTCCGGCCAATAAACCGACTACAAATAGTTTTTCTGATTAACTAAATTCATGTTTATGTAGTACTATCATTTACTACATACTAATTTTGAAGAATTGTATTTGGATCAAAAGTGAATTGAAATATTTGAATTCACAATGAGAATGCAATTAAAAGTTCTTAAACTGTCCATCTCGGACATTCTTCCCATCTAATGCAATACTGATACCTACATCATCTTCAGAGATTGAGATTACTTCTTTTGAAAATTCTTACAAAATACAGTATAGGGCTGTTCATATCAGACCAAAATGAAATCCAAATTTGTGTTGTTTTACAACACTGTGAAAATTGCATTTTTTGCATAAAATAATCCACACAAAAGTTTGCATTACTCTAAATGCAGTAGTCTCATTTCTAGTTAATACTTACAGGACTTATACTCAATGGTAACTGCAAATCAAATTTGAATCCATTGACCTTCACATCTACTGAATTGAGGAAACATTATAATGTTTGTCAAATGGTATTATTTTTAAAACTAAACTTAGTTGTGATAGCAGCCGAAAAATGAAAAAGTATGTAGCAGTGCTGAATACTTTGTAAGTTCAAAAGATGGTTTTAATTTCCAGTTTCTCAAACTATGTATCCAATAAGAATGCACTGAACTATGTATGGAGGAGGTTCCATATGTATTCTGTTGGACAATGTCTACCAACAGTTGCAAATTTAAATATTGGTTCAGTCAGATATATTGAGTTTATATAATTTATAATTAATAATAGTTTACAATATGATAATATATTGTTGTTTATAGGTGATTAATCAACCTAAAATTCATGGAGCAGATTGCTTGAAAATTAAAATGGAATTTTACAGAACCTTTTAAAATGGAATTTTACAGAACCTTAGCCCACTTAGCTTTTGTTACTAAATGTTTAAAAAGTTCCTTGCATAATTTTTAGTAATTTGTTTATTTGCACAGGTATGGGAAATGCAGCCATATGCTGAAATTGCAGTTCGGAGTGGATATGCATTGGAACTTTTGGAGCCTAACACTGCATGGCGTTATCATGAAGCTGAGCTTTTTAGGCGTAACCTGCATGGAGTTCCACGACCACTAATACGTGCAATGCTGGATCGATTTGAACATAATCTGACTAGTAAAAAATTACTGGATATATTAGGATTAAAGTATGCTTCAAATAATAAGCCAAATATAATGGGCAAAAGTGCAAGCAAGTCTGCAAAGCCAAAACATACAAAAATACCACATGTTAATGAAGAACAAAATGTCCCCGCATCATCAGGGAAAACTAAAAGGTCTCGATCAAGAAGGCGAAAGAAAAAGAATCAAGCATCTAAAGCACAGAAAACCAATGGAATAGCATACATAGATGAAAAACAGATAAGGCTATATGCAGAGGCTTATGCAGTCCTGTCAAAAAAAGCTGAGCCTGTTGATTTGGGCTCCAGCCTTGTTTCTAACAAAGATCCTGTTACACCATCTTTAAACATGTCTGATCAGAAAAACCCAATATCTAAAGATAATATGGCAAAAGGTAATGAGTATTCAGTTTCATCAGAAAGTGGTGTAGTTGGTTTGAACATAGATGGGCAGAGCTTGACAGATAGAAGCAGCAATAGTGAATATGATGATGAAGAGGAGGAAAAAGAAAATGTATCTATTTCTTTAGAAGCAGACAAATTACGGACTGAGGAGTTTGACAGTGAGCTAGACGAATTTTTCTATAGTGATGATGATATGGAAGCACAAAAAATGAAAGGGAAAAATACAGAGCACAATTCTTGTAGTGACTATATGCTTGTTTTGTCAGATTCTACCTTGCTTCCTCAGAAACACTATGAAATACTTGAAGAGAAAGAAGAATGCTGGGAATATGTGCTGGTGTTGCCAGATTCAGTGCATATTCCACAGAAACTTCATGCAGCCGATGTATCTCAAGAGTTTAATAAAAGTGAAGCAGTAGCTGCGGCTGCTGCTGAAATTCTAAACCAGAACGATCATCCAGCTACAGAAACAGATACAAATGCAGAAATTTCTGCTGATAATGCATTAATAGATTTAACAGATGTTCCAGTAGAAAAAGACAAAACTTTACAGACCCAAATACCGTCATATCACTTTGTTCCTGAATCTTCTGTATCTGTGTGCAGTCCAAGCTTGATAGATACACCGCTCACTATAAGTGACAAAGAAGGTCTCGGCCCTGTGTGTGAACTAAGTAATGAGAAATTACTTTCAACAATAGTAATGCCTTTGTCTGACCGCTCAGACTATCCAAATATTCAGTTGGAGTTGGAACAAAATAATGAGACAGAACTTCAGGAGCTGAAAATCTCATGTGCAGCAGATATTACTAGCTCTTCCACCCATTCTTTGCCATCTGGTGAGTTGAATCAGTGGTTAGGAAATGTGGAAGAAAAGTCTCTTGAAAGTTTCTCTGAACAAGAATTGCATCACATCACTCAGGGTGAATGTGCAGTAACAAAGGAAAACAGTTCTACAGCTTTAGAGCCTACAGCCAGTGATGTGCTGGTAGTCACCCATGATAGCAATGATGAAGAATTCCTGAGTGCTCTTAGCTCAAATGATAGTTTAACAGAAGATAAAGTAAACCAACTTCCAGATATTAATGTTAATGATAATTTATTAATAGACGTTAGACCAGAGGACGCCATAAAAATGAAAACTAAAGAAAATTCTGTTGCAGCTGAAGAAAAGTATGAAAATTCTGCAAAACCCAGAAAAGAAATAGAATCTTTGCCACTAATAAATGATTTATTTCCTGTAATAGCACTGGAAGAAATACCAAAATATGATTTTCTTACCTTAGTAAAAAAAGGTGAGACAAAAGAGGATAGTGAAGATCGAATGAAAAATGTAAAGGAACAAAAGGTTATAGAAAACTCAAATGGAACCACCTTTGAGGATGATAATGTAAGCATAGTAGATATCAAACCAGAATTCACTTGTACAGAACAGCTTTGTTACAATTATGGGAAAAAAGCAAAAGAGGATGATCATTTAAACATTCAAGTCAAACCTGAACACCAAGAACAAAGCACAGCAGTGTATGAAAAAGAGAAATTAAGCAATGATGAATTGACTCATTGTCTTGAGAAAAATAACTGTATGGAAGTTGCAGAATCACTTAAAAATTACAAACCTTATGATGAAGTTTGTTTACCAAACCAAGAAAATGCGCCTATTAAGGAACACTTGAATAGTGAGTTGCTAGATAAAACTGCTGATGAAGTACAGGAGATTGAAAATGAGACTATAAAAGTATGTCTGGAAGAAGAAATGTTGGGTAAATGTTCTGATAACTCAGAAAAAGCACTTCCATTAAATGTGGAAAATGAATGTCAAGTAATTTTAAACAGAAACAAATCATCTGAAAGAGATGATGAATCAGTGACATGTTTAAAGCATGAGAAACTATCAAATACAACTGATTTATCACAAGAGAGAAATAGGCTGCCTAAAGATACAAGGAAAGAAAATAAGGAAGATCAGCTGCTTAACTGGGAAAAGATTGGAGATGGTTGGCTAGATAAGGAAGTAGTAGAGCAAAAAACCTGCATAGAAAATGCTGCTGACCTACCAAAACCAGCTAGGGAAAGAAGGCCACTTAGAAAAGCAGTTAACCCTAGAGCGCTAATAACAGAAGCTCATGAACCGAAGCTTGAACAATTATCCATTTCACTAGAAATGGAAACTTGGGGTACTGTTCCAGAACCTGTTCAATCATGGGAGAGTAGTGAAAAGTCTCCTGTTTTGGAATCAACAAAAGATAAACATACAGGTTTACCACAGCCTCAGAGGGAAATATTTGCTTCAGAAGTTGCAGTTAAGGAATATTCGGAAAAAGCATTGGAAGATACATTCACTAAAGAGTTTAATAAGAAAAATGAAACTGAATCCTGTCAAACACCAACGGCTGTTGTGTCAGGTCTTGAGAACTTAGAGCAAAGGTCAGATGGTGCTAGTGTTGAAGATGATAATTTTCCTAGTTTGTTTAACAAGTCATCTACTGTGAAAGAAAATGATGTAAGAAATTCAGAGCATTTTAAGCAGATTGAAGCTTGCAGCATGCAGCTGAACAGCTTTAGTGTAGAAAAAAGTGATATCTTAGAAGAACATCATTTTTCTTCACATTCGGAGGCACAGCAGTCAAAGTATGTTAATTCATTTTCCATTCCTGATTTATCATCATGGAAATCTGTGTCCTATAAAACTGAAACAATTAGAACAGACGTGGAAGATGGGCCAGCTCTGCAGATAAACTTAGTATCTGAAGAAAGAAAAACCACTGAAGTAAAAAAAATAGAGGAAGAATTAATCCTCAGCAGTGATGTAGGTGAAAAACAGTTGACTTCTGAGAAAGGAAACATTGAAGACAACTTCGTAATTCAGAGCTCTTCATCTGTACCAATAACTAATTTTGATGCTGATAAAGTTCAGAGCTCTACATCTGTACCAATGATTAACTTTAATGCAGATAAAGTTCATAGTACAAGATCCGTACAAATGAATGATTTTGATGCAGATACAATTGAGAGCTCCAGCTCTGCACCAATGACCAATGATTTAGATCCAGATATAGTTCAGAGCTCTAGTTCCGCACCAGTGATCAATAATTTTGATGCAGATACAGTTCAAAGCTCTAGTTCTGCACCATTGACCAATAATTTTGATGCAGTTGTAGTTCAGAGCTCTGCACCAGTGATTAATTTTGATGCAGATACAGTTCAGAGCTCTAGCTCTGCGCAAGTGATTAATAATTTAGATGCAGATATAGTTCAGAGCTCTAGTTCCACACTTGTGACCAATAATTTTGATGCACATACAGTTCAGAGCTCTAGCTTCGCACCAGTGACCAATAATTTTGATGCAGATATAGTTCAGAGCTCTAGTTCCACACCAGTGACCAATAATTTTGAAGCAGATACAGTTCAGAGCTCTAGTTCCACACCAGTGACCAATAATTTTGAAGCAGATACAGTTCAGAGCTCTAGCTCCGCACCAGTGACTAATAATTTTGAAGCAGATACAGTTCAGAGCTCTAGCTCCGCACCAGTGACTAATAATTTTGAAGCAGATACAGTTCAGAGCTCTAGTTCCACACCAGTGACCAATAATTTTGAAGCAGATACAGTTCAGAGCTCTAGTTCCACACCAGTGACCAATAATTTTGAAGTAGATACAGTTCAGAGCTCTAGCTCCGCACCAGTGACTAATAATTTTGATGCAGATGTAGTTCAGAGCTCTAGTTCTGCACCGGTGATCAATAGTTTTGAAGCAGATGCAATTCAGAGCTCTAGCTCTGCTCCAATGATCATTTTTGATTCAGATAGTCATGCAATATCAACTTCTTTGTGGAAATTACAGACATATGAACTTCCCAAGGGAGATATGGATTACAGCACAGACTCTACTTCAGGGTTTGTTAAGAAACATGGAATGACAACTACTTCTACAAACACTCTTCGAGAAGACTTTATGATCCTTGAACAGGTATTTAAATTATAATGTTTATGCTTACAATATAGCATTCAGCACTATCATAAATCATCTCATATAGATTTATTCATTATTTTCCATTAAATTGAAAGACTTTTTGACTAAATGCCAAAGTTCATTACAAAGTCAACATCAAACCCTTCATGCTGAAACCTATCTAGAAATTCTTTAGGGTGAAACATTACATTTAAGAAAGGTCGTATTGAATCATTTACCTTCATGGACAAATCAAAGCTGTAGTTCTACGATGTTGATATCACAGATGGAAATCCTTCTTGAAATAGAATATGATTTATTCCCATCATCCATATTACATCGCCCTTTGATGTTCAAACAAACAGAGTCATCCAGCTCTGTCATCCAGCAAAAGTATTGCCTCTATGTTTAAATCAGTTGTGTGTAGAACAGTTGTCAGACTTTTTTGTCTCATTTTTTTTAAACTTCTGTCATAGTAGTCTTGTTCTTGCTGTTTAACTTAGTTCATGACTACTTAGTCCAAATGATACCATTTAATTATTAGTGGTACATCGCCACAAACGGTGCATATCTCGTAAATGAGAACACCTAGTGGTTTACCGGCAAAAATAAGAGGCAGTTGGAGAATTTAATGTCATCTTGGCATGTTAACCATGGTAAGAGCATGGTTAAGAGCAACTGGACATAGACCTGGAGATTTGTGGTTCAAACCCCGGCTATGGCATTGAATTTTACAGTCTATCCGACACCAAGTTGTATTGACTAACTTCATTCGTTACCAAAGCAGCACAGCACTACTTATTTCCACTCTTACAAATATACAGAACAAACATGTCAGTGCTAATGTTTCTTTATACCTCTGTTTCATGTACCAGTTTGTTGTGATCAAAGCTTCTTGACACTGCTCACAGACTTCAGCACACTAGCTTGTCAACTGACATCTGACTCTCTCTCTAACCAACTGACAACTAACTTTGATTGTTTTCGCACTCCCTTTTTAGCCCGTGGGTCATGGGATTGTTTTGAAAAATAAAGTCTCTGGAATCAACTGACTGGAACATTTTCAAAATTGATTCTTCTAGATTTTCTGCAACAGCATGGTTCAACAAAGAGACACTGGGACAGTACTTACAGCATTGTAAGTTGCCACAAAACGTGCTATCTCATTGTATATGAGAAACCCTACTAATTTACTTGGAAAAATAGGACACAGTTGGTAAATTTTATCTCATGCTGGCATATGGGCCATGATAGAACAACTGGATTTAGACTGGGAGATCCGTGGTTTAAATCCCTTCTATGGCATTGAATTTTTCAGTCTGAGTCTACCTATTCAAGCCTAAGCCTACATGTGGCTAGTGCAGAAGAACGATTAATTTCCATCAAAGAGACATGTATTTCTGCCTCATGAGGTCAGCCAGCAGTTGTCCACAAGTGTTCCTTGATTACTCCTCTCTGTGTTAAATAACAAAGTTGTTGGACTAGAGTGACTCATACTTAATTCCTCCATGGTATGTATTTGCTGCCACCATAATAATTATGGAGATAACAAGAAAACACCTAACATATTATAAATATTCACTAAAATTAGTTGCTTTATATTGTACATTTATATACATCCATTTTTGGAAAGAGATTAGGAAGAAAGTAATGGGCTTGTTGCAGGTCACTGTATAATCAGATGGTATCTTCTAAGGATTGCAAAATTCATACTTTACAAAGGCTTCTTTTTTTTTCCCCCTCTTTTCTGGGAAACAACATGGAAAATTAACTATCTGGGTAAAATTAAAATGCACTGAAATGGTCTTGTTATTCAGTGATAATTAATGGCATTCTTTATAACCTTGAAGTTTACAGAATCTTTGCTGTAATTGGCATGTATGCACTCCTGTTTAAATAAATATTCTGATAAATACATTAAAAACAGAAGCTAACAATGGTGAAGCAACAAATGCATAGAATATAATTATTGCTTTAATTAATGGTTTAAATAACGATTTTATACATAAAAATATTGAAAAATTTAAATGTCAAAAAATGTAAATGATGTTTCTACCCTTAAACAAATAAAATATTATCATAATTTAAAAAAAAAAAATATTTACCATCCTTGGGCTAATAAACAGTTTCAAAATTTGTTTAAAGAATTTGTTTGGTTCTTCAAAATAAATATAAAAGATATTTGCTACAGTTTTCTAAAAAAGATAACATTTCTGATAATAATTTGGCATTTATCACTTAATTGTTTAGATTGCAGCCAGGATTATATTGGATCAAATGTAATTTACAAACCAGAGTGAAAGAACATTTTAGAAATATTAGGTATTTATATTTATTTCTCATCTTTCTTCTACATACAAAATCATTGATACATTGACATTTGTAACATTTCTTTCACAAAATAACAAAATGACTTATTCACATCTAACATACCCTTCCTACCTGCTTGCCCCAAGTCTCAGTCTCAATACACATAACGCCTGGTTTTCCGTGTATTGATGACCCTCCTCTCCCTTGTATCCCTCATTCTAGTTTTCCAGCCCTTAATTGTTATTTATTCTTCATCAATCTTAACCATTTCTCTCTAACTTTCCCCAGATATTAACCTATATTTCTTACATTCTTTTCTCCTTTTACCAATAACATTTTCTTTATTATTAATATCTCCCCCCCCCCCCATCCCTAAAACTGTTCCACTTTTGTTGCCAAATTTGTTCTCCCCATATCTTTGTTTGCAATAAAGTATACTATGTATCCCCTTCTCACATTGGGCATTTCCCTGTATCCTTTTCATATCTAATACCTTTCAAATTTCTAACTCCTGACCTTGCCCAGGCAAATCCTTCTCACCCTGACTTATTACACACATCTATGTACTTCTCCCTCCCCCACACTGTCTTTATTTCCCTATATGTCCTCAATGATCTTTTCTGCCTTACACTGGTAAATATAATGTGACTTCGTGGGTTCGTAGAATTAAAAAGTCCAATTGCACCACTCAAAAATGTTCTTTATTTCCACCAATTTACAATCGGAACACTTGCCGATTACACAGAATTACGTAATGCACACAATTACAATTCACCAGTTGGTCTGTCACACGTTCACTGCATGCAGTTACGTTCCCTCACTGGGTGCTCCTCATGCTGCTCGCCAAGAACTGAACTGAACTGAACTCACGGTCGCCTCGTCCCTCTATTTATAGGTGGCTAAATGCTTCTAGAGAATTCTTTACCATGGAGGGCAAAACATTCTCGAGGTTTCGCGTTCTTTCAGGCGGCAGGAGGAGGGGGAAACGAAGATTCAGCCACCCTTGTGTTTCCCCTCCCTCCACTCTGTCACGCCTCTGCAGGCGGTACCAATGCCACACGCCCCCCTCCACCGGTCTTCCCCTTCATTTATTGATCGGTACCGTAGAGTTTGCCGATTGGGTAACACTGCTCCCTCCACAAGGCTGGTGGTCCCGAACAGCACCATCGTAGCGGGCCAGGCGATCCAGGTGTACCACCAACATCTTTCCTCGGGGCACCTTCTGGATGCGGTAGACCACGTCGTTAATCTTCTTCACACGTTACGGTCCTTGCCTTGGCTGCTGAAGCTTCGGGCAGCGTCCCTTGGTCCGGGTAGGGCGGTACAACCAGACCAATCACCTTGCTGGAACCCTTGGCTGTTGGCTTGCCTGTCGTATCGGGTTCTCATGCGGTCGCTCGCCTGGATGTTCTGGCGAGCCATGTCGTGCATGTCGTGGAGGTGGTCCACCAGATTCTCCACATGCTCGGTCGCTGGCTGTTTCACCCCCGGAGGGCTTCCAAAAGCCAGGTCACAAGGGAGGCGTAATTCTCGGCCGAACATTAAGCTGGTTGGCGTCATCCCCGTGGTGTCGCGTGTTGACGAGCGGTAGGCCAGCAAGAACAGTGGCACCTTGACGTCCCAGTCTCGCTGATGGCTGGCCACGACCTTCCTCAAGTGTTCCTCTAAGGTCTTGATGTACCTTTCGACCATGCCATCCGACTGGAGATGTAGAGGTGTTGTGCGGGTCTTGTTAACCCTAAGTCTCTCAAGTGCCTCCTTCATAAGGTTGGAGTCAAAATTGGTGCCTTGGTCACTGTGCAGCTCTAACGGTACCCCAAATCGGCAGAACACTTGCTCCATGAGGCAGTCTGTGATTGTCTTTGCCTCTTGGTTCAAGATGGAATACACCTCCGGCCACTTAGTGAAGTAGTCCACGACCACCATCAGGTACTTGTTGCCTCGGTCGGATATTGGGAACGGTCCAGCAATGTCAACGGCCATCCGTTCGAATGGCGCTCCGACGTTGTACTGCTGCATGCGACCCCAGCTCCTAGTCTGGGGGCCGCGACTCGCCGCGCACACGTGACACTGACGGCATCATCTCTCAGCGTCTGCTCGGAGCCTTAGCCAGTGGTAGCGCTGCTGTAGTTTGTCAATCGTCCGGTTCGCTCCCAGGTGTCCTCCTGAAGTACCGGCGTGCACTTCTTCCAAGACTTTCGGGACCTTACTCCGGGGAAGTACCAACTGTTCTCTCTGCGTCTTCCCATCGGGTGATTCCCATACCCGGAACAGCACGCCCCCTCTGGTCTACAACGAGTCCCATTGGGCCCAGTAAGACTTGTAGGTGGCGCTCCTAGGTGCGATGTCCTCCCAGGTTGGTCTCGTCCCTGCCTCCACTTCTCTCAAGAGTGGCCCCAAGTCTGCATCCGCCAGCTGCTCCCTCCTCAGGCCTGCGCTATCCCAGCCATTCGGAGGCACTGCCGTGATTACTCGAACTGCTGCGGCACGCTCCTTCTCTTCCACTCTTGTGCATTGGCCGCACTCTTCTGGACAGGGTCTTCGGGACATTGCTTCTGCGTTACCGTGGCTCTTCCCTCTGCGATGTTCCGAGGTGAAGTCGTACTCCTGCAACCTCTGAACCGAACGTGCTGTCTGGCCTTCCAGGTTCTTAAAGCTCAATAGCCAGGTTAGGGCGGAATGGTCAGTCCTCAGGTGGAATGTCTGACCGTACAGGTACTTGTGGAAGTGCTCTAAGGTCTTTACTACCGCCAATAATTCTCGCCGGGTGACGCAGTAGTTCTGTGCCTTGGATAGCGTCTTGCTGTAGTAGGCTGTCACCCGCTCATGGCCGTCCTGGATCTGCGATAGAACGCCTCCAATGCAATGGTCGCTGGCATCGGTGTCCACAATGAAGGCGCCATCTGGTTGTGGAAATCCCAAAATTGGAGCCCTGCACAGGGTCTTCTTCAGGTGCTGGAAAGCGTCTTCGGCGTCCTCCGTCCACACATAAGGCCGCTGTTTTTCTGTCAGGTGGGTGAGGCGTTTGGCGATGTTAGAGAACCCCTTTATGAAGCGTCGGTAGTAACTGCACAGCCCCAGGAAACTGCGCAACTCTTTCTTATCCTTTGGGCGAGGCCAATCTCTCACAGCCTGCGTCTTCCCCGAATCTGTGGCCACTCCGGTTGCTGAGACTATGTGGCCCAAGTAGTTCACTTCCTTGCGGAATAGCTGGCACTTCGCATTCAGCTTCAAGTTGGTCGCCTGCAGTCTCTGTAACACCTTACTCAGATTCTAGAGATGGTCTTCAAAAATCTTACCGACGATAATGATGTCGTCCAGGTATAGCAGGCAGGCGTCGTAAGTCAGCCCTCTCATCACTGACTCCATGAGGCGTTGGAGGGTTGCTGGTGCGTTGCAGAGGCCAAAGGGCATAACTGTGAACTGCCAGAGCCCTTGGCCTGTTGAGAATGCGGTCTTCTCCTTGTCTCTCGGATCTAGAGCTACCTGCCAGTAGCCCGATTTAGGTCCAGGTCGAGAACCACTGTGCACCAGCTAGCGTGTCCAGGGTGTCGTCAATCCGGGGTAAGGGGAAACAGTCCTTCCGGGTGACAGCGTTCAGCCTCCTGTTGTCCACGCAGAAGCGTAGCTCGCCGTTCTTCGTCACCAAGGGCTGTCGGACTCTTCAATCACTCCCCTGGATCTCATGTCCTCCAGCATGTCTCGCACCGGCCCTTGCTTCGCCAGCGGAACGCGTCTAGGTGGTTGCCGAATAGGCCGGGCGTCCCCGGTGTCGATGCGGTGAAGCACTTTATCCGTGCAGCCGTAGTCACTATCACCTTGGCTGATGACGCGCTGGTATCGTCTTAGCAGTAGTCGAACTTTCTCCAGTTGCTCTGCGGTGAGGTGGTTGGCCGCCCTCTCCAGTAGACCTTCTAGCCGGGGCCCTAGGTGTTGCGTCGGCACCGGCTCCTGTGTCTTGTCGATTGCTGTTACGCTCACCACGGGCTCGCACGTTCCCAACTCCGTCCCGGCCTGGACGTCGTGATCGGTGTCCGTTGGATTTAGCAGTCTCACTGGCACCTCTCGGCACGGTAGCAATGTCCTGGCTACACACAGTCCGTGTACAGGCGTCTTCTGGTCCAGCATCATGTTCCTGGTTCTTTGGCCTTGCAGTCGCGCCGTCACCACCACCTCGCTCCTCGCGGGGACAACCACGTCTTCGTTCAAGACGACCCTGCAGATTCCAAGGCGCTCTTCGGGTTGACGGAGTATAACCTCTTCTCCGTTGAGCCACAGGACATTCCTGCCGACGTCGACCGTCGCCTCGTGGCTCCTGAGGGCATCCAGTCCCAGAATCACCTCCTCAGCCACCTTCGCGACTCACACCCACAGACGCACGGTACTCCTTCCCAAGGTCAACTTTAGCAGGGCCTCCTCCATAGGCAAGCTGTCGCCCGATGCCGTCACAAGCTGGTATGGTCGGCTCAGCTTCCTCGTCGGCAAACCCTTCGCCACGTCAGGTCTGATGATGGTCACGGCTGCCCGCGATGAGGGTGTCATCCATACGCCGGCTGACAGCGCGCAGTGTCACTCGAGGGGATGGTGGTGATGGCGCCGACGTGCCCCTCTCCACGACGGCCCTTACTCGTTTTCCGGCTGCTCTTCCTGGTGTGGGCAGTCTCTCTGCAGGTGCCCGGGCTGTCCACACCCCCAACACAGGCCGCTAGATGTTCGCTGGCGTCCCTCGGCTGGTCTTCTGTCTCCGGTGTAGCGGACACTCCTCGTTCTCGACGTCGTAATAGCTGTTACCTTGGCCGCCTCCATCCTTAATGCTGCCGTTAGCGCCTCGTGGATTGTTTTATAATCGCCGAGCATTAGGTGCGGACGAATCTCCGTGTCCCGTACCCCGTCAACGAATGTGTAGCCAGCTTCCCGGGATACGAACTCTGGTGGGAGGTCGACTAGGGCCTTGCTAGCCAGTTGTTCAACTGCCAGGGCGAACTCCTGCAGCGTCTCCCCTGGCTGCTGTGACCTTGCCTTTAGCTTTCTGCGGTACGCTGCGGCTAAGCGGTGGTTTCCAAAACGATTCTCCAGGGTCTCCGAGATGTCCTTGGGCGCCGCCGTTGTCTGTACCGCGTTCAGGACTTCCGCGGCCCGTCCCTGGAGGCTGGCTATTAACTGTGTGGCCTCCTCCTCTGTTGAACATTTGTTGTGCCTGGCCACTGCGTCGAATTGGCGGCGGAAGACCTCAAACGTTGACGCCATCATATTTCGGAAGTTTGACGCGCGCCGATTTTGTCTCGCGTCCCGGCGCGTCGGCCTTCAAATCCTTCAGCCTCCTGCCGACGACGTCCTCCACCATCGCTGCTGTCGCCTTTCTTTCCAGGTTGTTAACGCGATTAGCAAGGTCTTCGACGTCTTCTGCCATGGCGTTCAGGGACTTGGCGTTACTTTCGGCCTTTTCCTCTAGGTCATTGAAGCGGTTCATCAGGTCCTCGACGCGCTCGTCCACTTGGCCCATCCGCTTGCCCAGCTCCGTCACGTCATCCCTCACGCCGGCCAACTGTTCTTCAAATTTGGCGGCGAGAGTCTCGTTCGCCACCTTCATTTCCGTGGTCAGTTCGGCCATCTTTGCGGTCATTGTCGTGGCCAAGTTATTGTTTGCTGTTTCCGTCTTCGCTGTTAATTCGGTCTTCATTTCTTCCGTCTTCGCTGTTATTTCGGCCTTCAGTTCCATCATCTTCTCCAAAATCTTCTCCAATGCCGATTCCATGGCCGTTATCCCACTTCCTGACGCCAGTTGTGACTGTGGGTTCGCAGAATTAAAAAGTCCTTTTGCACCACTCAAAAATGTTCTTTATTTCCACCGAATTACAATCGGAACACTTGCTGATTACACAGAATTACGTAATGCACACAATTACAATTCACCAGTTCGTCTGTCAGAGGTTCACTGCACGCAGTTACGTTCACTCACTGGGCGCTCCTCACGCGGCTCGCCAAGAACTGAACTGAACTGAACTGAACTCACAGTCGCCTCGTCCCTCTATTTATAGGTGGCTAAATGCTTCTAGAGAATTCTTTACCATGGAGGGGAAAACATTCTCGAGGTTTCGCATTCTCTCAGGCGGCAGGAGGAGGGGGAAACGATTCAGCCACCACTGTGGTTTCCCCTCCCTCCACTGTCACGCCTCTGCAGCCGGTACCAATGCCACACGCCCCCCTCCACTGGCCTTTCCCTGCATTTATTGATCGGTACCGTAGAGTTTGCCGATTGGGTAACAATAACTTGGCTATCTAAGTCTTCCAGCCTTAATTCTACCTCTTTCCAAAAGCCCCTATAATAATACTCATTTCTCCAAGTATGTCCCATACCTATCTGTTCCAACAGTTCCTTTACTTTTTGTGCCCAAGACTCTCCCCATTTGCTTCTCATCTGCAAAAGAAAACATTCCTTGATAATATTGTTTTCCTCCAAATTGGCAACTCTGTATAGATATTTCAATACCCTTGAGACAGTTTTAACACTTGTTGAATGTCTTCCCAACTCTAATTGTGCTGCCCCATTGGGTGAAGCTACCGGTAAGCCCAAAATATATTTACAGAAAGATCTGTTAATAATTTCCACCTCTTCCCATGCTTCATCCACTCCCCATATCTCTGCCCCATGCAACATCTTATTTTCTACTATGGCAGTATAAATCCTTTCCAGCCATTTGACATTAATGTCAGGTAATTTCCTTAAACATGCTCTTACAATACTTATGGCCATTTTACCTTTGGCTAGAGTCAATTTTTTCTGTTCAGTCCATTTACCATCACAGCTCAATCTTATCCCCGAATAATCAAATCTCTTTACAACCTCTATTTCTCTTCCATTTATCTCCCATTTTGCATCTTTACGCAATCTATAACCTTTCTTAAAAACCATGATCTTCGTTTTCTTTTCGTTAACTCTCAACCCACATTTTTGGCAATAACTACTTATTGTTTCAATTCCCTTCCCAGCCCTCCAACAGATATAGAACCAACTACTAAGTCATCTGCAAATAACAATCCTGGGATTTCCTTGTTATGAATAACTGGTGAGTGAACCCTATTTTTAGCAATCTCCTCCAGAATATCATCTATAAAAAGGTTAAATAGCACCGGACTGAGTTTACATCCCTGTCTTACACCCACCTTGCTCTCTATATAATCAGTTACTTTGTTTCCCTGCAGCTTGATGCAGAACTCATTATCGTGATATATTTTGCGCAGTATTTCAATAAATTTACAACTTACCCCTTTGTTATTTAATTTTATCCACAATGCCTCTCTATTAATTGTGTCGAATGCTTTCTCTAAATGCCATATAAACCCTCCCCCTTTTATTGCTTAAATATTTGTCTATGACTATTTTGATTATAAAAATATTATCAGTTCTCCTCCCTGGTCTAAATCCTGCTTGGAACTCTGATAGCTTATTCTCCTTCTCTACCCACTTCTGTAGTCTGTTTGCTAAAATACCTGTAAAGATCTTCCCTATAACAGCAGTAAACTTATCACCCTATAATTTGCTGGTTCGCTTTTACTTCCGTTCCTTTGTAAATTGGTCCTACCATGCTTATCCTCCACTTCTTGGGAACCTCCCTCGTTTCCAATATTTTATTAAATAGTGTTATTACTATTTTTCTATGCATCCCCTCAGCTACCCATACCTTCCAAACCTCCCCTGGTATACCATCAATCCCACTGGCTTTGTTGGCTTTTAACTTCCTAATTTGCTCACATAACTCGACGTCTGTAATTTCTCCATCTAGATCATTTATTAAATACTGGCTTCCCTGGAATCTCATTTCCATTACTTGTAAACAGGTCTGCCCTAATAAATTGTTAAAATGCTCACACCATTGATCTGAACTTATATCCTCATTTCTTACCCCCTCTTTATGTAGGCTTTTAACTATTGACCATATCTTTTTTGTATCATTAGTTTTTGCTGCCTTATGTAACAGTCTACCTATTTTTATTCCCCATTCCCTCTTCTTTCTTCCATCAAGCATCTATATGCCCATCTAAGTGTTAAAAAATTTTCTCTCTCCTCTCTTGCTCCTGACTGTCTCGACCTCCTTAACTTACTCTCCTTTTAGCCATTTTACAATCCTTATCAAACCAACATCTATTTTTATCTTGAAAACCTACTATCTTCATTTCACCCCCACCCTCTTTACACAATATTCTAATGCTTCAACAGCTTGCTCTATTTTATTGGAATTTATTAAACCACTTACTCTCACTTGCAGTATCCCCCCCCCCTTCTGAATTTAGTTCCTCACAAAAAGTATCATGCTTTTTCTCTCCACTTATAAATTTCTACAACACTTAGACAGTCAGTGCCTACTTCTGTAAAGTTTCTACTACTTATTTCAGTCTCATTGGAAAATGGCAACTCCCTGATATAACATTCATAACCTCAAAATCTATTATCCAATTGTCAATCCACAGCGAGCACATTACCATGTGCACCACACTCTGGCCATTTCTATTAATAAATGTATATTCCCCTTCTGTATCCAACCCTTTAAACCCATTACAAATCATAAGATTCTGCTCCTCACAAAATTCTAAAAGCTTCCTCCCTTCGCCATTAATAACCTTATCTTTGCTCTGTCTCCTATCTGATGCATACTCTTTATCATATTCTCCACTTGGGTTATTCAGTTTAACCTGGTTATCCCCAATTCTTGCATTTAAATCCCCTGCAACTATTATTTCTACACTTCCATATTTATTTTTCAGTTCCTCTATTCCCCAACTTAATTTCCTGAACACATTTGTATTAAAATAATCTGATGTAGACGGTGGATTATATACTACAGCAATACACACCATTCCTCCTTTCTTAAATATATCACTCATGGACAGCCACAACACCGATTTACTCCATAGGTCCTTTTCTTCTCTCACTTTGCACCCCTTATCTACCCTTACAAAGCATCCTATACCACTTGAGCTCTGCCCCTTCTGTGGCTCTTCACACCCACAGTACTATAAAAAGTAAACCCTAGAATCACTATATTTACTTCCCTTTCTAACCATGTTTCCACCACCAATAACATGTCACATCCTTTCAACACAGTTTGAACCTCACCACTGCACACTTTTTCATATAAACCTTTCACATTCCAAGCCACCACCGAAAATTCAAATCCCTATACTGACCCTTTTCTTTCAAATGCGTATTGTAACTTTGTGGGCTCGTAGAATTAAAAAGGCCGAGTTGCAGAAATTAAAAATCTCCTTTATTTCCTTAGCAATACACTGTCCAATTCTCACGTAACAACATTACATCACACAATCTTCCAAGGTCGAGGACAATAACAAACACTTGCAGCTGATTACATTAGCTCTCGTTACAATAACACTTCCAGCTGTCTGGTTTCACAACAACTGTTTCACAATTACAACTGTCCTGCTAGCGTGTCACAATCCCTTTTATATCTCCATTCATGATTACCAGGCTGTTCTGTCAATCACTAGAGGTTTCTGGAAACAAGGCATCTAATTACATAATTCGAACATTCTATCACCTTCGAGAACGTAACTTAATCTACGCTGGCGAGGCCTTTGCCTCAGTTATCTTGCTTGCCGGCGTTATCTGTTTACACAAGTTCGTTATCTACGTGAAACCTATCCATCTATTATCTATTTGCGCCGAAACTTGAATGCCCGTTACTGCAACAGTATTTTTCTAAATTCACTTGCCGTCTAGTCCACACCTGCTTGTTTAGCTCTAAAATATTGCCCGAAGGCATTGAAACTACATTTAAATCTTCCTGATTCCAGCTGACTCCTTTATCTGTCGTTCCACTGGCCTCCCCTCCCGCAGTTACAACCAGCTGATCTCTTGAATCTGTTTTGCCGGCCTATCCAGTGACGTCACTGGTGACAAAACTGTACTCCCCTTCCTATGTTGTGATGTTGATGCCACTGGTGACGTGTCTCCCCTCACCCTGCTCTGTTGTTCTGAGGTTACTGCCGTTGCTTCCGTATGTATTCGCCTTTCTTGACCTGTGCCATCTGCTGACGATATACCATCTCTGCCACGCACCATACGTAGGATGTAGTTCCCCTCCCATGCTATGTAATGCTGACTGAGTTCCTGTTTCACACCGTCTATCCATAAATCCATTCCTTTAACAAAGGCTTTTTTTACCGACTTCTCTTGCTTTTTTCATTTCCATTAGAGCTATCGATTTTAATTCCCTCTGTTTTTTTCCCAGATCGTGTTCAATAAATATTTTTGTCCCATTTAGCTGTTTACTGCTTCTCAGCACTTCCCACTTGAATTTCACTGTTGCAGTTTTAACTATGATGGGTCTTGGTTTTGGTCTTGGTTCTTTTCGTCCTATCTTGAAACAGTTCACTATTTCCCATCCCACCAGCTTCAACTTTAATTTCTCTTGAAATAGCTCTTCTACGTCCTGCCAGGCTCTTATGTCCCTTTTCTCTTCTACACCAAAAATAATCAAATTCAGTTTCCTGTTTCCTTCCTCCAAGTTTTCTAGATGTAATAATATGCCTTTACACTCTTTGATTTCATTCTTTATCTCGTCCTCAAATTTTCCCAATACTAATTTGACCTCGTCACACTTTTCTCCCATTCTTTCTCCTAGTCTGCTTTCCATACTTTTCATTTCCTTGGTGATATTTTCCAGCATTTTGCCTATCTGTTCCATTGTCGGTCCCAGATTTATATTGAAAGGATCAAATGTAATTTACAAACCAGAGTGATAGAACATTTTAGAAATATTAGGTATAAAGAAACTAATAAATCAGCCATGGTAGATCATATTTGGTCATTTAACGATGAAATAAATCCATGAGTTAAATTATTAAAGAAATTAAATGATCCAATAGATTTAATGGTTTGGTAGAAAATATTTATTTGAAAAAATAGAAATCATGTCATGAATTTTGAAATACTGCCAATTGATTCTGTCTTCAAGTTCGTTTTATTTTCAGAGTTTGGTAATAAAAATTGACACCTAATGTCAGTAATAATGACAACAGAAAAAAACAAAGTGACTGAAGATGGAAATTATTTATTTGCAAAACTAGTCCCTTGAATTCTGTTAAAATTTCATCAGGTTTCTTAAAAAGAGAAGTGAAGTTTGTGACAATTATATTTTATGTTGAACATTCTGTTTAATTTTCAAATTTTTAAGTTAAAACTGACAAAGTTTTTGTGCTCATGCTTATGATGTATTCCTACTGTAATCTCAAAGCAGATTTCAGATGAAGGGTTTGACATTTCCTTTATTATTATTATTATTATTATTATTATTATTATTATTATTATTATTATTATTATTATTATTATTATTATTATTATTATTATTATTATTATTATTATTATTATTATTATTATTATTATTATTATTATTATTATTATTATTATTATTATTATTATTATTATTATTATTATTATTATTATTATTATTATTATTATTATTATTATTATTATTATTATTATCATTATTATCATTATTATCATTATTATCATTATCATCATCATTATTATTATCATCATTATTATCATTATCATCATTATTATCATCATTGTTATTATTATTGTTGTTATTATTGTTATTATTATTATTATTGTTGTTATTATTGTTATTATTATTATTATTATTATTATTATCATCATTATTATCATTATCATCATCATTATTATTATCATCATTATTATCATTATCATCATTATTATCATCATTGTTATTATTATTGTTGTTATTATTGTTATTATTATTATTGTTGTTATTATTGTTATTATTATTATTGTTATTATTATTATTATTATTATTATTATTATTATTATTATTATTATTATTACAGAGAATGAGCTGATGACATAATCTTGAGTTTTAACACATAGTTATTCTCCAGTTTGAACTTCAGTGCCATTGACCTCCTAATGATAATTATTCTTAGAATAAGATTTATGTAACATGAAATAAATAGAAGAAACCAATTTTTTATTGTGTTCTCAATGAAGCGTATAATAAATTCTGTTCTCTCATTCTAGAGGCTAAGAGTTAAGACTTCTCTTTTGAAAGTTATAAATCCCTGGTTAAGTCATTTGCCTTAGCAAATGAGGTTTAGAATTTTTGAACTCATCTGCATCGCAACTTGTCTTAGGAAGAGCTTTGTATCTGTTTCTTGTCTTCATGGGAGAAGTCAGCGTTAAATTCTTAGGGAGGATGTAGTATATGATTTTCTGAATCAAGAGAGACTGGTTTACTAGCAGATTCAGAATATTTGTAATTTTTTATTAAAAAATCCAGCAATTTTTGTTATGCAAAAATAGAAATCTGGGGTTCTGTCGGTACTGCAAAAGGCAGAGATATTCTTTCCCCAGACACCCATTTGTAATATTAAAGACTTAGCGAGTCATTTTATTAAAACTTAAAACTTCATCTCATTACTATTAAAAACCAGATCATTTTCAGGACTGTCCCAGTCCCATCCTCAGCTGATTGGCAACTGACCACTATCTTCGCAGTTGGTTGTCATGCGGATCTCTTGTAACTTACTCCCTCTCTCAGAAAATTTCCTGCATAAGTTCATTAGATGATTCACCGACGGCACATCATAATATAAAATATCTAAAATGTGTTTTACATAAAAATGTTCCTCCATATTGTAAGTTCTAGTTTTGTTATTAATGATTTTATTAATTTAATCTCTTCTCCAATGTGGTGATTGTTGCTCCAAACATTTTGTTTGATTCAATTAATTTAGTTTTTAATTACTTTTTCTCAATCCAATATAAAATTTGTTACAATCCTCACAATCTATACTATATATTCCTGATTTTTGTGCTGGTGCTATTAGGTATTTTTAAGGAATTATTTAACAACTTCTTGAGTGAAAATCTGTTTTGTGGTGTCAGATTGTTGCAGTAATCTTTAAATATTCATCCAAACTTAAATGTCTAATGGTGGAAAGTAAATTTTTTGTATTTCCAGTTTTTATCTGTCTTTTGAAGAGTAATTATCTGTTTTAATTTATTTTGCTTGTAGTCCCAAATGATAGTTTTTCTCTGTTTTGTGGTGCCAGTTTGTTGCAGTAATCTTTAAATATTCATTCAAACTTAAATGCCCAATGGTGGAAAGTAAATTTTTTGTATTTCCAATTTTTATCTGTCTTTTGAAGAGTAATTATCTGTTTTAATTTATTTTGCTTGTAGTCCCAAATGATAGTTTTTCTCTGTTTTGTGGTGCCAGTTTGTTGCAGTAATCTTTAAATATTCATTCAAACTTAAATGCCCAATGGTGGAAAGTAAATTTTTTGTATTTCCAATTTTTATCTGTCTTTTGAAGAGTAATTATCTGTTTTAATTTATTTTGCTTGTAGTGCCAAATGATAGTTTTCCTGGTTGAATTTGAATTAAGACCATTTTTATTCCAACCTATTTGTAAGACTTGGTGCAACAATGGTGAGGTGCCCAAACTATGTTAGTATCCCCTACTCTGTATCCAAAGTAATGCCTGTAAGTAGTCTTCACTTTTCTTCTTATGTTTTTATGCTAGCCATAAGGTGTGCATTTCCCACAGGTGTAGCAGAAATTGTCTGGGTGGTTAATGCAGCTTCTTCATATTAATGAAATGGTTACTGAGATCGTGAAACCAACGTACAATTTTCATATGTGAGCCTTAATAAACTCTTAACCTACATGACGCATTACATGTCATTATTCTACTTGATATTAAACCATTAACAGAAAAGTGTAAAATAAGCTTAGAATACAGTTGCATTACAGTGTTATAAAGAACATAAAATAATATTTCTTCTCTTTATGTAGTTACATACTATCATTTACTTTTTGCAGAAATAAACAATTCCAGAGGGATTATAGTAACGAGTAGATGCTGAAATGTTAAAACAATTGATGGAATCATCTAGGAGGCAATGGCCTCAATGTATATATTCTCATTTATCTAGAGATCCAATAATAAAATAAAGAAAACAAATATAAATGTATTAAAAATGTGAAAAGTTAAAAAGTAACTGTTTTAAAATTGTGACATGTGAGGGAGAAACATAGTTCTGATCTGTAAATAGCATGCTCGCATTAGGGTTGGTACTCTTGTTTTTGTTCAGTGGCAAAATCACTATAGACCAATGTTATTTGTGCATAAACATTTGATATACTTCAAAAGAATAATATTAATATTATTCTGTTTATGAGCATAGAATACATAGATCACTGACTTATGTTACATAATGATGTCTTATAATTATAATGTGTAAATGATAAACAATTTTTAATAGGATATTAAGTCTGAATTCTATAAAATTGTTCAAACAGGTTGAACGATTGGGAAGTCCTGCTGGACCTATGAGGGACATTTCGGTACTACATGCTCGTAGTCGCAGCATTGATGAAGGTCTTAATATAGCATCTGACAGCACTTCTGTTTCCATTCTACCTCATAATGCACAAGGTATTTAGTAATCTTTCTACTTCCAATGTTATTGATGTCCAAATTCCAAAAAAGTAATTGCTGAATTGCTATAATGCAGTACCATGTTATTAGGAGCTTCTTTGTCTCTACTGCTCTGTGAACACAAGTAGAACATGTTAGGCTTAAAATGAAAAATCTTTATTAAAAATTTTGGGTAATTCTAAATTTTTCATTTGACTTTAACATTGTACATCATAGTTAATGCTTTATTTTATACTTTATACCTATAATACCATAAAAGATCATGAGTGATTGTTAGAGTTCTCCTTTGATATATAATTGATTTCTTTAGGAGAAAGTCTCACATCCACATTATTGTATAGATTAGCTGAGGTAATAACTGAAATTTGCTTAAATGGTGTTTCATGCAGCTATAATCATACTATGAAAGAGTCTTTGTGATCTCATGATATGTGTTCAAATCCAGCTAGCATATGAGTGGTTGGAGAGACAAAGGAGGCCACTCGGTTTGCAAAAGAGAGGTAGGCATCAGCTAATGAATGATCCGAAATGCTTATCACAACTGTGGTAGAAGCTTCCAGATCTCTTCTTCCCAAGGCTACATTCTCATCTTTTCATGTGGTGATTAAGAAAAGTATAATCACAGCCCAAGGAGGCTTGAGGTTCAATTCAGTACATTTGCTGTTCACACGTTAATTGACACATTACATGAAGGGAAAACTGAAGAGTGACTAGAGTGAAAGTGAATTAAGTTATGTTGAATCAGAGTGGAATTTAAATGCCATGATGGAGGGAGTACATTCAACAATTATTAGTCAAAATGGAGACTGAATTTGTAATGTGAGAAGGAACTGAAATTAGAGAGGAAATCTGAAGTGGAGATGGAGGTGGAAATTAAATCTGCGATACTGAAGATGGGAGGTAAAATTAATGAAATGGCAAAAATGAATGTGATCTAGGTTTTGACATTTTCTGTAAAGTCTGGATGTGAATACTTAAAGAAATGAATTTATTAAGGAGTTAGAGGAAATCAAATCTGACATGGAAGGAAAAGTAAATGTGTTGCAAGAGCATTGGGCTCATCACTACATATCATTAGACATAGACAGACGAAAGCAAGAGAATGAAAGATGTTGCATTGGAGTATTGTGACAACCTAGAAGCTAAATTTGGTGCAGTCCACAATTATGAAACCAGCTAATGTAAACAATGGAATCTCAAACAGCACTTTGGGATTTAAGCAGCAGTTTGAGGCCATTATTACCCCCATGGATGAATGATGGAAAAGATGATACACAGCTTTTGGCTACCCTGCAGGGACAAACATTAAAACGTACTTTTGTTGGAAGTTAGTTGATATCTTAAATAGACTGTTGCAGAGATGCAAAACATCTCCTGGTCACCCCCTCAGACAATGTTTACTCCTAGTAAGACAAATACACTGGAACAAATTTACCACAAATTTATTTATAGATGCAGCCACAGTTATCACTGGTTGAAGAAGTGAAGTGAAGTGAAGTGTTGAATTTTAGTTAATTGATGGAAATTAATCATTTCTTCACACTAGCCATATATAGGCTAAGATCTTTGATAGTCAACATGAAAAATTCAATGCCATAGCCGGGATTTGAACCATGGAACTCCTGGTTTCCGCCCAGTCGCTCTAACTCATTGAGCTACCATGACCAATGTGCCTTCCTGACATTAAATTCTCCATTTGACTCTTATGTTTCCCCGGTAGACCACTAGGGGCTCTCGCATTCGAGATACACCATTTGTGGTGACTTTCTATCATAAGTACTTGAGTCCCATGCTTCATCATTTAACTCTTATTTTAGTTAATTGATTGGAATTAATCAATTCTTCACACTAGCCATATATAGGCTAAGATCTTTGTTAGATGTTTTCATGTTGACTCTTATCTATCACAGCATACTCAACAAACTCTTTAATTTATGCATCAACCAAAACAGCTTCATGTTCAGCCAAAAATATTACAAAGAAACTTCAGGTTTAGCCATGGGCAACCCCATCTCATCGTTATTAGCGGATTTGTATATGAGTTATTTGGAAACACGGGTGACAGAAGCATTTCCACATATTTTTAAAGTGTGGTTTCATTATGTGGATGACATATTTGCCATAATACCAAAGAAGTTAGCACAGGATGCGCTAAAATTATTGAACCTGCAAGACCAATCCATAAAGTTCACCATTGAAACAGAACAAGATGGATGGTTACCGTTTTTGGATTTAAAAATTATAACAAAAAGAGACAAATTAGAGTTTGGCATATATAGAAAATCAACACATGTGGATAACTACATTAAAAACAACTCCAACCCAAAAGAACACCAATATGCAGTAGTAGTAAAGTGTTGGATCCGGCGGTTTGACCTTGAAGTTCCGACAATTTGACCTTGAATGACCTTTGATTCATGCAATATGACCTAGAAAAATTTGACCTTGAAGGTCATGCAATTTGACCTTGAAGGTCATGCCATTTGACCTTGAAGGTCATGGTGCACCCTCTGGACTGGGACGCACCCCCGACGCACTCCCGTGCACCCTCTTGAATTTCTGCATCCCCCAGGCACAACCTGGACCTTCTGCATTCTTCGACGCACTCCCTCTTGACTCTCTACATTTGCCACCCACCCCCAGTGCACCCCGGTGCACCCTCTTGAATTTCTGCATCCCCCAGGCACTTTTGCGCACCACCTCGTGCATTCTTTGACGTACTGCCGCGCACGCTCTGCATGTGCCACCCACCCCAGGCGCAACCACGTGTACCCCCTTGACGCATTCCTGGACGCACCCTGTCGACCACCAGCATTCCCCGACGCACCGCACTTTCCTACCCCGAGGACCCTTCGGACAGGCTATATACTCCGTTGACGAACTGATCTACGCGTGCGCGCACGCGTTCGCGTACATGGTGCGGCGCCCCGGGAGATTGACATTGGGTCTGCATGCCATTTGACCTTGAAGGTTATGGTGCACCCTCTGGACTGGCTTCATCGCTGGACGCACCCCCTTGCATGCCCCTAACCACCCTGACGCACTTGACCCTCTGCATTTGCCACCCGGCGCACCCCTTGGTAGGCAATGGGGGAAAAGGTGTTTTCTTTTTTATTTTTATTAAGAATACATTGGAATAAAGGTTACGTGACTTTAGGAGAGGGAATGGAGACTGACAAGTGTCTAGTTGGGCGGCCAAGGATCAAAAGGAAGAAATTCAGGTGAGCTTATTATTGAAACGGAGGCAGGAAGTGACGTGTAAGGCTTTGATTGCTTAAAATAAGAATGTTTTTGATTGGCCCATGCAGAGCCGGATTTCGACCAATGGGGAAAAGGGGTTATCTTTTTTTATTTTTATTAAGAACTGGAACGTCCGGTATTGTAGATGAAAGCAAATTGCTTGTGTGTGCATTCTATTCTTTTGAAAAAATGAGTCAGACTTCCGGGTTACAGAAAAAATGCAACATTGCACAAATGTCCTGCTGCAGGTACGTGGATAGCGCGCGCACGCGTGCAAGAAACAGCTGATTAACAATAGAAGTCCATCAGAATGAATATTTTTGAAACAATATGTGTTGCGCACCTTTAATGCGCGCTGACTTCCTCCCCACCTCTTTTTATACCGGATGTTACATAACTAAAACACCCACGTCTAATTTCCTGTTACCGTGAGAACTGCTTTTTAGGCAGTTTTTTCAGTAATTTTCTCAGAAAACACGATGCTTCGCATTTCACTGCCGGAAGTGACGTGTAAAGTTTCGATTGGTTAAAATAAGAATGTCTTTGATTGGTCGAGAGGGGTTAAGGCAGATTTGTGAGAAAGCAAATTGCTTGTGTGTGCATTCCATCCTTTTAAAAAGAGTATTTAGCGGAAATATATAATAACATTTAGCTGCATTAACATGAATTAGACCAATAATAAGTTTAAAGTACGTGGTGCGTAATTGATGAGAGTGTGAAAAGTAGACATTTCCCTATATCGTATTTGAATACATTCCAGCAATGTTTGTTGTCTTGGCTTTTACCTTGCACGTCCGCTGCTCTAGAGAAAACTAAACTGCTTGTGTGTGTGCCATTTAAAGGAGTAACACTTACGGGTTACAGAAAAAATGCAAGCTTGCAAAAGTGTGACCTGTTGCAGGTGCGTGGATATCTGAGCGTGCAGTTGAACTTTGGTCTGTTTTGAACGGCTATAGCCGAATTCATTTTGCCTTTAAGAGAACGATTGGAAATTTCAGACAAATAACAAGGAATATCTGGGAAGGGTTAACTGGAGGGAAAAGTTATATAAATTACTGTCACATGAATTTCTCAACTCAGTGTTCTAATGAACTAATTGACATTAATTTCGCAATTCTAAATACTTCACAAAGTTCTAAAATTTCGAAATACTTTTGAGCATTCCAAAATTTCCTAAAATTTCTTAAACCCTCTAAAAAAGTGCCTAATTTTTGCAAAAATGCCTAAACTTTTAAAAACTGCCTAAAATTTCATAAAATCCCAAACAAATTTAAAAAATCTATAGTTTCAAAAATTGCTAATGTTTCAAAAAATAAAAAATTTTGAACTTTCAAAAATTGTTAATTTTTCAAACAAAAAAAAAGTCGGACAAAACGCGCCACGTGCGCGCAGATGCACGCGTGCAAGAAACAGCTGATTAACAGTAGAACTTCAACAGAATGAACATTTTGAAACAATAATTTCGCCAAAACAACCAGCCCGTCCTTTGTAATGATTTTTCCTTTAAGAGAAGTATTGGAAAATTGAGGTAAATAACAAGGAGTATCTCGGAAGGGTTAACTGGAGGGAAAAGCTATATAAATTACTCTTAAATGAATTTTTCAGCTGAATGTTCTAATGCAAAAATTTACATGAATTTATCACGACCTTAAGTCATTTTAATTTACCCTAACATGAACATCTAACCTACGGATTCTGAGTTAAACTTTCACATGAATACCTCTTCTTGAGATTCTAATTTTACACTTACAAACAAAATGGAAGGAGTTCTGCATAGGTAAACTGAATAAATGAAATACAGAAAAAGCATTTTTGTTTAAATATATATTGCAATTATTAGGCAATATGAACATAACAATAAAACAATAAAATTACAAGGAAAAAATTACATGTCTTATATGCACAAAGAAGAAAAGTTTAAAAGAGCCTTCATGATGGACACTAAAGAAAAAATTCACCGTTATATTTTACTGTGTATAACTTGAGTTATATTGCAAAACAGCCACATGAAATGACACAAAGTAAAAAGTGTTAAGGGATGAAACCACTACACTGATGACATGTGGATGTATTCCTGAATAAATGTTTATAGACAATTGGTATTTCTGCTTATAAAGAAAATACGCCTAGATTAACACTAGGCAATTAGGCATGTAGTTACTACGCTTTAAAAAGAGAAGAATGCCAACACGGCTGTTGAGCAGTTCTAGAAATACTAAAATACGCATGTGAAATATTCCCTTAAGAATTACAAAGTTAAGTTTAATATTTATATGTTTAGGAAAAAATAAATACCGCTACTACATAATAAATACGACATTCTGCTCTATAGAAAATATTTAAAAACGCTTTTAAAAAACAGCTGTTGAACAGTTCTAGGAACACTGCAAAAACAAAATGCAACAAAAATTTATGCAAAAGAACACTGTTATTATAGAGTGGACACTGTAGAGCACACAAAAAAACGTCACTTGAATTTTCTTACGCGCCACTCCAGTGATAACGGCTGGTACGGAGCCATGTGTCGGGCTCTTTGCTGGCGAAAAATACGCCTTTTGGCGCTTTGAGAAACGGGCACCAGATGAGGAATGGCAAGGTCTGTTATTTGATCACCTAGGACATCCTGGTCCTGTAGAAATGCTGAGTTGTCGACACTGTTTGCGTTATTAGTGCACAGGCTGTTCTCCTCCCGATGAAAGGCCTCTTGAAATTGATTTAAGAGATTCCTTCGGACCTTGGGCACGGCGAACTGTGATGGTTGGCAGGAGAGCAGTGGCAGCAAATTATGCACTGGAGGAGACACAGGGCTGTAATGAGGAGCTATATGCACGTTGGGAGGTGAATGTTGAGGTGAAATAGGAGTGAAAACAAAGTGACGAGGAGACGGTGAAAGAGGTTGAATGTCATTTTGGGAATTTGGAGTTGATGTTTCAATGTTAGAGAACGACAGGGAAGAAGGTGGAGATGGAGATGAAGAAACGATTATTGTGGATGGAAGTTCTGATGAGAAGTTTGCTGCTGTATGTGCGCTTAGCTCCCGGGAGGAATCATCAAGGCTTGAATTTCCTGGAGGGGCCGAAACGGAAAATTCGGCTACGTGGCTGGGCTGAAGCAGTGTTTTCAGGGGCAAAAACGAAGAAGACTGGTCCAGGTGTACACTTGATTGTTCATGCAACTCGCTGGCAAAGCTGGTGACGGCGTAAATGTTGTCATCAGGATGGCTGTATTGTGTTAATGTTGCGGAGATTTCTGTAGATATTTGCTCTTGACGAGTTAGTAATTCTCTATATACACGTCCAGAAGGCGAAATATAAAGAACTTCGCGGGTGACGGTCACTTGAGTAACTTTCATGGTGGTGGCAAACCAACAGCAATACTGAGAATGAAGCTAGCAATGTAAAGTTCCGTGTTTAAAAGGACAAGTAGTTTGAAATATAACTGAAACTGCAGTTTTTTGTGTGCCATCAAGATGTATAAACGGTTGAGAACTATTTTGATTACATGGGCTGTAACACGCACAACTTTTTGTTTGTGCAGCGCGTTTTTCTCGAAAGAACAGAATTGCATCTTCTTAGGGGATAAAATGTCATATACTTGATTTATAAGGAAGCGTTTCGGTTGCGGAGAAAATATACACGTGTAGCAGTTTTTCTGCTGACCGCTTACGATGTATTGTTATGCTTTAACCTAAATCGTGCCGAAGCAGAAAGTCGCCGTTTGTTTTGAAATATGATTGAAATTGCGGTTTTAGTGTCATCAAGGTGTTTAAACGGATGTGAGCAATTTTGATTACATGCGCTGTTAAAGGCACAACTTTTGTGTGTGCAGCGCGTTTTTCTGAAAAGAACAGAATCGCATCTTCTTAGGGGATTAAATCTCACATACTTTATTCACAAGGAAGCGTTTCGGTTGAGGAGAAAATAAACACGTGTAGCGGTTTTTCTGCTGACCGCTTACGATGCATTTTTATGCTTGTACTGAATTGTGTCGGTAGCGTTCGGTTTGAAATATAACTGAAATTGCAGTTTTCGTGTCATTAAGGTGTTTTAAACGGCAGTGAACAATTATGATTACATGGACCTTATATACACATCATCATCGTCATCATCATCATCATCATCATCATCCTTATCATCATTAATCATGATGATGATCATCATCATCATTCCGGCATTCCCTCTGAAAACATGTAGAAATATGTTAGACGCAAGTAAAAACTTAAATTTGATTCATAACCGCATCTTACAAAGGAAAAGCGTTGGAATAAATAGGTTTGAAATATGATTCCCCGACTCACTCGATACAGCGTGCGTTTCACCAATAAGATACGGTAATACATTTTAGAAATAGGTTATATAAAACCTGACATAGTTTCTTGCTTTTGAAGTATTAAGGGCTTCTTGGGGGTGTACTTAGACCCTTTTTGCTGTATTTGGAGGCTTCTTGGAGTGTATTTGGGATAGGTTTGGTGGGGCTTCTTGGGGGTGTACTTAGGCCCTTTTTGCTGTATTTGGAGGCTTCTTGGAGTGTATTTGGGATAGGTTTAGGCAAAGAACAATGAAAAAATGTATTCTGGATACTCGGAAACCGATATAGTGGTGCGCTCGATACCTGACGGTGTAGATCCAAGGAACTGTTTTAATGGCATGTTTCGGCAATTTTTACAATTTGTTAACGAGAACCTGCTACAAAAATCGCCAGGGTGGTTGGGAATATCCATAACGGATGGGCAACATCACGATAGACCATTTAACATGAGCGTTCGAAAATTTGACCTGGTAGACCCAGATGTCATTTTGCGCTCTAGTAAGCGAGTTATGCAAAATAACAAGGACTTTTTAATGAAGGGACCTCTTAAAGTAAACTGTGTGTGGACGAAGGAAGTCCGGGGTTCGTGCTTTAAAATGTGTGATGAATGCAAAACGAATAAAGGAATAATAGAAATACGAAACGCAGACAGAATGTGTATGGCTAGAGCAACAGCCGTTTGCAAAGATAAGATAGACCACGATAAAGCTTACCTCAGTATTCAGAGGAGCGAGTATATGCAACTGGATATAGCAAAAGCTTTATGCCGGTCTATAGGGAATGGAGATGAAATATGTTCCTTGGACGATGTGTAAGCTTTCGAAGGCATCTTACCCGGGTATTGCATTACAGTGTTCGGAGATCATACCGAAAAAAAATGTTTTGAACAAACCAAGTACGCTTACCGATAAATGTATTGCATCATCATCATCATCATCATCCTTATCATCATCATTCCGGCATTCCCTCCGAAAACATGTAGGAATATGTTAGACGCAAGTAAAAACTTAAATTTGATACATAACCGCATCTTACAAAGGAAAAGCGTTGGAATAAATAGGTTTGAAATATGAATCCCCGACTCACTCGATACAGCGTGCGTCTCACCAATGAGATACGGTAATACATTTCAGAAATAGGTTATATAAAACCTGACATAGTTTCTAGCTTTTTGAAGTATTAAGAGCTTTTTGGGGTGTACTTGGGCCCTTTTTGCTGTATTTGGAGGCTTCTTGGAGTGTATTTGGGATAGGTTTGGTGGGGCTTCTTGGGAGTGTACTTAGGCCCTTTTAGCTGTATTTGGAGGCTTCTTGGAGTGTATTTGGGATAGTTTTGGTGTATTTAGGGGCATTTGGAACGTGTTTACTGTTTTTTTTAACTTAATAGCTTGAAGGAGTGCATTTATGCTTTTTTGGTGTATTTAGAGATTTTTTTTGTGTATTTAGAGACCTTTTTGTGGCGTATTTGGAGGATTTTTAAATGCAATTAGGCCCTACTCGGGGTGTACCCAAGCTGAATCTCCCGATGCGACGCGCCGCGCGCGCGCAGAAGCACGCGTGCAAGAAACAGCCGATTAACAATAGGACTTCACAGAATGATCATTTTGAAACAATAATTTCGCCGAAACAACCAATGCGTGCGGTAAGCAACACATGACAAGACGGCGCCTAAAGAACCAAGGTTTTAGGAGCACCACACATATTGTTTCAAAATGTTCGTTCTGTTGAAGTTCTATTGTTGATCGGCTGTTTCTAGCACGCGTGCTTCTGCGCGCGCGCGGCGCGTCGCATCGGGAGATTCAGCTTGGGTACACCCCGAGTAGTGCGTATTTGCATTCCAAAAATCCTTCAAATACGCCACAAAAAGGTCTCTAAATACACAAAAAAAATCTCTAAATACACCAAAAAAGCATAAATGCACTCCCTCAAGCTATTAAGTTAAAAAAACCAGTAAACACGTTCCAAATGCCCCTAAATACACCAAAACTATCCCAAATACACTCCAAGAAGCCTCCAAATACAGCAAAAAGGGCCTAAGAACACCCCCAAGAAGCCCCACCAAACCTATCCCAAATACACTCCAAGAAGCCTCCAAATACAGCAAAAAGGGCCTAAGTACACCCCAAAAAGCTCTTAATACTTCAAAAAGCAAGAAACTATGTCAGGTTTTATATAACCTATTTCTGAAATGTATTACCGTATCTCATTGGTGAAACGCACGCTGTATCGAGTGAGTCGGGGATTCATATTTCAAACCTATTTATTCCAACGCTTTTCCTTTGTAAGATGCGGTTATGTATCAAATTTAAGTTTTTACTTGCGTCTAACATATTCCTACATGTTTTCGGAGGGAATGCCGGAATGATGATGATAAGGATGATGATGATGATGCAATACATTTATCGGTAAGTGTACTTGGTTTGTTCAAAACATTTTTTTTCGGTATGATCTCCGAATACTGTAATGCAATACCCGGGTAAGATGCCTTCGAAAGCTTACACATCGTCCAAGGAACATATTTCATCTCCATTCCCTATAGACCGGCATAAAGCTTTTGCTATATCCAGTTGCATATACTCGCTCCTCTGAATACTGAGGTAAGCTTTATCGTGGTCTATCTTATCTTTGCAAACGGCTGTTGCTCTAGCCATACACATTCTGTCTGCGTTTCGTATTTCTATTATTCCTTTATTCGTTTTGCATTCATCACACATTTTAAAGCACGAACCCCGGACTTCCTTCGTCCACACACAGTTTACTTTAAGAGGTCCCTTCATTAAAAAGTCCTTGTTATTTCGCATAACTCGCTTAATAGAGCGCAAAATGACATCCGGGTCTACCAGGTCAAATTTTCGAACGCTCATGTTAAATGGTCTATCGTGATGTTGCCCATCCGTTATGGATATTCCCAACCACCCTGGCGATTTTTGTAGCAGGTTCTCGTTAACAAATTGTAAAAATTGCCGAAACATGCCATTAAAACAGTTCCTTGGATCTACACCGTCAGGTATCGAGCGCACCACTATATCGGTTTCCGAGTATCCAGAATACAGTTTTTCATTGTTCTTTGCCTAAACCTATCCCAAATACACTCCAAGAAGCCTCCAAATACAGCAAAAAGGGCCTAAGTACACCCCCAAGAAGCCCCACCAAACCTATCCCAAATACACTCCAAGAAGCCTCCAAATACAGCAAAAAGGGTCTAAGTACACCCCCAAGAAGCCCTTAATACTTCAAAAGCAAGAAACTACGTCAGGTTTTATATAACCTATTTCTAAAATGTATTACCGTATCTTATTGGTGAAACGCACGCTGTATCGAGTGAGTCGGGGAATCATATTTCAAACCTATTTATTCCAACGCTTTTCCTTTGTAAGATGCGGTTATGAATCAAATTTAAGTTTTTACTTGCGTCTAACATATTTCTACATGTTTTCAGAGGGAATGCCGGAATGATGATGATGATCATCATCATGATTAATGATGATAAGGATGATGATGATGATGATGATGTGTATATAAGGTCCATGTAATCATAATTGTTCACTGCCGTTTTTGACCTTGAAGGTTATGGTGCACCCTCAGGACTGGCTTCATCGCTGGACGCACCCCCTTGCATGCCCCTAACCACCCCGACGCACTTGACCCTCTGCATTTGCCACCCGGCGCACCCCTTGGTAGGCAATGGGGGAAAAGGTGTTTTCTTTTTATTTTTATTAAGAATACATTGGAATAAAGGTTACGTGACTTTAGGAGAGGGAATGGAGACTGACAAGTGTCTAGTTGGGCGGCCAAGGATCAAAAGGAAGAAATTCAGGTGAGCTTATTATTGAAACGGAGGCAGGAAGTGACGTGTAAGGCTTTGATTGGTTAAAATAAGAATGTTTTAGATTGGCCCATGCAGAGCCGGATTTCGACCAATGGGGAAAAGGGGTTATCTTTTTTTATTTTTATTAAGAACTGGAACGTCCGGTATTGTAGAAGAAAGCAAATTGCTTGTGTGTGCATTCTATTCTTTTAAAAAAAAGAGTCAGACTTCCGGGTTACAGAAAAAATGCAACATTGCACAAATGTCCTGCTGCAGGTACGTGGATAGCGCGCGCACGCGTGCAAGAAACAGCTGATTAGCAATAGAAGTTCATCAGAATGAATATTTTTGAAACAATATGTGTTGCGCACCTTTAATGCGCGCTGACTTCCTCCCCACCTCTTTTTATACCGGATGTTACGTAACTAAAACACCCACGTCTAATTTCCTGTTACCGTGAGAACTGCTTTTTAGGCAGTTTCTTCAGTAATTTTCTCAGAAAACACGATGCTTCGCATTTCACTGCCGGAAGTGACGTGTAAAGTTTCGATTGGTTAAAATAAGAATGTCTTTGATTGGTCGAGAGGGGTTAAGGCAGATTTGTGAGAAAGCAAATTGCTTGTGTGTGCATTCCATCCTTTTAAAAAGAGTATTTAGCGGAAATATATAATAACATTTAGCTGCATTAACATGAATTAGACCAATAATAAGTTTAAAGTACGTGGTGCGTAATTGATGAGAGTGTGAAAAGTAGACATTTCCCTATATCGTATTTGAATACATTCCAGCAATGTTTGTTGTCTTGGCTTTTACCTTGCACGTCCGCTGCTCTAGAGAAAACTAAACTGCTTGTGTGTGTGCCATTTAAAGGAGTAACACTTACGGGTTACAGAAAAAATGCAAGCTAGCAAAAGTGTGACCTGTTGCAGGTGCGTGGATATCTGAGCGTGCAGTTGAACTTTGGTCTGTTTTGAACGGCTATAGCCGAATTCATTTTGCCTTTAAGAGAACGATTGGAAATTTCAGACAAATAACAAGGAATATCTGGGAAGGGTTAACTGGAGGGAAAAGTTATATAAATTACTGTCACATGAATTTCTCAACTCAGTGTTCTAATGAACTAATTGACATTAATTTCGCAATTCTAAATACTTCACAAAGTTCTAAAATTTCGAAATACTTTTGAGCATTCCAAAATTTCCTAAAATTTCTTAAACCCTCTAAAAAAAGTGCCTAATTTTTGCAAAAATGCCTAAACTTTTAAAAACTGCCTAAAATTTCATAAAATCCCAAACAAATTTAAAAAATCTATAGTTTCAAAAATTGCTAATGTTTCAAAAAATAAAAAATTTTGAACTTTCAAAAATTGTTAATTTTTCAAAAAAAAAAAATCGGACAAAACGCGCCACGTGCGCGCATATGCACGCGTGCAAGAAACAGCTGATTAACAGTAGAACTTCAACAGAATGAACATTTTGAAACAATAATTTCGCCGAAACAACCAGCCCGTCCTTTGTAATGATTTTTCCTTTAAGAGAAGTATTGGAAAATTGAGGTAAATAACAAGGAGTATCTCGGAAGGGTTAACTGGAGGGAAAAGCTATATAAATTACTCTTACATGAATTTTTCAGCTGAATGTTCTAATGCAAAAATTTACATGAATTTATCACGACCTTAAGTCATTTTAATTTACCCTAACATGAACATCTAACCTACGGATTCTAAGTTAAACTTTCACATGAATACCTCTTCTTGAGATTCTAATTTTACACTTACAAGCAAAATGGAAGGAGTTCTGCATAGGTAAACTGAATAAATGAAATACAGAAAAAGCATTTTTGTTTAAATATATATTGCAATTATTAGGCAATATGAATATAACAATAAAACAATAAAATTACAAGGAAAAAATTACATGTCTTATATGCACAAAGAAGAAAAGTTTAAAAGAGCCTTCATGATGGACACTAAAGAAAAAATTCACCGTTATATTTTACTGTGTATAACTTGAGTTATATTGCAAAACAGCCACATGAAATGACACAAAGTAAAAAGTGTTAAGGGATGAAACCACTACACTGATGACATGTGGATGTATTCCTGAATAAATGTTTATAGACAATTGGTATTTCTGCTTATAAAGAAAATACGCCTAGATTAACACTAGGCAATTAGGCATGTAGTTACTGCGCTTTAAAAAGAGAAGAATGCCAACACGGCTGTTGAGCAGTTCTAGAAATACTAAAATACGCATGTGAAATATTCCCTTAAGAATTACAAAGTTAAGTTTAATATTTATATGTTTAGGAAAAAATAAATACCGCTACTACATAATAAATACGACATTCTGCTCTATAGAAAATATTTAAAAACGCTTTTAAAAAACAGCTGTTGAACAGTTCTAGGAACACTGCAAAAACAAAATGCAACAAATTGCAGTATTTCACAGTTTAATCCATAGGCTAGTGAACATCCCATTGACTATAGAAGAATATACCAAAGAAGTAGATCACATTAAATATGTTGCAATTGTGAATGGCTTTGATCCAAAATTTATTAAAAAATGATAAACAAGCATAAAAGACGGAAAACCATAAAGGACGTTAGCACTTTAAAAGTTGACGACCCAAAGAAAGTATATTGCAAATGTACGTATCACCCTAAGGCATTTAATAAATTCAAAAACATTTTCCGTCAATTTCAGATACAACTAGTACCGCATAACAAATATAACATGAGAAACATGCTGAATCACCCGCTAAAAAACACAAGCCCAACCAACAAACTATCCGGAATTTATAGCGTAAGATGTGAGGATTGCCACGAAATTTATATCGCAAAAACAAAGAGAAACCTATAAACAAGGATGAAAGAACACATACGATGTATTAAATACAAACAGACAGATAAATCGGCCATAGCCCATCACTTCTGGTCAAAAAATCATAATATTTCCAAAGACATAAAACTTTTGGTACCGACAAAAAAGTATTGGGAGTTACAGTTTGGGAAAATATACACATTTTGAAGAACAAAAAGAGAGCAATGAACTTCGAAATTCCAATAGTAGATGACATTCAACTCGTTGAACAGCGCCAGGAGAGGGAGGCGGTCACCTGAAGAACCAGTAGAACATCAACTGATGATGGGGACGCGGTGTCCTTGAAACATGCCCTAATTTCAAAAGTAAGTGGAGCGTAAGTGTTTTTACAGTTCGAGAAATGGTTTAAAAAGTGCTTTTGATTGATGAAGCACCACTGTTTATAAATCCTTCTATTTATAGTTTTATTATGTTTGACACTTTGAAATTACTCACTATATGTCTAATATTATTGTACCAGAAAACAAAGTCAATTACACTCTGGCCATTTGCATTTATGAAGGTGTATTCCCCCTGCTCATCTTCACCGTATTTCCCATTAAGAATGTCAAGCGCATTTATTTCACAAAATTCAATGAGTTTTTCACTTCCTCTCTCGACGATCTTGTCCTTGCTACGTCTAATATCATCATTTTCCCCTGTTATGTTATTATTTTCCCAATCATCTGTTAGATTTACGTCACTTTCCCCAATTCTTATATTTAGATCTCCCATTATTATAATCTCTATGTTAATGTATTTATCCCTTAACCTCTCAATGTCTTTGTCTAACAGATAAAATATTTCGGGATTATGAAACTGTGAGGAGGCTGGCGGGTTATACACTACACCTAAACATATGCTGTCATCTAGCTCCTTATCTTCTATTACAACCCAAAGCACTTCTTTATGCCTGGACCATGATTCTTTCATTGTTACAGAGACTTCCTAATAAAGAAACCTAGTCTTCCAGAAAGTCTCCCTTTCTTTGCATATGCTTCTCCCTTTCTTCCTACGTAACTAAAACCCCTTATGTCATTGACCTCCTCTTTCAACCATGTTTCAACCACTGCTAAATAATCCAGCGTCCCCAAAAAGTGCTGTAAGGTTCCCGTATTAATTTTAATCTTTATTCCTTCACAGTTCCAAAATCCTATTTTCCTGACTGACTGCTATTGTGAACCCGTTCTGCCCCTAGACCACACATACTTCTCCAATGTCTTTTTAATTCTCAGCTGAATTCCTCCAACAGCTGAGGATCGTTTGTCTTTGTTTATCATTATACTTCCATGCGGTGCATGCGGCGAAGTTATAATATCTCCCGCCTCTGCTTTACCTCTCCTCCTGCCTTCACCACCTACCGCCCCCTCTTCTTCTTCTTCACTACTACCAATGGTTTGCATCCAGCTTCTTTCCCCTCTCTCCGCCAATCCACGTGCTGCCATAGTCTCCACCCTCCTTGGCGACAGCCACTTTCTCCCGTCTGTTGTTACAGGTGTTGACGTCATCTCCCTGCTTTCCTCACCTCCCTTCTGTCCGAGATTTGATTTCCTTTCGTCTTGTTTGATTCACTCAATGGCGTATCCTCTGACGCGTTGGTTGTTACCACGTGCTGTATCAGGGCAGGCCATTCCCAAGGCAACTGGAATAATCAGGTAGGCCATTCCGGAGAGTCGCGCTGCCATTGGCTAACGCGCATGACGTCACTGAGAATACAGTTCAACCGCGAGGGTTAAACACTAGCCCCTCAGTATGTGTTATTTAAGCTCTGCTACGTGTAAAATCGGAAGAAATAAACATCCACTTGTGTATTATAATGAAGGTTCTTTCTAGCAGTTGTATTAAGAGTTTAAAACATGTTACTATTCATATGTACTTAATCAGTGTAGCTCAAGAAAATGACGAAGCAACCCATTGAAGATTTTTCTTTACTGCAAGTTTCCTGATCATTTCTGCCTTCGCTCTTTTATTTATGTGCCTAATTCTAATAAGGTTCTTGTCCTCACATTAAGAGAGATCACTTTGTGATGAATTTCGGGGAACTTGGAACTTATTATAGAAATTAAGTTTTGCATCACTCCATTACACTTCGCAGCACTTTGTCCATGGAAGCTACAAAATATTACTTCTGTACCTTGTTCTGCCGTTTCAAAACACTGTTTTCTTTCTTCAGGGCTTGTATCCGAGACTTTAGTCTAATTATTTCCTCTTCAGCAACAACAGAGTGGTCAGGAGCTACCTCCATGCTGGTCGACGGGTCCAATTTTTTTTTGTTTTTTTTTGGGGGGGGGGGAGATAAACATACTATAGTAGACAGCGCCCTCTTTCGCACGGTCCTAACTTCGCACCGGCGATCTCTTGCTAATATTGCCTATTAATAAAAACAGTTTTATTATTATTGTTATTGTTGTTGTTATTGTTGTTGTTATTGTTGTTGTTATTGTTATTATTGTTGTTATTGTTATTATTGTTGTTATTGTTATTATTATTATTATTATTATTATTATTATTATTATTATTATTATTATTATTATTATTATTATTATTATTATTATTATTAATTATTTATTATTATTAATTATTATCATTAACATTATTATTATTATTATCATTATTATTATTATTATTATTATTATTATTATTATTATTATTATTATTATTATTATTATTATTATTATTATTATTATTATTATTCCACGCATCAAACTTTTCTTATAAAAAAGGAGCGAATAAACTCAGTGTACACATAGAAACAAATACATAAATGGAATGTATCTGATAATTACCTGCAAATTGGTTTTGCTGGTACCTGCTACTACCGCCTCAAATACATCCCCATGCCAATTAGGAATTTTCTATGACGATACAGTGTCGCCCTTTAATTTTCTTTTCAGCGGCAAACCTAACAGCTCGTTTTTTAAATCCCGTTCATAGTTTTCGGGCAGGAAGTGATCGGAACAACTCCTTGCATTATTCACATTAACCGGATCAGCCCTTTTACAGCGTAAAACCCACTTGCGCTGTAGTTCTCGATCTTTAGGCAAACAATGGAAAATCACATTCGTAGTTTTATACGAAGCATTTTGGCTTTCAGCAACAGCGCAATGGTTTTCATGTTACGACAAAAAGCACAGCCAATAACTACAATAGCTCGTAAGCAACAGCATCTCGTTTATTTCATCAGAAGGATTGTGGAATTTGCATGCATCAGTGCCTTATCTGATCTAATAATGTGCAATCACAATATTGCATTACGTACATTCACGTGTAAGCGTTCTTGCGTTGTATTCTCAGTGACGTCACGCCCCTCAGTCAGCAGTGACAGTGTTTTCATTCCCGCCTTCCCGCGCGAAACACTGTCAATGCTGACTGAGGGGCGTGACGTCACTGAGAATACAAAGCAAGAGCCCTTACACGTGAATGTGCGTAATGCAATATTATGATTGCACATTATTAGATCAGATAAGGTACTGATGCATGCAAATTCCACAATCCTTCTGATGAAATAAACGAGATGCAGTTGCTTATGAGCTATTGTAGCTATTGTCTGTGGCTTTTGTCGTAACATTATCAGTAAAAGTAGAAACCATTGCGCTGTTGCTGAATGCAAACATGCTTCGTATAAAACTACGAATGTGATTTTCCATTGTTTGCCTAAAGATCGAGAACTACAGCGCAAGTGGGTTTTACGCTGTAAAAGGGCTGATCCGGTTAATGTGAATAATGCAAGGATTTGTCCCGATCACTTCCTGCCCGAAAACTATGAACGGGATTTAAAAAACGAGCTGTTAGGTTTGCCGCTGAAAAGAAAATTAAAGGGCGACGCTGTACCGTCATAGAAAATTCCTAATTGGCATATGAAATGAAATGTGTAGTGCTTAACGCCCGCTTTTACTACATACGGCACCGCAGGCGGTGACACTGATGATACATGAGATGAAGATGGAGCACCGGTGGAATGAGATGGCGGGGGAAACCGGAGGTCCCGGAGAAAACCCGCCCCAACGCCGTGTTGTCCACCAAAATTCTCACTTTGCGGTCGCCTGGGATCGAACCCGGGCCGCCTTGGTGAGGATGTATTTGAGGCGGTAATAGCAAGTACCAGCAAAACCAATTTGCAGGTAATTATCAGATACATTCCATTTATGTATTTGTTTCTATGTGTACACTGAGTTTATTCGCTCCTTTTTTATAAGAAAAGTTTGATGCGTGGAATAACAACAACAACAACAATAATAATAATAATAATAATAATAATAATAATAATAATAATAATAATAATAATAATAATAATAATAATAATAATAATAAATAATAATAATAATTAATAATAAATAATAAAACTGTTTTTATTAATAGGCAATATCAGAAAGAGATCGCCGGTGCGAATTTAGGACGGTGCGAAAGAGGGCGCTGTCTACTATAGTATCTTTATCTCCCAAAAAAAAAAAAAAATTGACCAGTCGACCAGCATGGAGGTAGCTCCTGACCACTCTGTTGTTGCTGAAGAGGAAATAATTAGACTAAAGACTCAGATGCAAGCCCTGAAGAAAGAAAACAGTGTTTTGAAATGGCAGAACAAGGTACAGAAGTAATATTTTGTAGATTCCATGGACAAAGTGCTGTGAAGTGTAATGGAGTGATGCAAAACTTAATTTCTATAATAAGTTCCAAGTTTCCCGAAATTCATCACAAAGTGATCTCTCTTAATGTGAGGGCAAGAACCTTCATTAGAATTAGGCACTTAAACAAAAGAGCGAAGGCAGAAATGATCAGGAAACTTGCAGCAAAGAAAAGTCTTCAATGGGTTGCTTCGTCATTTTCTTGAGCTACACTGAGCAAGTACATATGAATAGTAACATGTTTTAAACTCTTAATACTAACTGCTAGAAAGAACCTTCATTATAATACACAAGTGGATGTTTATTTCTTCCGATTTTACACGTAGCAGAGCTTAAATAACACATACTGAGGAGCTAGTGTTTCATTCTCGCAGTTGAACTGTATTCTCAGTGACGTCATGCGCGTTAGCCAATGGCACCGCGACTCTCCGGAATGGCCTACCTGAGTACTTTAGTTGCCTTGGTGCTGTATTACATCATCTCTCTGTTGTGTGCCGGTGCCGGACTTTGACTCCCTCGTCCCTTCCTGTGTATGTGGGACTTGGCTGGATTTTTGCTGAGTTATTTCCTCCCCTGTAGGCTCCCTGCTCCATACATCCCTCTTGCTCGCATATGTTGTGTTCGCTCCTATCCAGAGTTGCAAATTTCTGATATATGCTCGTTTACCCGCAGCTCTCGCTTCCATCATCCTTCGGATTAGATTTTGCTTCACGTGTCTTTGGGCTGGTGTTAAATCCTTATTTATGAATATTTTTGTGCCTTTCAACATTTTAGCCCGTCCCAGTATTTCGTAGATTAATTGAGTTGTAGAGAAATGTACAATAATTGGCCTTTCCCCCACATGTCTTCTTACGCGGTAAGTCTCCACTATCTCCCAACCGTGTAGTTCTATTTGTAGTTCTTCTGTCAATATTTGGGACACTTCCTGCCATGGCCAAATACCTCTTCTCTCTTTCACTCCTATAAATACTAAGTTTAGTCTTCTCCTCTCATCTGCTCTTTCCAATTTCACTTTCAGTTCATCTACTTCCCCTCTTATACCCTGGATTTCTTTTACTACTTCTTCTTTTATTTCCTGAGCTATTTTCTCCAGACTGTTGCCTATTCTTTGCTCCATCCCATCCATTTTATATATTTTTTCCACCAGATTCTCCTGAATAGTTTGTATTTCCTCTGGTCAGGATTCTGTTCGACTCCTCCTATTAATAACATTAGAATTATACATCCCAGTATTATGCCGCTAACCCCCATAGATCTTCCTATTTCCTTTTTCTTGATTTTCCTTTGCCTAAACAGTCCTATCCTTGCTCTGTACACTGTAAGCTCATCTCCCATTGTTGCTTCTTGTGCCACTCTTCTGGAGCTCACTGTAACACAACCTTCCTCTTCAACAGCTTGCTTAGCACTCCATCTATCAGTTAATTATTTTTCCTATGCAAATTTATTAAGTATAAATTATCACTTCATATGCTCATCCGCTTCCAGCAGTATTAATATGAATAAGATTTTCTATGATTATGAGAAGATGATAAATAGCTTTCTGCTAATCACTTTCTTTCAGAAGATTCGAAATTCTTTTAAAATTAATCTGGGAAGGACTGTAAAAATGCTCAGTTCATAATCATTACCTGAAATTGAAACAAATATATTTGTGAGCAACACAAATAAACACTGTATTCAAACCTAAAATTGCCCGCCTCGGTAAACGTAGATGGTAGCGTGTCTGCCTCATGTTCAAGAGGTCCCCAGTTCGAATCTTGGTCAGGGTGAGTTACCTGGATAAGGTTTTTTCCAGGGTTTTCCCTTATTCTTAAAGACGAATGTCAAGTAACTCTAAGCTCCATGGACCCCGGGCCCATTTGAGCATCATTTCACCCATTTCATTCACTGTGCGACATGACTTGTTGGAGGACGTAAATTACAACAAAAAACCTAAAATTTGTAAATAATTTTTTTTATTACATTATGAAATTACAGAATATTTTTCTTGCTGTTAAACGTTTACTGTTTTGGGAACATCATTAATAACAGATAATATAATAATTATATAAAATTAAAGATGCGGATTATTTTAACCTCTATTCAGTGTAAAACCATTTGAATATTTCACACATCACGCTACTAACAAAACTGATATTGTAGAATTTCCCCCTTATAGACAGAAATATTATATTTAAAAATTTTATTTACAGAGTGTAAATAAATGCATATTGGTGTTACAGGTGTTCGTACATATGACAAAAGCTCTATGACAAGTGAGGAAGACCGAGATTTTGCAGCTACGATGTTAGCTTCAGCACATGAGCGAGAAACAAACTTCAACCAGCTGCTTGCTATTTTTCCTGATGTGGATAAAGATGATTTATTGGAGATATTTGAGCGATGTAATGGTGATCTAAACTGGGCAGCAGATATTCTTCTGGAATCGGGACTTGAACACCTTCAAGGTGCAGCATCAAACTCTCCTCCAACACATGATAGAGAATCTGATGAATCTACTGGTGTTGCTGAAAGAGACTTTGCATCAGAGGAAGGAGCTGCGGGAGGTCTCGCTTGGTGGGAAAGTGTCCCAGCAGAAACAAGGTTTGCAATTTCCAGCAGAGAAATCCCATTTTTAGTTCTCAAGATTTAAATTTTACTGTAATACACACTGCTCCAAGTTTTTATCTAATATACAGGGTCACTCAAAAGTAACCTCAATCTTTAAACTCTATAAATATTATAATATTTGAGATATGATAAAAACAAAAAAAGTCACATACTGGTCAATCAATGGGATTTAGTTCTCTTTTCTTCTTACTTTATTCTTCCCCTCTTTTCTTTCCTTTTTTTTTTTTCAGTTATTCACTGCTATTATGGGTATAGTTTTGTTGAATACAACATGAGTAATTCTATTCATACTGCTTAAAGAATTTCCAAATCATGGCTCTATCTAAATAACAAGAATATAGCTGATTTAATGCTATTATGAAAGCAAGAGGAATTTTTTACAAAATCTGAAAAAATCTGTAACAGTTTAAAAGCAGACCAATGTTCCATCTCTTAATTATGGGAACTTAATCAGGAAGTTTAAGGAAACTGTCTTTCCTTGCACACATTTAGCTGGAATCAGTTTAACTGATGTGTGCTGACAAAGGTTCCAGTAAGCTGCTCAAATTTCATACTTAAACTGCCCTCCCCTACTGTTGAGTAGTCGAGACAATTCTGCACATGCTAGGAGGATCCTGCTGTTTAAAGATCTCTATCTTCCAAGACAGAACTTTGAGTGAATCTCCCTACATATAAACCAACAGTAAGAATAAATTAAACACTCTAAGCAACACACTTCACTACTTATGTTAGTAAAAATCCTTTGGGACCAGTTTCGAAATGCATGTTTCATTCTCAGCCTGATAACCGACTAACCAATTGGTTACTTCTGGAAGTAACTGTTCCTTAACTTCCGGAGGTAACCAATAGGTTAGTCTGTCAGCCAGTGAGGCTGCTCAACCTAACAGACAATGGTCACGACATCCAGGCCGGGACGGAGTTGGGGACGTGCGAGCCCGTGGTCAGCATAACACCAATCGACAAGACCCAGGAGCCGGTGCCAATGCAAAACCGGTGGATTCGGCTGGAAGGCTTACTGAAGAGGGCAGCCGAGCACCTGACCGCAGAACAGCTGGAGAAGGTTCGACAATTGTTGGAACTATACCAGTGCATCTTCAGCCAAGGCAACAGCGACTACGGCCGCACGGACCGAGTTCTCCAGCGCCTCGACACTGGAGATGCCCAGCCTATTTTGCAACCACCTAGATGCATTCCACTGGCAAAGCAATTGGTGGTACAGGACATACTGGAGGACATGAGATCCAGGGGAATGATTGAAGAGTCTGATAGCCCTTAGTGTTCCCCTGTAGTCTTGGTGATAAAGAAGAATGGCGAGCTACGCTTCTGCGTGGACTACAGGAAGCTGAATGTTGTCGCCAAGAAGGACTGCTTCTCCTTACCCCAGATTGACAACATCCTGGACACGCTTGCTGGTACACAGTGGTTCTCGACCCTGCACCTGAAGTCGGGTTACTGGCAGGTGGCTCTAGACCCGAGAGACAAGGAGAACACCACAATCTCGATAGGCCAAGGTCTTTGGCAGTTCACAGTTATGTCCTTTGGTCTCTGCAACGCACCAGCTACCTTCCAACCCTCATGGAGTAAGTGGTGAGAGGATTGACTTATGACGCCTGCCTGCTATACCTGGACATCATCGTCAGCAAAACGTTCGAAGACCATCTGGAAAACCTGAGCAAGGTGTTACAGAGACTGCAGGCGACCAACCTGAAACTGAACGCGACAAAGTGCCAGCACTTCTGCAAGGAAGTCAACTACTTGGGCCACATAGTCTCACCAACCGGAGTGGCCACAGACCCGGAGAAGACACAGGCCGTGAGAGATTGGCCTCACCCAAAGGATAAACGAGAATTGCACAGCTTCTTGGGGCTGTGCAGTTATTATCACCATTTCATAAAAGGGTTCTCCAACATCGCCAAAACCCTCACTCTCCTGACAGAAAAACTCCAGCCTTATGTGTGGATGGAGGATGCCGAAGGTGCTTTCCAGCACCTGATGAAGACACTTTGCTGTGCTATTTTGGGATTCCCACAACCAGGTGGCGCCTTCATTGTGGACACTTTTGCCAGCGACCATTGCATTGGGGGTGTTTTATCCCAAGTCCAGGATGGCCTTGAGTGGGTGATAGCTTACTACAGCAAGATGCTGTCCAAAGCAGAGAAGAACTTCTGCGTCACCCGGCGAGTGCTGCTGGCGGTAGTAAAGACCTTGGAGCACTTCCATAAGTACCTGTACGGTCAGCCATTCCACCTGAGGACTGACCACTGCCCTAACCTGGGTACTGAGCTTTAGAAACCTGGAAGGCCAGACAGCCCGTTGGGTCCAGAGGCTGCAAGAGTACTTCACCTCTGAACATCGTAGAGGGAAGAACCGCGCCAACGCAGATGCCATGACTCAAAGACCCTGCCCGGCAGAGTGCGGTCAATGCACAAGAGTGGAAGAGGAGGATGCCGCAGCTGTCAGAGTGGTCATGGCAGTGCCTGCGGACGGTTGTGATAGCGCAGGATGAGGAGGGAGCAGCTGGCGGACGCCGACTTGGGGCCACTCTTGAGGGAAGTGGAGGTAGGGACCAGACCAACCTGGGAGGACATGGCACCCAGAAGCGCTGCATATAAGTCGTACTGGGCCCATTGGGACTCGCTGAAGACAAAAGAGGGAGAGCTGTTCCGTGTATGGGAATCACCCGATGGGAAGATGTGTAGGGAGCAGTTGGTACTTCTCTGGAATAAGTTCCCGGAAGTCTTGGAGGAAGTGCATGCCGGTACTTCAGGAGGACACATGGGAGCAAACGGAACGATTGACAAACTCTGACAGCGCTACTACTGGCTGAGGCTCAGAGCAGATGCTGAACAATGTCATGTGTGCGCGGCGAGTCACGGCCCTCAAACTAGAAGCTGGGGTTGCAAGCAGCAGTACAACGTCGGAGGGCCTTTCGAACCCATCTCTGGACCATTCCCAGTGTACGACTGAGGCAACAAGTACCTAATGATTGCGGTGGACTACTTCACCAAGTTACCAGAGGTGTATGCCATCCCGAACCTGGAGGCGAACACGATCACCGACTGCCTCATGGAGCAACTGTTCTGCCGTTTTGGGGTGCCGTTAGAGCTCCACAGTGATCAGGTTGAGTCTAACCTGATGAAGGAGACACTGGAAAGACTTGGGGTGAACAAGACCCGCACAACACCTCTACATCCGCAGTCAGACGGCATGGTCGAGAGGTGCATCAAGATGCTAGAAGAACATCTGAGGAAGGTCAAGGCCAGCCATCAGCGAGACTGGGATGTCAAGGTGCCATTGTACTTGCTGGCCTACCGCTCATCAACACACGACACCACTGGGATGACGCCAGCCAGCTTAATGTTCAGGCGAGAGCTACACCTCCCTTTTGACCAGGCTTTTGGGAGCCCTCCAGAAGCAAAATGGCCAGCAACCGAGTACATGGAGAACCTTGCGGGTCATCTCCACCTCCACGACATACATGAGATGGCTCGTCAGAACATCCAGATGGCGAACGACTGCATAAAGACCCGGTGTGACAGGCAAGCCAACAGCCAAGGATTCCAGCAAGGTGACCTGATCTAGTTGTACCGCTCTACCCGGACCAAGGGACGCTTCCCAAAACTTCAACAACCATGGCAAGGACCATACCGGGTGGTAAAGAGAATTAACGATGTGATCTACCACATTCAGAAGATACCCCAAGAAAAGATGTTGGTGGTACACCTGGATCGTCTGGCCTGCTACGATGGTGCTGTTCAGGATGACCAGCCTTGAGGAGGGAGCAGCGTTGCCAGTCATTGTTAAGTTGCTGCCGGGCCATGCGCGGGCAGTAAACAAAGAGACAGATAATCCTTGTTTCACGTAAGCTTGCCCAGTATCTCTTACTGGTCACGTGACCTAATCACCTCTCATTGGCTGCTGTTGTGGTAAAGACTGTCGTTCGGTAAAAATTAGTTTGTTATTTAACATGGTGATATATCTGTATATATGTGTTGGAAGAGAATTGTCAAATTTATATTTTCGTAACTGTTTTAATTAAATATATTACGCAACACAGTTGATTTATCTGAAATACATGTTAATTCTTAAATGAAGTAAAGAGGAGGTTCCTTTGCTCTCAAGCACATGACATGATAGCACGTGCTTCAGCGGTACATATTTGTTTATATGACTTTTATAACTGACCTTGTTTTGAACTGGATTAGTCATATATCGGCATTTGAAGGTTGTTGTGCCTAGTGCGAAAGCAAAATTATTTTATTGATCGTTTATTGCGCGTGTACTTCTATGAATAATGGCAGAGTCGACCGCCAGTTTTTTGCTGAAGTATCGCAAAAAGAATTGCGGTGCATGTGTTTAATGCACTCATAGAGAAGAATCCATCTTTGTCAGTGAGAGAAGTCGAACAGCTGTGCTCTGAAGTTATAGGTGTGAGTGTTAGATCCGTAGGAACATCGCGATGTGAAATTGAGAAAACAGGAAAACTTACCACTCCAGGCAAAAGCAGGAATAAATAAAACCGCGTGCTCGGAGAAAATACGTGAAAAGTGCTGTGCGTCGTCATGTGTATAGTTTTTTCTTTAGAAACGAACTCCCTAACATAAGTAACATTTCGTCTGCTGTAAATGAGGATGCAGATTCACCAAATTTCAGCAGAGTGCTTATACAGCTGGGGTTTGTGAATGAAAAAAGAGGCAAGAAAAATGTGCTAAAAACAGAGGCAAGAGTGCTGTTTGGCGAAGACGTTATTTAAGGACAGTCAGACTGTACCGAGATAGAAGTCGCAAAATATACTACCTTGACGAGATTTGGGAGAATGAAGAACACACAAAAAGTAAGGTATGGCGTGACACGACTTTTAAGACTGAAAGACAAGCAGTTTTGCAAGGTATGTGTGCTGTTTAAAAAACCTCAGTGGAAAAGGCCGAGGCCTTTCATTATAAACTTGTTTCAGTTACATTGCTCCGTCATTCGGTTCCAACTTGCCCATTTCATTATAAACTTGTATTTTTGCATGCCTTCATATCCTTATTTGTATGATTTTATTTATCTTCCCGGCAATTATTATGACATTTACTGCAGGTTTAAATGTGACGGAAAGGCACCTCCTATGGCCTATTGCGCGAAAGCATTAGCCAATTAGGACGAGGGGGGAGGTAGTTGGACGCAGAGTGATACATGTCAGCGGGGCAAGGTTATATGAAACAGGGTATAGAGCGGCCAGCGCCTGGTTGCAGCGCTAAACCCTTGCCGAGAGAAAGAGAGCAACAGAGAAAGAGACAGAGATAGTCTGAACTTTCCCGCTGTGTCATGAAAGGCCATGAAGCATTGACAAGTTTCTGGTAACAATGGCAGAGGTATAAAAGTCGTGAGAGTAACCAGTCAAGCCAGTTTTGTCAATGGAATTATGTGCATGAGCTGTGTAGTGATTTGAAAGTAAATTCTTTTGTTTATGGACTTGTGGCAGACGACGACCTTGAAGGTTGTGTTTGTGGATTGTGCGTAATTCTGCTACTGGCAGGACTTTTTACTTGAAATAAAGAGCAGTTTGAATCTCTACAAACTAGACTTTTAATTCTACGAACTCACAAAGTCACAATACACGGAATAACTCATAAAACATTGCATCTATCCAGTTAAAATCTTTATATGTAAGTGTGTGAAGAAAATTGTCCACATATTTTTAATTTGTTGTTTCACATGAAGAGCCTCAAAAATATATATGATTTTTTGGGCAAACTGCTATGCTTAGGGATAAATTTAAATAAAATTTATTGACATGTTTAAACATAGAGGCCTACTCAGAATTAAATATGAAACTTGCATTTAATGGGTGAAGAAATTCTGACCAAAATAGGCACAATTTTTAAACGTTGTTGAAACTGTAGCATTTGTACATTGTTTTGTAATAGAGGTTGTTAAAATGCTCACAAGAATATGTTAATATTTCTATATATTTTTATTTGTTTTTATTTTTTACTTTTAGTTCCCTTGGGCGTCAAGAAAGGGAAGACATTGCTGTAAGAGATTATGGCCCAGAGTTTAGTCTACCACCACATCAAAATCGTCCCAGTGGAAAGATAAATAGTTCTGCTAAGGGTTCTTTATCAGAGACTTCACTACAATTAAAGAGGCAGCTAGAAGAAAGAGTAGTGCTGAACGAACATTGCTATTCTGAACATACAAGGCGAATCTGGAATTTGAGACACGGGTAAGTAACTGTAGCCTTAAATATTAAAAACAGAAGCATTATTAACAGTGAAGTAAATAGAACTCCTTAGAATTGATAAATCAGCAACAAAACTGCAACATCTCAGAAAATCACATAGTGGTTTCTTTTGATGTTAAGACACTTTTTACAAGCTGTTCTGGTTGAAAAAATACTTTCATTTCTCTGAAAATGGGTAACACAGGCTACAATAGACCCTACAGAAATAGATGACATTATCAATCTTATGATTTATGCACAAGGAACAATTTCTTCATATTTGACAAATAATTTTACAGACAGTCAAAAGGTTAGCAAACGTATAGATCTTAGACCATCTTAGCAGACCTATACATGAGCTATTTGGAAATACACATAGTATATGCCTTCCCACAGATTTATAAATGTGTGCATAGATATGTTGATGTTGCTGTTGATCGTTGCTATCATTCCACAGAAACTAAAAGAAGTTTCTCTGAAATTACTGAACACTCCACAACACCCTACCCTTCTTGAACTTCAAAATATCTAGAAATCGACATGGTGTAGATTTTGGTTTATATACAGGAAACCCATACACATAGAGAACTACATAAAGAAAAATGAATGCAACCCAGTTTCACATCAATTAGCTGCCTTTAGAAGTCTGATTCACCAGTTATACAATGTCCACTGAGTAAGGAGGAGTTTTTGAAAGAGCGGCAGCACATACAAGATATAGCAGTGTTAAATGGATTCATCCCAGCCATCATAAGGAAGGTAATAAAAGGAAAGGAAAAACTCTAGATAATTTCAGAAACTACTACACTGACGGTGCTTACAAACACAAACTGCAATTATAGAAAATTCACCTACCATCCATGGGTGTTTAGGAAATTTGAACGAATCTTCAAATAACTAAATTTAAAATTAGTACCCCAAAACAAATTCTTTGTGCAGAACCCTAAATAAGGCACTAAAAAGTATAATCCCCAACACCAAAATCTGGAATTTATCATATAAGCTGTGAGACCTGTGATAAAAGCTACATAGGAAAAACTAAAAGAAACTTGGTAACCAGACTAAAGGGACACCAAAAGAACATAAAATTGAAACAAAAGAAAAGTCTGCAGTGTGATACCACTTTTGGGCTGAAAACCACAACATTGGCCATAACATAAAGCTGCTAAAATCACTGAGTTCTAGTTAATTGATGGAAATTAATCATTTCTTCGTACTAGCCGTATATAGGCTAAGGTTTTTTGATAGTCAACATGAAAAAATTCAATGCCATGGCCAGGATTTGAACTACGGATCTCCTGGTTTCCGTCCAGTCACTCTAACCCATTGAGCTACCATGGCCAACTTGCCTTCATGACATTAAATTCTCCATTTGACTCATATATTTCCCCAGTAAACCACTAGGGGCCCTCGCATTTGAGATACACTGTTTGTGACGACATACTATTGTGACTTTGTGGGTTCGTCAAATAAAAAGTCCAATTACACCACTAAAAAATGTTCTTTATTTCCACCTTATTATGTCACACTTGCCGATTACATAGAATTTCGTAATGTACACAATTATAATTTCACCAGTTCGTCTGTCCACGTACACTGCGCGCTCCTCACACTGCTCGCCACAACTGACTCAACTCAACTCAACTCAACTCAACTGACGGTCGCCTCTCCTCTATTGATCGGTGGCTCGAAGTTTCTCGAGAATTCTTTTTTATGGAGGGGGAAAACATTCTCAATGTTTCGCCTTCTTTCAGGCAGCAGGAGGAGGGGGAAACGAAGATTCAGCCACCTCTGTGGTTTCCCCTCCCTCCACATTCTCTCGCCTCTGCAAGCGGTAACGATGCCACATGCCCCCCTCCACCGGTCTTCCCCTGCATTTATTGATCGGTACCGTTGAGTCTGCCGATTGGGTAACACTATCGTAAGAACTTGAGTCCCAGGCTTCATCATTTAACTCTTCATCATTTAACTCTTATTATTTTTAGTTAATTTTAGTTAATACTCAGACTTTTATTCATTTATTAAAACATCAAAAACATATACAACACATACACAATTTACAGATTATAAATAAAAATTCAGTGTCACGGCCGGGATTTGAACCACAGATCTCCTGGTTTCCGTCCAGTCGCTGTAACCCATTGAGCTACCATGAGCTTGCCATGATATATATTTGATCCATAATATATTTTGTGTATATATATTTGATCTGTGTTTCAAATCTCGGCCGTGCCATTGAATTTTTCATGTTTACTCTATCACTTAGTTCGCCAATAGAATTGAATATATGGAAAACAAATATGCATAATCAAAAGCAATAATAAAGTCATAAATGTTGAAATCCTGGCATTAAACGAAGTGTTGAAACTTTGCACCCTTAACACCAGATGGCAGGGTAATTGGAGCAGCAGAGTGAGGTGGAAGAAAGTATTCATCAGTCACCTAACAGCTGAGGAAGATTAACCGATCTTGAAAACGTTCCTATGTTACAACTTTAGAAAATGAAGGTAGTGTAAACAAAGTGACTCATAAAACAAAATTCAAAATCTGTAATCTTATCCATGTTCATTTAAGTATTTCCTCTATCTTCTTGAAGAAAGATATAGTGTATACTTATTATGGAGAAGGTATGACCTTTAGAGAAATAGATATTAGCTATCATTTTTAGAAAGTGGTTCTCTGATTCAGATGCTCTTCGTCTTGAGTTTCATACAGCTTCAATTTTAAAGGCTAAATATTAAGTATTAAAGCAAAATATTATACATTTTTAACATACTTTTGAAAATATTGTAAGAAACATTAACAATTAAGCCCTAATAGGTACATAAATTTTTCTTACCATTGTGGTTTTTTCCGACAACTTGAGTACTGTAAATATGTTGTTGTTGTTTTCAAATGCTAGGCTTTGGCAATGAAGCCATTAGCTCTCTTGCTCTCCAATATTTGAGTACTGTAAATATTGGCCTACTATAAAGATTTGTTTTGTAGAAGATTTTATAGGCAGTTAAGCAATTCTGGTGAACCCAGACAAATTTTACTTTGGGTTCAACAGGCATTTAGAACAATCCAGAGCAATACACATAATCTATTCAATACATTTGAATCTCTTAGATTTTGTTTCCCTGAGAGCCTCTGTTGCTTCAAATGGCATGCAGTTCATTATATTAGGTTGCCAGCTTGTATTGTTATGCTGTCAGATCTTATTCATAATGCAGAAAGTTTGTTTTGAAACTGCTGGCATTGTTAAGCAGGATTGTCTTCATACGAGGGCACTCCAGAAAGTCCCAGACGTTTTGGCCTATTGTGACATTGAGTAGGGCTAGAGCCACAGTCTTGGTGTCAAAACATTCCTACATTCAATACACATCCAGCTATGGTAGCGTAAGGAATGTCCCTTTCTTACTGTACTCTCTGTGAATTGTTAAAATGTATGCTGCAATAGAAAATCAAAATTCCTTTCTTGGAAGTGTTGAAAACAGTGTTTTTATGATAAATTAACTTTAAAGAGAGTCGATTAAAGACACTAGACAACACTTTTAAATTTTTCCGGAACATGTTTCAGAGGCTTTGCCTCTATCATCGGCCGGCTCTCGACTGGTTCTCGTTGGTGTAGCTGACGATATTTTGTCACAGGTCTCCTCTGGTGGCGGTTCAAGGAACTTGCTGAACAAATCTTTCTGGGGGATGTCGAAATTGAATACTTTGTTCCTATTTTTTGAAATGAAGATTTGTTCCCATGTGGATAGTTCTTGTTTTCCTGATGTATGTTTTAGTAGTTTTGGTTCTGGATTTATGTTGTGGTTTTTTTCCCAAAAATGTGTGGCAACTGCTGATTTTTCTAATTGTTTATATTTTATGTTTCTAAAGTGTTCCTTTGCTCTTGTTTCTAAATTTCTTTTTGTTTTTCCAATATAAATTTGACTACAGTCATTGCATTCAATTTGATATATACCAGATTTTTTGTTAGATGGAATGGCATCTTTGATGTTTGAGCAAATTAGGTTTTTTAAGGAGAAATGTTTGACTGGTGCTAGTTGAATATTTTGCTTTTTGAAGACTTTTTTGAATTTATCATAGGCCCATGGATGGTAAGTGAATTTTTTGAAAATCATATTAGTTTCTGTAGCTGAGAGAGTTGTGGTTTCCTTTAGTAGCTTCTTTTTTGCTAAGCTCACTTTTTTGTCCACTAATGATTTGGGAAAGTTATTTTTTTGTGCTATTTCAATTATTTTATTGTATTCTGTTTTGTATTCTTCTGCTGTGAGAGGGATGTTTACCAGTCTGTGTGCTAAACTATTGAAGATTGCCTGTTTGTGGGATCTTGGGTTGTAGCCATTAGCTTTTATGTATTTGTCTGTCTGTGTTGGTTTTCTGTAAATGCCAAAGTTTAGTCTGTTTTTATTCCTCATTATTTTTAGATCCAAAAATGGTAAATGCTCATCTTTTTCTATTTCTACAGTGAATTTGATGCTTTTTTCTTGGATATTTAAAAGTTTTAGTGCATCACTTATGTGTTTTTTTGGTACTATTGCAAAGATGTCATCTACATATTGTTGCCAGAGTTTGAACATCCAAGGGAAACCTTTGTTGATCCTTATTTCTAATGCACTCATGTACAGATCGGCCAGGAAGGGTGATAGGGGGTTGCCCATTGCTAACCCTGAAGTTTGGTGATAATATTTTGTTTGAATCTGTAAGAAATTTTGTTCTATGCATAATTTGGTTAGTTCAATGTAGTCTGAAATTTCAGATGATGCCATTCCAAGAGATTTGAGCCATTTTTCTATCAACGGTGGGAGTTGATTAACTGGTATGCTGGGAAACAGTGATTTAACATCAAATGAGACTAGTGTGTCCTCTTCTTCTAGTTCAGTATCCTTAATGTGTTCTATAAGTTCATAGGTGTTTTTGATGCCTAGGCTGTCGAATTTTGGAAATGAATTGAATTTATTTGTTAGCCACTTTGCAAGTTTGTATGTTGGTGAATTTATGCTGCTAACTATAGGTCTCATTGTTATGGATGGTTTGTGTATTTTGGGTAAGCCATAAAGTCTAGGTAAGGTTGGGTTATCCGGTTTAACTGCATATTTGTTTGGTATTATGCTTGATTTTGCTATTGTTTTTTCAAATGACTGTATGCAAGTTTTTAGAGGATTTTTGTTAATGATTTCATATTCATTGTCAGTTAGCATTTTTTCCATTTTTTCAATATAATCTGATTTTTCCATTATGACAATCTTGTTGCCTTTGTCTGCCTTTGTGTAAATAACGTTTTTCTGTTTCAAAGAATGGATAGTATTATGTTTTCTCTTCTGAAAGGATCTGTTCTCTATTTCCTCCAAAATATTTTCACAATGGCTTTTTACTGAATTTTGTATGGATACTGGTAGAATTTGTGTCGAAATGTTGATATCTGCAATGTAATCTTCAATTTTGTTTGAGAAACTGACGCATGTTTTTAATCCATTATTTAAAAGATCCAATTCTTTTGTGGAGAAATTTTGCTTAGATAGGTTTACTACGTTTTCAAAGATTTGCGTGCTCGATTTTTCGTTTACGCAACTTATTTCACTATTGAATTTAGCGTTGATATTCCCGATGTTTTTAAACTTTTTCCCGGTATTTCTGTGTGAGGAAATGTTGCACAACATAAATCCAGAACCAAAACTACTAAAACATACATCAGGAAAACAAGAACTATCCACATGGGAACAAATCTTCATTTCAAAAAATAGGAACAAAGTATTCAATTTCGACATACCCCAGAAAGATTTGTTCAGCAAGTTCCTTGAACCGCCACCAGAGGAGACCTGTGACAAAATATCGTCAGCTACACCAACAAGAACCAGTCGAGAGCCGGCCGATGATAGAGGCAAAGCCTCTGAAACATGTTCCGGAAAAATTTAAAAGTAAGTGTTGTCTAGTGTCTTTAATCGACTCTGTTTAAAGTTAAGAAAATCAAAATCCTGCCACTTGAGAAGTGCAGTCTGTGATTAAGTTTTTATTGACTAAAAAGAACAACAAATTGACATTTGTGAACTTTGTGATGTTTATGGTCAGGAACTAATGTGTGAAAGCTGCATTAGGCAATAGTGCATTTATTTTAAAAATGGCCATACCAATGTTAATGACGAGGATCGCGGTGGTAGGCCTAACTTTATGACTGATGAACTGTCCATGCCAATTAATGACAAAATTCATGAAAATCGTTATTTCACGATTACAAAACTTTCGGAACATTTTCCCCAAATTTCATGGAGTTTGGTGCATCAAATTGTGGTGGAGAAGCATACCGATGTAATACCGATCTTCCTGTGGCAGATTTCTGCAAAGATGGTATAGAAAAACTTGTGCCATTGTATGATAAATGCCTCAATTTAAATGGTGATTATGTAGAAAAATATCTTAAGAGTGCCTTTCAAATGCAAATAATAAATGTTGATATTTTCGTTTTGTGTATTGTTTATTTCAGAATGCCTGGGACTACCTAGATAACTGGCAGTAAGTAGAAATCCTGAAGAGCGGTAAATAAAATTGTGGGAAAGGTGTACAGAAAAGTAGATCACATACGTTTATATTTTTTTTCTTGGCAATAAACAAAAATAACAAGGTTTTTAATTGAAAACTGTGCTTAAGATTATAAAAAAACTATGTACAGAGAACATGATGCTCCAGCAGTCAGCAAGAGTTAATGATGGTAGCAATTGAGCTCTGGAAGCTTTTCACATTTTAGTAAAATGTAAGCAAAGTAGAGTCAGCAAATCAACTCATATGCTATTTTTAAATTGTTTACACATCACTCCATATAAAACTTACGACAAAATAGTGGAGATGTTTTCGAAGGTTGGAGTCAGACTGAGTCAGACTGAAAAATTCAATGCCATAGTGATCTAAAGTATGAAGCCTGGAACCTAAGTGCTTACAATTTAGTGAGTTGCCACAAAACATATGTATCTCATTGTATATGATATCGTCTAGTGGGTTATTGGGAAAATATGAGTTAGTTGGAGAATTTATTGTCATGCTGGCATGTTCCCAGTGTAGTTCAACGGTTAAGAGCAACTGGATGGAAAATCAATATGTCTGTTAAACTATAAGTTTGGGAAAGCATCCACATCATTAAAAGTAAGGAACATATAATGAATTTTGAAATGCTCCCCTTGAATAAAGGATACCTGATGATATTACATCTGCAACCATCAGTACCTTGTCTCCAATATTGCCAGTCAAACCAAGGTTTAAGATGGAAGCAATTGCTTCTGATATATATTTTAAAATGAAATTTAAGTAAGGGGAGTTAGTGTCACAAAATAATCTTTCAAGTTTATAGTTAATTATGCCCATTTCCGTTCTTAATGGCTAAAAATGCACCTTGTGAATTACACATTTATCAGCTGTAAGTTTTTACCACCATACTTGCAAAGTAATAAATATAAAATATAATATGCACAATTGCTTCTTCTTCTTATGATGATATAAATTATTTTTATTATTATTATTATTATTATTATTATTATTATTATTATTATTATTATTATTATTATTATTATTATTATTATTATTATTATTATTATTATTATTATTATTATTATTATTATTATTATTATTATTATATATTTTTATTTTCCTTTTTCCCCAAATGGACTCCTGTAGAACTACGCGAAGTACTTAGAGATGTTTCTTTAGCTCTTCTATGAATCCAAAGCTCTGTCATTCTTTGGCTGTTGCCATTCTTTCTCTCTTTTGTCCACATTGTTCCATTCTTTTTCTTCAGTTTGTCCTCTTGGTCAACTTGCCACTTTTGCACCTTCATTCTAAAGACGTCCCTGTTATTATTATCATTCTCCGTCTCCTCCTTTTTCTCTTTTCCAAATTAGCCAAGACATAGAAAGTCTGTTTTCCAGTAGTACACAGAGTTTCATCTAAAACTAATGGTGGATATAAAAATCTGTTCTAGGCAAAGAGATGTTGAAGAAAGGACACAACCATTAGAGGCAACAAATGAAGCAGCTGCTATTATAAATCTAAACATAATGGAAGAACCACCATATGAGAAACAAGAACCTCAGAGAAATGAAACACACAGCTCTCAGGGAAGAGAGTCAGATAAAGTTTCTGATGTTGGGAATGAATACATTGAAGAGGATGAAGAAGAGGAAGAGCTGGTACCATTTACTATAGATGCAGAATTTGCTTCTCAATTACAACAGATTTTTGGAAATGCGGGTGCTGTGCCCTATGAAGAAGGTAAATCACATTTGCTATAGTTCGTATTAATACTGATAATTGAGCTCATACACATTTTCAGAACAATAAAGGCACAGTAAACTTTTTTAAAAGCAATAAATTACACATTATTAAACATAAATCTGTAATCAAGTCCTGAAAATAACCTTTATATTTGAATCATACCAAGCCCCAGCCTTCAAGTTCATTGCATGTCTCCTGTCCCAAATTTTTATCTAACATTGACCTTTAAACTCAGTTGAAATAGGTCAAAGTGAAATATGTCTTATCTTCACTGCAAAAATTTAAATGTTAAGCAAAGTTTTGTGTGAAACATTTATTTCTAATTCAATAATTTTTTATTAGGCTCTAGGTTTTAGTAAGTGAAAGAAATTTGAAAAGGAATTTTAAAGGCAGAGTTATGCATTTCATGTATTTTTGCATGTACAGGAATCGTTCCAAAACTAATGCCTCCTATTTTTATTCATGGAAATTACATGAGATACAGAAATCACAACAGCACAGCTAAATAAAGTATTATTTCAGCTACAGACTTGATTTTGCCACATAGTCACCACCATTCGTTATGCACTTAAGCAAATGATGAACAAGAGCCTGCATGCCTGCATGCATAAAAATCTAAACAGGTGAGGCTAACCACTTCCTTACAGCTTTGACAATAACAACTGTGTCTTGAAAATGTTCGCCACATAGTCCAATCTTTCAGAGGCCCAAAGTTATGGAAGTCTGAAGGCACTAAATGGGTGTGTATGGTAGGTACAGTAAGACAGTCCAGCCAAATTTTGCAGCAAGTTGCATGGCCGCAAAACTGTTGTGGGGCCTGGCATTATGTTGCAGGTGAAAGTTGTTCTTCTCTGGCCTTACCCTGGAAATTTGGGTTTTCAGCTTAGTCAGTGTCATCTTGTAGCATGCTGATTTGACAGTTACTCCAGGCTTCAAAATATCCAAAAGAACCACACCCTGGCTATCCCAGGGTGCACCTCAAAGAAGACTGTGCACATCATTTTTCCTACAGATGGCTGTGTCTTGAATTTCTTCGTTGACGGAGAATTTGCATGTCACCATTCAATAGACTTTTGAATTCCGGTTCGTAGTGGTGACACCACATGTCATCTCCGGTGGCAGTGCTATTCAGAAAATTGTGACCTTCAGTTTCATATTGGTCCAGCAGGTCCCGACAGATTTCTATTCAATGAGTTTTTTGTTCTTCTTTAAGCATCTACAGGATCCATTTTGCACAGACTTTGTGATAATCAAGATGTTCCAACATTACACAAATAAAAATATTTGTTAATGAATCTCCACTTATCTTAAGAAGTATTAACATCAACTTCTTAAGATAAGTGGAGATTCATTAACAAATATTTTTATTTGTGTAATATTTATTACTCCATTGTAACTAGCTTCATTTTCTATATAATCAGTGTTCCAACATTGTTTCCAAGGCATTACAGCCAACATTCAGGTTTGCATACAATTCTTTGGTCATTATCTGCCAATCAGCACAGATGACTTGAAGATGCTCTTCGTTGTGAGGGGTGATAGCTGTGCAGGATCAACCAGGTCATGGCTTGTCATGCACACCTTTTTCACCACTGTTAAAATGCCATTTTCATCACCTCACATTGCTTATGTCTAGTGTATCTTTTCTATACACCTTTAGCAAGCATCGATGGATTTCAGTTGGTGCAATTTCTTCAGCAGTGTGAAATTCAATCACACATTTCTGTTTTATATGCACTTCCATATTAGACTCCATTTTGAAACACTCCTCTACTGACGCCAACTACCACAGAACAATGGAACCACCTGCAAATGAAAGATAATGATTCAAGCATTAGCACTACACCAACGATATCTGGTTTGGACATCCAGAGTCAATGCAAAAAAAGTTTTGGAACAACCCTCATACTTCCATGTGGAAGGTGCAAGACATTCTGTGAATGTGCTTCATGTCTCATGTTAATACTCTTTTTTCACACCAGGATGCTACCTAAATATTTTCTTTATAAAAAAATAATTATGACTTGAACTCTCATGGGTCCTTTTTTCAAGAACTTGGTAATATGTATACCAGTTAAAAAGCAAAAGTTGTGAGAAGCATTGCTCTGTACTACAAGATAGCTGTATTTCACAGGTGATATTTGCTTTGGTGGGATGCAGTTAGAATACCAAATGCTCTGAGTTCTATTTCACCTGTGAATTTGGATGGTGTGGCATGGGGTCAGATAGGTTTGAGACCTATTCTTAATATTTTAAATAATTTACTAAACTTTTTCAGCTATATTTTGGATTTAATTTTAAATAAATTTTCTTAAATTTAATATTTTATAAACTCTCCAGCCTTGTGCAAGTGGTAAAGAATTTAGTACAGTGGAATATTGTAATAGCACCTCATTCCTTTTTGTTATTGAGTAAGAGTCAAACATTTTCCTTCTTATTCCACAAATGTATTAAAACAAGAATTAAGGAATAAACAAAACCATTTGTTGAGAATTTATAATGTACTACAATATGACAGACTAACCCCGCCCCCCCCCCCCCCCAAAAAAAGAACAAAATGAGAGACGAGACAAAGTTCATCTCAAACTTCTTTGTCACCAATTATTTAGCCCAATGCTAACATACAATCACTTTCTCTTTTACACAAATACACAGCTTCAACACATCTCTTTAATGTTTCTTTATGTCTCTCTAGCATACACCTACTTGTGCTGCTAGTAACCTCTCAGATGTACACACAAGTTTCATCTCTTACACAGAGCTGCATGCCGACTGAACACAACTACTCCAATATTCACTCTAGAACAGCTTCACTGCATGGTTCCACTGCCTGCCAACTCCTCACCAAGAAGCTTCGAACATACTTCACTAATCTGCACTGCTCTGTCAACTCACACAACTCAACTGGCCGGTTGATTTGTGAAACACTTCACTAGCCCACTCCTCACAATAGAGCTACACTCTCAATTGATATTCAAAGCTTGAAACACACACAAACAAATGCTAAAACACACTGGTGTCTCTGCCATGCCTTGCATTGGCTCTTCTATAGTCCTGGTGAAGCAGGATATTGTTCCAGCAGTGGAATGTTTTCAAATTACATTCTGGAACAGTATTTTCCAGTAATAATATAACTTGCTTCTAGCTTCATGACGTCATCTAGTGGCTGTCCCTGAAACCCTTCCCCTCCAGTTGCCTGCCTCGGTAGTGTGGTGGTAGCGTGTCTGCCTCACGTTCAAGAGATCCCGAGTTCAAATCTCGGTCAGGATGTTACCTAGATAAGGTTTTTCCGGGGTTTTCCCTTACCCTGAAAAATGAATGTTGGGTAACTCTAAGCTATATGGACGCTGCGCTCATTCGAGCATCATTTCACCCATTCCATTCATCGTCCAATATGACTTAATGTTGGAGGATGTAAATTAAAAACAAAAAAAATCCCCTCGTCAGGAGACAACACAGGTGCAGGAATTGCCCTACATTCCTCAACTTCTTGGCAGGCAGGTGTGACAATATGCTGCAATATTTCAGAGATATGCGAGATCCATTTTCCAAATATGGTACTTCAAAGTGTCATTGCATTCTAAAAACACAAAGAGTTATAGAATGGACCCTAGTGGTTAAATATTTTAAAATACTACAATGTTATAATAAGCTGTTGTGCAAAGTTCACATTGAAAATAGGAAATTTTCTAAAAATCTTACCTTTATTTTTTGTATAAATTAAATACATCATTGTAACCTATGGACTTTTCTGTCGCTTTTCAATAAGGTCTCCATTTCTTTACTTGCATTTTCTTCATTGTTCTGCAATTCTTAAAACACCCTTACGATAGAACTCTGTTCCAACACCACAAAGACACTGACACACTGCTTTTTTAATATCCTCTCCACCATCTCATAGTGTTGGCCTCGCATCTGCTCCTTAACAGAACTAAAAAGATGCTAGTTGAAGGCTGCCAAGGTGGGTCTGTAGGGAGAATATGGAAGAGTTTCCCACCCAAATGTTCTAATCTTCTCCGTTATGACATGGACCGGGTGAGGATGCTCATTCTGTTGAGAATGAATTGTCCAAGGTGCTTACGATGCAATACACAATGATCTTATGAAGTGTCTGGATTAGCAGACAACATTTACAGTTTGTCCAGATTCAAGAAAATAACTTATTGCAATCTGTGGAAGCAGTGCATGGGTGGTCACTGTGAGAATCATCTAGAATCTCAGAAACTATTTGTAGTTGGTTTATTAATACTCGTCACTTACTTGTTTATATTTATGAGAGACTAGTTTCAAAGACATTCGCCTCCATTTTCAATCTCTTTCCAACTGTAAATGGAGGCGAATGTCTTTGAAACTAGTCTCTTATAAATATAAACAAGTAAGTGACGAGTATTAATAAACCAACTACAAATAGTTTCTGAGATTAATTTTGACGTCACTGTTACTAAATTCCTCCAAAAACATATATAAATCATCTAGAATACTTGTTTCCCATTTTTGAAATGCTTCACCCATCTACTAACATTGCTAGCACCCATGCAGATGTCTCCATAGGCACATTGAAGTCTGATGTGAATTTCAACAGCCATTGCTAGCACCCATGCAGACGTCTCCATAGGCACATTGAAGTCTGATGTGAATTTCAACAGCCATTGCTAGCACCCATGCAGATGTCTCCATAGGCACATTGAAGTCTGATGTGAATTTCAGCAGCAGATTCTCTCTCTTCAACAAGGAATTCTATTACAGCCGCTATTGAAACCAAACACTGATGTCTGCTATTTTGGAAATACTACTTGTGGTTACATGATAGAAACTAATGACACCACAATATAACAATATGCGTAAAGTCTGTAAATTACAATCCTGCAGTTCTTTTTTGTTATGTTGTAGGTTTTGAATTTGGCAATGAGTTGCTCCAACTTTCAGTATGACCCTCATATAAAGTTTAATAATTGTATATTATATATAGATCTTAACGTTTAGCTATGAACGTTGATTTTTTACCTTAAAAAGAAATATGTTACATATCATTTTGTTATGGAATACACAGAAATATAAGTACAGTAGAACCTTATTAATCTGGACCAATTGGGGCTTATTAGGGGGCTTAGCGAAATGAACACCACAGAGAAAAATTTGGAGTGAAATTAGAGTATGAACTGTATAATTTTATTAGAATGTAAGATACAATGATTTTAATTACACAAGCTTTATTTGTTTGGTTTGGAAAAACTATCAAATTTCTTTTGTGGTTTATCACACATCTCTTTCACAATGAACTTCTCATATAATGCTAGTGTGTGGAAATCTGTCAACTTTCCAAAATCCACATCCTCAGCCTTAGATTCGCTACTAGTGTCCCTTGCATTGTTTACACTTTCCACAATTTCTTTGTTTGACGTGATGTAATAACCTGGATCATCGTCATCTCCGTCAAGCTAGTCTTCGATCTTGTCTACTGTGACAACTTTCTCGCCACCCCCAAGCAGTGTTTGGTAAAAATCATATATCTGTATTGCATTGGTGTATAATTCAACACTCATCATACCAAAGTTTCTTCCATTCATTAGTCAATTTAGAGTTTGAAAAGCTGTTTATGACACTTGCAGAATTGAAAATCACGAATCTGAAATCAGACACACATACATTCTGTACATACACATGCAAGAGGGCACCATTCAAGCCTTTCGATAATTTTCAGTTTCTCGTGTATTGTAAGAGAATTATTCTTGTGTTTCCCTGATGATGTAGGTTTACTATATGACATTGTACACTCAATTTGTTTCTTAAGCTTAATGACTGAGAAAGGCAAATGTTAAACCAACCCTTCTGACAAGAGTCACAAGCCCTGTCGCAGGTACAGCAAGGATGTGGGAAGGAGGACAGCCTAATGTACCATTGTCACTATTATATTCCTGGTATTCCTAAGAAATTCCTATTGTACAGTCTGTGCAAAAATAAAGTGAACAGTTTCCTTAAGTTTGTCTAGTGAGTTCTACAATTTAAGTTAACAATTCAGATTTTTTAAAGGATGCTTGTCCAGATTAAGCGAAATCCAGTTTAAAGGGGTCCAGATTAACAAGGTTTACTGTATATGCTCTTCAACAAATTTTGAAATTTAACTAGACAGTTCATACCACATCTTTCCCTTCCTTTAAATCTTCTTTTTATGGATATCTACTTATAGTATAGAATAAGTTATTAAAGCTCTTCATGTGAGAGATCTCTAGTGATGATTATTAACTCATTCAGATATCACAGACATGTTGAAATGTGAATGAACTGCAGGAAGTGAGGAGGAAGGCCTAAAAGAAAGAGTACCAAAGATATGTCATAGCTAGGATTATGCTTTATGAAAAAACAAGTAGAAGGGACCTAGTTATTGAAGTGATGGCATGATATCATTAAGTAGGAGGTGCTTAAAGATATTTTAAGGAAAGAAACCCCACAATGAATGTATTGTTATTTCTTTCTAGATAAAATGGACATGTTTTAAAATCTTATTTATAAATAACTTTATTAGTAGCTCTTATTGGTTTCTGTTTCTCTTTCTTCTTTTTTTCTTATGATGCCTTCATATAGTCTAAGTTATCCCAAATCCAAGGTAACTTCATCTCCCATACTTTGCATCAGTAAGATTCTACTATAATGTTCTGTCCATTCAGATAGACGTGAACAGTATAAACATGATGTGCAGTGGCATTAGACAGTCGGCCAGTCGGTTGGCGAGTAGCTTTGGCTATGTGTTTAACATGGATGACATCACTGTGTGAGACACCGCCTCTTTCCTCCACTCCTTGTACTGCACATTTGATTGCTCACATCTGTTTGCATGGACAGTATCTTTCAGGATAAATGAAAGCCCCACTGAAATGACTGAGATTTGAATTTGGGACTTCTTAAACTTGAGACAAATAACTGCCACCTATGTTATAGTGGCGGGCATAAATGTTTATGTTGGTATTCATAAATGGATAGTATATTGAAAAACAGTTTGTGATCAGTAACACTACTGGAAAGCAATTTGCAGCTAGTAACAGTATTGTAAAATTGTGTTACAGGTACATCACTTGATGTAAAGCTACCGTTATCACTAGCACGACAGATTCACAGTTATCTGGTCGAAACACAACAGAGTCTTATGGAACACCAACAGAAGGAGATGCAGAAAATGATAAGAGAAGGCAAGTATGCATTTTAGGTACTACATAGTGTACTTAATGGGTGTATTAGGTTGCATCAGTCAGATGAGAGTGAAAGGAATCTATTACTGATTTTAGAGTCAAGATTTGTTGATTTTATTCTTTTAAACATTGTTTTATAAATAGCGAAAAAAACACAGTGTAGTCATTGTCAGAAAAACAAATTCAAATTAACAAATTAAGAGTGAAATGTACATACATGTTACTGTATTGTTTATATTATAATCAAATTTAAACTTACAGAAATAAACAAGATGTTATTTCTATGAATAAGGACTATGATACAGTGAAGCACAAAATTAATATAATTTTAAGTCAAACTAGTACTCAATGCTCCATATATTGCTAGTGTTTACCTAGAACACGTTTTGTTAGGAACTTCCTAACTTCCTCAGCTAATGTCAACTATTGCATGTTGGTTTGGTGAACTCATAGCTGTTGGTATCGTGATGAACTTGAAGTTTGGATTCTCTTCAAAGGTGATGTCGAAATTAAACAGTTTTTCTTAATATTTCTTTATGAATAACTTTTCCCTGTCGTTAATGCAGTTGGACCCTGAACACTTTTTAATAAGTGGATTTCTCGACCTATATCATGAGTTCATTCCTAAAATGGTATGCTACCGCTGATTTATCTGTTTCTTTGTTCCTAAAATGCTATTTAAGTCTAATGTTCAAATTCCTTTTAGTTTTTCCAATGTAAAAGTTCTCACAGCCTTTGCAGTTTATCCGGTACATACCTAATTTTTTGTCTGTGGGTGTCTCCTTTGTATTATTTCAAAAGGTTTTGTACACTGAATTTGTTCTGTGGGCGCAAAGAATGTGCTCTTTGAAGACTTTTTGGTAAAGGTATGTAGCTCTGGGATGAAATGTTAATTTTCTATATGAAGTTTTATTACTGATTGGGGAAAGAGTAGCTACATGTTTGCATCTTTGTTGTCTTTTGAATTTATCAATTTTCTTTTTGACCAATTCAGCACTGAATCCATTGTATCCATTGTATATATCATGATATAGAATGAGTAATCCACTTATTAAAAAGTGTTCAGGGTCCAACTGCATTAATCATGTGGGAAAAGATATTCATAAAGAAATATGAAGAAAAACTGTTACATTTCGACACCACCTTTGAAGAGAACCCAAACTTCAAGTTCATAAAGATTACTGACAGATACGCCCCTAACAGCTCCAACAAGTTCACCAAAGTAGTATGCAATAGTTGACATTAGCTGAGGCTGTGAGGAAGGTCCTAATGAAACACGTTCTAGGTAAACACTAGCAAAATGTGGAGCATTGAGCACTAGTTCAACTCAGAATTAAGACTTATTTGTTATTGCAAAACACTAAAAACTAAATAAATAAGCTTAAGTATTACATTTGTATTTACAAGTAAAGATAAAGAATTTGGTAATTATATAGCCAACAGACCTAAATAAATGAACTTCAAAATAAATGTTATATTTGTATTTACAAATATGAGGATAAATCTCATAGCAATAAAATGTAGACAAACTTAACTAATTAAAAATATCAGCATTATTGTTTCCACATTCTTAAATATGGCTTCGCTTAATGTAATGTGACTCGGTGCAACATAATGTAAAAGATACCAACCCAACCAACAATTTTAAGTATGCATGTAAATGACATTCCCATGTCAGTAGATTACTAGCATGCAAAAGAACTGCAGGACAAAATTCCATCAGTGTCAGCGCCATGTTCCTGGCAATTAACAGTGTCATTAACAAAATAAAATGAAAGTCTGACATCATGATATGAAATTGATTTATTTAGGATTGATTTGGAATTAAAATAACTCAAGACTTTGTTAGTGCCAGTCTTTCCCCTGTTATTAATTTGAACCAGTCAGCATAAAACAAAGTTGTTTTTCTGTTCAAAATTATTTGCAATTTTAATCAGTTTTTCTTCTTCTCTTTGTACTTTGCAAACATCTTGCAGGAAGCAGAGGAGATTCATGTTTAATCTAAAACAATATAATAGATGAAAGTTTTGCAGTTGAAGATGTTAGGACCTAGTAAAGCATATCAGCTATAGGTAGAATCAGACTGATAAATTCAATGCCGTAGCTGGGATTTAAACCATGGATCTCCCAGTCTTGTCTGGTTGTTCTTAACAATTGAGCTAGCATATATAATGAGATTATCCAAACCTTAGCCAACACACGGCTAGCATGGAAGAACAATTAATTTCCATCAATTAACAGTGGTTTAACTATGAAGCCTGTGACTTGGCATTGAATTTTTCAGTCTGGCTCTACCTATTCAAACCTTAGTGTACACACAGCTAGTATGAAACAGTGATTAATTCCCATCAATTAACATGTTAGCTATGTTGTTCAGGCATGAAAATTATCAGTTGGAAACACACTAGGCATGGGCTACACTTAAATGCTGCTGGTAAAAAGCATCTTGTGGCAGAACTGTGTAATGTAGTAAGGGATATGTTAACTAAACCTAGGTTAGTTTTAAATCATCAAGGAGTCATTAGTCAGGGAAACTACCATTACCAAAGGAAGTTAGAGGTAACATAGCTGCTGATAGATGGATAAGAATAATTCATCAAAATGTAAGAAGTGCTCAAAATAAGATTGAAAAAATTGAGGATGTGTTAGCACAAACTGACCCTCATGTAGTAGTATTAACAGAACATTGGCTTAATGCCAATCAACTCCCATTATATAAACTGGAAAATTTTGGTTTAGCTAGTAAATTTTGCAGAAATAAAAATCAGGGAGGTGGTGTAGCTATTTATGCCAAAAATGATATAAAAATTGTGCCATTAACTAGGATTGAAAATAGTTCTGTTGAGATGGTTTGTGAAATGGCAGGAATTAAAATTACAACTAAAAATGGTAATATAAATATTATTGGTGTATATAGACCCCCTGGAGCGAAGTTACATGATTTCTTCAAAATTTTTGTAAACATACTTCAACATGCTACCATAAACAGGCCTAAATTAGTTATACTGGGTGATATAAATATAAATCTTGCAATGGATTCTAATAGCTCCAAACAATTTCAGGACTTATTAAATAGTTTTAATCTACGTAATGTCATAAATGAACCAACTAGAATTACAGCGAGTACATCGTCAGTAATAGATCTTGTAATAACAAACCTAAATGTTGAGGAATATTCCTCTTTTGTACAAGAATTTCACATCTCTGATCATAGTATGGAAATAATTGATGTCTATGATAGTGACATAAAACACATAGAAGAGAACTGTAATTTAGGTAGATGTATAACAGAACACAAACTATCACATTTTGTTGCAACACTCCTCCACGCTAATTGGGATGCAGTATATTTGGCTCAGGGTACAGATATGAAATGGGATGCATTTTATGAAATATTTCTATATTATTTTAATATGTTTTTTCCAGTAAAACTGAATAAATTTGACAAATGCCTCCAAAAAGTCAATATCCCCTTGGAGGTAACGCTATTAAGGGATAACATGAAAAGCATGTATGAGTTTTATAAAGCAACACGTTTTGGGTTTTACAATGAGAGATATAAGATCCTCAAAAAGCAATATTTACATGCGTTATTAGCATTAAAAACACAAAAATATGAGAAAAGTATTATTGAGTCCACTAATAGGAATAAAACTGCATGGGGAATCATAAATGAACACAAGAGTAACAAAAAACAACCTGAGAACATTGTACTTGACTATCAGTCACAGCTTGTAAGTAAACCACAAGAAGTATGTAATATTACAATTACTTTCTTGGAAGTGTTGAAAACAGTGTTGTTATGATAAATTAACTTTAAAGAGAGTCGATTAAAGACACTAGACAACACTTACTTTTAAATTTTTCCGGAACTAGTTTCAGAGGCTTTGCCTCTATCATCGGCCGGCTCTCGAGATGATAGAGGCAAAGCCTCTGAAACTAGTTCCGGAAAAATTTAAAAGTAAGTGTTGTCTAGTGTCTTTAATCGACTCTCTTTAAAGTTAATAAGTATGTAATATATTCAATTCTTTCTTCATAAATGGAGTTGACAAGAAACAGAAAGACGATAGTAGTAATAAAATGCCCTTTTCCATATTGGATACAATATACCTAAGGCCAACAAACAAAGCTGAAATAAGTAGGCTCATAAATAGTTTTAAAACACAAACATCTGCTGGATGGGACGGTATATCCACAAATGTTTTAAAAAGATGTTCCATAGCAATAGTAGATGTACTAGAACACCTAATAAATTACTCTTTATCTAAAGGTGTATTTCCTGCATGTTTAAAAAAATCTGTAGTTAGGCCAGTATTTAAAAAAGGCGACAAACACGATAAGAATAATTATAGGCCTATAACACTCACCTCAGTACTTGCTAAATTGTATGAAAAGATTATAGCTAAGCAGTTACTAAGCTTCCTGGACAAGCATAATATATTAAGTAGTTTTCAGCATGAGTTTAGAAATAAATTCTCAACAGTGACTGCAATGGTAGACATTATCCATCACATACTAACACACCTCGAGAAAAATGACAAAGTAGTAGGTTTGTTCTTAGATCTGTCAAAAGCTTTCGATAGCGTGTGCCATAAAACATTACTACTGAAATTACAGCATTATGGGATAAGGGGAAAAACATTAGAATTATTAACAACCTATCTAACCGGGCGTAAACAGTGTACAGAAATATCATACAAACTTGGTAGTACTACAAAAAAAGTTTCATCTAATTATGACCATGTAAGGTTGGGAATACCGCAAGGATCAGTACTTAGCCCTCTACTATACATACTTTATGTAAACGATATGCCAGATTTCAACAATAGCAAAGCAATAGCATACGCGGATGACACATCCTTGATCTTTTGGGATAAATCAGAAATTAGTTTACAAAATAATATAAAAGAACAGACAAATTCACTGGTTGAATATTTTAAGAAAAATAACCTAAATGTTAATGCAGGGAAAAGTAAAGTTATGTTATTTGAACTTAGAAACAGCGATAATATTATTAATGTAACTATCAATGAAAAAGCAACAGAGCAGGTAAAAGTCATAAATTTTTTGGGTCTACAGCTAGATAGTAATTTAAAATTCCATAATCAGATAGATAAAATATGTAAAAAAATTAGTACAGCTATATATGTTATAAGGAAATTATCAAAATATTTAACAACAGATATTCTAAAACTTGCTTATTATGGGATGATACATAGCCACATCAATTATGGAATAGAAATTTGGGGCAGTGCTGGTATTTCAAACCTGAATAGAATACTCACACTACAAAAAATGAGCCTAAGAATTATTTACAAGATAGGAAAGAAGGTATCATGTAGAAGCACATTTAAAACCCAAAATATATTAACGGTTGCCTCCCTCTATGTATATAAGGTTATACTCCTGGTCTTAGAAGATAGATACGATCTGACTAGAAATAGAGACAACCATAATTATAATATAAGAAACCAGGATAATTTTTTTAGAATAGCTATTACAAAAAAAGCAGTAGAAAAAGATTCTTTTGTAATTGGCAGTATGCTATACAATAAGCTCCCTACACAATTAAAGCAGTTAAGTAAGAATAACTTTAAGCCAGCATTAAAGACATATCTAATTGAAAGATGCCTGTATAGATTAGACGAATTATAGTGTACCTGTACTACCTACAAATATCTTTGATACAGTTTGTGTATTAAATTTTATATGTAAAAATTGTAAATGTGGAAAATTGTAAATACCAATATAAATGTATTAGAATTTGACAAAGCTTGAAACATTTGTAATGATTATGTAAAAAACTGAAGCTGCTGACAGTGAAGTAAACTAGGTTATTAATAACAACTAAACACTAGTAACACAACTTCACTTATCTTATATAAATCCTGGGGACCGGTTTCAAAGCAAACATCTGCTTTATCCTCAGCCACTCAGCTTGACATCCACCCACTAACTGACTGACTGACCTTGACCACTACCGGAGTTTGAAGGATAGTTCCTTATCTAACTGCCATCTACCGGGGACAACACAAACTTATTGATGATGTCTATAGGAGGGATATCAAAATTCATTACGCGATCCTTATTTTTCAAAATAAATATCTTCTCCCAAACCATTAAATCTATCGGTTCCTTCAATTGTTTCAATAATTTAACTTCTGGATTTACTCTGTCTAGCACACGTGAAGTATCCCCTATGCCCAACGTGGTTCGGAGTCCACGGTAAAAACTGTAGGTCCTCTCACCTCACCGCCATCTTCACTATCACCCTATCATCGGAGGTAATGGACACCGCCCTCTGGGTGCCTCCACCTGAGAAATGGGTCCGGTCATCACTTGGTGGGGTGAGGTTACCCCGAAGGCCAAGGTTGCCATGTGGGGAGTGTTAGTAACTAACTAACTAACTTCTGGATTTACTTCATGGTTATATGACCAAAAATGATCAGCCACTGCCGATTTCTCGGTCTGTTTATATTTAATATTTCTAAAATGTTCTTTCGCTCTGGTTTCTAAATTACGCTTGGTTCTACCAATATAGATCTTATCGCATTCTAAACAGTTAACTTGATAAATACCAGACTTTTTGTTGTCTGAAATTTTGTCTTTTTTAGAAAACTGTAGCAAATTCTTTATACTGTAATTATTATGAGGTGCTAGTATTATACCCACTTCTTTGAAAATTTTTTGGAACTTTTTATTTGCTCACGGATGATAAGTAAATTTTTTGAAATTATAATCCTCTTTTACTTTTTTAAGAGTGGAAACATCATTAACATTTTTTTGATATTTAATTTTTTTTTTTTTTCCCCATTCTTCTGATTATAAAATCTTTATTAAAGCCGTTAATTAAAGCAGTGTTTATAATATGTTTATATTCCGCATTAAATTCTTCTTCATTTAGAGGTATGTTTATCAATCTGTAAATCAAACTATTAAAAACAGCAAATTTGTGTGACATAGGGTTAAAACTTTTATTTTTGATATAATTATCCGTGTGAGTTGACTTTCTATAGATGCCAAAACTTAATTTATTGTTATTTTTCATTATTTTTAGATTTAGAAAGGGGATGTAGCCATTGTTTTCAATTTCTATTGTGAACTTGATAGCTTTATCCTGTGAATTTAGAATATTTAAAGCCTCATCTATATATCTTTCAGGAACTATGGCAAAAATGTCATCTACGTATCTATACCATATTTTAAAAATTGAAGGAAAAGCTTTAGTGACTTCTATTTAAAAAAAAACTCATAAATAGATCAGCAAGAAAGGGTGAAAGGGGACTACCCATGGCTACTCCTGAAATTTGTTGAAAAACATTTCCATTGAAAGTAAAGAAATTTTGATCTAAACACAGATTAGTAAGTTTCATAAAATCTTCTATTGACTCCTTATCCAAATCATTAGAACTCAACCATTTTCTTAAAAACGTTAGAAGTTTTTCCTTGGGAATACTGGGAAATAGGGCAGTTACGTCAAAGGAAACAAGCCTATCATTTTTTGACAATACTATATTGCTGATCTTGTTTACTAACTCAAATGAGTTTTTTATACTTAAGCTGTTAAATCTATCAAAAGTATTAAACCTTTTGTTTAGCCATTTTGCCATTTTTAGCCATTTATACCCACGTATAATTTGGCAAAATGGCTAAACAAAAGGTTTAATACTTTTGATAGATTTAACAGCTTAAGTATAAAAAACTCATTTGAGTTAGTAAACAAGATCAGCAATATAGTATTGTCAAAAAATGATAGGCTTGTTTCCTTTGACGTAACTGCCCTATTTCCCAGTATTCCCAAGGAAAAACTTCTAACGTTTTTAAGAAAATGGTTGAGTTCTAATGATTTGGATAAGGAGTCAATAGAAGATTTTATGAAACTTACTAATCTGTGTTTAGATCAAAATTTCTTTACTTTCAATGGAAATGTTTTTCAACAAATTTCAGGAGTAGCCATGGGTAGTCCCCTTTCACCCTTTCTTGCTGATCTATTTATGAGTTTTTTTTAAATAGAAGTCACTAAAGCTTTTCCTTCAATTTTTAAAATATGGTATAGATACGTAGATGACATTTTTGCCATAGTTCCTGAAAGATATATAGATGAGGCTTTAAATATTCTAAATTCACAGGATAAAGCTATCAAGTTCACAATAGAAATTGAAAACAATGGCTACATCCCCTTTCTAGATCTAAAAATAATGAAAAATAACAATAAATTAAGTTTTGGCATCTATAGAAAGTCAACTCACACGGATAATTATATCAAAAATAAAAGTTTTAACCCTATGTCACACAAATTTGCTGTTTTTAATAGTTTGATTTACAGATTGATAAACATACCTCTAAATGAAGAAGAATTTAATGCGGAATATAAACATATTATAAACACTGCTTTAATTAACGCCTTTAATAAAGATTTTATAATCAGAAGAATGGAAAAATTTAAATATCAAAAAAATGTTAATGATGTTTCCACTCTTAAAAAAGTAAAAGAGGATTATAATTTCAAAAAATTTACTTATCATCCGTGGGCAAATAAAAAGTTCCAAAAAATTTTCAAAGAAGTGGGTATAATACTAGCACCTCATAATAATTACAGTATAAAGAATTTGCTACAGTTTTCTAAAAAAGACAAAATTTCAGACAACAAAAAGTCTGGTATTTATCAAGTTAACTGTTTAGAATGCGATAAGATCTATATTGGTAGAACCAAGCGTAATTTAGAAACCAGAGCGAAAGAACATTTTAGAAATATTAAATATAAACAGACCGAGAAATTGGCAGTGGCTGATCATTTTTGGTCATATAACCATGAAGTAAATCCAGAAGTTAAATTATTGAAACAATTGAAGGAACCGATAGATTTAATGGTTTGGGAGAAGATATTTATTTTGAAAAATAAGGATCGCGTAATGAATTTTGATATCCCTCCTATAGACATCATCAATAAGTTTGTGTTGTCCCCGGTAGATGGCAGTTAGGTAAGGAGCTATCCTTCAAACTCCGGTAGTGGTCAAGGTCAGTCAGTCAGTGGGTGGATGTCAAGCTGAGTGGCTGAGGATAAAGCAGATGTTTGCTTTGAAACCGGTCCCCAGGATTTATATAAGATAAGTGAAGTTGTGTTACTAGTGTTTAGTTGTTATTAATAATTTGTAATGATGTCTATAAGTGAATAAATATTATTATTATTATTATTATTATTATTACTAAATATGTACTATTATTCCGTTGTCAGTCGACAACAGCTGATGATGTTAATCTCTGTTTCATATAACCTTGCCCCGCTGAAATGTATCACTCCGCATTCAACAACCCTCCCCCTCGCCCTAATTGGCTAATGCTTTCGCGTCATAGACCATAGGCGGTGCCTTCCCGTCACATTTAAACCTGCAGTAAATGTCGTAATAATTGCCGGGAAGATAAATAAAATCATACAAATAAGGATATGAAGGCATGCAAAAATACAAGTTTATAATGAACTGAGCAAATTGAAACAGAATGACTGAGCAATGAAACTGAAAGAGTTTATAATGAAAGGCCTTTGGCCTTTTCCACTGGGATTTTTAAACCAGCACACATACCTATCAAAAATGCTTGTCTTTCAGTCTTAAAAGTCGTGTCACACCATACTTTACTTTTCGTGTGTTCTTCGTGTATATTTAGCGATTTGTATCTCGGTGCAGTGTGGTTGTCCTTAAATAGCGTCTTCGCCACACAGCAATATCGCCTCTGTCTTTTAGCACATTTTTCTTGCCTCCTTTTTCATTCACAAATCCCAGCTGTATAAGCAATCTGCTGAAATTTGGTAAATCTGCATCCTCATTTACAGCAGACGAAATGTTACTTATGTTAGGGAGTTCGTTTCTAAAGAAAAACTGCACACATGACGACGCACAACACTTTTCACATATTTTCTCCGAGCACGCACTTTTGTTTATTCCTGCTTTTGCCTGGAGTGGTAAGTTTTCCTGTTTCCTAAATTTCATGTCGCGATGTTCCTACGGATCTAACACTCACACCTGTAACTTCAGGGCACAGCTGTTCGACTTCTCTCACTGACAAAGACGGATTCTTCTCTATGAGTGCATTAAACACATGCAACACAATTCTTTTTTCGCCTGTTTGTAAATAATTATCCTTGCGATACTTCAGCGAAAAACTGGCGGTAGACTCTGCCATTATACATATAATAAGTACATGCGCAATAAATGATCAATAAAATAATTTAGCTCCCGTATTCTCGAATGGCGATGCATGACTAATCCAGTTCAAAACAAGGTCAGTGATAAAAGTCATATAAACAAATGTCACCACTACCGCTAAATCACTTGCTATCGTGCCATGTGCTTGAGAGCAAAGGAACCTCCTCTTTACTTTGTTTAAGAATTAACATGCATTTCAGATATATCAACTCTCTTGCGTAATATATTTAATTAAAACAATTACGAATATATCAATTTGACAATTCTCTTCCAACATATAATGATATATCACCATGTTAAATAACGAACTAATTTTTACCGCACGACAGTCATTACCACAACAGCAACCAATGAGAGGTGATTAGGTCACGTGACCGTTAAGAGATACTGGCCAAGCTTACATGAAACAAGGTATAGGAAGATCTTAACAAAACGCGTTCTAGGTAAATACTAGCAATAAATGGAGCATTGAGTATTAGTTCGACTCAAAATTGTATTAATGTACTATTATGTTGCATTAAGTACATTGTAAATAGAGCTTTTTTTAAATGCATTATTTCATGATATGTATGTACACTTTACCTTAAGTTCTTATAATCCTGACTTAGGCTGCCTCGCCTCTCATTCACAATGTTTAGAGAAAAATTCTCATCTCATTATATGCAAGGATTTCACTTATTTTAATTATCCCACAAAAGAGCTAGAAGTTCATGCTTATTTGAACACATTAATTTAGTTACTAATCTATTATATATGTGCACTTTCTAGGTGCTCCTTCTCCAAGTCTTTCAAAACAAGGCAAGAAGCCTGTATCACATGAACATTTACACAATACTGATCTGACTGAATCATGTGAGACAACTTAAAACATAATTGTGCAATATTAAACCAAAGTCGTAGAGAAACAAAATAGACCATTGTATATACTGAGTAAGTATGACAGTAAATTTCACAAAGAAAATTGAATACTCAATTTAAAAAATGGAGCAAATTCTAGTACACCCTTCATGCTTATGATTTATGCGTAATATATTTATATGAGTAATGTATACTGAGTATGTATGACATAGTAAATTTCACAAAGAAAATTGAATACCTAATTTAAAAAATGGAGCAAATTCTAGTACGTGCTTCATGCTTATGATTTATGCATAATATATTTATATGAGTAATGTATGCGTGCGTGTGTGTGTTTTACAGCTGTATAGCAAAGGAGACATTTTATGGCTTTGTGGGCAGAAATTGGTGTACACTTATAATAGCCCAGAGTGATTGCACCACTGTAAATTGTGTATTCTATTCATAGTCTATGGCTGCAGGATATATTTCCCATTTTGTGACACTTTTTGTGTATTGTTCATGTTACGAAGTATAAAATATGGACTAAAAATTTTTATAGTAGGAAGTGGTTCTTTGTTTTAATATGGTTGTTGTGAAACCAGGAAAGATTTCAGCATGTGTCGAAGAGAAGCAGTACTATGTCTTAAAATACTTCAAAAAATTATTTTTTATGTAATTGTTTTACACTTCGTACACTGAACATTTTATTCCTTCTAAATTTCATGTAATTGCAAAATTTTTATGCTGATAAAACTATAAATAGAAGTATTTCTAAACAGTGGAGCTTCATCAATGAAAAAACTTTTTTAAACCACTTCTCGAACTGTAAAAACACTTAAGGTCCACTTACTTTTGAAATTAGGAAATGTTTCAAGGACTCCGCGTCCCCATCATCAGCTGATGTTCAACTGGTTCAACCTTGAAACATGTCCTAATTTCAAAAGTAAGTGGAGCTTAAGTGTTTTTACAGTTCGAGAAGTGGTTTAAAAAGTATTTTTTTATAGATATTATGCTGAGCTTGGCAAAGGAAAGTTTTGCAGTTTCAATTTCAGCTGGTAGATAATAACTACTTCTTAAAACAAAGTCCATATTCATTAATATGCATATCTTGGAATTCAATTGAATGAATTCTCACCTATTGTCTTTATTGTTGTCATTTCATTGTTTGTCATTGTTATTGTCTTACAGATGAAGAGATGGCAAGGCGCTTGCAACAAGAAGAACATGAAACCAAAGACCTTATTCCAGACCTTCGAATAATCATGGACATGGAAATGGCCCTTGAACTGTATAGATCAGATCAGGTAGTGTTTGGTTTTTCAGTCATAATAAAAGAACATCAGTATTCTGTTATATTTTTCCCCATGCATAGTTGAGGTACCTGTAGTAAACCTTGTAGTATGAAATTCTGTGTATTTTGAGATAATTAAATTTAATATTTATTCTAATATCAACAAATGTTATTTGTATTTGGAAAGTGTTAGTACACAGCCATAAACAAATGAGTTGCAAATTATGCTTACCATGCTCATAAATGAGTAATACCCATTTCTATACGTAAAACACAGAAACTAGCAACAGTGAAGCAACAAATATTACATAAAATATAATTATTTCTTACAAACGACGCGTATCTTTAACCTCTTAGCATACCTATTATTTTCAAAAGTGTCCCTTCTTTTAACAATTTTTTTATTGTCACATTTGAATATTCATTAAGATACAATAATGATCACAACAATAGAACCGGTTTTTACGACCATAACAATTAAGATTTTTGTGCCTGAATAGCCTCCAGATTTAAATGCTGAGTATACTCGTTAAATACCTAGTATGCTTTCTTTTATAAACTTATAGATATAAATAAGTTTTATTGGGTACTGCAACATAAAGCAACAAAAGTGAGTTATTAATCTATATTATAAATCCTACTTTATTATTTATTTTGTTTATATATTTGTTGCTGTATGAAAAACTCTTAAGCAAGGATCAACACACAAAGATATGCTACAGTCAGTGCGCATATATCTAGATTCCCTTTGTATCTTCTTGCACCTAGCATCACACACACTGCTGCACATTCTACATATTTGTGTTGGATTTTTCTTCTTTTCATTGGGCAGGATTATTGATGGAAAATGTCAGCCAACAAGTTGCATACAATTTCCTTTCGCTGTTGGCCTGCCAACTGCTTTTGGAGAAAATTCCTCCCTCTGGTGTTCTGCAATGATTTGCTCAGCTGCAATATCACCTTCCAATGAGCTGGAAAAGTTACCTTCTTCTTCTGAAGTGCCTACGTAGCTTTCCTTAGAAATTTCAGTTCCACTAAATTCAATATTATAATCTTGATCACTCTCTGTTTCTATAACACACACAGAACCGCACATTATATGGGTACACACAACAGCTGGTAGGAACAAAGACATCTAACATCGAAAAATACGCAGAAGGAAACAAGTGCCTGAATCAGAGACATCTGGCATACTTACAACTATCAAAGGAGTGAGTTCAGCATGAAATCAAATGGAAATTTTTAGAAACTGCAAGATAATGAAAAAATTCGGGTTTTAAACTAATTTCCAGTTGCGAAGCTAGTCACCCGACTATACTCGGGATTTGAAAAATTGTAAACACGAGTTTACTTGGGCTTTTATGTTAAGGGGTTAAAGAAATTGATGAAAATGTCCACTGAATTTAAGAGACTAGTTTTGCAAACTTTGTTTGCATCGTCAGTCCATAATACAACTTCTAGTGGCAGTAACAATGATAACGAAGGAAATATGGCCTGACGGTGCAAACAAAGTTTGTGAAACTAGTCTCTTAAATTCTGTGGAAATTTTCATCAATTTCTTAAAAGATAAGTTTGTGACAATTATATGATGTAACAGATTTCTGTGTTTACAATCTCTTCAAAACATGAACATACTCAGAACAGTTAGTATACTTCTCACCCTCACCACGTTTTTTTAAAGCAAATGTTCGTTTAAAGAATGCATAAATCTTAAAAGACATCATATAAATGGCAAACGATAATGGTGATTGACAAGATTCATACAAACTTAAACAAGCCGGAGAGAGTTATTAAAAATGTTTTTATTATGATTTTTATATTAACATTTTATTGAAATAAGGACAGTTCTACTATTAGTGTTTTAAATAGTGGTTAATATTTTCATTACAGAAACAATGGAAAAATGGACAAGGAAAGGATGACTTGGCTACTAAACTATCAAAGCAAAAGTTATGTCAGATGTTTCCCCATTTAGACCAAGATGCACTGCTCCAGCTGTTCACTGCTCACAGTAATTCTTTTGAGGACACAGTAAATGAAGTAGTTGTATCTGTAGATGGCTTAAGGGAATCAGATGCTGTACGTAATGTCCTGGCTCCTGAAGCATTAGCAGCAGTTGAACGTAACCTAATTGAGCAAGCAAAACAAGAGAGCCTCAAGGTAATTTGCTTATTTTTAAACTAATGTTGGCCCAAATATCCACTTAAATAGAAATAAAATACTAAGTGTCTTCAACCTAGCATTAATTTAGTTTAAATTTAGATTGCAGAAAACCAGACAAGGCCACTGCCAATTGTGGTTTCGTGTGAGCCAGGGGAGTTGAAAATCGATTATCCACAACAGCAAGCAAAGGCAGATGCTGAGCACTACAGGTTTGAAGCTAATTGTCACCGCCAACTTCGAAGTGAATACATAAACAAAGCTCAAGAAGCATACAGAAGAGGCATGAAGACTGTTGCCTCTTATTACTCTCAAATGGTGAGTTCACAGGCAGATGAAAGTCAGTGCATCCATTACAGTTAATTACATTCTATTCTTTCTACTTTCCTGATTAACAGTAACAGTAAATATTTCATTTTCAAAAATTGTTCAAGCAATATAAATAACTTGGCTAGTAAAAGAGGTGCCATAAAGAAATGGGCTCATTTTTCATAAAGAAATTTAATACCAAATTCAGCCAAGCTGAACTTTGAATCGTGTTTGTTTAAATGTTAATTTATGATCATTTTACCATGCCTAAGATCACATTTAACACTAATATATATACACAGATTGTTTCGAAATGACACCAAACAAATATAGCCATTTCGTAGTTTATACTTAACTAGTCCAAATTTCGAAATTCTCTTACATATAATGTTATGCAGCATTAAATATTACATTATTTTGTGATTAGGCAGCGCAGGAACCACTGGTGTGCGAACCTCAAAAGTTTTTATTGGAATGCACTGGCCACTAAAACAAAAGCATTGCTCCTTGCTTTTTATCAGTGACCCTAGCCTCACTTTCAGGTAATGGGGCAAAGGGCAGTTACTTACGAAAAAGAAGATAATAACTCGGACAGTTCCAAGGTTGCTCATTTTGTTATGATCTTATACTGGTCGCCAAACTAGAATGTGATTGACAGTTAGTAAGCACATGGAAAAAGGCTGTAAATAAACGGGAGGGGATGAGTACATCATAACGGTTGTCATAGTAACCATTAGAAGGACCAATTAGAGTCGAGACGTTTCCATGACAATGTTAGACGCTAAACCTTGGTTGCCAATATTCTAACATGTGCTTAGCATGAACTGCGGGCGAGTGAGTTACGCAAACGCTGCAGTAAACACAATATCTTGGCGTTTGTTTCTCTTGATGATAATGCTGCATAAACAGAATGCCTACACGTATACATATGTTGCTGTTATTTTATATAAGGTTACAACCGTTAGAGATCCTGTACTGGCAAGTTCCTTTGCATTTTGTGACAATTTCCATCGGTTTACGTGTGTGTGAGTTCATGTATCTCTGCGTGTGTTGTGATTATTTGCAATTGTGTTTTAATGAATGTTTAATTATGTATAAAGATAGTGACAAGCGGAAACCTGAACGTGCTCGGGAACCAAATAAAACTATATTTGGTAAAGGTATTCCAATTAAAGGACAGGCACGAGAAATACGAGTAATATGCTCTGTGAGAGAATACTTAGAAGAGGAGAAATTTAAAGGAGAGCCTATTATTCCATTCTCTAATATGCTTGATAGGACTTCACGTGTTGTAGGTATCAGTAAGAACACTCTGGTTAAGATTGGGAAAGAAAAGTATTTTAAAGAAAAAAGTCAGGCATCGCGGTCTAAATTAGAAACCCCCGGGAAAAATGTAAGCACAATTTCCCCACTTCAATAAGCACCAAAATGTCACAGGTATGCCTCTTATGTTATGATGGTCTTTACATTGATGTGTTCTTGCTTGTTCTAGCGTTTGCGTGTAGATCCACGACTGTTCTATTGTTTTTGTGTACAGTATTAATAATAATAATAACAACAACAACAATAAATAACCATTGCAGTCGCAACTGAATCACCTTTGCACGCATAATCCTATCGCACTCTTCACGTGGCAGCAATAAGCGGCAACGTCACCTCTCTCTCCATACGAAATGTAAATCACTTTCTAGATTGGCTACCAGTATAATTGTACAGTGCTTTCAACCAGTTACTGTAAAATCAACAGCTTCCATTTCAGTTACAAATGCTTTATTTAATATTATTAAACACACTGAAATAAAATGCTTGTCTCATTGCATAAGGCATTTAGTTTCGGTTAACTTTATCTAGAAATCTTTGATATTGTTCTCTGTTCTTTTTATTTAATGGTTCCATCCTCAATCTCACTAACACTAACTTCCCACTAAAAGGTTTAAGTTGCATATGTCCACCAGCTTATTTGCCATCATTGACTATTATTTTCATAAGCCAAAGAAACTCTTAGTAGTAAGCTACGGTGGAGTAAGTCTGTATGTTTACAAACAGTTACAGCAGGCAGCATGGTGTGTCACCTACCTGCGAACTTCGATAGCATGAGGCACGTGAGGCACCTTATAAGTTGTGCCGAGCTCACCCTATAGGCAAGTAGGAGAGGCTCTTGCCCTTCAAAGGGAAATTACAGGATATCTTTATCTTTAATTAGAGATGTTTAACATTGTGACCCTTATAATCTGTATCATATCTGGTGTTGTAAACCATGTTATGTAGTTAGCTTTCATTTTTAGGAGTATTCAATGACATTAAATCTAATAATTTCCGTTTCATGCTTAAATTGTATGTTCCGCTTTGCATTTTTGAAATGTTTGAAACCTGGTTGAATGGGTCAAGCACAATACTGACTATAAAATATCTGCTATGAACTATAAATTTAAAACTATCTGCCAGTAAAAACTTGGCAATTGTTGTATTTTATAAATGCCTATAATGCTATGAAAAATGTTATTTGTATCATAATATCACATTATGGACCCATGAGATAAAACAAAGGGTAATAACATTTTTGAGCTGAACATGTAGGATTTGAACCCAACTTGCAGTGGCAGAGTGGTAAAGTAACATGTATAATACCTTTTAGCAAACTGTGTCTTGCGAGGGAAGCTTCCTATATGAATAAGTAACCCCAGACCTTAGACCCCCAACACGGATATTTACATGCTTTTTACAGCTTCATACAGTGAGCTCATTTTGGTAATTCTAACCTAAATAAAAAAACTGCATCTGCCATTACAATTACTCTATGAACTAAAACCTGCCATAATTTGTGACAGGAGCTAAAACAGTCTATGTAGTTCTTAGCATTTTTTGAATTTAACTTCTTTTGCTGATGATACCAGTATTTTTCTAACCGGGCCAAATTTCTATTCTCTAGATGATAATATAAAACTGGTAACAAATCAACTAATCAAGTGGTTTGAAGCAAACAGATTAGTAATAAATGCAGAAAAGACAGTGGCTATTTCTTTTCAAAATATACATGGTATCCAAAGTAGTGGCCCTAATATAATACTAAATGATAAATATATTGGTTACTCTGAAATCACAAATCTCCTTGGTCTACATCTAGATAAAAACTTGAAGTGGAATATTCACATTAACGAAATTTCTAAAAAACTTAGCAAATTGTGTTTTCCCCTGTTTATACTGTCTAAGGTAATGAATAGAGAAGCACTTTTATCCCTGTACTATGCATACTTTCACTGTATCATTTCTTATGGTATAATACTATGGGGGAACTGCGAAAAAGCGATTACCATATTTAGATTACAAAAGAGAGCTATACGTACCATACTAAAGGTAAACAAAAGAACTAGTTGCAGAACACTTTTTCAAGAATTAAAAATATTGCCTCTACCTTGCTTGTATATCCAAGAAATAGTAACCTTTGTTAAATTAAATATCCATATATACTCCACTAATACACAAACACATAATCATGATACTCGAAGAAAAGAGCAAATAAGTATAATCCCCCATAACATCAGTTTGTTTGGTAAAAGCTTTATATATACTGGACTTTGCCTTTATAACAGCCTACCTGAACACCTAAAGAGCATATCTGCACTTCCTAAATTTAAATGCTGTGTGAAAAAGTTCCTGTTAGAACATTGTTTTTATAGTATAGGTGAATTTTTTTAATATGTCAACTACAGATAAATTGTTATTATATTGTACATACAGTTTCTGAATTTTCATTTCTAAACTTGTGTTGTCTATATGTTTATTGTATAATTTTTAGTTATAAGTACTTGACGTGTCCTATATCATGTACTATGATCAAAAGGATGAATAAATACAAATACAATGAAAACACGTGTTGGCTGGAGATATAAATCCAATTGTTCCCACTGTGTAGATCTGCTATTTTTCGTTCCAATGTTATTGTCAACTGATGCATTGATAGGTTGTTTCTTCAGTGGCATGTTTAAAGGTAAGTATGAATGTACCTTAATGAATAAAAGTTTGCAAACTCATCTGAAATTGCTACTGTGGCTCTCTGAGTCTGGGTATGATGTTTTGGAATTGACATACACAGTGATTCTGTACCATACAACACTTATGCACTGAATTATCTACCCCTCCACTACAAACTTCTGCAAATCATACATTAAAAGGCATTCAAGAAAGACATAAGTTGCATAGGTTACTTAGCACGTTGCATAAATTAAAAAATAAATAGGGGCAGGTAACTCACCAGAGTTCAGAGTTCATTTATAACCTAGCAGAGCATACAGCTTTTTGTCTCTTCCGCAACCTTGCTGGATTCCCTTACTACTTTCTACTGCTGTGCACTGGGGCTAATGGTGTGCATTCTACTCAGCTGTATTGTACCAGCCACCAATATGAACAGGCACTTGACTCAAGAGGCCAGTTATTTGTTGCTCTCTCTTTGTTTGGTAATCATTCTATTTGTATGGTTATTTGCCTTGTGTTAATGTTGTTTGACTGTCAGTATCTGTGCATGTGCTTTGAACATTTGTAGCTGTATTGACACTTTTAATAAATATTCAACTCTCTCCAAAGATAGGACAAAGATAGTGTGACCAAACGAATAACTGAACATACTTGGAAACATAATAAAACTGTATTTAGCAAAGTGCTTTCCACATGGTTGCTATAAGCAGCGACATTGTCTCTCTCACTATGTGAAACATCAACATGGTTGATTGCTTCATCACATGCGTGGCTGCAGGTGAATGCAGAGATTTTGTACTGAAGGTTGTTTCCAATTGACAATTTTACTTCTAATTTTTTCCTGCTTGAGCTGCCTGACATGATGTAAATAGCAAGAAATATATGTAAATAACATAAACCTGAGAATTTTAATACATTGTTAATGTAGGAAATCAGAGGACCAACAAAAAGCATCATAAACAATGGGAAAATGCAAATGACAGGAACATAAATGTGAGTAATCTGTATAAATAAAGCCACATTAAAGTTACAAGAGAATTTGCTGTTTCAGAATCTCATTTCATGTACAGTCTAATGGAGGGGATTAAAATGTAGAAGTGTATTTCAAGGTTTTGTTCTTTCTCTTTAAATTATCATTTTAAGATTGAAAGTGAAACTAAATTTGTCTGTCTCTTTTTCTAAAACTTATATAAACATTCACTTCCTTTCTTCATCAATGTACATATCTTTACTTTCTCTACTATGTAGTTACAGTAAGTAGAGTAAATATTGCATTCCACCCAAAGTTTGATACTGAAATTTCAGTAGAAATAACATAAAATAAAAATGAATTGAGAAGATATTGACACATTGCTTCACTAACACTGTATTTCACAGGACATGTTTCAAGAGCTGATGATGTTCCTCTACAGAAAACGTAATAATACAGGTTTATGTTCTACATAACCATAATTGTCTTAACACTACTGCACAATGATTATTGGTTTCGTACAATTATGTGCTGACAGTTATTTTCAAAAGTTCAAAGACTACCTTTTTTAAATAGTTTCATATTTTTTCACTAGTTTTGGTTTGTTAATAGGCCTTTCCATGTTTCTGTATAACTGCTTTTTTTCCACATTTTAATCCTTTTTTTTTTTTTTTTTTTTTAGTTGATGGAAATTAATAATTTGTTCACACTAGCCATATATAGGCTAAGGTTTTTGATAGAGTCAACATGAAAAATTCAATGCAATGGCCAGGATTTGAACCATGGATCTCGTGGATCAATTCCATCAATGAAGTAAAATAATAAAGAGTTAAATGATGAAGCCTGGGACTCGAGTACTTACGATAGTAAGTCGCCACAAATGGTGTATCTCAAATGTGGGAGCCCCTAGTGGTTTACCAGGGAAATATATGAGTCAACTGGAGAATTTAGTGTCATGACGGCAAGTTGGCCATGGTAGCTCAATGGGTAAGAGCGACTGAATGGGAAAACCAGGAGATCTGTGGTTCAAATCCTGGCCATGGCATTGAATTTTTCATGTTGACTATGGTCCACTGTTTGAGTGTTCTTTCTACACATGCTTGTTGGGTCATTCATTAACTTGAATCTGTGGAAGTATTTATTGAACTTCCTGTGACTTCCTGTTGTAAAATATGTTAGAGCTAATTTCATTGTAAGTCTTTTCTTAATACTAGAAAAATAGGTCTATTTAATTGCACTGTTCTTTTGTGGTTATCCACTTATTTTCCCACTGTTTCAGGCTTTCTTCTTGCAGTTTATTTTTGGTTGTGTTAATGGGCATTAGATCATACAGCATTGCTGTAGCGGGGTTGATTGCTGCTCCTTAAGCTAATTTGTCAGCAGGCACATTTTCTTGAATTCCTATATGCACTTTAACCCACACAAAATGTTTTGAATTAACTATGTTAAATAGTTTTAGTATGTGTTAGCATGCACGTCTGCATGTGAGAGGGGGGGGGGGGGGGGGGGGGGGAGAACAGCATCATTCAAAAATGAAAAATTGATTGAATAACAGACTTATTATTTAAGTTCAGTATCTTCCAAGGATGCAACACAAATAAGAAAATAAGAAAATCCCTTGACCCCAGCCTACTCTTTAGATGGAAAATTGTTTGAAAATGTTGATATTCTCAAAAATAACTCTAAATGACTAACAACTTTGATTAAAATATTTTAACTTTAAGATATTTTTTATGGCAGATGAAATATATATTGAATTTTCTGGAAATGTCCTCAGAAATCTTTTACATTTTGGATTTTGCTTAACTCAGAAACAGAGACAGACAAAATCTTATTACACAAAAAAAAAAAAAAAAAAAAAAAAAAAAAATTGAAAGATTGAAACATTTATATCTGATATATTTTTCTGTGCAATAAACCATTTCAGAGATATTCCTTGTTATTTGTTTGAATTTTCCTAGTTCTTATACTTCTGCAAATGGGAAGCCTTTATTCATCTTTTAATTCCTGGCCATGCAAAATGAATGCGGTTTCAAAGCCATCACATAATGGCCAGCTCTTCAAAGATTTGACTATTGCTTAAAGTCTACTGCATACCATATTCTCCTTGCACCTACAAGAAAACAAGCAGTAATATGTTTATCTCAATTAACATAGTAGATAAGAAAAATAAGCTTTTGTAAAAATAAATTTATAAGAGTAGAGAAAGTAATGTGAGTGCTGGACATCAGAGTTTTCATTATACTGCCGTAATTGAGACATGAAAATAAAATAGCATCAAAGTTTAGCCTTCAGCTAAATGTTACATATCTCATACTTGACACCCTGTAATATCATGTAAGTATTAAACCAATTTCAGATGAATAGAAAATACAAATTGCAAAACAACTAAAAAGTTAATGCAATGGCTGAATGCATTGGTTTACCTTATATCAATTTACAACATAAAATTCTAGTTCATTACACCAAAGTTGAAATCAGTCTCCAATAATTTTTGTATTTCGTTATTTAATTTATCTTTATTGTTAAATTGTATTATTACTAAATCCATGCTTTTCTTTATTTAGGCAAGTTTGCATAGGCAGCGTATAGATGAGGCCAATGCTAAAGCAGCTTCATCACTGGTGACTGTCCATAGCCTATCACAGGATAGCACAACACTGGATTTGCACTTCCTGCATGTAGCCGAAGCTCTACAGGTTTTGGATTTGTTCTTGGACAATAGAATTGTTAATCTGGCCAGTACAAATCGAGCTTTGGAATATCTCTTTCTTATAACAGGCAGAGGACTGCGCAGTGTTGGTGGTCGATCACGTATCCGTCCTGTTGTTGAGGTGCGATTGAAACAACGTGGTCTAAAGTAAGTGCATACATTATTTAATTACATTTTACCTATACAATATGATCGATATAATTACTGGCATCATGATAGAGGGAAAGCTGTTCAACTAACCTTGGATCAGTTTCACATACCAATGTTAAAAATGCTGTAACTCATGTTTACTTACATTGTGACATTTGCTATTTTAATGTAATAACTCAAGAAAAGTGCTATAGGGACTACCTTTATGTAAAAACTGTTTAAGTTCCTGGTTACCTCTCTTTAAAAACATAGAATCAGGAATCAGAAACCATTTCTTAGAAGGATATAGTCAGACTGAAAAAAATGTTTATGAGAACTCCTAAGTGATTTACTGGGAAAAACACAAGTCAGTTGGAGAATTTAATGTCATGTCGGCACATTTGCCATAGTAGCTCAAGGGTTAGAGTGGCTGGACAGCAACCAGAAGATCCGTGGTTCAAATCCCAGCTTTGGCATTGCATTTTTCAGTCTGACTCTATCTTTCCATACTTTAGCCTACACACAGCCAGGTGAAAGAACAATTAATTTCCATTAATTGACCTAATAGTGGTTAGCTATAACGCCCGGGCCTTAAAGTACTTACATGTTGTAAGTCGCCATTAAGGTAGTTGTCTCATGTGTTTATGAGAACTCCTAAGTGATTTACTGGGAAAAACACGAGTCAGTTGGAGAATTTGTCATGTTGGGACGTTGGCCCTAGTAGCTCAAGGGTTAGAGTGCTGGACGGCAACCAGAAGATCCATGGTTCAAATCCCAGCTATGGCATTGAATTTTTCAGTCAGACTATCTTTCCATACTTTAGCCTACACACGGCCAGTGTGAAAGAACAATTAATTTCCACCATTTCTTAGCTTTAATACTTTAAATCAGTATAGCAGTATACTGGTACATTGATTACTGGTATTTGTAATTTGTTTTATTAAAATTATTTCAGATGGTCAACAGTGAATCCTGGGATGCTGAAGGTGCTAATAACAAGATATTCCGTCCTAGCCCACAGTTCTGTCAGCACTACTCTATAGAATTACAAGAGTGGCATAACATCCGTCCATAAAATGGATTTACTGGATAAATGAATAAACAAATGGCACAAAAAATGCTAATTTCTTATGGTGGACGCTGATATACTTTTCAGTGCGTTCAAATGAGTACATAGGTTAAAGCAAATTTGCTTTTCCAGATTCACTTACAGGTAATAAACTTGTTTTTTTCTTAAGAGAGACTGCAAAATGTGAAGTGGCAATAGACGCTTTTAGACTATGCATCTGTTTTTGTTTCCTTTTTTTTTAATCAGGTAATGCAGTATTTTAAAATGAACATATTTTTATATACATTTTTTCTTTAGAATGTGGTCTGTGTGTGTGTGTTTATGAGAATGAGAGGGAGAGAATGTGTACAGTGTGCGAATCAATAATGTGGGAACAGTGTCATTCATATCTTGCTAAAGAATTTTAAGTACATATTTGTAAGGTTCAATGTTCTCCCACCTTCCCAGTCATATACTCTTTTAAGTTCTTACATATATTTAATATATTCACATGGCAGAACATTTAAGGCACATTTGACTTATTACATACATAGTTGGTGAAATTTTGACACAAGACAAAGCCATCGTACAGATGAGTGCTTTTAATTGTTACATATTGTAAAGAAAAGAAAATGGGATGGTTTTATAATTGTTATATGTTTAGATTTGTTATTACTTATTACATTCATTAGAGGATTACTTTTATATTCAAGAAGAGGCAGATTATAGTTGTAACACATGTTTATACATAAGAGCAGATATAATTTTAATTGTGAGAGTGCTTTGAATGGATTTACACAGTTTTTCTATATAAATAACTGTTTTAAATATATATATTGTTAAAACCATGTATGGCTTTTTTTTAAAAGCAGGTATTTTCCTGGGTGATAAGTGTACCTGCCTATAAAAATGTGATATATGGTCAACTTTGTTTCATGATTAGAGTAGTGGTAGTTCCAAAATATAGTCTGTATCTTTGTTACAAAACACTCCTGTTAAAATTTTGTGCAAAGAAAAGGAGATTCAATAAGAAAGGTACATAACAATCCCAAGATGTTTCTCTTTGTTACAGCTGTGTCATTGATTAAAAGTTTAGTGTTGCTACATTGTTGGACAAAGCAAGTTATGTGCTGTTATGTTTAGCTATAATTTGCAACTCTAGAGAATAAGTACAAAGCCAAAGCTACACTGTCAATTAGATGATAGATCTTCTAGAGAGGCATTTTATTTTTTAATATCTCATTAATAAATCTTAAATAAGCAAAATGGCTCAAAATATTCTGCAGGGAATTATTTTATATTTGGTAAAACCTTGCTCAGCTGGCATATGTATAAATGAAGTTTCTGTGCAAAATTTTGGATTGCTGTTACTATTGTTTTCTAATGTATATAAAAACTGCAGTCATGTGATTATGCCTGTCTTCAGCCTGTTAGTTATTCCATAAAAAACATATATTGTGCAGTTTAGTCCAGTACAACTGAAACTCATAGTTTGTGTCCATTTTCACAAATTTAATGTGACATAAATGTTCTTTCCATTGTACTCTGTGTTAAAGAGATGGAAATGTATGACCATTTGGTATTGCAATTGAAGAAACTGATCAAACTTAGACTGAAAACAGTTCTGGATCACACAAATATGCAATTATATACCCAAGCTCATGTCTCAACAAAGCGTAGAGTAAGTTACTTAAAGATGTTGAATGTTTCAGATAATAATGCTATGGGAAAGTAAATCTGTGTTTGGCAATCTTCAGTTTGGGTATCCCTTACCTAGGAAGCTTATAAGAACTTTTGCAGTTTTTGGTTACTAAAGCAAAAGGTTGCCTCTCTCCTTAAACCCTCTCTTTTATATGCTATATACTATCCTAATGTGTGGAGCTATGAAACAGAGAAACCCAAAATTATATTACATTAGAGTTCATTTTGTGCATTTGGCAGTGACCTAGTAATGTGTCATCTGTTGGAAAATGTGTTCAGAGCAAATTAAATGTTATCATGTCATTGATAAATTTATAGTGCTTCAAAATATTACAAATACAAGAATACAAATCTGTCTCTTTCATATCTAAATTTTGGAAGTCTCAGATACAATTTCTCTAATAAGAGAGAGAGAGAGCATAACTAAGTAATTTTCTAAGATTTCAAGGTGTTATACATGTGCAGTGTTTATTAAACCAGTAGGTCATTGTTCCAAACAAATTTTTTCAGTTTTCATTTTTAACTAAATTTCCACCATTTATGAGATCCCTGGTTTAAGGTAGCAATTCAGCCATTATGCCCTTGTGTTGGCTACAGTTCTATCATACTAAGAGATTAATGGGTATTGCCAAACAAATTGGCATCTGGAGTTTTCAAATAGCAAACTAAAAAGTGAGTCATTTACTGACACTGCTATACACTAGGCTATATCACTGCAGTCTCCTAAAGACTATTCTTGACATTTCACCATCACTGTTGCCAACAATAAAGGAGCACTCATGTAAGATGTTTCTCTTCACTGTTAACCCTCTATGAACAGAATATACAATTAACTTGGAAAAAAGTTTTGAAGCAACAATTGCTTTATTTAATGGTAGCTTTGAACATATTTATCATTAATTACTTTTTAAACATTACATATTTGTAACATCAGGCATTTAAGGTCACTTTATAGGAAACCTACAAATGAATGCTTACATAGTCATACAACTGAAATATCACTAATATGATTAGGCAAGTAACATATCACATTTGAGTTTACAATGAAATGTATGTACTTTGTTCTAATAGTATGCGTTACTCTGTATGAAAACTCAAAAAACATTTTCTCTTTTTCTCTATACACAAATGTACACCACACTTTTGACAGAAAAATGAAGGACTTCCTTTGCATTTTGGCATTTTGCATCTGCCTCTCTTTTCCGATACAATAGGCCAATGTCCAACACTGTCGGTACGAACATCTTTTTGTGGAAGTGGCTTGGATGCATGACCAACTTTTTTCTTCTTTGCGTACTCTGCTTGAACTGAAGCTGGTCGTCCTCTCTTCTTTCCATGCAAGTCCTTATTCATTCTGCACACAGAATGAATTATATCTGTCGCACACGGCAACCGAATGGAATTACTCTCCTGCTTGCGTATAGTGCAATGCTTTTGAAATGTTACAAATCTGAGGCACTCGTTCATAGAGGATTAAATGAAAAGTTCTGTAAAACAAACACATGCTAGTTTTGCTATTTGCAATAAGTAAGTGAATATCCTCACTGACAAGACAGGTTAACTAATGACTTGGTTTCCAGTGCTTAACCCTTTCACCGATATGAACGTCATATGACGTCCAAGTTAAAATGCCCCAAACTGATATGGACTTGTATAGGTGTCCTGCGCATACATGCATTTAATGCTCATTTAACGCCAATTATTTTAATCTTGCTATTTTACAATAAATTTAAATTAGTTCTATAAGGAATGTAAACGTACCCTTAAAGGTTTCTGTTTGAATTGTACATCTCCAAACCTGGATAAACACCCAATGGCACATCTGCAGATACACACCAAATAATATTGGTTTCCTTGCAAACTTCTTTTTTGCAACACACTACACATTTTCGAAATGGTTACAACTTTTTTTGGTTGTGGATGGTATACTTTTAGGAAAATGTTTTCTCTCAAGTATGAGGGGTGATGTCGTGGTAGAATTCTTACCCCCCAGTGTAAAGAGGCCTCTGAGTATTATAATACTCAATTAGGTTACGAGCTCTTTACACGCGCAAGTACAGGTAGATGAATGTCTTGCATTAATTTACAGCTCTGAAAATTACTAAACAATTGTGTATGGTTACATCCAGTGATATAAAAATACTTTTTTTTACCATTTAACTGTTTACCGTAAAGAGGGATATCTAGTAATAGCTGATCCGCATCACCCACATTTGACCTGCCATTTCCCCAAACAATGAAGTAGCTAACATGCCATTTGTAGACCAGCAAACGTCACTGCTACGTATGTCCTAAAGATCTCCTTCATAATCGTACAACAAATCTTCCAGATTTTTTACAGTAATATCAGAAGCCTGTACACATCATACCCAAGCTAATTTATTTGCTACATCACGGGAATAAGCCATGGTTAACATTGAAATTTAACAATTTCAAATGTGCCATTCATTTAGCTCTTGATAGCTATAAGAAATCACTCTGAACACAGAGTATAAAGAACTAAAATACAGCGAAAACAGCTACGTAAGGCTACCAGAAACCTTGGTTGAGAAACACTGTAATAACAGATGCTGACAGAGAGTTTCCTTTCCAGTGTGAGTGTGTAACGCAATATATTCTCGTATGATTATCGCTTGGTATAGCATAAATAAACTGAACTTGAACCGGAGAAGTCGCTTGCTTAGCTATACATATATACATTCGTTCGTATACACACAAAACAAAATGATTCAAATGTTAGGCGTGTTCGGCACAAAGAATGGCTTTTGCTACAGTGAAACAAAGTAGTGAAATTTCAACGATTTATTAATGTAGTCTGTACTTTATTCTTACTGTAGATTTATACTGCCTTTAATGAGTTTTAAACCAGTTTTTGTTTCGTTTAAATAACTTAATAAATACGGAAGATACGGAATTGTATTTATGATGTATTTTTACAGCATTTAACAATTTAAATGTCCTGTTCTGTTTATTGGGTATCCATTTCCGACCCCTGAAGGGTTTAAATGGCCATCGGCAAAGCGGTTAATGCAGGGTGAGAGATGTGAGGTCCAAGACAATATTTTAAACCTAAGGCTCGTCCACTAGTTTAAGAGAATTTTTCATGTGCCAAATTGTTTGGCGATAACTATGCTATGTAGCAGCTTTCCCGAAACAAGGAAGCAGGAAAAATATAAATTAACCATCTGTCTGAAAAGGTCTACTACTTTGACATTGGCATTTTAACTGGACAGCAGGAATGCTTTTATAAAGGTCAGTGTAATGGCTTCATTAGCATTTAATCTGAAAAATGCTTTTCACAGAAAAAGACTTTTTGGATAGAAGTATATTTGGTTTTATAATATTTGGCATATACTGGAAAGCCATTACACAAATATAAATATTTGTAACAAAGGCTTCACTTATCTTAAGAAATTGGTGTTAATTCTTCTTTCTAATGGAAAGAAATATTCTTTGTTACAAATATTTATATTTATGTAGCATTTATTGCTTCACTGTAGGTAGCTTCATTTTCTACGTAATAACTAAAGCCACTTTAATTCTGAAACCAGAAAAAAAATTGTAGTTGCATATGTTAGCAGAGTTGAAACTACATTTAAAACACAAATAACAATAAATTGCTATAAGTAATTTGGTGCTCTTCTGTTAACATTAACCATCTGAGTGATAAATGACTGAAAATTACCAATTAGCTTACTAGATTATGGGAATGTGCTAGTAGTAAAATGAGTGGAGATTAAAGGAAGATGGAATAGTCAACAGTTTTAAGTTTTGAGGCTTTTAGATGTGTTTCTAGTGTGATACAATTTGAATGTTCTTTAAATATTTGCAGTTTTCTTTTTAACGTTGTAAGTGTAAAACTGATATTCAGAAGAACATGTTTGTTAAAGGTGTTGAAACCTGTTACAGATTTGAATTTTGTTCCATTACTGTATAAATAGGCTTATAGTGGTATATGATATTAAGAAATATTCATTGTGATATCCATAAAACTTTAGAAGTGCTGGTTGAAGCAGGAAAAATAATACTGGCACACTTTATTTTGAGTCGTGGAATCTAAAGTGCTATGAACAGTCTGAGTCAAGAAGGCCTATGCTTTACCAAAGTAGCAACTGAGCATTATTGTCCATATTACCACTGTCCAGTATTACCATTTGTGCACTTTTTCACTGGATCACTTTACGTTGTTCCTGTTCTCTGGTGTTATACCAGTTTTGCTTTTGTGTTTAGTTTAAAGAGTGATTTTAAGTTCTAAATGCCTGAAGCAGATCCAGTATCAACCTTATAAACTTCGGTAAGAGTAAAAAAGGGAACCATGTTTATTCTTTTACTTCAGCTATTGACTAACCTTAAAATTATGATTACAGAAACTACAATAGATAGCCTTCTATGATCTTAAAGTATGACTGCATAAAAGACATGAAGACTCTGCCGTTCAAGATAAAGTGTGCAAGTAGTAAATATTACTGAACTTACTATTTGTTGGTCATTTAGAGGGAAATTAGCATAAGTCTTTTTTTTTTTAGGGATTTATATTGTGGGCTGTGCATAATTGTATGTAAGAATTATATCTTGAATAAATAAATAAATAATGTTCATTGGCACGGGTTTTTTCTTATAGTCTTTATGTATGTAGAACCTGCATTTTTCTGATACAAAATTTAGTTGTAGACATGTATTATGAATCCTAGATAGTAGTGTGGTGTGCTAGATCACTAGTGGCCCAAGTGAAGTCCTTGGTAGTCTTCCCGGATGGGTTGACATGCATAAATGGCATATCCACTTCTACCTGAAAGGAGGGTTTTTTATACTCAAGGTATTTCCCTAATGAAAAACCCCATGAAGCTGTTCTGGCAGCTCCCTGGTTTTAGAAGAGCACTTTTGACTTATGGGTAGACTTCGTATGACTTGTGTATTGTAAATCAGAGGTTGTGCAGCTATACCAATAGAATTAACATTTAGTTTATTTTAGTTTAGTTTATGTATTTGTACAGTATCCCTTACAAATTTAGTACAATAAAATTTAACATAGAACATGCTGTATTATACATCCTGTACAAATACATGAAATTGCTGACTCAGATCCCCTGGCCATAAGCCTTTGGTTTTCCTGATCAGCTTGATGTCATTTCTTCTTGACCTTCGCTTCTTTTGCCCTAATCCACTTTTCTCTTATCCTACATAAGAATTCTCCCATATCCGTTAACATGTGTACTGCCAATATCTCTTTACTTACACAGTCCCATTTCTTATCCCATATTTTTCTCCTGTAATTTGTTAGCTCCTTACATTCTATCAGGTAATGAACAGTGCTTTCTTCATCTCCACAAAATTCACATATTCCTACCTCATTACTTCTCAACCCTTTTATGTATAATATTCCTACTCTCATCCAAGCTATGCCTTCTCTTCCAGTTTTGTCACATTGATCTATATATTTTTCCCTACCCCATTTTGTCTTTAATTGCTTATAAAATTTCAAAGATTATTTTTCTTCTGTACTTTCCCATATCTCTTGCCTGTCTGTCTTGTAGTCTAGTTCTCACTTCCTTCCAAAAACCGTTATAATTTGTCTCCTCTGCTCTCCATAGATCTCCCATGCCTATCTTTAATATCATTCTTTCCAATTCCGACCACCAACTATTTGTATTTTTAATGCTTTTCTGTTGCTTCATGCACAGATTCAATAATTCTCCTTTCTGCCCTTTAATACACTTAAACCAGAATTTCAATATTCTCTCTATTATTATTCCCCTCCTTTTTGTATTACCTAGCTCTAGTAATGCCACCTCTCTTGGTGCCGAAGAATTAACATAAGGCACTTTCCTCATTGTATTTGGCCTTACATTGCTTTCTGACAAAGCAATGTAATGTTTGCACATAAGTGATGCTACAGTTGATTTGCTTTAGACAATTCATAATTTCTGAAGTGTAAGTACTATTGCATTCTTTTATACAAATTTAGAAAAATTGACTTTGCTAAAATAGATGCTTTATATAATCAGATATGCAAAGTAAATTGTTCAAAAGACATGAGAAAAGTATGTTCCAGGGAAGTGCCATTTGTTTTTCTTTCCTCTACAGTTATCAAAACTTGTACGTGCTGGTTTTATGATGTGGTGCGGGCAGGGGGGAGGAAGAGAGCTAACATGCTCAGGTTTCTGGATTGTTGTGGTCAACCAAGAACACAATTCACCAAGTCACCGTAAAATAAGCGAAGATATGCATCGAAGGTGTGAGATGTGAGACAAACAATAAATTGAACTCCATACGATAAGCAATAGACATATATTTACTATATATTAAAAGCAGAAGCATTATTAACAGTGAAGTATTCTTCATATTTAAATTTGAATTTATGAGTCACTATGTTTACACTCAGTCTTCACTTACTTGTTGTTGTATAATTGAAACGTTTTCAAGATCATTCGATCTCATCATCAGCTGTTTGGTGACTAGATGAACCTTCCTCTTCTTCCACTACTGTTAAAATCTGTTAAAATCTTTAAGTACACCCATAGAATTGGATATTTGGGAAAAAATTTTCATAAACAAAAACCGTGATAAAGTTATAAATTTTGAAATCCCGGCATTAAATGAAGTATTAAAACTTAGTGCCCCTAACACCAGATGGCAGAGTGATCGGAACTCCGTAGTAGTGGAAGAAGAGGAAGGTTCATCTAGTCACCAAACAGCTGATGATGAGATCGAATGATCTTGAAAACGTTTCAATTATACAACAACAAGTAAGTGAAGACTGAGTGTAAACATAGTGACTCATAAATTCAAATTTAAATATATTTACTATGTTATAAAAAACATAAAAGTACAAAAAAAAAAAAAATATTACAATGGCTGTAAACACTCGCTCATTCGTTGTAATTCTTTGATTTCTGAGTCTGGTGTGTCACTTTCATCACTGGTATCCTTTGATATGTTGATAATTTCATCAATTGTATTTTCTTGTTTTGATGCTTTTCCCGGTGTAAGCAGCAACTCGTTCTATGGATTTGCTGAGTGGGAACATTAGCTGGTTGTTATGTTTTTCTAATTTGCCGCATTCTGTAACATTTGCTATTATTTTGCGGCCATCACTATGCACGGTTGTACCTGCAGATTTCTGTGTTGGAGTTCATTGCTTGGAAGGTAAATATGATGAGATTGTTGTAGCCTCAGCCATAATTGTGGTTGGTTGGTATCTAATGTTGAGCACTTGATAATAAAATCATTCGCTCTCTTGCACTCCAATATTTAGCGGAATGGTTGGTCTCTTCTAACAAAGCTGGACAGTGGATGAGGTGATTTTTATCCATATCCTCATTTATCAGCCATAATTGTAAACTGGTTCTCTAAATAACCTTGAAATTGCTCAAAACAAAATATGTTGCACATAGACTGCACACAGAGAAAGAGAGCACATATTAGTTTAGCATATTAGCCACTAGATGTCAGAGTGTATAGCACATTTATGTTTCAAAGTTGTCATCTGTGTTTACGGAATTAGGTGAAACCTATCGACTTGGGAGCCGAGCACTCAAGAAAACATGCATGCATAGTAGATGTGCAGCTTGTGCTCTCTATCTCTCTCTCTCTCTCTCTCTCTCTCTCTCTCTCTCTCTCACACACACACACACACCCACACACACCTTCACCTATTGTTTCTCCCTCTACCTTTATTACTCTTTCCTCTCCATGCAACTTTTGTGTCATGTGATGCTTTAAAAATTTGTAATAAAACTTTATTTTTTGGAGTGTTAATAAAAATTTAAGAATAAGAGGTTTAAGAGCACACAAAAATTTGTGTGTACTAGTGCTGATGACCAACTGGTTGAGTATCCTTAAGTACACATCGCCATTATCAATCATCATCATCATCATCATCAGAAACTTGTGACTCTTCCTTACACTTGAAGTGCAATTAGAATTATACTATATAGAATAAAAAGAAGTATTTCAGAAAAAGGAGTGCCATTATTACTAAAATTAGGCAAATGAATCAACCTTGTATGCACTTTTCTCCACTTACAAGTTTTTTTAATGAAGACTGGTTTCTGGGAACTTCTTCCCTATCCTCAGTTCTGTGGTTGACTGGTGGTGCAACCGGTGTCTGCATCTGCCTTGGTGTCGTGCTGCCATCTGATACTGTGGTAAGTTTGATGACATCATCTATGGCGGAAATTTCAAGAAAAGATACCCAACAACTTCAAACATAAAATTAGCCCCTCAGAACACAACATCAGCAACTTACTAAATCACCCTCTAAAAAATAGCACACCCAGAACTCAATTATCAGGCATTTACCAAATGAACTGCCAGGATTGTGACAAGATATATATTGGGAAGACTAAAAGGAATCTAGGAACAAGAATGAAAGAACACTTCAGAAATATTAAATTCAACACATGGACAAGTCTGCCATAGCACATCACTTTTGGTCTGAGAATCACAACATAAAGCAAGAAATAGAATTGATCAAACAGGCAAAGAAACCACTAGAACTGCAGATTTGGGAAAACATATTTATTATGAAGAAACAGAACCTCTTGATGAATTTTGAAATTCCCGCCATAGATGACATCAAACTTACGAGAGTATCAGATGGCAGCATGACACCAAGCTAGGTGCAGACATCGGTTGCACCATCAGTAAATCACTGAACTGAGGATAGGGAAGAAGTTCCCAGAAACTAGTCTTCATATAAAACGTATAAGTGGAGAAAAGTGTATACAAGGTTGACTCATTTGCCTAATTTTAATAAGATCAGCAGTAGACCCTGAATTCAACATAAGAGCTACTTGCCACCATATTTACCAAAATTTACTACCCATTTTTACCTTAGGCTGAAGAACTGCAACAAAGAAAGCTTCACGATTGTGTGTGGTTGGAGGAATTCAGTAACAGCGACATCAAAATTAATTGATAAAATTATTTATAGTCGGTTTTTTGACACTTCGTCACATTTTTATATTATTGAGGGACTAGTTTCGGAAGCCATCACCTCCATTTCTTTTCAACTATGTAGCAGATATTTTATGTTGTTTAAATTCTTTCAACATATAAGTTTAAAGTAAAGCAGGCCATGAGAATGATACACAAATGTTTAGAATTTGTGTAGCCATGCAACGTAATAAAGAAGTTGGAATTTTTCAAGAACCAGGTCTTCTGCAAGGAACATTCGTAGAGGATAGACATAGATCATTATTACTCTGCAGGTGTGCATATAAGGGGTTACAAATGGACGCATTTGTGTGATGCATAATTGAGACATCAATAGCTGATGTGCTATTAATTTATAATTAGTATTTTACATCATTAGTAGAAGGAGTATAGGCAATTTTCAATAATCTTCAAAATTTTGTAAGAACAAGTATTGAATTATTAATTTTTAGATGAGTCGTATTTATTACACATCTGCTTCACTTTCGTACCTATTTTGAGGACATGTTTCCAAATCATCGTTTGCATCTACGGCTCTTATGCGACTAAAGCTTGATCCAGCGGTGTGGGTAATTCTGGGGTTGCTGCTGCCATCTGTTGATTTAGTGATGAACTGGATCAAGCTTTAGTCGCATAAGAGCCGTAGATGCAAACGATGATTTGCGAAATATGTCCTCAAAATAGGTACGAAAGTGAAGCAGATGTGTAATAAATACGACTCATCTAAAAATTAATAATTTTTCGCTTCACTGTGGTGTTCCAATACAGTTAAATCTCGAAGTATTGAATTGTATATGTGGAATAAAGTATTCTTCTTTGGGAAAGTATGATTGAAAAGTTAATCAATCAGTAGCAGAATTGAATATTTCTCAGCTCCGAGACTACGACCCTTGGTGCAGAGATCATCGCTCGAGAGTAGCCGTGGTAATTTTAAAGAAATTTTGCTAGAACTTCACCAAAGGTGAGAAATCCATCATCACCATCTTCATCTACAATAAACCGCTACAACTGTCTGTTGTTGTCTTCTCTCTTCATAGTTCCATTGCCAGAGAGAAGAGAGCAGATTTCAACAAAGTACAAAAAAGGATTGTTAGATGCCTAATGTCAGGAAAAAAATATGACTCCTGCAGGAACTTCTTTAAGGAGTTGAAAATCTTGACTCTGCCCAGTCTGTACATATACTGTTTGCTATGTTATACAAAACAAAACCTTGAAAATTTCACCACAAATAATCAAATACATCATCATAACACCAGAGGTAAAACAGACTTAAGAACAATAACACATAGAACTACACTTTATTCTAAAGGAGTTAGATATTCAGCAGTCACTCTGTATAATAAACTACCGGCCAATCTGAAAAACATAAAATCCATGCAGTGTTTCAAGCTATCGTTGAAAGAAATTTTATTAAGCGATTCATATTATGATATAAGTGAATTTCTAGATACCCTGTAGCTGGCCATATAATTGTATATATTTGTGATACATTTTAAATGCTGTGTAGCTGTAGAGCCATGCAAATGTATATATTTATGAGTTCATGCTCATTAATAAACATGCTTGTATACTTAATAAATTATGCAATTAATGAATGTACTTTCCCAGACAAACTAAAAATTAGCATTATAAGACCTACTTATAAGAAAGGAAATTCAAATGACGTGAATAACTATAGACCAATTGCATTAGCTTCAGTGTTTGGGAAACTATTTGGAAAAGTCATAGTAAAAAGGTTAAACGGGTTTATATTATCAAAACATATCTTAATTAAATCTCAACATGGTTTTCAAAAAGGTTTCTCCACCATTACAGCAATTGCTGAGTTTGAACATGAAGTGCTAAGTAACTTAGACAAAAACAATAAAGTAGCAGGTATTTTTCTAGACCTTTCGAAAGTGTTCGATAGTGTATCCCACAGACTGCTTTTATCAACATTAGAAAATTATGGAATCAGGGGAACAATGGGTAAACTACTTGAATTAATATTATTTGAAGCAAAAGGTTAGAAACAGTGATGTATATAACAATTGAATACCAACTCATTACTTCAATTACTTGAATTAAATTTATTGGGAGTCGATTAATGACACTAAACAACACTTACTTTTAAATTTTCCTGGAACTAGTTTCAGAGGCCTTCCCTCTATCTTCAGCCGGACATCGACTGGTTCTCATTGCTGTAGCTGGCAATATTTTGTCATCGGTCTCCTCTGGTGGCAGTTCGAGGAACTTGCTGAACAAATCTTTCTGGGGGATGTCGAAATTGAATACTTTGTTCCTATTTTTTGAAATAAAGATTTGTTCCCATGTGGACAGTTCTTCTTTTCCTGTTGTATGTTTTAGTAATTTTGGTTCTGGATTTATGTTGTGGTTTTTTTCCCAAAAATGCGTGGCAACTGCTGATTTTTCTAATTGTTTGTATTTTATGTTCCTAAAGTGTTCCTTTACTCTTGTTTCTAAATTTCTTTTGGTTTTTCCAATATAAATTTGACTACAGTCATAGCATTCAATTTGACATATCCCAGATTTTTTGTTAGATGGAATGGCATCTTTGATGTTTGATGTTTGTTTTCTTTTTTGAAGACTTTTTTGAATTTATCAAAGGCCCATGGATGGTAAGTGAATTTTTTGAAGATCATTTTAGTTTCTGTAGCTGAGAGGGTTGTGGTTTCCTTTAGTAGTTCCTTCTTTTTTGCTAAGTTCACTTTTTTGTCTACTAGTGATTTGGGAAAGTCATTTTTCTGTGCTATTTCAATAATTTTGTTGTATTCTATTTTGTATTCTTCTGCTGTGAGAGGGATGTTGACCAGTCTGTGTGCTAAACTATTAAAGATTGCCTGTTTGTGGGATCTTGGATTGTAGCCATTAGCTTTTATGTAGTTGTCTGTCTGTGTTGATTTTCTGTAAATGCCAGTTTATTCTGTTTTTATTTCTGATTATTTTTAGATCTAAAAATTTTTGGGGAAACAACCACAACATAAATTCAGAACCAAAACAAGAACTGTCCACATGGGAACAAATCTTCATTTCAAAAAATAGGAACAAAGTATTCAATTTCGACATCCCCCAGAAAGATTTGTTCAGTAAGTTCCTCGAACCGCCACCAGAGGAGACTGATGACAAAATATTGCCAGCTACACCAATGAGAACCAGTCGATGTCCGGCTGAAGATAGAGGGAAGGCCTCTGAAACTAGTTCCGGGAAAATTTAAAAGTAAGTGTTGTTTAATGTCATTAATCGACTCCCAATAAATTTAATTTATACAACAACACTGTTTTCAACACTTCCATGAAAGGATTGAAACTACTTGAAACTTACTTAAAAAATCGAACTCAATATACTGAAATATTTTGGAAAAGTGGAAGCATATTAAAACGTGTACAATCAAAATGGGGACAAGTCCAGTCAGGAGTACCCCAGGGGTCAGTTCTGGGCCCTCTGTTTTTTCTACTATATAGAAATAATGTTCCTTGCCTGACGGACAAATTAGTAGCTTATGCTGATGACACGTCTGTAGTATGTTGCAGTCCAAACTTAAAAGAATTGCAGCAACGTACGAATAGCACACTAACTAAAATTGTTAAATACTTTGAGGCTATGATGCTTAAATTAAACACAGACAAAACTAAGTATATATTCTTTACATATAATAGGAAAAATTGACCTAATGAAATAAACATAAATCTGAAAAACAATGACATACAGGAGGTACCGTATTTTAAATTTTTGGGTGTTTACCTTGACAAACATTTGACAGATGATGCTCACGTGGAGGCACTCTGTAACAAATTAAGTTTTAACATATTTTTACTACGTCTGCTGACTATCTACATAGCGATTTTCTGAAATTAGCATACTATGGACTCATCAATTGTCATCTTGAATATGGAATAGAAATTTGGGGGGGGGGGGGCACTAGCCTTAAAAATATGAATAGGATATTTATCCTACAAAAAAGGAGTCTACGAATCATATATCACTTGAATAAGATAAAATCCTGTAAAGAAACTTTTATTAATCAGCAAATTCTTACTATCTATTCACTGTATGTTTATAAATTAATTCTGTTCACTAAAGAAAAGAACTCGCTAGCTCTGCTAAATAGGGATAACTGTACATATAAGACCAGAGGATCAAATAACTACTTTAGAAATCCTACTAATAAATCGTCTACAAACAAAGACCCATATAATCGTGGAATAATTCTCTTTAACAAACTGCCAGAATATATAAAATCAGCAAATGGTCAAATATTTGTCAAACTATTACAACACTATTTAATAGAGAAGTGTCTCTATAGCTTAGAGGAAATGTAAACATGTATGTGTGACTGTCTTGAGTAACAATCACTATGTAATATTTTGATACTATGTAAATTAGAGAATTCTGTAATGTATATAGCTACTTGACAATGTTCGAAACTTTGTACAAAGTCTATGGACAATAAAACATTATTACTATTATTATTATTATTATTATTATTATTATTATTATTATTATTATTATTATTATTATTATTATTATTATTATTATTATTATTATTATTATTATTATTATTATTATTATTATTATTATTATTATTATTATTATTATTATTATTATTATTATTATTATTATTATTATTATTATTATTATTATTATTATTATTATTATTATTATTATTATTATTATTATTATTATTATTATTATTATTATTATTATTATTATTATTATTATTATTATTATTATTATTATTATTATTATTATTATTATTATTATTATTATTATTATTATTATTATTATTATTATTATTATTATTATTATTATTATTATTATTATTATTATTATTATTATTATTATTATTATTATTATTATTATTATTATTATTATTATTATTATTATTATTATTATTATTATTATTATTATTATTATTATTATTATTATTATTATTATTATTATTATTATTATTATTATTATTATTATTATTATTATTATTATTATTATTATTATTATTATTATTATTATTATTATTATTATTATTATTATCATTATCATTATTATCTTATTACACTTGATGCAACTTATTTTTATACTTATATTATTTGTATTGTTCTAAATATTTGTATTGACGTATCCAATGTCATTGTATTGACTTAACGGATGAATAAAACTGCTACTGCTACTCCTACTCCTACTCCTACTCCTACTCCTACTCCTACTCCTACTCCTACTCCTACTCCTACTCCTACTCCTACTACTACTCCTACTACTACTCCTACTCCTCCTACTCCTACTCCTCCTACTCCTACTCCTACTCCTACTACTACTCCTACTCCTACTGCTGCTGCTGCTGCTGCTGCTGCTGCTGCTGCTGCTGCTCCTGCTCCTGCTCCTGCTCCTGCTCCTGCTCCTGCTCCTGCTCCTGCTCCTGCTGCTGCTGCTGCTCCTGCTGCTGCTCCTGCTGCTGCTCCTGCTGCTGCTCCTGCTGCTGCTGCTCCTGCTGCTACTGCTGCTCCTGCTGCTACTGCTCCTGCTCCTGCTCCTGCTCCTGCTCCTGCTGCTGCTGCTGCTCCTGCTGCTGCTCCTGCTGCTGCTCCTGCTGCTGCTCCTGCTGCTGCTGCTCCTGCTGCTACTGCTGCTACTGCTGCTCCTGCTGCTCCTGCTACTGCTACTGCTACTGCTACTGCTACTGCTGCTCCTGCTACTGCTACTGCTACTGCTACTGCTACTGCTACTGCTACTGCTACTGCTACTGCTACTCCTACTGCTACTGCTACTGCTACTGCTACTCCTACTGCTACTGCTACTGCTACTGCTGCTCCTACTACTACTACTACTACTGCTACTACTGCTACTACTGCTACTACTGCTACTACTGCTACTACTGCTACTGCTGCTACTGCTGCTACTGCTGCTACTGCTGCTACTGCTGCTACTGCTGCTACTGCTGCTACTGCTGCTACTGCTGCTACTGCTGCTACTGCTGCTACTGCTGCTACTGCTGCTACTGCTGCTACTGCTGCTACTGCTGCTACTGCTGCTACTGCTGCTACTGCTGCTACTGCTGTGCTGCTACTGCTGCTACTGCTGCTACTGCTGCTACTGCTGCTACTGCTGCTACTGCTGCTACTGCTGCTACTGCTGCTACTGCTGCTACTGCTGCTACTGCTGCTACTGCTGCTACTGCTGCTACTGCTGCTACTGCTGCTACTGCTGCTACTGCTGCTACTGCTGCTACTGCTGCTACTGCTGCTACTGCTGCTACTGCTGCTACTGCTGCTACTGCTGCTACTGCTGCTACTGCTGCTACTGCTGCTACTGCTGCTACTGCTGCTACTGCTGCTACTGCTGCTACTGCTGCTACTGCTGCTACTGCTGCTACTGCTGCTACTGCTGCTACTGCTGCTACTGCTGCTACTGCTGCTACTGCTGCTACTGCTGCTACTGCTGCTACTGCTGCTACTGCTGCTACTGCTGCTACTGCTGCTACTGCTGCTACTGCTGCTACTGCTGCTACTGCTGCTACTGCTGCTACTGCTGCTACTGCTGCTACTGCTGCTACTGCTGCTACTGCTGCTACTGCTGCTACTGCTGCTACTGCTGCTACTGCTGCTACTGCTGCTACTGCTGCTACTGCTGCTACTGCTGCTGCTGCTGCTGCTGCTGCTGCTGCTGCTGCTGCTGCTGCTGCTGCTGCTGCTGCTGCTGCTGCTGCTGCTGCTGCTGCTGCTGCTGCTGCTGCTGCTGCTGCTGCTGCTGCTGCTGCTGCTGCTGCTGCTGCTGCTGCTGCTGCTGCTGCTGCTGCTGCTGCTGCTGCTCCTGCTGCTCCTGCTGCTCCTGCTGCTCCTGCTGCTACTGCTGCTACTGCTGCTACTGCTGCTACTGCTGCTACTGCTGCTACTGCTGCTACTGCTGCTACTGCTGCTACTGCTGCTACTGCTGCTACTGCTGCTACTGCTGCTACTGCTGCTACTGCTGCTACTGCTGCTACTGCTGCTACTGCTGCTACTGCTGCTACTGCTGCTACTGCTGCTACTGCTGCTACTGCTGCTACTGCTGCTACTGCTGCTACTGCTGCTACTGCTGCTACTGCTGCTACTGCTGCTACTGCTGCTACTGCTGCTACTGCTGCTACTGCTGCTACTGCTGCTACTGCTGCTACTGCTGCTACTGCTACTACTACTACTACTACTACTACTACTACTACTACTACTACTACTACTACTACTACTACTACTACTACTACTACTACTACTACTACTACTACTACTACTACTACTACTACTACTACTACTACTACTACTACTACTACTACTACTACTACTACTACTACTACTACTACTACTACTACTACTACTACTACTACTACTACTACTACTACTACTACTACTACTACTACTACTACTACTACTACTACTACTACTACTACTACTACTACTACTACTACTACTACTACTACTACTACTACTACTACTACTACTACTACTACTACTACTACTACTACTACTACTACTACTACTACTACTACTACTACTACTACTACTACTACTACTACTACTACTACTACTACTACTACTACTACTACTACTACTACTACTACTACTACTACTACTACTACTACTACTACTACTACTACTACTACTACTACTACTACTACTACTACTACTACTACTACTACTACTACTACTACTACTACTACTACTACTACTACTACTACTACTACTACTACTACTACTACTACTACTACTACTACTACTACTACTACTACTACTACTACTACTACTACTACTACTACTACTACTACTACTACTACTACTACTACTACTACTACTACTACTACTACTACTACTACTACTACTACTACTACTACTACTACTACTACTACTACTACTACTACTACTACTACTACTACTACTACTACTACTACTACTACTACTACTACTACTACTACTACTACTACTACTACTACTACTACTACTACTACTACTACTACTACTACTACTACTACTACTACTACTACTACTACTACTACTACTACTACTACTACTACTACTACTACTACTACTACTACTACTACTACTACTACTACTACTACTACTACTACTACTACTACTACTACTACTACTACTACTACTACTACTACTACTACTACTACTACTACTACTACTACTACTACTACTACTACTACTACTACTACTACTACTACTACTACTACTACTACTACTACTACTACTACTACTACTACTACTACTACTACTACTACTACTACTACTACTACTACTACTACTACTACTACTACTACTACTACTACTACTACTACTACTACTACTACTACTACTACTACTACTACTACTACTACTACTACTAACTACTACTACTACTACTACTACTACTACTACTACTACTACTACTACTACTACTACTACTACTACTACTACTACTACTACTACTACTACTACTACTACTACTACTACTACTACTACTACTACTACTACTACTACTACTACTACTACTACTACTACTACTACTACTACTACTACTACTACTACTACTACTACTACTACTACTACTACTACTACTACTACTACTACTACTACTACTACTACTACTACTACTACTACTACTACTACTACTACTACTACTACTACTACTACTACTACTACTACTACTACTACTACTACTACTACTACTACTACTACTACTACTACTACTACTACTACTACTACTACTACTACTACTACTACTACTACTACTACTACTACTACTACTACTACTACTACTACTACTACTACTACTACTACTACTACTACTACTACTACTACTACTACTACTACTACTACTACTACTACTACTACTACTACTACTACTACTACTACTACTACTACTACTACTACTACTACTACTACTACTACTACTACTACTACTACTACTACTACTACTACTACTACTACTACTACTACTACTACTACTACTACTACTACTACTACTACTACTACTACTACTACTACTACTACTACTACTACTACTACTACTACTACTACTACTACTACTACTACTACTACTACTACTACTACTACTACTACTACTACTACTACTACTACTACTACTACTACTACTACTACTACTACTACTACTACTACTACTACTACTACTACTACTACTACTACTACTACTACTACTACTACTACTACTACTACTACTACTACTACTACTACTACTACTACTACTACTACTACTACTACTACTACTACTACTACTACTACTACTACTACTACTACTACTACTACTACTACTACTACTACTACTACTACTACTACTACTACTACTACTACTACTACTACTACTACTACTACTACTACTACTACTACTACTACTACTACTACTACTAACTACTACTACTACTACTACTACTACTACTACTACTACTACTACTACTACTACTACTACTACTACTACTACTACTACTACTACTACTACTACTACTACTACTACTACTACTACTACTACTACTAACTACTACTACTACTACTACTACTACTACTACTACTACTACTAAACTAACTACTACTACTACTACTACTACTACTACTACTACTACTACTACTACTACTACTACTACTACTACTACTACTACTACTACTACTACTACTACTACTACTACTACTACTACTACTACTACTACTACACTACTACTACTACTACTACTACTACTACTACTACTACTACTACTACTACTACTACTACTACTACTACTACTACTACTACTACTACTACTACACTACTACTACTACTACTACTACTAACTACTACTACTACTACTACTACTACTACTACTACTACTACTACTACTACTACTACTACTACTACTACTACTACTACTACTACTACTACTACTACTACTACTACTACTACTACTACTACTACTACTACTACTACTACTACTACTACTACTACTACTACTACTACTACTACAACTACTACTACTACTACTACTACTACTACTACTACTACTACTACTACTACTACTACTACTACTACTACTACTACTACTACTACTACAACTACTAACTACTACTACTACTACTACTACTACACTACTACTACTACTACTACTACTACTACACTACTCTACTACTACTACTACTACTACTACTACTACTACTACTACTACACTACTACTACTACTACTACTACTACTACTACTACTACTACTACTACTACTACTACTACTACTACTACTACTAACTACTACTACTACTACTACTACTACTAACTACTACTACAACTACTACTACTACTACTACTACTACACTACTACTACTACTACTACTACTACTACTACTACTACTACTACTACTACTACTACACTACTACTACTACTACTACTACTACTACTACTACTACTACTACTACTACTACTACTACTACTACTACTACTACTACTACTACTACTACTACTACTACTACTACTACTACTACTACTACTACTACTACTACTACTACTACTACTACTACTACTACTACTACTACTACTACTACTACTACTACTACTACTACTACTACTACTACTACTACTACTACTACTACTACTACTACTACTACTACTACTAACTACTACTACTACTACTACTACTACTACTACTACTACTACTACTACTACTACTACTACTACTACTACTACTACTACTACTACTACTACTACTACTACTACTACTACTACTACTACTACTACTACTACTACTACTACTACTAACTACTACTACTACTACTACTACTACTACTACTACTACTACTACTACTACTACTACTACTACTACTACTACTACTACTACTACTACTACTACTACTACTACTACTACTACTACTACTACTACTACTACTACTACTACTACTACTACTACTACTACTACTACTAACTACTACTACTACTACTACTACTACTACTACTACTACTACTACTACTACTACTACTACTACTACTACTACTACTACTACTACAACTACTACTACTACTACTACTACTACTACTACTACTACTACTACTACTACTACTACTACTACTACTACTACTACTACTACTACTACTACTACTACTACTACTACTACTACTACTACTACTACTACTACTACTACTACTACTACTACTACTACTACTACTACTACTACTACTACTACTACTACTACTACTACTACTACTACTACTACTACTACTACTACTACTACTACTACTACTACTACTACTACTACTACTACTACTACTACTACTACTACTACTACTACTACTACTACTACTACTACTACTACTACTACTACTACTACTACTACTACTACTACTACTACTACTACTACTACTACTACTACTACTACTACTACTACTACTACTACTACTACTACTACTACTACTACTACTACTACTACTACTACTACTACTACTACTACTACTACTACTACTACTACTACTACTACTACTACTACTACTACTACTACTACTACTACTACTACTACTACTACTACTACTACTACTACTACTACTACTACTACTACTAACTACTACTACTACTATACTACTACTACTACTACTACTAACTACTACTACTACTACTACTACTACTACTACTACTACTACTACTACTACTACTACTACTACTATACTACTACTACTACTACTACTACTACTACTACTACTACTACTACTACTACTACTACTACAACTACTACTACTACTACTACTACTACTACTACTACTACTACTACTACTACTACTACTACTACTACTACTACTACTACTACTACTACTACTACTACTACTACTACTACTACTACTACTACTACTACTACTACTACTACTACTACTACTACTACTACTACTACTACTACTACTACTACTACTACTACTACTACTACTACTACTACTACTACTACTACTACTACTACTACTACTACTACTACTACTACTACTACTACTACTACTACTACTACTACTACTACTACTACTACTACTACTACTACTACTACTACTACTACTACTACTACTACTACTACTACTACTACTACTACTACTACTACTACTACTACTACTACTACTACTACTACTACTACTACTACTACTACTACTACTACTACTACTACTACTACTACTACTACTACTACTACTACTACTACTACTACTACTACTACTACTACTACTACTACTACTACTACTACTACTACTACTACTACTACTACTACTACTACTACTACTACTACTACTACTACTCTACTACTACTACTACTACTACTACTACTACTACTACTACTACTACTACTACTACTACTACTACTACTACTACTACTACTACTACTACTACTACTACTACTACTACTACTACTACTACTACTACTACTACTACTACTACTACTACTACTACTACTACTAACTACTACTACTACTACTACTACTACTACTACTACTACTACTACTACTACTACTACTACTACTACTACTACTACTACTACTACTACTACTACTACTACTACTACTACTACTACTACTACTACTACGTACTACTACTACTACTACTACTACTACTACTACTACTACTACTACTACTACTACTACTACTACTACTACTACTACTACTACTACTACTACTACTACTACTACTACTACTACTACTACTACTACTACTACTACTATACTACTACTACTACTACTACTACTACTACTACTACTACTACTACTACTACTACTACTACTACTACTACTACTACTACTACTACTAACTACTACTACTACTACTACTACTACTACTACTACTACTA